>JARBWK010000014.1:22920242-23620242 GCA_030556195.1 Anolis apletophallus | reverse complement strand
CTTTTCCCTTAAAGAGAAAGCCCAGGACCTAAGAACCTCCTCTGCAGTCAAGCCAAAGCTCTTTCCCCTTCTGCTGGGTAGCCAGGCTGCAATATTTATTATTATGAATACCATTTGTATTAATCATTACGATAAATGACTGGTTTGGCTATCTGAATGCCTCATTTAGAGAAACTTCTCTTCTATGTCATTGTTATAAATGACTGCCAAAGCTTAGTTTTACCCAAGGCAGCTTCATTCACTCTTTCATATTTTTCTGTCCAAGGGATGTTGTTCCTATCATCAAAGCAATACGCTGGGAGGGTAATTGTTATCATAGCAGAGATGTCCACATGTGAGAGGAAGAGAGCGGCTCTGTTGTGTTTGGACTTGAGGGTGCGGTGCGTGTGTGTTTGTGTGTCTCCTCTCCCGCCCCTGCCTAGGTGAACAAGAGAAATTCCTTCCACATCTCTATTTGATTAAATTATTCAGTGCTACAAACTACAATCATGCTTTATTAAAAATTATTACAAATTCATGCAAGGACTACAGGATGTGAAAGAATTTATTGCCTGCTTGTTTTTCTAATTTACATCATTGATTTTGTAGGGAAGAGTTTTAAAAACAATCTTTATTACATAGATTTTAAGGGGAAATCACGGAGTAATGTCTCCGAAGATTTATGATGTGCTGCACGTTGATTTTATTTACTTTTTTATTTCTTTGCTTTTTGGAAAGGGGGAAGGGAGAGAAAGACTAAAAGGGGGGACGAGGAAAGGTTGAAAGATTTAAAAAAAAATTGGGACCAACCTTGTAAAAAAAACATGACAGGAAGATAAAAGAAAAGCAAATATTCCTCTCATAAAAAAGCAAATCTCAAACTTGACATATCAAAACATGAGTCAAAAAAACAAAATGAAGCCACCCTCCCAGCTTCTAAGTCAATAAGGTAATAGGTAAAATGAATGATTTGGTAATCATGACAATGTAACATATTTCTTTCTCTTGCTAAATCTATCCCGGATGTTATTTGGACAATTTATCATTCAGAGAAACTATCGGGTTTTTTAAAGCCTCTACGTGGACACAAAGACATTGTGCGGAGGTATGGATGATCAAGAGAGGCAAAGTCTTTTTGCAACTTACATTAATAATAAAGAAGGCAATCCCGACCAATGGTGACATGTGCCAAAGCAAACATGCATTATGCCTGCCTGAAGTGCCTCTCCAGCCAAGGCAACACAACACCCCACCAAACCGATGGTTGCCTCTCGTAAAGAAATGAATGTCACATTGTATTAGAAGCAATTTATAAACATGAAATATGCATGTTAATTTGCACTTAAAAGTTTAATTTAATATAGACGACATTAGTTGTGCTTTTCGTTGGGCAGCCTAGCTCACCCATGAATGATTAAAGAGAAGTTGCCGTACTCCCATTTCAATTCCCTCCCACCCTACTCCGCTTTCTTTCTCCGAAGGACCATCTCCACAGTTTCTAAAAGTCTGCTTACCATTGAATTCTGAGCAATGACTGGCTACTTCAGCAATTAAAATCCAGGGCAAAGACACAGCAGCTTCGTTTGGCTGAAAGAGTCCGCCATTCATCATCTCAGCTGCCATAAAATAGCGCTAGATGGAATCTTTGATTTTAGCTTTAGAAGAACATAAATCAAAATCTAAAGCATGGCTGTCAGAAAGATCACCAGAATTATCCATTTGAGAGAGGGCTGGAGTACAGGGCACTCTTCTTCATTGTTCAAACAGAGCTCACCTCCTGATGCATGTAAAAAAGGGCCTACCCAAGCAGTTGCTGTTGTATAAGTAGTTTATCCTAAGTGACCCATAAAAAGACTATCAAATAGTAGAGTTTATAACTTTAGTTACAGTAATTGTATGCTCGATGTGTCTGAATACAAAATAAATGGATAAGCCGGGTTGCTCTAGCAGAAAAGGAGGAGAGTTTTCTTTCTCAGCCTTCGGAATCTAAATCGACAAACATGGTGCAAAAAGAGCTGTATAATATTCCTGTGTTTTTTCTTTAAATATCCAATATCCAGTGGGAAAAGTTCTAACAAGTTACTTTAAAATGACAAACTCTACCCACTATTTAGGTCTCGGTTACTAAGTGCAGGAAAGCTGGGGGCAGAAGTACCATAGAAGCTAGGGAGTTGAAGAGACAGAAGGTCAAAATAGAAGTAGTTATGGGAGATGCTTCAAACATAAGGAGTAGGCTGGAGAACACCCAAGAGACTGAAAGAAGGCCTTTTATTTATCAACTTCACATCTATTGTTTTTGTTCAATTAGAGGTCCAAATTAGTATTGATATTTCCTACAGTACCTTCAACAACCTTTAAATGGAGAGAGAACTGAAATAAATGTGTTAACATCCCAAGTGAAAGTGATAGAGGCTGCAAAAGATTATTATTATTATCTTAAGAGGTTTCAGATCTATTAGTAGCAACCACAAATAGTAGCCATTCCAAAGAATTTGGAGAAACACTGGCAAGGACAAACTTTGGCACCACCAAGCAATCATTTGAGTGGGGTTTTATCTATATAAATAAAAATGTAATGTTAGTTTGTAGGATTAACATAACTAAAAAAAACCACTGGACAAATGGACACCAAATTTAGACACAATATTTATTTATTTGTTTAAAACTTTTATACCCCGGCCTTCTCACCTCCGAAGAGGGACTCAGACCGGCAAACAGCAAGTATTCAATGTTAGCATTTAAAATCTAAAAGCATCATAAATTTTAAAATTTACAATACAATACAATACAATAAATACATTTTAAAAGCCTTTCGACAAAGTAAAATCAAGTCCAACTTAACCCATATATTCGGTCCATATCAAGTGGTTAGCGACTTTAGTTGCTTCGCGATCTCCTCCATTCTGCGAAGGCCTCATTGCATAGCCACGTTTTCACCTGTTTCCTAAAAGTCAACAGGGGGCAGATCTAATTTCATTTGGGAGGGAATTCCACAGCCAGGGGGCCACCACAGAAAATGCCTTGTCCCTCGTCCCCACCAGACACACCTGCGAAGGTGGTGGGACTGAGAGCAGGGCCTCTCCAGACGATCTTAGCACTCTTGACAGATCATAGGGGAGAATACGTTCGGACAGGTAAACTGGGCCGGAACCGTATATAGGGTTTTGTAGGTCAACACCAGCACTTTGAATTGGCTGGTGTTGGCAGCCAGTGGAGCTGGCACAACAGGGGAATTGTGCAATCCCTGTACCCCGCTCCCGTTAGTAGTCTGGCTGCTGCGCGCTGGACTAATTGCAGCTTCCGGGCAGTCTTCATAGGCAACCCCACGTAGAGAGCGTTGCAGTAGTCTATACGGGATTTAACCAGAGCGTGGACCACCGTGGCCAAGTCCGACTTCCCAAGATACGGTCGCAGCTGGTGCACAAGCCTGAGCTGTGCAAAAGCTCCCCTGGCTGCCCTGGGTGTGACATGGACACTTCTCTGGATGGAAAGAGGTGAGAAGTGGCGTACCCCAAGGTTCAGTTTTAGGACCGTTACTTTTTAATTTATTCATAAATGATCTGGATGTAGAAGTAAATTGTAAGGTAGCAAAGTTTGCAGATGACACTAAACTGTTCAGGGTAGTTAAAAAATGAAACTGACGGTAAAGAGCTCCAGAAAGATCTCTCGAAATTGAGTGAATGGGCAACAAAGTGGCAAATGCATTTTAACCTAAACAAGTGTAAAGTCATGCACATCGGGGCAAAGAACCCCAAATACACTTATCAACTGATGGGATCAAAGCTTTCTGAGACAAACCAGGAAAGGGATCTTGGGGTTTTGGTGGACAGCTCAATGAAGATGTCAACCCAGTGCGCTGCAGCAGCGAAAAAAAGCAAATTCTATGCTTGGCATGATCAGGAAGGGAATCGAAAATAGGTCGGCAAATGTTGTATTGCCTCTCTACAAATCTATGATGAGGCCACATCTGGAGTACTGTGTACAATTCTGGTCACCGCACCTCAAGAAGGATATAACGGAACTGAAAAGGTACAAAGAAGGGCAACAAAAATGATCCAAGTGATGGAGCAGCTCCCTTATGAAATCAGGTTGCAACGCCTTGGTCTTTTCAGCCTTGAAAGACGGCGTTTAAGAGGTGACTTGATCGAAGTGTATAAAATCATGCATGGGATAGAAAAGGTGAATAAAGAAAAAATATTTTCTCTGTCACACAACACTAGGACTAGGGGGCACTCCCTAAAGCTCCAAGGTAGGAAAGTTAGGACTAATAAAGGGAAATATTTCTTCACCCAGAGGGTCATTGGGTTATGGAATTCACTTCCAGAGGAGGTTGTGGCAGCTGTCAGCCTGAACAACTTCAAGGCAGGATTAGACAGATTCATGGATACCAAGGGAATCAGTGGTTACTGAAATGGACATCCAAGTGCCACCTCTGTGTTGATGGAGGCAGGCAGGATTTTCCCCCGGGTACTGGTTGTGGGGGGTCGGGAGCAGGTGAGGGTTTTGCCCTCCTTTCTGCTAGAGATCCCTGTGTACAACTAGTGGGCCACTGGGTGACACAGAATGCTGGACTAGATGGGCTGAGGCCCGATTCAGCATGGCTCTTCTTATGTTCTTATGTTCTTATGTTCTTATAAAAACACTGAAAAACACAGTGGGAGAGACTTAAAAAGCCAAAAATGCACACATTACAACGCATGCACAAAACCATATATATACACATGCATACACACACAAAACACATATACACAGACTGGGCCACAGCAACACGTGGCAGGGACGGCTAGTTAATTGATATAAAGCTTCACTCATTTCTGAAGCATCTCGGGTCATAAGAACTGGAACAGACTGCAGACTATAGACACCAATTACAATTCAGCTTTATATGTATAGAACTTCTAAAGGTGGTGTCATTCCCCATCTCTTCTACATTTGCATCTGTTATTTCTGTTGTCATACTTTGGGATAGGTTTTAACTTTTCTTGTGTTTTTATTGTTAGTTCATGTTGAATTGCTGGGAGTTATCAAATATTATTTTGTAAAAAGAAAAGCAGCACAGAAATATTTTCACTAAGTAAAATGATGAATATGTGGTGTGTCCTAAACAAGAAAAGATGAGAGTTGGGTACATTTCGCAAATATATAACTTATTTTTTGCCTTTATAATTTTCAATTCAGTAGCATATTTCAATTTTCAATATCCTTTAAGAGAAAAATCTCAACTCATTTTATTTAAAAGGTGGTGCAGGTACTTCAGCTCTACTGCATGAAACAGATGGGATTCTGTTGCTCAAAGGCTGGTCTTTAAAATCTATCATCATTATTAAAAACTTGGACACTGTTAAACCTTGGCTGCTGTGTGCCCAGCTGGATTAATTAATACCCACCAGTCATTGACCTTTCACTGAGAGCGTGGACAACCATTCCCCTCAAGACAGATGATCCTTTCACTCGCAGCATAGAGATGATGCATGAAGGTACCCCCATGCACAAGGCGACACACACCAAAAGTGTCGCCCTCCCTCCCCGGGTGTGACATGTTTTCTTTTGGATCAACCCATAATTCACTGAATATTCATAAAATTGAAAATCGATAATATTTGCGGTACAGCCAGCAATTCCAATAAAGGAGCACTTCCCACAGTGAATGATGCATTCATAATCCTTGCAGAGTGGATTGAGATCGTGCAGCTCTAACTGGAAGCTGAAGAAAAGGAAATCTGAGGTCTGCATGCCAAGGGAAGCAAAAGAGCTCACATCAAAGAAGCGCACATCAACACATTTCATGGACCAGATCAAAAGCAACAGTGTTTCCCATCCCCGCACATCTTCACAGAGCTTGGGAAAGTTATCTGTTGGGCTACAACTCCAAGAATCCCCTTGCCAACATGGGCAGCAGGTAATGGGATTTGTGGTAGAAAAGGTTATATTCCCAAGCATCCCTCCCCTGACACACACACACTTCACAGCTAAGAAATGTCAGTGTGTTCACTCTGAATAGTTGAGGAGTGACTCTCCCATCATCTTCAGGTGAGGTTGTTCAGTACTTCCTTTACTTCTGTGTTCATAGTATCCATCACTGTATATACAGTATATGCAAAGATAACCACCCAAAGACTAACCCTGTCAAGACACAAGTATATGCTTTCCAGCTACATATCTGTGAAGCCAACAGGAAATTGAAAGTTACTTGATAGGGCCAAGAGTTCAAACACTATTCCCATCCTAAATATCTTGGTGTCATCTTAGATTGAACACTAACATTTAGGAAACACTGTATGAACACCAAGCACAGAGTAGCTGCATGCAATAGCATCCTGCAGAAACGCACTGGTAGCGCATGGGGAGCAAACCCCAAATTAAGAATAATGTCAGCCTTGGCCTTGTCTTACACAACTGCTGAGTATGCCTGCCCTGTTTGGCACAAGTCTGCCCACGTGAAGCAGGTGAATATAGCACTGAATGAAACATGTAGAATAATCACAGGATGTCTCAAACCTACACCTGTTGATAGACACTGTAAGCTACCTGGCATTGACCCTCCCCCCAAATGTTTGACAGGAAGTTACTGCCAACTGTGAGAGAAATAAGGTTGAACACTGTAAACGCCATCCACGGCATGGCCTTTTCCCAGTGTATTCAAATCAAGGAAAAGTTTCAAGAGAACCACCACTCCTCTTAACTTTCCCCCAGAAACAGCACAAGTGTCCTTCTGGGCATCTAACCCAGGAAATCACAACTGGATGGCCCCCCACGAGGTTCTGCCTCCAGGGTCAAACCAAGAATGGTCAACTTGGAAGTCCCTGAACAGACTCAGAAGAGGAGTTGGCAGATCAAAAGACAATCTGGCAAAATGGTACTACCTAGAAGAATCCTCTACCTTGTGTGACTGTGGAGCAGAACAAACAACTCTACATCTGTATGCTTGCCCACAATGCCCTGTCTCGTGCACAGAGGAAGATCTCTTTAAAGCCTACAGATAATGTGGTCGCTTTTGTCCGTTTTTGGTCTAAAATTATTTAGCCTCTTGTGTTCCCTTTATTTTTAACAGTTTTATACTTGTTTATTTATGAAATGCTCTTGACACGAAATAAATAAATAAACTCCACCACTGTCAATATTTTATTTGTGGCATGATAAAGTTTTTTTTAAAAAATTCAAAATTTTGATGCCTTCAATATACAACTATGGTATGACTTAGTGTAGCTGAAGTCAAAGGTGGCCGGGGGAGAAAGAAAAGAATATGTATTTTGGTTTCATCAAAGGACTGTTTATATCCATGTTGTGTAACAAAATTTTGAATATCATTCTTCAATGTATATGTGTGAATAGGAATCATGAAATCAGCTAATACTGCTTGTACAAACAGAACTGTATGAATGTGCTTATATAATCCAATACTCTTATCTATTTTCCCTTATTTGTATTCCATATGAATATTTGATTGATTATGCTCAAATTACCGCTGAGTCAAAATGTCTCCGAATGCTTGTATTTTTTTAAAGTGAGATTTCTTCCCCTTTCTTATGCCACTACAAGTTCTGCTTCCTATCATCTCAATTTCTGAGTTTTTCATTTAGAAATCTAACTATTTACAAACTTCATTCTTTTAGAGCAGTGGTTCTCAACCTATGATTCCCAGATGTTTTGACCTTCAACTCCCAGAAATCCTAGCAGCTTGTAAAGTAGCTGGGATTTCTGGGAGTTGTAGGCCAAAACACCTGGGGACCCACAGGTTGAGAACCATTGTTTTAGACCAGGGGTGTCCACACTTTTTCAGCATGCAAACAACTTATAATAAAACCAAGTCAGAAAGATCTACCGAGAGAGAAGCAGGGCGGAGCAGGGGGAAGGGACGGGGCTTGGCGTGGCCTGGCTCTGCCCCCTCCCCCCTCTGGCTTCAGCACTTCCACAGCTTCTGCAGGCTAGAGGAGGGTAATGCCAAGCCAGTGGTGGCATAGATAGCCACTATTGGCTTAGCATTGCCCTCCTCTAGCCTGCAGAAGCTGTGGAAGCGCTGAAGCCTGGGGAGGGGGCAGGGCTTAGCGCGGTCTGGCTCCGCCCCCTCAGAAGCACCATCCAGCTGGGATTGACCTCCTTCGGTCCCGGGATTGACCTCCTTCGGTCCCGGGATCGACCAGTCGATCGCGATCTACCTAATGAGCACCCCTGTTTTAGACAATAACGAATAATTTAACCATTCTTCACTTCATTGCAGAAATACTTGGAAATTGCACACTTTTAACAGCTGGTGAACTGTAAGGTGGCACAACTGAATTTGCAGTGTACAGCCATGAGCTGAATGTCTCAATTGCTCCCTTCAATTGCACACGTATACAATAAATCTCAGGGGTATTGGTAACTTTTTTGAAATCTGTGGCATCAAAGAACACTTAACTTTCAATTTTTTTGTGAGCCTTGCTTTCCACTCCAAACAATCAATTCAGTTTACAGCAGACATGAACATTTGGGGAGAGTGTATAGATAATGAACCATAGCCTCATCTCAAAACAATAATTATGTCATATACATAAATATTAACAAGATAATAATTTGTACAATGAATAAATTCTCAGAACTGACTTGGTTATTGCCTATGCCTGTGGCTGGCATTATCAGAGGATCTGATGGTGGTAAAGCAAGTGGAGTATATATACCTGTGGAATGTCCAGGGTGGGAGAACAGAACCACTGTCTGCTAAGCAAGTGCAATTAGCAAGCTTGATTTGCAACTGTTGAATGGGATCCATCCATTACGTGTGAATAGGGTATCTGCCTAAAAGTAGCCTGGCCTTTGTTCCCTTTGAATTGCTTGCTGCCTAGAGACATCATTTGCCAGGGTGGTGTTCACTGGTCCTTGATTGCTTGCTGCCTGGAAAACTCCTGTGTTTGCGGGCGGCTCCAGACATGACTTTAATCTGTGCCCAATCAGGTTTCTTAACTAGGGCATGGATTAAATTCCGCACTCTCCCTTCAATCTGTACTTTCCTTGGGAGGGGGGGGGGGGTGTTGCAGATGCCCCGCCAGACCTTCCAGCAGGGCACCCGGACACAAAACAAAACGTCCCAGAAAAGCCTTAAAACTTACCCGGATACCATTTCATCTTCTTTGGAGCTCTCCTGGAGCATAGCAATGATGTGCCAGGAGAAGGGGGCCAGAAGCAATTTTCCTCCTCTCCCCTTTTTCCTGGTACCAGGATAGCTCCAGAGAAGGGGGGATGGCTGTTGGTAAGTTATTTTTCAGTTTTACTGCTTTTGGGGGGGGGGTTGGGAATGACAGCCCTCTGAGTTTTCCAGGCTAGCACCGAGAATGTGGCATAGCTGGCTGAGTGTCATCTGCATAAGATCTCTACTGACCAGAAGGTCATGAGTTCGAAGCCTACCCAGGTCGAGGTGGACTCTCGAACTATTGTGTAGCCTGTTGTCGACCTTTGCAACTTAAAAGATAGTTGAATCTGTCAAGTAGGAAATTAAAGTACCACTTAGTGGGGAGGCTAAATTTAACTGATTTACGAGGCCATAAAAAGATCTCCAGGGAACATGCTGAGGAATGAAGGAGCGTGACAGCTCCCCCTGGTGGCCAGATGTTAAAAATTGCCTCTGTCTGTCTTGTGTGTTTGTGTGTCTAAATGTAATGTGTACATTGTAATCTGCCCTGAGTCCCCTGCAAGAAGGGCGGAATATAAATGAAGTAAATAAATAAATAATAAATAGTTTAGCCCTGAAAACATGAGAGGGCTGTGTGGATAGCCCCCTCAGAAGTCCCAGAACTTCTGAGGGGGCAGTCCAGACAGGGCCCATACTTGGTTTGACACAGCTCTTTCAGGAAATCCCAAGTTTTTCCAGTATCAATTTACTTCGGGGCATAGTAGGATTTTCCTGCTTTGTCCCGAATAAATTTGTTTTATCTGAGGCTTTGTTTGGACACCCTAAGGGCACACATTTTCCACCCTTTGTGGAAGTCTCCTGGGTGGTGTTCACTGTCTTGATTCTGGTGTTTTTCAATACTGGTAGCCAAATTTTGTTCATTTTCATGGTTGTTTTTGTGGTTTCTGTTGAAATTGTCTACGTTCTTGTGAATTTCAATGGTTTCTCTGTGTCGTCTGATATAGTGGTTATCAGAGCGGTCCAGAATTCTCAAATAATATTCTGTGCCCAGCTTTGTTTCTCATATGTTCTGCTATTGCTATCACCAAGCACTCCTCTCATCACTTCTATTATTATCCGTATGTGAAGAACAACAGAAGAGGTGAGTCTCGCCTATATTTGGGGGTTCTCTGTATGACCAGAACCATTGAAAAATCTTTCCACAGAGATGAGTGTGTACTCGTCCTCAAATGGTGGCAAATGGTGGTGGTGATATGGATATACCACCCTCTATCTATAGATGTTAGGAAGATCTAAAATAAAACCAGTTAAATAACAATACAGGTCATTAAAATGTTAAAAAATATTAAACAATTTAGCAAAAGAAAGGTTAAACTTTTTATTTATCTATCATGTCAGAAGTGAGTTGAGGGTACAGTTAAAATGAATTTAAAAACACAAAGTTTTTTTTAAAAAAACTTGGCATTATGCTAAATGTCCTTTGACCAGATGCTGACCACTTGGAATGCCTCTGGTGTTGCTATGAGAAGCTCCTCCTTGTGCATGTGGCAGGGCTCAGACTGCATTGTAATAGGTGGTTTGCGGTTTGCTCTTCTCCTCACTTGCATGTCGTGGACTCCACTTTGTGGTCTCATTTCTTAAGGTTGGCTCTGCATCTTGTGGTGCCAGAGCACAGTCTGTTCAGCACCTTACAAGTAGCCCAGTCTTCTGTGTGCCCGGGAGGGCATCTCTCATTTGGTATCAGCCATGGGTGGAGATTCCGGGTTTTAGCCTGCCACTTTTGGACTCTCGCTTTCTGAAATATTCCCGCAAGTATCTCTGTAGATCTTAGGAAGCTCTTTCTGGATTTAAGGCATTGGCATGCTGGCTGATATCCAAACAGGGGGTGGGCTGGAGATGTCACCACCTTGGTCCTTTAATTATTGGCAGGGCTCAGGTTGTATTGTAGTAGGTGGTCTATGGTTTGCTCTTCTCCTCATTCACATTCTGTGAACTTCATTTCTTAAGGTTAGCTCTGCATCTTGTGGTGCCAGAGTGCAGCCTGTTTAGTGCCTTCTAGGTCATCCACTTTTCTGTGTGCCCAGGAGGAAGTTTCTCAACCAGTCTCAATCACTGATTGCAGTGCTGGGTTTTAGCCTGCCACTTTTGGACTCTCGCTTGCTGAGGTGTTCCTGCAAATATCTCTGTAGATCTTAGGAAGCTGTTTCTTGATTTAAGGCATTGGCATGCTGGCTGATATCTGAACAGAGGCTGGGCCAAAGATGTCAATGCCTTGGTAGTTTCGTTGCTGGCTTCTACTTCCCGGCGGATGTCAGGTGCTGCAATACCAGCTAAACTGTGTAATTTCTCCAGTGGTGTGGGGCGTAGATTAAATAATTTAATTTATTCATAAGAGAGTGACTGAAATGATCAAATGTCTGGAAACCATGCTCTATGAGGAACACTTTAGGGAGCTGCATATGTTTTGCCTGGAAAAGGGAAGAACCCTCAAAACGTTTGTGAACAACCAAGCTTTTGTTTGGTGCCTGAATGATAGCAATGTTGGCACCAGTTTTAATTTAAAGTTATTACATTGTGTCCTCATCTGGCCAAATCATGGGCCCTGAAAAAAGCTGGCCATGGAACACTTTATGGATGCATAAAGTGGCTGCTTTTAGATTAAAGTTTACAGAAACAAACTCCACGAAATAGGAAAGTAACTTTTTATGACAAAAGCCCAGGCTTTGTTTGGTGAATAGGTCCCCATACTATCATAATAATGCACATTTCCACTACTACTAACACTTATTTTTTCAAAGTGAATATTAACACCATAATTTACTATCTAATTACAATTTTATAGTAATAACTGGAAATGTGTTATTAAAATGCCTGCCTGGCTTCTTTGAACATTGTTAGGGAGATATAATGTGACTTTTGTCAATAATGTAACAGCACTGCAGTGTATAGATGCGTAGCATTAAGTTTGCTTCAGACTAAAGTAACTGTTCTGTATACTCGGTGGAATTAATTTTTCTTCTGAAATGGTGTCTTTGTTTTGCTTTTACAGATTCATCATGGATTACCTCCTGCCTACGATGAGAATACATTTAAGACAAACTTAAACAGAAACAGGCTTTGGAATGGAGACACCCCCAGATCTACAAAATGACCATTATTTTTTTCAACTGGGCCTGTCCCTATTATTTGAGCTGCATCCATGTTGGCTTATGTCCAGAAGATAAAGGCTGCTCTTCTGTGGATATATACTCACAGCTCCAGCAAGTCCCTTTCTTGGACCATTCCCACAAATTTCTGACTAGGGATTCTAGGAGTTGAGATCCAAAATAATAACCTGTCCAGTGTCTGAACATCATCAAACCATAAATTTAATAGACCAACTGAATATTTTATTAGTTAATTTGCTAGAGTGAGTTTTGCTTTGGAGGTGGAGAGAGCTTTTCCTTCTCAGGAATGAAAATAGGAAGCCACTTCCAGTCACTGGTCTTCTAGGAGCATTAACAATGTCTGGATGTCACTATTAGGGGTGGTTGATCCATAAAAAAATTGATTCTAAACTCGTGGGGGGGGGATTTCCATTGCTGGGTCGTTATAGAAATTATTCCAAAAATTTTTAAGTAAATTTCATAATTGAAACGTAATTAATAACGAATTTTCGTTATTATTCCTTATGCCAGCTGGGAGGGAAGAATGGAGGGCAAGCCCTGAAGTCTTCCCCCCCCCCCAGCTCAAAAGCACCGGGATTAAATTTAACACGGGATGGCTCTGAGGTGCAGGGAAAGGAAGTGTGTGTGGATGCAAGGCACACACACACCTTCCTTCCCCTGCCCCCTCAGTGCTATCCCGCGTTATATTTAACACGGGATGGCTCTGAGGTGCGGGGAAAGGAAATGTGTGTGGATGGAAGGCACACACACACACACCTTCCTTCCCCCGGCCCCTCATTGCTATCCCGTGTTATATTTAACACGGGATGGCTCTGAGGTGCGGGGAAAGTGTGGAGGCGAGTCCGCACCTCCTTCCCTGCTTGGGAATAAAGCAGGACAAGGGTTGTCCCGCTTTATTCCCAAGTAGAGAAGGAGGTGGGGACTCGCCTCCCTGCTCCCTTCCCTGCTTGGGAATAAAGCGGGCCCTTGTCTCGCTTTATTCCCAAGCAGAGAAGGAGGCGGGGACTCACCTCCCCGCTTCCTTCCCTGCTTGGGAATAAAGCGGGCCCTTGTCTCGCTTTATTCCCAAGTAGAGAAGGAGGTGGGGACTCGCCCCCCCCATCTCCTTCACTGCTTGGGAATAAAGCGCCCGCCTCAGCTCTCAGCTCGCGAGAGGAGAATGGCGGGTGCTGCTGCCCTCCAGTCTCCTCTCGCGAGTTGAGGAGGGGAAAAACAACCTAATGACGTGACCTTTACAAAAAATGGCGACCCCGGGTTCGGGTTTGAAACTTCACTTCCGGGTTGGACCCCAAGGGTTGATATAAGGTCAAAATAATTTCAAATACGAATTATTAACGGATTTCAAAATATTTTAATTGAAGATATCCACCCCTAGTCACTATCCAAGGTTTCATGCATTACTTTTTCAAGCTTTATTGAATCAAAGACCAGCTGCATGTGAGACAAGGCTCCTTCCTCTTCCTCCTGAAAGCAATGTTGATAAACATGTAGGTTGCCAAGCAAAAGGTGATTCAGGATGAGAAGATTGCTTATTTCTTATCCAGCAAGTAGAGCTGTGTAATGTAGAAAACACATGGCAGGGTGGCTGTAGTCCTTAATAAGATGCCATAATTTTTGTGAGCAAGCTCATTGCTTTCACTGAAAGTTCTTTCATGGCAAAACAGGGTTTTTTGGCGAAATAAATGAAATTAGGAATTTGATATTCATTCTGTTGAGCAGTTACAAATGCTTAACATTCACAATTGTTCAATATTCAGGACCCACTGGTGGCGCATTGGGTTTAACCACTGAGCTTCTGAACCTTATGGGAGCTTCAAGATACGACCGCGCGACTCCACTCTTGCGCGAGCTGCACTGGCTCCCGATTGAATTCCGGGTCCTCTTCAAGGTGTTAGTTCTAACTTTTAAGGCCATTTATGGTTTGGGGCCAGTGTACTTGAGGGAGCGACTTACCCCTTATCTGCCTGTGAGATCACTGCGCTCCGAGGAGCTCAACCTCTTAGAGGTGCCTTCCCTCGGAACCTGCAGATTGGCCACCACACGGCGGAGGGCTTTCTCTGTAGCTGCTCCAAGTCTTTGGAACGGCCTCCTGGAGGAGATCCGGGCCATCCGTGTTCTTTTGCCCTTCCGTAAGGCGGTGAAGACTTGGCTCTTCAGGAAGGCGTTCGGCCCTTAGCTCAATCACATTGTGCGTCAGTGCGCCAGATCGCCTATGGTTCCTAGATGTTCAGCATGCCCCTCCAGCCTTCGTTGAAGGCCATTGCCTCATAATGTTTAACTGTTTAATGTTTCAATGTTTTAATGTGTTTTTAACTGCCTAACTTGTTTTAGCATATTCATTGTGCCTACGCTTCCTTGTAAACCGCTCTGAGCTCCGGAGTGAGCGGTATACTAAATCGAAGGTAATAAATAAATAATAAATAAACCTGCTGACTGAAAGATTGGCAGTTCGAATCCAGGGAGCTGGATGAGCTCCCGCTATTAGGCCCAGCTAATGTAAGGAGTAGGGTGAGCTCCCACTGTTAGGCCCAGCTTCTGCCAACCTAGCAGTTCAAAAACATGCAAATGTGAGTAGATCAATAGGTACCGCTTTATGCTGGCCGCATGACCTTGGAGGTGTCTACAGACAATGCTGGCTCTTTGATTTAGAGCACCAAACCCCAGTCAGACACAACTAGACTTAATGTCAGGTGAAACCTTTACTTTTTTGCTATTATTATTACACCATTGCTATGGTTGCAAATACCCCAAACAGGTCCTGTACCACTCTACTTTTTAGAATTCAAATTATAACAAACAACTAGTTTTTGAGAAACTACTTTTGTAGCTCACTAGCTAAATAGATCACAAAGAACTTACCCTCTTTATACCCTCCTAAATACATACTTTAAAATATCAGTAGCTTATTCAAGGTGAAATGAGCCTACTTCTTGGTGTTTGCTTCCTCTTTTTCTGAAATCAACTATCAAATATAATAGGTGTCCCATATCCATGGCAACAATAACTCATTCATTACCTTTAAATAATACTTTTTGAAGTCTATGTCTAAACTTTTTTTTAAAAGAAACCATTTGATTATTTCGAGCTGCATGGTGTCAGCAATGTTTCTCCTAAGATGATGCAGGAGTCCAGAAACAGTAAATAAAATGAAATTGTAATGAGCTTCATGAATACAGAGAGCAATCTCTCCCTGCAAAATGGAAGGATGCGGTGTCTCATTTAGCATTGCAAGGGCTTTGGTTTTGGGCCCTGGAGGCTGACGTGGGACAGATACCTGTGCCTTTAGCTGCAGAAAGGGATGTTCATTACTCAGGAGATCTCCAAATACGCTTAAGGCACAAGACTCTAAATGAGGCTTTCCTATTGCAAAGGAGTGAGAGGAAAGCAAGTTAAAAAGCAGAATGGCTGCTATAATGAAGTTACTAGAGTGAGGAAGCCTGATGAATGTTGACACCTCTATAACAGAACATCACTAGCAGAAATTATATTGCATCGGGCCTTCAAAAACCCTTGGCTTCTAAGGACTCTATCAAATAGGTCTATTAGCAGACTAATACTTAGGGTTACCTTTCTGGATAATTTCTCATTAGAGCTGAACAGAAATGGTTCCAAGAAATTCAGCATGTCGTTTTTGCAGGCAGAGGAAATATTCACTGGCAATGGATTAGGATTAGCGCTAGCCCAAACTTTCCTAAAGCCTTTTTATTTCCCAGAGAAAATGTCTTTGATTTTACTGTTCCTCTTCTGCATCCACTCACCAAGAATTTCTCCTGCAGGAAAGAAAAAAAATCAGACACACTTCTAGGGTTGGGAACACTATTAAAACTAAACTAGCACAAAGCTTCTCCAGAAGGTTTTTCTTTTGCTGATTGTTCATCTTGCCCACATGCCAATTGAGTAAGTTGCCACACTTTTCCTTTCTGCTTTATGTCTTTTTCTCTGTAAACTCAAGGGCAGGGGAATGTCGAATTAGCCATTTGTAAGCCACTCTGATTGAAAAGTGGGTAAAAATACTTTTAATGAAATAAAAATGCAGCTATCACTATGGTGGCGGCTGTTGTTGTTGTACACAAAACTTTAAATCAGAGTTGGTGACACACCTTTTTAAAGCACACATCATTTTGTGACACAGTTATTCAGTTTTTCTAGCAATGTCTTATAAAATATTTGAACACATACAAAACAAAATGTATGGGGCACAATATGTCTCAGGAAAAACCATATATATATATATATACACACACACACACACACACACACACACTATATATGCTTATGTCACATAGACTTGGGGGGCATCCAAATATCCCCTTAAAAGTGCGAGCTCCCACTTCTTTACCTGCAGAGTCCAAATGATGCTCCACGTAAAAACGAATACATTTGGCACAAAATTTATTTGATACTAGAAAGATATGGGTCTTCCTAAAAGACCCGGTTCAAATCCAGTATGGCCGCTGACTGGACTGCCCTCCTAGAAGTTTTGGGACTTCGGAAGGGGCAGTCCACACAGCTCTATCATGTTTTCATGGCTGAATTTACCCGGAATACCTGAGAGGACTCTACCCCCCCCCCCCAACTCTCCCCAAGGGCTTAAAAATAAAATAACTTACCTGGGTGCCATCTCAATTTTCCAGCACTCTCCTGCTGCATAGAAATGACACACTAGGACAGGGGTGCTCATTAGGTAGATCACGATCTACTGGTAGATCGTGTAGGGCGTCCTGGTAGATAACAGGCAGGGTGGGAGGAAGGTTCAGTCCCGCCCCGCAGGCTCCAAACACTGCCCAAGACATATAACACAATATCTGCTTTGAACTGGGTTATCTGAGGTCCTTTCCACACAGTTGAATAAAATCCCATGTTATCTGCTTTGAATCAGATTATATGGCAGTGTGGACTCAGAAAACCCAGTTCAAAGCAGATATTGTGTTATATGTTTCACATTTTTATAGTGTGTAGGTAGATCATTTTGACTTGGTTGTTTTATAAGTAGCTCGCATGCTGAAAAAGTGTGAGCACCCCTGCTCTAGGAGAAGCAGGGAGAAAAATCACCTGGATGCAATTGTATTTAAGAAATCTGATTGCTACTAGGTTAAAAGGGTGTGTGGAACCAACCTTAGATGTTTCTCATTATATTCGCATGACACACCTACATGTTGCAGTGGACACACTAATGTGTTGTGATACACAGTTTGAAACTCTCTTCTTTAAATGATTGCTTGTACTACTATATAGTTATGCAAGTTATGCTCATCCACAGAAATCCACTGGTGACATCAGGCAAATCACACCCTCTCAGCCTCAGAAAAAGGCAATATAAATCCTTCTCTGAATAAATCTTGCCAAGAAAATCAACCCAAGGCACATAATAACAAGAATTTTGTACTGCCTTGAAATCTAATTTGATGGAAGCTTCCACCGAAATTGAATATAACTTTTTTTTTGTTTCAGGAACGATTTGATAAACTGCAAGTTGCTTCTGGTGTGAGAAAATTTGCCATCTGCAAGGACATTGCTCAGTGGATGCCTGGATGTTTTGACGTTTTACCATCCTTGTGGGAGGCTTCTCTCATCTCCCTGCATGAGGAGCTGGAGCTAACAGAGGAAGCTCATCCACAGTCTCCCCGGATTTGAACATCTGACCTGTCGGTCTTCATTCCTGCCGGCACAAGGGTTTAACCCACTGCACCACCAGAGGTGCATGAATAACATGAAATGGCACAATATTTCCAGTCCAAGATTTGCCTAAGACTTTCTAGAAAGTGGTCTCTATCACATATAAAAATGGTGGAAAATATATTGCAAAATTATCTTCTTCTGATTGCTGGTTGAGGTGAAGCTGGGGGGCAAGGGGGGGAATAGAGAGAAATAGCTGTTAATACATGCTTCTTTGTGTGTGGTTTTTTTTAAAAAAAACAAACAACTTGCAATTTGTAAAATTCCTAGCAGTATTTCAGAGAATTGTAAAAGACAGAATACATACAGTACCTAAAAATAATAAAACAAAAATACCCCAAACAGCAAAACAGTTTACAGCAAATTAAATGGCATACCGTAATATCCTGTTCTCTTTCAGTACAATCTTTTAGTGTTCACCAGTTTACAAAACACAGTACACGATTACTTTGGTAAAAGAGGAAAGTCCCATCCAGTTGCTCCTTTGTTTCCCTTCTTAAATGAATTGCAATCGTTAATGAGCGGGACTAATTAGGACTGCAGCAGCCACAGCATGTAACGAAAGCTCCTGCCTCAACAACAGCACATACCCTGACTGTTGAACCAGTTTGGATGAGATCCATTATTTTCATTAATGGATCTCATTCTTATTTTATTGTGTAAGTGTGTGTTTACTTTCAGGCGAAAATCACGTTTTTTATCGTTTTCCCTAATGCAATCCGGTGTAATAAGTACTGAATGAATGGAATAGTTATTGTTTTAATTATTTTTTCATTTTGTTCTTTATCTTGCATCTTTGTGCCATTATTTACTACTTTTATGTCTCTTAACATCTTCATTCCTAGTGTACTGATTTATTTTGTAGCCAATTTAAGGGCATGTGTAAGTTTTCTTGTGAATGCATGCAGATTTTGGGCAAGGACACACAGTCAAGTATGGCCATAAAATATACCCTGCATTATTACTCCGGCTTGTCTTAGCATATAAAGTTAATAGGAAAACATAATCATTATCCTAATTAAAAAAGCTCTGCTACTGCAAAAGGTAAAATTCTGGGTTCACTGAATTTGCGTGGAATTGTTCATTTGACTGAGAAAAATATGTAGGCAATTGGTGGGTTGTTTGCAAACTTTATTTGCTACAGAATTGTGCCATGAATTTATGGAATGCGCTATCACCAGATGATGGTCACAATTGTCAATAAGCCGATGCCTCTGCTCTAGGGTAAACTTTAACATTTTATTTATTTATTTATTTATTTATTTATTTATTTATTTATTTATTTATTTATTTGGAACATTGATATCCCGTCCTTCTTGACCTCCGAAGAGGGACTCAGGACGGCTACCAACAGGCACTAATCAATGCCGACACAATATAAAACATAGCATAAAATACAATTAGCACAAATTAAAACAGTTATATATATACATTAAAACAGTTTGCCGGTACTGAATGTACCATAGGAGTCAACCATACATCTCCCCTTTCAATATGTGAGCCGCCCTGAGCCATTGGGAGGGGCAGCGAACAAATGCGAATGAATAAATAAATAAATAAATAAATATATTCGGTATCTTATGTGACCCCTTCATTATTGCATATACTCCTGTATAAGACTGGAAATTTAAATAAAAAGCCCCCAAAGCCTGGGTCAACGTATCAATGGATCTATTTATTTATTTATTTACAACATTTATATGCCGCCCTTCTCACCCCAGCTTACAAGTTATATGTAAATACAATATATTATATTACTAGTGTCACGACACAGTTGCCAGGCCAGAAGTAAGAGTAATAGGAGGCAAGCAACCCCACCCAAATCCATATCAATGTTTGATGCCGTAGTATCCTCTTCACACAGCCCTGTCCTCCTAGTAGTACCTGAGGTCCCAGACTCAACTACAACAACTAGCATAGCACAATATTTGTAACATACATTCCCATATTGTACTACACCACTATATTCAATAACTCCCCAGATATCATAGCAAAGAGTTATGGCATTTAGAGTGGTAGGTGCACTGCTAGTATTCAATCTCATTTCAATGGCTTTTCAAATAACATTAACTTCCACTTCCATCTTCTTATCAACAGTTAAAAACATCACATTTTGCATTGTAAAAGATGATAGAATAAAAGAGATGATAAAATTACACAAATTGCACAGAGGTTTTATATATGCAATTTGTGTGGGATTTTTTTTTTTAAAAAAAATTACCCTGTGAAATACCTAATCTGTTTGAATTTTCTAGTGAAAATGTGAGACAAAGAAAACTAATTATACAAGATGTACAAACATCCTTACATTCCTAGGATGAAAATGACACACTTTCAGCTCAGCTAAAGGATTTCATGGCAGCCATCATTCTCAATAGGATCACAAACACAGCTGCCACAGGAAGACGTTTTGGTAGAAAGTTCACTAACATTTATTATTATTACTATTATTATTATTAACTTTATTTGTACCCCGCCACCATCTCCCCAAGGGGACTCAGGGCTGCTTACATGAGGCCACGCTCATCAATACAATAAACACAATATAACACAAGAGCACAATGGAAAATTAAAAATAAATAACTTAAAATACAAACCAATGTAAATAAAACAATACAGCAATATAATATCAAAACATTAAGACACTAAAGACTATCACCATGGGCAGGGCCAAAATCTAAGATTAAAAATATTAAACATTATAAAACACTGGGAGATACGACAATGTAATTTATTTATTGTGTCAGATGTGAATTGAGAATAGAGTTATTATAATGCATCAAAAACCACAAACAAAGGTAAAAACTTGGCATTATGCTACATTTTTATTGACCAGAAGTTGGCCTCTGGGGTTGCTATAAGAAGGTCCTTCATTGTGCATGTGGCAGGGGCTCGGACTGCATTGTGGTAGGTGGTCTGTGGTTTGCTCTAACATGTCATGGAGTCAATTTGGTAGCCCTATATCTTAGGATTTGCTCTGCATTTCATGGTGCCAGAGCATAGTCTGTTCAGCACCTTCCAAGTCGCCCAGTCTTCTGTGTGCTCAGGGGGGAGTTTCGCATCTGGTAGCAGCCACGGATTCACTAAAATGCTAACCTGTATTCACTAATCTACTAAACAAAGAATGAAGTCCATTCTGTGTTTGGTGACTTTTCCCACAGAAAATTTGCACATGGATTTCTTGCACAGAAATAGTTTTTGTGCAGAAAAATATGTTTCCTATGTGAGTTTTTGACACACAATTTTTGAAACTTTTAAAAAAATATTCTTCCCATCTTTAATCTGAGCTTGTTTAAGCTTCATTTATTCATATTCAAGGTTTAAAGAATCTAAATACAGAGAGGAATGAAACTGACAGGCATTCACATTTCTAAATGAATCCAATTTGACAAAGGGCACACCTACATTTTAGAAACAGTGCAATTTGATACCATTTTTGTTGCATTGACTCAATGCCACAGAACCATGGGAGCTACAGTTTGGTGAGGCACCAGCACTATTTGTCCGAGGAGGCTAAAGAGATTCCAGAGAATTGAGTCATGGAAGTTGGAAGTGTGCCAAACTGCATCAATTTTATAGTGTACATCCATCCATCCACAGATACAGAAAAAGGAGACAAATGTCTTTATTTATTTATTTATTTATTATTCATTTTGGTATGCCTCCACTCCCCGAGGATTCGGAGCGGCTCACAAATTAGCATAAAACAGCATAAAACAGATTAAACACATAAAATTAGGAATGTTCAGATGTATTTTTCAGTGGAAAGTAGCAAGAAACAAAGAATAGTACCTATAGCATTGAGTTACCATGTTAGCATCCTTAAAAACTTCAGAAAGGACAATGTCACAGGGACTCGGGTCCTTTGTAAAATCTTTAAATATTGACATCAGCAAAGTAAGTGCAAGTAATGCCTGAAGAGATACAAAATCTAAGAAAAATAATGCTGGCATCTAATTACACCAATGCAGTTTGCTGCTTTTATCTGTAATTGGACGGTATAGTCTTTCATTCTAATTTACTTTACATCTAAACTGTGATAATCAAGACAAGCAGAACAGAATGGCCTGTAACCGGCTATACCACTGACACCCGTTAATGCCTAATTATAACAACTAAATTAAAGATGTGACTGTAAAGAGGTTGAATGCCAGTGTGAGGCATTTAATTCGGTGGAAAGAAGTTGAGATTTTAAATCCCATGCACAAAAATCAATATTATGGCTCATTATATTGGTATTGCGAAACAGATTAATGAAATTAAGTATTTTGTCTTTTGCTTTAAAACATGTTTTATTGTGATGTAAAGATTTTGGGGTTTTTTTTTAAAAAGGCTAAAGGGTCTAGATAAAGAAGAAAATGTATATTCCAGGCCAATTTATAGACCAATCTAATTAAGATAGCGTTCAGAAGACTTTCTTACAATATCCATTCCACATGCCATTTCAGAATATGGATCATGGGTTAGGATCGTCACAAAGAGAACTCCTTTTTAGGCCTTGAAATTCAGTTTTTCATAAGTCAAACAAAGAACCAACCGCATTTCCATGATTATTGCATTTAATTTTTTTTTAAACCAACTCTGACTAGTGAGTAAAATATACAAACACTTCAAAGAAATACTCTCATCCTTGCCTTGGGGACCAGAGATTTAGGAACTCTATATCAGGGTTGGAAAACTCGTATTGTCCCATGTTTACCCCAAGACCTACTGCTGAATATACCAAGCCCAGAAATGCAAATGAGTAATAGTCAAAACAGAAAATAGCCAAAACATACAGCAGGAAGAAGTCCATTTGTCATTATTTTGAGAGAGACAGCATAGCACGATAGTCTTGGTCCCTGCCATTGATGACATCTGTGAAATGATCTGACCAATTACTCATTCAAAAGGTTGATTTCATGGTCATTCCAGCCATGTCTTGACTACCTGAACAGATTGGACTTTTAGCATGATTGTTTTCTCTATCCAACCAATGCAGTGAAACAAGGCAAGCTAGGTCAATGTAGATACAGTACTTGAACTCTCATTTAAAAAAGGGAAGCCATATCTGAGTAGAGTGATGAAAGGTGAGAGCTCCATGCTAGGAGAATCTAAGAGAAGTATTGGTCCCTCTACTCTCTCTTCTATGGTGAGACTTCTAGCTTGACTTATTCACAGATCATATCACAATCCACAATTTGGCTCCCAAATTTCCTCTTGATTACTGGTTCCCTCTACTAAGTTTAACTTATACACTTATACACTCACCTATGGTTAGTGTTGACATAAATGACAACAATTATGTCAACAATTAATTTGATGTGTCCTGTTAGGACTACTAACAGGACACAGACCATGGCTCATTTAGAGAAAGAGAAACGACAATAAGAAACCCTTTATTATTCTTTATTCTTTTTTATTTTTTAATTATTTATTTATATAAAATGATATAACAACACTTGCAACTTTGAACCTACCACCTAGAACTTCCATTAAATATTCTTATGTTTCTTTATACCCCGCTTTTTCTCCCCATAAAGGAGACTCCAAGCAACTCTTTCACACTACACAATTTCTCTTTTACATCACACAATTATTCTTCTGTGATTCCACTTTAATTGTCACAGCATCGTCCTATGGAATCATGCAGTTTGTAGTTTCGTGACGTCCAAGGGCTCTGTGACTGAGGATTCTAAATTCCCCTCCCCAAACTGCAAATCCCAGGATTCCACATAAAATAACCATGGTATATACAGCGGAATCCTAGTGCTATAACAGTGTAGAATGAAAGGGCCCAAAAAGACCTGAAGAGGATGTGGGAGGCCCAAGGAGAAAAAGATGCCAAACTTTTTTGCTGACCTAAATACCTATTCCTGACAGTGGTGAAAACATGTTCGAGTTCTGGTCTACTTCACTCATACCACAAAGCATGGGCATACATCCAAATTATCCATCCCAAAAAAGTGTGGGAAGGGGGAGGCAGGGACGGCAGGTGAAAATAAAAGCAATTATTTGCTTCCTTTCATAAGAAGCCGTTCTGCATACTTGCGACTGATGTGTGCCTTCAGAGGCTTTGTTATCATGTAACATTTAGCTGTCATCAATACCCGCCACCTCATGAATGAATTAGGGCAAAAGAAGGATATCCTGCCAACTGAATAGGCCAGTGTGTGCTTGCAAGGGCCCTTCTGCTTTCCAGATGTCTTCTGACAGGAAATTGTGATGGAAGTGTGCTCCAGATGCCTTCAATCGGTCATCATAAGTCATTCAGCAGCAAGGGAAATGGCTTGACAGTGTACAGGCCTTAATGGGATTGTGGAATATTCCAAAGAGAGTGAAGAATACAGATTGCAAAAGAAAGGAAAAGAAAAGCAACGAACAACCAACCAGAGTGGTTCCTGCAGAGTTACTACCGTGAACTACAACCCTGAGCCTCTGACTTCCTTGTAATAATTAGAGATGTCTGGTTTAAAGGGTTGGCCAAATGCCAAGCAGAAAACAGAGAGAAAAGCCATTCACAGAGAAAGAAAGCAAATATCCACAACTACGGCTGCCAAACCCCCATTTGCAAAGTTTGGGATGTTACTTTGGACATATAGCTTTGGTGATTAAGTAGATGGGAAATCACCAGCAAACACCCAATGTGGTAGGCTGTACAGGCAGTCCCCAAGTTACCGACAAGATCGGCTCTGTAAGTTTGTTCTTAATTTGTATGTAAGTTGGAACAGGTACTTGTTTTGCATAACTCCAGCCATTTATATGCATGCCCAGCATGGAACACATCTCACCATGCTAAAACCGTGGATGTGGCTCTTAATGAGACATGCCTCATTATCACAGGATATCTGCGCCCTACACCACTGGAGAAATTACACTTAGTGTAATTGCATCATCTCATATCTGCTGTGAAGTAGAAGCCAATAATGAAAGGACCAAGGTGGTGACATCTCCGGTCCACCCCCTGTTTGGATATCAGCCAGCATGCCAATGCCTTAAATCCAGAAAGAGCTTTCTAAGATCTACAGAGATACTTGCGGGAATACCTCAGCAAGCGAGAGTCCAAAAGTGGCAGGCTAAAACCCGGAATCTCCACCCATGGCTGATACCAAAAGAGAGATGCCCTCCTGGGCACATCCTTGGTTCACTCTGATACGATAAATAAAATGGCTATATATATAAAAATGGCTATATATAATTATATATACATGCAAATAGATATATGTGTGTATATATATATATACATATATACATACAGTATATAAGCTTTGGATCGCATAGGGAAGGGTTAACACCCCTGCAGTGTTTGTTTTGCTTTCTGTGCCTCTGTTCAGGAGATTCTACCCCACTTTCTGTCTCTGTGATCATTGGACTGTGGAAAATGTAGCTTTTTGTGGAAACAAGGTGTGAAGATTTCTCTTCACCGTTCAACTTTTCCTTTTGACGTGGCAGGGCAGGCTATCCCACCGCTGCCACCAATTTGTGAGGAGGCTTCAATCAATCAACTGGCTGGACAGGGTGGACCCTCTTTTACGGATCCCACCGCTGCCACCAATTTGTAACGATGAGGTCACTACGTATCTGACCTAATGTAAAGGGTGTTGTATAACTTTAATTTAAGGGATCCTTAAATATGAAGAGATTAGCCACCAGATTGTGAGGACTGTTGTTGTTATCAGTTATCTAGGAGGGTCTGTCACCAATTATTGTGGGACTTCAAACTGTGTAACAAGACAGGTTAAAAACACTTTCCTGTCTTGCTTTACTCTGAGGCTGGACTTTTAAAATACGGAACAGAGAGAGGTTGTTGATGAAAAGAACAATAACAGTTTATTTATAGCTTGGCACAAAAGCGTGATGGATACGTTATAACTTCTTAGAGGCTCAACTCATCATGGTTACATTGGTATTGTAGAAGATACAAAGTTTAAAATGTTTGACTGTTACTATTACTCAGTTAGATCAGTATGTAACTATCTCACACACAGACCCTCTCTCCTCCTATAGGCACCTTGCCTATCTCTAGCCCTCAGGCTCTATACAAACAGACTGGCTCGCAAGCTCAGCCTACAAGAACTGTCTCTCCACAGCTCCAAAAACAGACTGCCCTCAGAACCTGCTCTCTCCTAGAGCTGGTCTGGCAGTTAAACTGTCAAAATTCAAACTTCCCCAGAATTCTATTCTTGGCTGTGGCAGAAAGCTGTTGACTCCTCCCACCTCTGCCTTACAGCCATGTTGCTATGGCAACTCTTCCCCAAGGTGGGCCTTTACTGAAGAAGTGCACCTTCCCTAAACATCTAAACATTTCAATACAGATTCAATCCTCAATCCTATAATAAAAAATAAACACTTCTGCACACAAGGATTGGAGACAAAACTTCAGTGGAGACTCCATTTTCCTGTGATAATAACCTGGGATAGATTTCTCTCACTTCCTGTTGTCTTGACCCCATTCTTAACTAAGAGTCATTTGCCTGTCAAATGTTTTTAACTCAGTGACTTCCTGTATTTCAGAGGAAGGAACTGGCAAATCTATCTCTCAGTCTAAGAGAACTCTGTGAAATTTATGGAGTTTATCATAAGTATAAGTCAACAAGAGCGTTAAAGGCATGTACATATGCACACAAACACCTACCTTACATTTCTCATTAACAGGATGCCTGTCATAGTTATACCCCCACCCTTGGTGGAAAAGGAAATTAATCTTATGTAACTAGACATTTGTAACTAGCTATTTCCTGATCCCAGAACCAGCAGAGGAAGGGGAGAATGTCTTTCAGTGTTGTCTCACAATCATGGAAGTACCTTCATATTTGAAATCAGAGGTTACTTTTGGGGTTGCAACTCTCCCCAGCCAGTATAGCAAGTGGCCATGCTGGTTGAGGGACTCTAGGAACTGTCATCCCAAAGTGTTTATTTTCCACACTATGCAAAACACATTTCTTCTAGCAAAGTGAGGGGCAAAAATGAAATCTGAAGTGACATGAGTGCTTCTCTAGCATCACACTTAGCCACACTCTATAATTCAATGCTAAGTGTTCTTGTCTTTTTCTAAAACTTAGTTAAGTTTTCCTCGGTGCTCACTGAGGCCCCTGTTTGAAGTCTAAAAATCAACCATTATAAGCTTCCACACCTTGTAATCTCCCAAACTCAGCAATGACTTTTTGAAATATCATAGAAGTGGAAGTAATGCCAAATGGCATTCACTTAAATTTATAATGTCTAAATGGTGTATTAAAAGTCATTAGCTTACAGTTTTAACTCATCTAACGTCACTTGTGAAAATGCATGTCCGACATCTACCACCACGAATCCCCCCTTTTTCTCTTCTGAAAGACTGTCTGCTATTTTCCTTGATACTGTCTTTGGATAGCATCCATATTTTATGACTTTTTAAAAATCACATGGATCAATGAGTATCTGTACCATTTTCTGTGGATCACCAATTACAGCTGAATAATTAAGAATCTGAAAGCTATTGGACCTTTTAAATCTTATACACCTTTTCAGTAATGCTGGAAAGTTCCAGCACAGCAGATATCAAAATGATGGCACTGCTTACATAAGAATAGGAATACTAATATAGATAGATAGATATGAAAAATACATTTATTTATTTCAGTTGGGCTTCTTTCCCATCTTTCTCCAGTGAGGTAGTGTGCATGTTTTTATTTATCCTTGCTTTATCCTTCCCATGAAGATCAGATAAAGAGAGAAAGAGCCAGTGAGTTTAATCATGGCTCAATGTGGTCTAGAACCTGGGCCTCCCAAACCCTTATCCAATTCTAAAACCACTATTTGACACAGTTTCCATTCACATTTCACAAACATAAATATTTTCTGTTCCTGGTTTGAAAGGGTTATTTCCTGTTTAATTGTGCTATTCTTACTTTGAAAGTCATTGCTCTACTCCAAAAACTTCATTTTTGTGTTTTGGTTGAGCTGAGACTCAGAGCGGTTCCACACAGCCCTTTAATCTGGGATTAATCGTGTTTTAAAAACACAATTGTTCCTGAGTTCTAGTCCACACACACCCCAAAAAGATGGGGATTGGGGATTGTGCTGCATTTCTTCCAGTATCCATCTTCCAGTGCCCATTTTGACTCGCCAAGAAAGAGGGGGGGACAGGAGAAATTTTCCTCCTCCCCCTTTTCTTGGCGCATCATTGGTATGAGCCAGAAGAGCTCTGGAGAAGGGAAAATGGCAACTGGGTGAGTTATTTTCCTTTTTAAATGCTTTTTAAGGGGTTTTGGAAGGGAGTAGGGGCTGTCTTGGGTTTCTTGGGCTCCAAACCCAAGACAGATGTGTAGGTGGGCACCGGAAGTCATGTGGTGTGGTCCCCAGTCACCAGCTACACAGGTCCTGCACCTGGAAAGACATGTGTCTTCTGAAAGACCTGGGTCTTTCGAGCAGACAAATTATCTTAGCAAAAAAGCATTTGTTTTCCCCTGAAGCATTGTCTGGACGCCCCAGGGGAAAACATGGGAAGGCATGCACTATAGGTGCTGTCTGGATGTGCCCCCCATGAGATATTCAGTGAAAAACTATAGCAAAATGTACAGCAGGATGTCCCTCCCACTTTGCTGTTTAATAAACTTTTCCCATTTTTTAAATCATAGAACCAATTAGAAAATTATATTTATAACCCAGGAACGAAAGCTGTGTTTTATAGTGTTCTTGATCTCAGTTCACCTAGCCATTAATTTCTTTGTAACATTATTGTTCAAATTCCTATATTACAGGATGCACACATTTCTGTCTTTATGAAGCCCCCAAGTACAGGATATTCTGGCATTTCATTCAGTCTATTAAAAAAGAAAATCTTTCCAACTCTCAAATAGGGGATGTTCCTGCCAACCCTATAAGGGACATATTTCCTTGCCCTCAAATAAAAGGCATCCCTTATGCTATGGATTCACCTAGTAGCCCTAGGTATGTATAGTAAACTTTGGTGTACAAAAGACACATTTTATTAACTGTTTGGCATTTCAATCTTCTTTATCTGGTATATGAAGAAATTTGGGATTGTACATCAAATGAATAAATAGAAAACCATATTAGTATATCACCATTATCACTTAAAGTAAGGGATATGTATAGGGAGACCATTTCAGCACTGCAAAGTCAAAACCAGTCTAAAAACAGCCATAGTAAAAGACCAGTGTTAAAAGGTCACATCTGATAATGTCTACTAGGAAGATAGCATTTTCTTAACCTTCTTGTTGAGATCAATGGGACTTGAAAGTTCTTAACTTGACTAGATTGTACCCCTCTTTTGCTCTACCTCCCCAAATATTGATTTGAGTCTATTTAAAATTATTTCACACCAATTCAGTCAAACCAATAGAACTATTCTGAGGTTTGTGGCGTGAGCACTTGGTGTTTACATGCTATGTCATGCACTTTCGTAAAAGGCATCCAAATGTAAGTTCTAAAAATTGTGTTGGTTAGCTGCTTGAAAGAACTTTGGGAATAACAGATTTGGATTTGCAACACATTTTTCCTGAATAAAGATCAGGCAGCATGGTAAATTATGACTCATAACAATAATAAGAGATCATAACAATAATCGACCAATAATGAATAATGAAAACTAGCAATAATAGTTGACTGTTTCTTCTCAGAAGTTATTGGCTTTGTGATATAAAATATTCCCACTCTCTAATGCAGTGTTTCTTAACCTAGAGGTCGGGACCTCTGGGAGGGGGGATTGCGAGGGAGTGTCAGAGGGGTTGGTCATAGGGGTTCTGTGTGGGAAGTTTGGCCCAATTCTATCATTGGTAGGATTCAGAATGCTTTCTGATTGTAAGTGAACTATAAATCCCAGCAACTACAACTTCCAAATGTCGAAAGCTATTTTTCCCAACCTCCACCAGTGTTCACATTGGGACATATTGAGTATTTGTGCCTAGTTTGGTCCAGATCCATCACTGTTTGAGTCCATAGTGCTCTTTGGGTATAGCAGAATGACAACTCCAAAACTCAAGATCAATGCCCAATAAAGGCTTCCAGTATTTTCTGTTCGTCATGGGAGTTCTGTGTGCCAAGTTTGGCTCAATTCCATCATTGGTGGAGTTCAGAATGCTCTTTGATTGTAGGTGATCTACAAATCCCAGCACCTACAACTCCCAAATGACAAAATCAATCATACCCCCAACCCCACCAGTATCCAAATTTGGGCATATTGGGTATTTGTGCCAAATTTGGTCCAGTGAATGGAAATACATCCTGCATATCAGATATTTACATTATGATTCATAACAATAGTAAAATTACAGTTATGAAGTAGCAATGACAATAATTTTATGGTTGGGGGTTACCACAACATCAGGAACTGTATTAAGGGGCCGTGGCATTAGGAAGGTTGAGAACCATTGCTCTAATGTCACATCACATGCTTCAATAATATCCAGCAATTTTTAAAACTGCACAATGGATGTGTCTTAAGGGTTGAAGTGTTAAGTTAACATAAGAAACAACAAATTAATTTCTGGCCAAGATGAAAGGGTGTATAAATAATGAGGGCCACTAAATAATGAGGACATGGTGTGAGGGTTGGACAAAGATTTTGGATGACCAAGTGTATGAGGAGATTTCACTACTCCGGGTATTTTTAGACACATTTTTAAAGTTTATTGGGGGGACAAATGACTCCAAAATCTTTGTTTCTTTTACTAAAAGTTGTACGCCCAATGCTTTGAAAAATGTTGATGTGACATAATTTTATTTAAAGGTTGTATGAATGCAAACTGGCTAAAGAATGAGCCCTGAACCTAATTTAATTTGTTTGGGTTTTATTTGAAACCTTTACCTATCTGTAAAGGTTTCAAATATCTGTAAAAAAAATTAACCTAAAGCTTAACGGCTTATGTAAGAATGCTTGAATAGAAATGCTGTTGGGAAGTACTGAGCTGTACAATGAAATCCCTCCTACCAAATACACTTCAGATTAATTTCTATCGAATGTTGAGTCAGCAGACTCAAATGCCAGTGGTTTTCTTAAACTTCCATCTCTATGAACCAGTCAAGATATGTTTAAGATGCAAGTCCTTTATACAACAGCCAGGTCCAAACACTTTGTTCTGCAACACTCTCTCTCTCTCTCTCTCTCTCTCTCTCTCTCTCTCTCTCTATATCTCTATATATATATATATATATTCCTTTTGATTGTGTTCAGCCTGCTGCCTTTGATTTATATCAGTTCAGTCTTTCTTATAAGATATCATATAACAAGAAGGCTAATAGCCCAGAAATAACCTCATTAAAAAGACAGCATATCAGTCTGTGCAGAATGAACTCTTAAGCAGAAAAAATTAGTGACCTGGAAAGTAGTAGGGAGAGGTAATGGTAATGCGGACGGGAAAAAATACATTCCTATTAACTAGTCAAAAGTAGAAACCACTAGCAATAAAAGAATAGAATAAAAAATAGGGGGGTTTCTTCCAAATTTCATAACTCACTGGTGTGAAGTGTATGTATGTGTGCATAAAAAAGAATAGCTGGGTGGATAGAGGCATTAGACATAAATATTTGTAAATATGGAGCACTGCTCCTTAAACTATGGGTCCCAACCCCAAATAGAATCCCCTTAGCTCTATGTTGGGGTTCTGAAAAAATTCTGAATGCCACCTAGTGGCTGTTTTACAAATTTACACGAACCTGCCGTACAGTGTTTACAGCAGACTCTACAGAAGATGCTTCAGCTGTATGCCACAAAGATTAAACTCATCCTGTTTAGCAAGTCTTGCAAATGCTTGGTTTTTTTTATCAGTAAATATTTTATTTTATACCTATTTTATATACTTATATACTTGGGATCACATATCAATTTATTGGGCCAAAAAAGATCATGAACAGAAAAGTTAAGGAAGCTCTAAACAAGATGATAGAGTGTTACGTTCTACTATTTAGCTGTTACTCAATTTTTCTTTCAAAATATTGCTATGGTTTGCTCATTTTGTGATTTTGCTTATTATTTGGAGACTCTGCATTGCAGAAGAAAGGTCTTCTTTTCTAGCTGTGCAAAACTATTGTCTTGCCTTCTCTTTCCCCCTTCCACCCCACCTTCTCCAGTACCATCTCCACGTGTGAATTAAGTGTGTTAAAACAATCATACTTGCTGTTAGAAAAAGGCTTCCAGCTACATGTTTACTGTGGGTTTAATCTACTTAGAATGACTGTAGCTTTATTTTGCTCTGGGCAGCACCTCAGGCCAAACCACACTGATTGGTCAGTGATGGGACTTCTTTGAAATTTCCTGACATCTCAATTCATTCCCTTTGGCTCAAAAGTATTCATCCATAATGAATGGGGTAAGTCCAAGATAAAACCACAAACATGCTGTGCAGGATATGTTGGGAGACTAGTTTGCCTTTAATCTAGGGATGGCTGTCTGTATCCAACCCCAGCTTTGCTGGATTTTTGCTCAGGAGTATCCTATTTTGTTTAATCACAGGTCTATTTTGGTGCTTTAAAGAAGGACCTGAATCTGATCAGATACTCAAATATTTTCCATGCATACTGAACCTTGTTATGTCTCCAGTTTTCAGCAAATACATAATATGTTCTCCAAAGAAAAGAAGAAAGAAATCACACACAAAAATACCAAACATTCATTTATGGCAGCAAGTTGATAATTCATTTATCTTCTTATTGACAGGAAGTTTTGATCCCATTTTGTGTGAGGCAAGAAACCCACAGAAAACTTTGCAAACCAGTGGTAAAATAGTTAAAGATTTTGTATTTCAAAAACAACAGCCTATATAACAACTATCAAGAATAAACATTTTAAGCTTCCAGTGAGACCAATAGACTTCTGAACTGAGGACAAGCTCTCAGTTTTTGTAGAGTTAGGTACACTATGGATTGATGCAGTTTAAATGTTGAGACTCCAAGCTATGGACTCCTAGGATTTTTAGTTTGGTGAGGCACCAGCACTCTTTGGCAGAGGCTAAAGACCTTGCAAAACAGCATCTCCCTTGAGTCCATAGCATTAAGCAATGGCAGTTATATTGGTCTCAAACTGCATTAATCTACAATGTCAATAAACCTGGGTTTTCCCCAACCAAATGTAATATTTGTGCCAAATATTTATGCATCTGTCTTCTATCACTTCCAAAACTAGCATATTTTATTTGACACAAGATTTTTGTGGCCTGCAGCCCAATTCACCAGATGCATATTGTTGAAACCAATTACCATGGTGACTTCCCCCTCCCCCCCCCTCCCCCCTAGATTGGGGAAATGGCATCTCAAAACTTCTGCATGCAAAGCATGTGCTCATCGGCAAGTTGCTGTGCTTATTTGTGGTGGCAGGTGTCTAGGAATGTCGACCTGTAGCTGTACTTGCTTATTGCTAGCTGTAACTCAGCCCAGTTGACCTCACTATCTCAGCTTTTTCCTTCAAAGGTAGAGCACACCCTTCTCTGTGCTTTTGTTGCTTTTATTGTCTATGAAGGACATCACAGCTTAACCTTCAACTTCTGTAGTTTGAATTAACATATGATGGTCCAGGCTCTGCTTCCACAGCAGGAATACCATCCTCTTCTGACACTGATAGAAGCCTATTATCTGCTCTCATCGCTTTCATGTCCAGATTTGCAGGTGTCTCCTTCAGGTAGGACATGATATGGAAAGTCTTGGAGAAGGTGGCAAAGGCTTTCCCAGCCTGAATCACTTGAGTGTTGTGTGGTCTCTGGACTGTATGGCCATGTTCTAGCAGCGTTTTTTTCCTCCTGATGCTCCTCCTGCATCTATGGCTGGCATCTTCAGAGGATCCTCTACAACAATCAACAAAGCCTTGAGCCTTGAACTAAAAGGCAAGTGCTGAAACTTTGGTACGGATGGACTGTGGCACTAAACTCTTTCTTCTAACAAAAATACAAAATTGTAAAACATGCTCAATTGGGTGCTGACAATATATCACTTATCCTATAATTTTTCATGAAGTCAGTGAAGTCTCATATGGCCCTGATGTAAGACTTCTTATAGCTTTGAGCCAAGACCGGTAGGATTCCCTTTATTTACACTTTGGTCCAGTTTCCCATAGATGGTTTGGCATCCGCTCCAGCCAAATGTCAATCAATCAAAACTTTATTACAGTCACAGACCAGCACAAAGCGGGCACAAGCGCCCTAAAGCCAAATGTCAGCATTGGGTGAATGTGGGACAGAGCACCTGCTAAGCCATTGTCAGTCCTGGACTTAAATCAAATTTTATGCTGTAAGCAATGGAAGGTAAAATAATGAACTGTGCTCATGATCCACTTGGATTTGGATGTAAGAGAAGTGATAATTTGGATCGTAGCCATGTTATCACATCAGAAGTGGATGGTAGGAGAAAATGCTGTTAGGACATGGCGATATAGCCTGGAAACCACACAATACCTCATTACTGGATTGGGTTGAAAAATACAGCAAGTCTTCAGACCTGCATCATGTGATGATGCCTTAAGCAAACAAACTGAAAGAACATCCTTAAAATTTCCTCTAATGCTCAGAGTCTTATTGGTGGACTAAGTAGGTGGCGATGCCAACCCATCTTGGCACTGTCATCCCATCAATAATTTACACATCACCCAGAAAGCATATTTTTCACTGTCATAGCAATTTATCATTAGATAGATGTTCTTGGCACAAACACATTGTGCTAAAACTTGATACAGACAGCCAAATAAGTGAAATGCAGAATGCTGACAGAGTGGCTATTGGCAAGATTTGATGTATCAGTATTTTAGAAGATATCAGCTTCTCAGACAAGTGCTCAGGCAAGATGAACAGTTGTCAAAAGTGTTTGTCAGAAGTCGGAGACTACTGGCTTCTCTTCTTAATGCAGGCTTTAAAATGGATACATTTAGTATTAATAACTGAAATCTAAATGAACTGTGAAAGCGATAAAATGTAGGTTGGGTTAAGCTCTCAGTAAAAGCTGCGAAAAGGGCCTGGCCAAACGGCAATATGAGATAGGACTACAAACGTTTTGTATTTGTACATTCGATGGGGTGGATCTTAGTTTGGTTCCTGCCACTGTATTGAAACTGACCAGGAAATATTGGGGAAGAATGACAGAAAGAAGGGCTTAAGCAAGCTGTGGCTACTATGTCAGGAATGATACTTAAACACTGCTAACACCTTAGTCATGGTGAAATATGGTCCGCTTTGTAAAGGTTGCTTAAAACAAAAGCTCATTTATCTGAACACGACAGACATATAATCAATTTACATGAAGAATTTCAAAATTAGTCAGATTGTAATGAACTATGAAATACTGATTAATGCATCTTTGCAATGTTTGATTAGAAGTGTGCTGTGTTCTCTAGCATATTCTCGTTATTTTGGCATTTGTAGGCTAAGAGTGGGCTTCTTATAAATTGACACAACATATGTAGCTCCTAAATTATGGCAGTTGTCCAACCTCTCCCTTCTTTCCTTTTTTCTTTACAAAATGATGCAATTCCAATGAAAAGGCTCTTGTTGAATAGAGATGGAAATAATATTCACCATTATTAATCTCTTGGCCAAAAATGGGATTTTTCAATGGATTTTATCACACGGGGTGGCATACCAGCACATGCCATACCCATTGCTGGTTGCCACCTTTGCATGATGAAGCCGTCAATGATCAAATATGCTTCTCAAGAGCTGAAAATCTCTGCCAAGGAGAATCTTGAACCAATGAGAATCTTTGCAGTTTGAAACTTATTCTCTGTAAAAATTCAAGATATTTTATAGCAGCATTTTTAGCACAGCAATCAGTATTTTAAGGGCAGAAAATAATATCTGTGCACACAAACATCTCCTGTTCATAAAACTATGTTTTCTGGTCAATAAAAACTACATGCACACTAAAACATTTTCTGCACAAAAATTAAGATTTCTGCACAAAAATATTTCCTATGCAGAAAATGTTATTTCTTGCATTGTAAAACCATGTGCACAATAAATCCTGAGAAGTAGCATTCTCTAAATCAGCTGGTTCCATTGCAGAATATGCTGTTTGTATGTACAACAGAATATATATATATATATATATATACACACAATTACACACACACACACACACACACACACACACACACAAAATGACAAGCTATGGGTATTTTTTCATAAGTAGCAGTATTTAAAGACTTTCTTGAAGTCAGAAGAAAATTGCTAAAATTTGCTTCCTTTGACAATGAAATAAATTAATGAATAATACTATATCTTGCTTTATCTGGTAGAAAAGGAGTTTCCTGTGTAGAAAGCAGCATTTTCTGTGCAATAAGTCAGTATTTCATCCACTGTCCCATTTATCATGAATTGGACCTGTATTAGAGTGGATGACATGAGTTTCCCAGATGTTACTGGACTGCAAGTCCTTCAATTCCTGGCTAGCATAGCCAATAGTGATGGATAGTGCAAGGTGCGGACTCATAATATCTGGAGGGGCACACTTTTGTCAACTCCTGGCCTACATTCAACTTCATTTCCAGGTTTTTTAGCCTATGTTTTCAAAAAAGTGAAAATAGTTTTGGAAGCTAGAAAAATTGCATAGTCAGTGATAACCACTAGGCATGATAACAAATCGAAAAATGGCGATTCTAAAATCAAATGGGGGGGGATTTTTTTTGATTAGTATATCAAAGACTTACAAAAAAATTCCCAAAATTTTCGGAAATGTAACTTAAGTACTAACGAAATTCGTTAGAAATTCGTATGCCAGAGCATGCGCTTTCAGATGGTTTTGGCCTACAACTCCCAGAAATCCTAACAGCTGGTAAATTGGCTGGGATTTCTGGGAGTTGTAGGCCAAAACTTGAATAAACCACACTGAATTCTAGATGGGACTCTCCAAATAGGAAGGAGGGAGGGAGGAGGAAGGGAGGGAGGGAGGGGGTATTCTATTCTTGGAAGCAGCAAAAGAAAAGGAGGAGGAGCCCCCCCCCCTCGCTCCTCGCTGCCTCTCTCACACCGATCCTGAGGAGCGAGGGGGCCCAAGTTTGCCCAGGCTGAGAGGAAAAGGAAGAGGCCTGAGGCTGTGAGGAATGGTGGGAGTTGAAGTCCAAAACACGTACCTGGAGGGCTGCAGCTGGTCCCTGCGATGGGAGAAGGCAGAGCAACAGGGAAGAGAAGCATCTGAGAGAGCGCCGGGAGAGAGAGGAAAAGCGTGCGCGCGTGTGTGTGTGTGTGTGAAGCAGGCCCCTGCAATGGGGCATGCATGGCAGCAGAGCAACGGGGAAGAGAAGGAGGGGGGGGAAGCCTGGAGAGAGAGGAGAAGCGTGCGCGTGTGTGTGTGTGTGTGAATCACTTTCCAGAATGCATTGCCTCTACCTAGCAGCAGCGTCACTTCCAGTTCCCCATATAAATGCGGGAAAAAGAAGAAGCTGAATGAAGGCGGGAAGGAAATGAGGGGGAGAAGTGAGTAGTACAATAATTAATTAATTAATAATTAAGAATTTCTAACGATCCTAACGCAAATTGTTGGCCTCACGGACCGTAAAAGGAAGTCCACTTCCTGGTTCGGGGCAGCGATCCGTAAAACAACAAAAGTCCCATTAATTACGGATTTCTAACGAATCAATTAGATTTCCGTTTCAATTTTAGCATGCCTAATAACCACTGTCATAGTTCCTGCTTTCTTTGGAATCTCAGTTTAAATGTTAACATTTACAATCAAGAAAAAGCAAAAATTGCCTTTTGACATCATATCACTAAATGGGACAAATAAAGGCTATTTTGAGAGAGAGAGAGAGAGAGAGAGAGAGAGAGAGAGAGAGAGAGAGAGAGAGCAATCTATTGCTTCCTTTTATATTTTGAATTCCAAATGATCTGATTTCCTAATCATGTCTGTGTTTCTTTTTAATGTCCGCACTTGAATTTGCACTGAAGTGATTATTCCAAATACTATGCAGAAACAATGATGATGGTGTTGATGCCTTGATGATGATGATGTCTTGATGTACAGGGTTTCAAATCATTAGAACTAAACAGAATATTCATTACATACAAATTCAGAGGTTAAATTTTAATGTAGAGCAGGAGGAGGGGCACATGGTGTTCCAGATGTTGTCAGGCTGCAACTCCCACAACCCATTGGTTTGGCAATAGAGAGTAAGACTGATGAAGTTAGTAGGTCAAAACATCTGGAAAATGAAAAGTTGCACAATAATACAGCACATCAAAGCAATATTAATTCCTGAATAATTACTACATGATTATTCAGGATGGTAGCATATACAGATTTTGTGATTTCAAAATGGCCGTGGAGGAGATGTCAAAGGGCATAACATTAAGAGCATACAAGATAATCAGAAAAATAATAACCCTAAGGTGCTTGGGTGTTTCCACACACTGTATTTGCATTATGGAGGTTATAATGCTGACCTAGTTTACAGGGTTTACTGTAACAGCTGCTGATCTAATGTACGTGAAATGCTTTGAACCTTCTAAAAGAGCATGTTAAATGCTAAGTGTTGTCATTATTGTAGAGCATTACCAGAGACACTGAAATTCTATTCAGCAGGAAATGTTCATTCAGAATTTAGCAACCCAAAATGGCCCCATAGCTACAGGGCATCCACAAGGCTTCAGCAGGCTCCTTTTTAATTAATCTGAGACCATTTTAAGAACCCAAGCCTATTCAGATTCTTGCAGAGCAATCCTAATGAGGATAGAAAGAATCTGGGGAAATGAAACACAAGTATTTCTTGCCATTCTCTTGGTGCTACAAGAAAGTCTTTGAAACTGCAATTGTTGAAGTCTGTTCACAATGCAGGAGTTGCTCTGTAAAAACATTCACACTTGATTGGTGTTCATCGGGGGGAAAATCCTATGAAGGGGACAACATTTTCAGCCCAGGAAACAGCTATTTCTAAGCAGAATATGCCTGTTCTTGTGCAGAATAGCTGTTTCCTGTATAGAAAAAATGTTTGCCCTGTTACAGTATTTTATGCACAGAAAACCACTTTTATGCATAAAAATAATACCTATGTGCAAAATAAAGTTCTAAAAAAGTGCTTCCTGTGCAGAAAGTGCTGTTTTCCATACAAGATGACCATGTGCAACTTTTGCATGTAATAATAAGCCCTAAGCTGCAAAGGTTTCCAATTATCCAGAGTATTCCTGACTTTGCTTATTCTTTTTTTAATGCTTCTGATGCACATTTCTGTACGCGTTCATGGTGTGCATTAGGGCTGGATGATTTTATAAAACGGTTCAAAACTTCCTTCGGATCTAGGGAGCGCTGGCACTTTGAATTTTAAATGATTTCTGAAATTTTCTAGGAAAATTGTTCAAAATTTCAAAAATTTCCAAAATGTGTTAATGGCCACAAACAAACTGGGTGTTTAACCCAGTTTGGATGCGGCTTTCCTTTCCTGCCTGGGAAGGGAAAGAAAGCCAGGTTCTTTCTTTCCCTCCCAGGTGGCTCCTTGCCAGGCGCCTGGGAGGGAAAGTAAGCTGGGTCCAAAACGGGTTAAAACACTGTTGCAACTCAGACCAAGGAGTACCCCCCCCCCCCAGATCACACACACAGCAGGCAGTCTCTGAAGAATAGGCTTTTATTGAAGCAAATATAGTGTCCAACAAAAAGGTTAAAATAAGATCAAAATTAGAATATATTTCCAAGGTAAAAACACAGTTCAAATAGTCCCAAGGTTCATAGGCAAGGCATGAAGCTGGATATAAATCCCATGGATAGCTCTAGGCAGCAATAGGAACAAACAGGCCCAAATCCTAGGCAAAAACAGTAGCTTAGAGACAAGACAAACATGGCATCATTTCTAAACGAAGCTTGAATTCTGAAGCAAAATTCCTTAGCAAGTTCTAATAAAGGCAAACTAGTTTCAATTTGCCAAGCAACCGCTCCAATGCAAACTGCCTCCCTGCCTATTCAGCCGAATGTTATCTCTATGGTCAAACGGAGGCTCATTAAAATCTCCAGGTGCCCAGTTATCAGTCTGAAGGCCTTCAACCTCCTGAATATAGGAATTCTCATCTTCAGCCCTGGGAACTGAACTGTTCTCAGGAAAACAAACATCATCTTCAGCAGTTTCATTTACAGCATTTCTATCATCAGAGTTCTCAACATCAGCATTTACAATAATAGCCTTTTCATCATCAGTCCCATCATCTCTAGCCTGAACATGAACACCAGGTTGAAACACCACAAACACCCAGTTTGGACCCGGCTTCCTTCCCCTTCCACCTGGGAGGGAAAGAAAGTATCCTTGCCAGCACGTCAAAAAGGAATTTGATCCAAATTTATTCCAAATTACGAAGATTCCGACTGGTGCATACATATATGTGTACACATAGCTCCTGTATTTTAATTTCATTTTTAAAATACTGTATAGGATATGTAAAAATCCCATTGCATAAAATCGGAATGTAAAATCTTTAGGTTTGAGGTTATTGGTTGCCTGTAGCAACAAAGAATGGAAATTGCCATCTGGCTTCTAGCTTTAAATGAGATTTGAATAATCAATTTAATAATAGATCATATACCTATTTTACAAAAAAATCAATACTTATTCAAATAATATGAGGGAAGGGGGGGTTTTTGTTTTTGTTCTTTTGTGTCAGAGGCTACTTAAGAAACTGCAAGTCACTTCTGGTGTGAGAGAATTAGCCATCTGCAGGGACATTGCCCAGGGAACACCCAGATGTTTTGATGTTTTTCCATCCTTGTGGGAGGCTTCTCTCATGTCCCTGCATGGGGAGCTGGAGCTGATAGAGGGAGATCATCCATGCTCTCCCTGGATTCAAACATGCGACCTGTCGATCTTCAGTTCTGCTGGCACAAGGGTTCAACCCATTGCACCACTGGGGGCTCCTGGGTGGAAAAAAATGAGGGAAGGTGAAAAACTCAATGCTGATAAATGAGGAGGAAGAGAAGGAGGAGGAAGAAACATATTCCTTTTTGGAAGCCGAGGCTCACTAAAAGACCACTGAAATCAATCAGCTGCTATTTTTCAGCTCCATCAATATATTTCAAAGTCCTCCAACTTCAACATATAAGAGAAGGAGAATGGTCTACTGAACATTGTTTTAAGAATAATGGTGAAAGACCATGAAAAGGTGGATAAATATCTACATTACTGCTAGTATTTTCAATGTTGTGGGGTGAAATTATTGCGCTGTAGAGTTTCACAGTATTCATTCATATACAAGATAAATATAGCACCGGAAATATCCGTGCACAATGCTGAGGCCAGCAAAAAGGCAGGACTGATTATCTCAACCTAGAAGGGTAACAGTTGTAGGAAGAAGCTTTAAAAAGGTTTCCTTTTCTGTAAATTGTACTCCATATGACACATATCAAATGAAAGATTTCTGTGACAGGGAGTGCAGGATACTATAAGAAAAAAAGGCAGACCTTGAAATCCAGTATGTTCTAACCAGGATTCATGTTAAGCCTTGCCTTAGTTAGATAAAGTATATGTTAATATGCTCTCTCTTTTGTGGTCACCTCTTGTACCAATTTTATGCTATTGTAGTGATGCTCAGAAAAACATTTACTTATTTAACTCAGTTATACTTGCTTTGCATTTTCTCCAAGTTTGGTGATACAGACTCAATTAAAAATGTGTATATTATTATTATTATTATTTTCATTATTATTAGAAACACAACAAAATTAGTACACAGCAAAGAAGATCACTATGCTGGCTGCTGTATTGGATCACAGCACACAGAGGTTAAAGAAAACTATCGAGTAGTACATAAAGAGTTTTATCAAAAAATATGTCAGTCAAATGTATCAAATATCCTGGTTGTATCAACTATATAAAATATATCATGCAAGTATCATAACAAACACTATATAATCATGAAGAAAACACAACAAAAGCATATGCAGTGGGCTAACACAGTGTCTGATGTAAAGTCAATGAAAAAATTGGATTATACTTGCATACATGTGGAGAATATGATTGCAGCAGGCAATTTCATAGTTCAATAAGGACCATCTCCTTCACAAGGGTGTATCAAATAATATTTAGTCCAATGTTCAACAATATCGGGAAGGGGAAAAGGTCCGCAGAAGGGAGTAAGGAAAATCTGAAACGCCACGAAGTATTGGGCGTGTCTTAGCTACAGGGAGGCGCTTGGGCGGTAAACTGAGTTCTCTTGCCTTGAGAGGTGGATCTTATGTGGTGACAAGCGCATCAAAATTATAATCCAAAATACGGAAATAACCACACGGTAAAGTATGAAGCCGGGATGCCTGTAGAAGATATAAACACACTGGTGTGAGATCAAAGATGGGCTGCGACAGTACAGAAATACCAGCCAGAACCGTTTCACCTTGCAAAAGGCTTTCTGAAGCGGAAACCCAAGATAGCCAGGATATATGCAGGTTGTGATTCATAGCAAATGGAAACAATTACATCACAGATATCCAGTGGGAGCTGGGAATAGTGACCCAAAGGTGCCCCATGATTCATACTTTGTTTTTTAACATGATCATGAGGTCAGGAGTATTATTATTATTATTTATACCCCACTTTATCTCCCCAAAGAGGACTCAAAGTGGCTTGAAATAAAAGCATTAGGAGGTAAAGGTAAAGGTAATGATTGCCCCTGACATTAAGTCTAGTTGTGTCCAACTCTGGAGGGTGGTGCTCATTTCCATTTCTAAGCTAAAGAACCAGAATTGTCCATAGACACCTTCTATTTCATGTGGGCAGCATGATTGCATGGAATGCCATTAGTATACAATTTAAAATATATACAAATATGCAAACATTAAAACAGAATTAAACACAAACAAGGTCCAATCCAAAGGTCAAGAAAGGAGAGATCAAAACTGAGTTCCTCATCAAAATTTTCTGTGGAAGAATTCCAACTAATCATTCCTAAAGAGGTTAAATTTTTGCCTGGAGTGTGGCCAAACACGTTGGATATAATCTGGGTCATGAAGAATCAAGTCTCTTTCCAACATGGTTGTCTGCCATTCAGCTAGGACAGGAATGTCAAACATGTTCACTATACTCTTAAGAGTTCACTATATTCTTAATACTCTGCTTTGACATTTCCTTCATTCTTCCAAAAAATTTTCCAAGAGGAAGAGTTTCATGTTTGGTCAATGTCTGATTTTTTAATAGTTTACCTGTTTTAATCTATTGTTATATTCTGTTTTAATTGTATGATGTATTTTATACTTTATATGAGGTATTGAATTTTGCCATTTACTTTGCTGTGAACTGCTTTGAGTCCCCCTCCAGGGGTGAGAAAAGCGGTATATAAATGAAATAAATAAATAAACAGCGCTGAAAAATCACTGTTAAAATCCATCAAAACATATTCAAAATTAGAGTAAATTGTGTGTAAAATATTTGTAGAAAGGGAAACTGGATACAAACATGATTTGGTATTTTCCCACATTTTAAGTCTTGGATGAAATTGATTTAGGATTGAGCACATGTGAAACTAACATGGAATAGAAATATACATGGAATAAGGAGGGGGAAGGAGGAGGAACCGGCTAACAACACATCACTTCCCATTTCTACCTACCTTTCAAGCCTGTAGACATTCAAGGTAGCCGCATGGTGGATATTTGCTGAATCAGCTTGGCTCCTCGCTAGGTGCGGCAATATGTTTCAGTTCATTTTTAGAATGTGATGTGGCTTGGAGATGAAATGGATGTTCGCCTGCTCGACAGGTGCCAGAAACATCATTATTCCATCTCTGTGTGATTAATTCTTATTGGTCCCCTACCAGATGGCAGAGAGAGCGGGGGGGGGGGGAGATGACACCACACTGCCAATCAAATGACCTGAGATGACAGAACAACATTTTGGGTAGCCGGCCTAATCAGGCAAAAGTCCAGCAAACACCGGATGTCATTTATAATTTCTATAACATATTTTTCACCCCCCAAAAGCACTCGGTTTATTTGGATAGTTATCAAAGCCATTATTATAACAAATTATCCTTGCAATCTATTCTGTGGAATAAAGATTACTCAACCAATGGCAACATTGCCCAGGTTTTAAGAATAAACTTTAATCAACTAGGTGATTTGAGCATTGGATTAGGACTTCAGGAAACAAGAGAGATCTTGGGCAAGTCACACTCTCCCATTCTCGGAGGAAGAAAGGGCAACCCCACTCTAAGAAAATGGTGCAGTGAAAATGCTAGCATAGGTGTAATTAATTTTGCTTTATAAAAGCATTTTTAAATTAAAAACTGAGTTCCCGATAGCGCAGTGGGTTAAATCGCTGAGCTGCTGAGCTTGCTGACCAAAAGGTTGCAAGTTCAAATCCTGGGAGCAGCATGAGCTTCCGCTGTCAGCCCCAGCTTCTGCCAACCTAGCAGTTCAAAAACATGCGAATGTGAGTAGATCAATAGGCACCGCTCTGGCAGGAAAGTAACGGTGCTCCATTTAGTCATGCTGGCCACATGACCTTGAAGTTGTCTATGGACAATGCTGGCTCTTCAGCTTGGAAATGGAGATGAGCACAACACCCCAGAGTCGGACACGACTGGACTTAATGCCAGGGGAAAAACTTTACCTTTACCTATATTTTAAAAAGAGAAGAAAAGGGGAAGGGGAAAATGAATATGTATAGGTAAGTATAGAAATGTAAAGGATAGGAAAGCAGGAATTAACAGAAATGTATAAAATAGAATATAGAAATGTATGATTATATGAAAAATAGTTATTTATTTATTATTTCTTTACCGCATTTATATCTTGCCCTTCTCAACCCCGAAGGGCACACAGGATGGATTTACAAAGGCAACAATACGATGACACATGTGCACATATCATTGATAAATAAACAACACTTTAAAACATTAAAAGCCAACCAATTAGAAACATCACATTTGTCGTCTTCTTCCCATTTCAGTGGCAGGAATTCCTGCGTGTGTACAACTGGATGATGGAGCTCTGCATCCAGCACTGCATCCTCTGTCTCCTTCAGCAGGGTACCCTACACCGCTGGAGAAATTACACTATCTAGCCGGTATTGCACCACCTGACATCTGCCCAGAAGTGGCAGCCAATAATGAAAGGATCAAGGCAGTGACATCCCTGGCCCACCCCCTGTTTGGATATCAGCCAGCACACCAATGCCTTAAATCAATAAATAGTTTCCTGAGATCTACGGAGATACTCGCAGGAACATATCAGCAAGTGAGAGTCCAAAAGTAGCAGACTATAACCCAGCACCTCAATCCATGGCTGATACCAAATGAGAGACTATCCTGGGCACACAAAAGACTGGGGAACTTGGAAGGCACTGAGCAGACTGCCCTCTGGCACCATGAGATGCAGAGCTAATCTTAAGACATGGGGTTATAAAGTAGAGTCCACGACATGCGAGTGTGGAGAGGAGCAAACCACAGACCACCTATTACAATGCAACCTCATCTCTGCCACATGCACAACTGAGGACCTTCTTATAGCGACACCAGAGGCACTCCAAGTGGCCAAATATTGGTCAAAGAACATTTAATATAGTGACAAGTTTTAAAATTTTGTGTTTATTCAAATACGATAATTATAAATACCAAATAAAATTATATAAATATTTTTTAAAATTGAAAAAGCCCCCCAAACAACAACCCCGCATTTTGGAAGTACTAAAGGTGCAGGATCTGAATCTTTTAATAAAAAACAATTGTTTGGCATCTACACTCTGCACATGCTGCCCATGTGGTATCACCCTATCAGGAATGTAATTACAGCAACCTGTTACAGATGCAATGCTACTAGTCTTGTGGTGTGCCCATCCCCTTTAGTGCCCCCCAGTGCTTTGACCACTCCTATCAGTCCCCCCCGGTTCCATGCCTGTTACATTAATCTGTGTTTTTAAACTGTGATTATTGTGCCCCACAGGGCTGGTTTTATGTCTGTATTGTGTACATGGTTTGGCCTTTACCTGCATGGCCTTTGTTCCATTGTTCTGCCATGTGGACATTTATGGGAGAAGCTGTGTCTTGGCCCCAAACCTGGCAGCACCACCCTGAACTCCTCCCCTTCCTGAGTTTACCTGGGAGGCTGGACTTCCTTTCTGCCTCCATTCCAAGGATATGTCAGGCCCCAGGCCTTAGTTTCCCTAGAATCACACTCCAGCCATGTTGGCATCAAGGTACCCTCCAGGCCTGCCTGCCTTTCTCCTGTAATCCTTTGCAAGGCCGGCAGGGTGAAACATTCAAGGCCATGACTGTTATTCCCGGCGATAAGCAGAGACGCTGGAGACCGGGAGATGCGTTGATTCCTTTTCCACAGATGTGGGCGCTAATTGGGTTCACAACAGCTGCAGTCCATCGTGTGAACCATGGCACTCGACGTACACTACATCGTAAGATCAAAGGGTTACAGAACTATAACAGTTTGATATTGGAAGGGCTCTCCATCTCGAGCCAACATTGCATACTGAGACCATGGATTCCTGAATAGGCCTTTCGGCCTTCCCTGCTTAAGAACTATAACTGCCCAGCTTGCTGGCTGCCCTGTTTGGATCTGGCCCGCTTGGGCACAAAGACTTTGCTTAATTTTGCCTTGTTCCTGATTGCTAAGGGGTTATATTCCATTGCTGCCAATAAGAGACTTTGCTTGCTTTGAATCCTGAGTGCCAAGGACTTTATTCACTTGTTGCTTTCCTGGGACATTGCTGCTATTTTGCTGGTGCCACTTTAAGGCATTTAGACGGACTTCTAGTCTCTTTCCTATAACCAGTTATTCTAAATAAACCTTTTGTACCTCAGCTGAACTCTGTGGTTTATCAAGGGAGGTTCCAAGTGTCTAGGTGGCGACAGGATAGCACATGGACGAAGCACGCGGAAATCTAAAGCTCTCGCTTAGACAACGCATTGTTGTCCACGTATAGCCAACCAACGCTCTCAAACCAGGATTGCAGTGATAGGAAGGCCAGCCCTTCACCCAAAGACTGCAATTTCTGGGGACCCAAGGACTTCGTGTGCCAAAGGACCATTTGGAGCAACAAAGGAACCCTGGAATCCAAGAAAGGAACCTTCACTCTGCAAAGTCAAGTGAACGCAACCCCTTTGTTTAAAGGACCTTTCTAGTAACCAACAGCAAGCTTTTTGAGCCATCAGTTTCACTGATTGTAAAGAAATAAATCTTGTTTGAGTTCACCTTTTCTGGGTCCTGAACTCATTGCTCAAAGACTCTCCAGGTTCTCTTTAAGGGAAGGCTAGAACGCTACCCCCAGAGCCTATAGAAGCTTCTCCATTTCTCAAAGCCATTATTCCAGGTCCTGGATGGGATGCCACAGTGGTTTTAAACTGCTTTCTAATCTGCTTTTAAATAACCGCTTCACTGGGGAGCTGTGTTTCCCCTTCCCAGGGTGCTTGTGCCCCACTTTGTGCTGGTCAGTGACCGTAATAAAGTTTTGTTTTGTATTATTGTATTGGTATCAGTCATATAAGGCTCATGTATAAAGCACTTCAGGCCCACATTAAATTCCCTTTCAGATAAGTTAGTCATTTAAAAAAAATCAGTCTGAACATTTAGGTTCTCCAGCTCTTTAATAGAAATACACACCGAAATAACATTATGATACTATTGGTCTTATCCAATGAACGTGCATGAGCATGTCGAATTAGTACCTGTTCTTTGTCTAAATGTGGAATGCGGCATCATTATATAAGGAGAGCATTATGACATAGCAATTTGGGCCAGGGGAGTGTAATTGACTTAAGATACACTGATAAAGATCGATTGCAAAGGTTTGGAGTTATGACACCAACAAAGTTACAATGACATTAGCACAAAGAGAGAGACACAAATCCATTACAAAGATACAATCAAATATTCAAAAAAGCCCGACTTTCTCATTACTTATTCATGCTAATACAAGTATATTAAGAAATCTAAACAGTGTTAGCACTCAATCTCTCACAGACCAAATGAGGTTTTGCATTTATCAGCCGCAAGTCATCAGGAGCTAACGTTAGCTGTACAAAGGTGGTAATGTGACATAACTGAGATATTTATATCAGCATACACTGACTGAAAGATACAGTAGAATTTATTAAATTGAGTAATGCCTTTGCATCCTGTGCTCCAATAAAAGAAATAACTGTGCAGAAGTCATTTCCCCAGACAATAAGATTTACTTTTGTAATCACTTAAGAATCCTGTATATTCTCTCCTTCCCTGCCTCCCCCGTCTCGCTCTCTTTCACAGATTGGCCAACACAAGGTTGTGAAAATCATACTATTATAGTAATGTTTAAAACATTCCATATTTGATATACATACACACACGGCTGGATCCTCCTGAGTTGCTTGTCGGGAACCTTTTTTGTACCTACACTGTTTTTGCTATTGCTCATAATTCTTTAATGGTAACCTGACTACTGTATTAGGTTATTGAGTCTTCTTATGGAGACAAAAAGTGGGGTATAAATAAGCATAATAATCATCATGATCATTATTGTGATTATGTGAAAGGCGGTCAAGAACCAACATTGAGGGAAGTCAATAGTAGTAAACTGCTTAAACTGCAAAAGACAAAGAGGGTATACCGTAAAAACACAATCCAGAGCAGAATAGAAAACTGGCAAAAGAAGGCTCTCTATGAACAGTTCTTGGGAAAAATTAAGAGCCAAATTGACAAAGAAAAAACATGGATGTGGCTCACAAATGGAACTTTTGGATTGTTGATGTTGCAATCCCAGGTGACAGCAGGATTGAAGAGAAACAACTGGAAAAGCTAACACAATATGAGGATTTAAAGATCGAACTTCAAAGACTCTGGCACAATCCATTCAAGGTGGTCCCAGTGGTGATCGGCACACTGGGTGCAGTGCCTAAAGACCTTGGCCTGCACTTAAACACAATCGGCGCTGACGAAACTACCATCTGTTCAGCTGCAAAAGGCCACCTTACTGGGCTCTGCACGCATTATTCGCTGATACATCACACAGTCCTAGACACTTGAGAAGTGCCCGATGTGTGATCAACAGCCAGCATGATCTTGTTTGCTATGGACTCATCTTGTTGTGTTTCTTTTTTTTTAATGTATTTTAATTGATTTTTTCAACATAAAGATAGATAAAAAATAGTACATAATCACATAAGAAATTGAAATAGAAATTACAAACTTTGATTAATATACTGGGAGGTGGGTAAGGGCAAAGGGGGTGATGTAGGGGGAAGGGATGTAATAGAGTAATTGTCACGATGCAAGACCTTGGCCGGCCCCTTAATCACACACACAGAGACGGTAATCAGCTAACTACTTTATTGAAGAATAAGAAACAGTTGAAAAGGTAATTGTCCATAAAGATATCAAAAGTAATCCAAAAGTAAGATAGTGTCCAAAAGCAAACTTGGCATGGAAGTTTCCAAAGACTTAGCAGGGCTCCGCTCAACAGTAGCGGATCAGGGAACAAAGCACAGTTGCAAGGTCCAAGGCACTCCTTGGCAGGCCACTAGCCCAATCTTAGCTGCGTGGTCTTGGCTTGCTACACGTCTGCATAGGATAGACGTGGCTGAGGTACTGAGGATCCGTTCCCACGGATCCTATACTTAATCCCCTTGGTGAGGCCCCCGACGCTCTAGGCTTCTCCTCCTCCAATCTGTGCTGCGTGACCTTGGCCTGTCTAGGCTGTGGAACCAGCCCCTCCTGCTCGCCTCAATGCTCCGTCTCCTATCAAAGGTTCGGCCTTGCCTCCCAGCACCTGATTCCCTATATTCATGAGAGCCGCACTCCCCAGCTGCTTCCCGGGCCTCTCCCTCCGATGTTTCCCACATTCTTTCTTGCAATCCTCGTCCCCCCGGCCGTTCATAATCTTCACTATCACTGCTTTCAAAATCCGTCTGGCCTTCCTGCATTTCGTAAGGATCAGGCCAGCCGTTATCCCAGGCCAGGCTTTCTGTGGGAGAAGAAGGCCCAGCTACCTCCAAATCCCCTTCTTCCAGCCCCTTCAAATCCTCCTCAGAATCAGCTGGCTCTAATGCAAGTGGGACCCCCGGTGCTGCCCCCTGCCCCCCAGGCACAAACGAGAACTGGGGTGCTACACTATCCCCCTCAGGGGCCCCTCCGAGGCCTCCCTCGAGGCTTGGGCTTATCAGGGTACTTTGCGTTGAAACCGAGCAACAATGTCCGGGCGTGAACATCTCGAGCCGGCGGCCCACGAGCGCTCGTCCGGTCCGAAGCCTTTCCAGTCAATCAAGTACTCCAGCTTCCGGTATCTGATGCGCGCATCCAGAATGTCCTGCACCTCGAACTCCTCCTCTCCGTCACGCATCACAGGAGGAGGGGGCGGCTGCATCACATCAGGCCGCACCCCCCTTCGCCGGGCGGAGCAAGGAACGGTGAAACACAGGGTGGATCTTCATGTCCGCGGGGAGTTGTAGTTTGAAAGCCACAGGGCCCACCTTCTCCAACACCTTGTAGGGACCCAGAAATCTCGCATCCAGTTTACGGCTAGGTCGCTGTGTAGGCAGGTTCTTGGTAGACAGCCAAACTTTGTCTCCCACTTGAATCTCAGGACCCTCCTGGCGCCGCCGATTAGCCATCCGCTTGTAATCTGCCTTCACCTGGTCCAATTGAGTACGTAGCAAGTCTTGAAGCACGTTGAGCTCTTGAAGCCAATCTTCAGCCACAGGCACTTCGCCCGACGGAGCCACCGGAGGGTAGAACCGAGGGTGGTGTCCATAGTTGGCAAAGAAAAGAGTCTCTTTGATGGATTCCTGCGTCGCATTGTTGTAAGCAAAACTCTCCCAAAGACAACAAGGACGCCCAGTTGTTTTGCTGATAGTTGACATAGCACCGCAGATACTGTTCCAACGTGGCGGTAACCCTTTCGGTTTGCCGTCGGGTCTGGGGTGATGGGCCGTCGACATCCGGACATCAATCCCCAGCAACTTCTGGACAGCCCACCAGAACTGGGAAGTGAATTGGGTGCCGCGGTCCATCACCAAACTCTGTGGAAGTCCATGCAACCGAAACACATGTTGCACAAACATATCAGCAGTCTCTTTAGCAGTAGGCACCCTCACACAGGGAATAAAGTGTCCCATCTTTGTGAAACAGTCTACCACGACCAGGATCATGGTGAACCCCTTGGACTTGGGCAGGTCAGTGATGAAATCGGCCGAGATCATCTTCCAAGGAGCAGAAGGGGTCGGGAGTGGCTGGAGCAAACCGGCCGGCTTGCCCCCTGGTTCTTGGCCTGCTGGCACACATGGCAAGATCCGACATAGTCCTCCATATCCCTCCGCACTTTAAGCCACCAGAAATCCCGGAGTACCAACTGTAGGGTCTTGAAGAGCCCAAAGTGTCCCGTGGCCCGGCTATCATGGCAAAGTTTGAGAATGTCCTCCCGCTCGGGCCCAGGGGAAACATAAACAGCCTCGAGGTGGTAGAGCACCCCGTTCTTCACCTGGAAAGGGGATTGCACCCTTGGTCAGCTGCTCTTGCACCCACGGGTCACCCCGTTGGCGAGCCTGAACCGGTCACTCAGAGTTCTCTTGTCTCCGGGGCCGGCGGGGCCACGGGGGTTTCACAGGGGCCGCTCTAGCGGCAGCAAAGTTCTCTGCCTTCAGCAGCCGTGTCTCAGGAAAGCCCTTCTCCACCTCTGACATACTCCGGCTTCCGGGACAAAGCGTCGGCTTGCTTGGTCTGCTTGGGGGTCACATAGTGGATGCGGAAATTGAATCTCTCAAAGAACAGGGACCATCTCTGTTGTCTCTGGTTCAATTTGCGCTGGGTCTTCAAGTGCTCCAAATTCCGGTGGTCGGTGTGAACTTCCACCGGAAATTTGGCCCCTTCAAGCAGGTGTCTCCAGACTTCAAAAGCTACTTTAATGGCCAGGAGCTCCTTCTCCCAAATGGTATAATTCTTTTCCGGCGCCGTCAGCTGCCGGGAGTAGTAGGCACAGGGCACAGGTCCGTCCCCTGCGGCTGTAGCAGGATCACTCCCACTGCTACAGCCGCAGCATCAGCTTGCACGATGAAAGGGGTGCGGGAGTTGGGATGCTGCAGAAGCGGCTGGGTGGTGAACAGCTGCTTCAACTTCCGGAACCCCACGTCCGCCTCCGATGTCCACCGGAACGGAACCTTTCCTCGCAAGCACTGGGTGATGGGATCAGCCCACTTGGCAAAGTCAGGAATGAACTTTCTGTAGTAGTTGGCAAAGCCCAGGAATCTTTGAATGTTTTTTGCTGGCAGGAGCCGTCCAGTCGGCCACAGCTTGACCTTGGTGTCATCCATGGCTATGCCCGTGGGAGAGATACGGTAGCCCAGGAAATCCACCTCGCAGATCAAAGGCACATTTCTCCAGCTTGGCATAGAGGCCGTGGTCTCTCAGTCTCTGAGCACTTCCTTGACATGGCGGTCATGGGTCGCCTGATCTGGAGAAAAAATCAGCAGATCGTCCAGATAAACTGCCAGATAACGATCTAGCAGATCTCGGAAAATGTCATTCATGAAATGTTGGAAGCAGGCGGGGGCATTGCACAACCTGAATCCCATTACCAGGTATTCGAAGCTCCCCCACTTGGTCTGGAACGCAGTCTTCCATTTGTCACCCTGGCGGATCCGCACAAGATTATAAGCACCCTCAGGTCCAGTTTAGTGAACACCTTGGCTCCCCCGCATCCGCTCCAGCAACTCGGTAGGGGGTAGCGGTTTCAATCGTGATCTTGTTGAGCCCCGATAGTCATTACAGAGCCGCAATTCCGATTTCTTCTTTGACAAACAGGATGGGCGCCCGGCTGGGGACTGAGAAGGCCGGATGAACCCCTTCCGCAGGTTCTCATCCAAAACTCTCGGAGAGCCTGTTGCTCTGGTTCCGAGAGAGGGTAGAGTCTCCCCCGGGATAGGGGCTCCGGGTTCCAATTTGATGGCACAATCGTAGGGTCAGTGGGGAGGCACGCGCTCTGCCTCCTTCTCGCTGAAGACATCCCCAAACCCGGCGTACTTTTTGGGCAACGTGGCAACTTGCTCCACCTCTTGAGCCTGGCAAGCCCGGGCCTTCATGCAGTGTCCCTGGCAATGTTCCGAAGAAAATTGCAACTGTCTCTTGGCCCATGAGATCTGGGGATCGTGGAGCGTGAGCCACACAATACCTAGGATGACTGGAAAATCGGACAACTTAGTCACAAGGAACGAGATTTCTTCTTTGTGAGAGCTTGTCCACATCTTGGTAGGGGCAGTGTATTGAGTCACGGCCCCCGCTTTCAGGGTTCTCCCATCGATAGTCTGTACGCCCTTAGGCTCTTGGAGATCATAGAACTGTAATCCGGCAGACTTGGCGTAGTCTGGGCGCCGATGAAATTGTTGGTGGCCCCCGAGTCGATCATGGCGTGGAGCCTCATCGGCCCCTTCTCTGGCGACCAGAGGGCTACCATCACCAGGAACAATTGTCCAGTCTTGGGTTCTGGGGGGAGGTTAGCGACGGCAGCCGAGTTAGCGAACCCTCTTAAACTCGGCCGACCCCTTCCCCCGCCACCTGGATTGCCTCTTCAGCCTCTGGGGCCCCTCCAAGCGCGGCAGAGACCCGACTTAGCAGGGCTCCGCTCAACAGTAGCGGATCAGGGAACAAAGCACAGCTGCAAGGTCCAAGGCACTCTTGGCAGGCCACTAGCCCAATCTTAGCTGCGTGGTCTGGCTTGCTACACGCCTGCATAGGATAGACGTGGCTGAGGTACTGAGGATCCGCTCCAACGGATCCTATACTTAATCCCTTGGTGAGGCCCCGACGCCCAGGCTTCTCCTCCTCCAATCTGTGCTGCGGGACCTCGGCCTGTCTAGGCTGTGGAACCAGCCCCTCCTGCTCGCCTCAATGCTCCGTCTCCTATCAAAGGTTCGAAATCCGCCTGGCCTTCCTGCATTTCGTAAGGATCAGGCCAGCCATTATCCCAGGCCAGGCTTTCTGTGGGAGAAGAAGGCCCAGCTACCTCAAAATCCCCTTCTTCCAGCCCCTCCAAATCCTCCTCAGAATCAGCTGGCTCTAATGCAAGTGGGACCCCCGGTGCTGCCCCCTGCCCCCCAGGCACAAACAAGAACTGGGGTGCTACAGTAATTAATAAAGATCAGACAAAGCCAAAGAAGAAAAAAGAAAAGAAAAAAAATTAAGGGAAAAATCGGGAAAGGGGATAAGGGAGTTGGATATCTGTAGGGAAGGTTATTTACAATTTGACTTCCTTTTCTTCTTCTTGGTGAGGTATTTGTCAAAACTCCTGATTTAAAGAGTTCTTACACTATTGTGTTTCTGTCCTTCATTTATAATGTAATTTGAGGTAATCATCTATTTGGGTCCATATTGTCTGTTGTCTTGGATTTGGGGTGTTTCTCCTTAAGTAGAATGTCAATGTGTCCATATTTTTTATTTCGTATATCTTTTCCATCTATTCTGTTTTTGGGGGGTTTTATCGGTTTTCCATAATTTGGCCAAGATGATTCTTGCGGCTGTGGACATATAGAAAAATAGCTTATCTTCATTTTCTTCTAATCTCAAATCTTTATCCAATATTCCCAGCAGGTAATATTCCGGTTTTAATGGGAATTTTATCTTTAGAATGTCTTGTATTTCAATATGGATTAGTTTCCAAAACTTCCTTATTTCTGGGCAAGTCCACCACATATGAAAATAGCTACCTTGGTGATCGTGGCATTTCCAACATTTGGGATTACTGTTCTTATACATTATTTTGATTTTTTTGGTGTGATATACCAACGGTGGAATACCTTCATCCAGTTTTCTTTTAAATCCATCGCATATGTATATTTCAATTTTTTCGTCCAAATCCTTTGCCACTCATTTAATTTTATAGGTCTTCCTATATTTTGGGCCCATTTTATCATACATCCCTTAACTGTTTCAGTCTCTGTTTCCCATTCTATCAATTTATTATAAAGTTTTGTTATCACCTTCCTCCCCGATGCTATCAGCTTCTCCCAAAAGTCTTCCTTCTCCTCAAAGCCATTCTTTTTGTCTCCATTGAACGCCGATCTAATTTGATGGTATAATAGCCAGGATATTCCCCCAGAAAGTTGTGTCAGTTCTTTTTGAGTTTTTATTTCTACATTGCCTTTCTCTAACTTCAAGATGTCTTTATATTTTATCCATTTTCTCCATCTTTCTTGCCTTCTCTGCTCGGCTTCAAGGGGTGAGACCCATAAGGTTGTTTTGGAGTAAAAGCGGTTTATATATTTTAACCATATTCTTATGAGGGTCGATCTAATAAAGTGGTTGCCAAAGTTTTTCTCTATCTTCATCTTGCCGTACCAGAGGTAGGCGTGCCAACCTCTTCTCAGGTCGAACCCTTCTAATGTTAAAAGTTTTTCATTTTGGAGTGCGATCCAATCTTTTACCCACATTAGGGCACATGCTTCATGGTAACATCTTAGGTTTGGAAGACCAAACCCCCCTCTTTGTTTTTTTTTGACCAATTACTGTATAATTTATCCGAGGTTATTTTCCATTCCATATAAATTTATTAATTTCTTTATTCCATGTATTGAATAATTTTTGATTCCTTATTATTGGAATATTCTGAAACAAATACAAAAGTTTTGGTAAGACGTTCATCTTAATTGTATCTATTCTGCCCATTAAAGATAGATTGAGGTATCTCCATTGTGTTAAATCTTTTTTTATTGAATTCCATTTTTCAGTGTAATTATTTTCCAAAAGCTTTGAATTTTTGGCAGAGATCCAGATTCTCAGATATTTTATTTTATTTTTTATTTGGAATTTGGATTCTTTTTGTAATATTTCTTGTTTAATTTTTGTCATATTTTTTGTTAATAGCATTGTTTTATTATGGTTTACTTTTAACCATGCTACTTTCCCATAGTCTTCTATTTCCTTTATCCATTTCTTGAAATCCTAAATTGGGTCCTCTATTATGCAAATAATATCATCTGTGAAGGCTTTAGTTTTGTATTCTTGTTTTGTGATCTTCATCCCTTGTAGGTCTTTATTTTCTCTTATTGATTTCAACAAGATCTCTAAAGACATAATATACAGGAGTGGAGAGAGGGGACAGCCCTGTTTTGTTCCTTTAGTTATATAGAATTCCTCTGTTAGTTCCCCGTTTATTTGTATTTTCGCTTTTTGTTCATTATATATCGCGCTTATGGCATTATTGAATTGGAAACCAACGTCCAATTCCTTAAAAATTATTTTGAAAAAATTCCAGTTGAGATTATCGAACGCTTTCTCAGCATCTAGCGAGAGAAGCGTCATTTCTTTCTGTATATTAGTCTCGTAGTATTCGATTGTATTTATTATTGTTCTTATGTTGTCCTTTGTACTCCTATTTGGTAAAAAACCAGAACATCCATCTCCAACCCAATTTATGAGAAATTTTTTAAGTCTATTTGCTAATATTTTGTGAATATTTTATAATCTACATTAAGTAGAGATATAGGCCTGAAGTCCCCTACTGTTGGTGTTGTTGTTGTCCCTTTCTTGATTAGTGTAATAACTGCTTCCGACCATGATTTTGGTGATCGTTCACCTTGTAGAATGTTGTTCATTAATTTTTTTCATGTAGGGTAGTAATTCTTCTGACAGTTGTTTATAAAAAAACTACTGAGAACCCATCTGGACCGGGTGCTTTATTCGAGTCCATGGATTTAATTACCTCAGTAATTTCTTGCTCATTTATATCTCTATTAAGTCTTTCTCGTTCGTCTTCTGAAATTTTTTCAATTTTATGTTTAGATAGATATATATTTATATTCTCCTCCGGAATTTCATCTTTCCTATATAGCTCTTCGTAATACGCCAAAAATTCTGCTTGTATCTCTGTATTTTTAACTAGTGTGGTCTCTCCTACTAAATTCTCTCTTCTCTTCACTCCTGCTATTACTTGAGATTGTTTTTTCTTTCTTATTTTATTTGCCAACCATTCCCCGATTTATTTGCATTTTTGAAGGAATCCCGTTTTATAAATTTATAATGATTAGCTAAATTTTCCATCTCCAACTGTTGCTTATTGTATCAAAGTCGTTTTAATTTTCTTTCCCAACCCTGTTTGGGGTCGGTTAAGATATTATGTTTGGATTTTGCCTCAGTTTCTTTTATTTCCTTTTGTATTGCTTTAAGTGCCTCGTTTTTGATTTTAACTTTAGTGGCATTTTGTGAGATGAATTGGCCGCGCACGACGGCCTTCATTGCATCCCACACTGTCTGTAGTGATACTTCTCCGGTGTCATTTGTTTCAAAATATTCCTTTTTTGTTCCTGTTAATATCAGTCTCAGTTTTTAATAAGTTATTATAAGTTAACTTATCTTGTTGTGTTTCAAATAATAATAATTGTTCTTCATTTGTGCCCCATAGAAAGCAGAGGCATTCCTAATAATTCAGGTTTTGTTTGTATTTTTCCAGATAGTTGACCAACCATGTGTCACACAATAGTTTGTACACATGAGGACTGTGTTCACATGTGATCTTGGGTCAGGTCTAATAACAAACATAATTTCAAAGAATGGATGAGTATAAGCTGTTTTTCAGGAATATGTAACAACTGTAATATTATATGAAGTGAAGACTACTGTAAGTTATTGCATCTATCCATAAGTGATGGAAATGCTAGATTTCAGTTAAAGGTCAGAGAAAATAAAAGTGATAAGTTTATTTTCCCCTCCACAGACCTCCTGGTTAAGAATCCCTTGATCAGACAATCTTTGAGGTTACAGTAGAGTCTTGCTTATCCAATCTTCGCTCATCCCACCTTGTGTATTATCCAATGCAGAGTGGATCCAGACAGTCCTTCATCCCAGGAGAATCTGGGTTTTGAAAAACGGATCTTCCTGGGGGCCTGTTCACACACACCCCAGAAAGCACACACAGTTTTGGTGCTAAATTCATAAATACAGTAATTACTACATGACGTTACCATGTATTGAACTGCTTTTTCTGTTGGTTTGTTGTAAAACATGTTTTGGTGCTGAATTTGTAATATCATAATGTAGTTCGACATTAATAGGCTTTTCCTTAATCCCTCCTTATTATCCAACATTTTTGCTTATCCAGCATTCTGTCGTTTATGTTGGATAAGCGAGACTCTACTGTACTTGTAATTCTAAAATTCTACTATTTATTTTGAAAATGTTTCAACTGATAAAAATATATTAAAGTGTGGGAAAAGACGTTTCTTTTTTAAGGAGTAGCTTTCAATGTTAATGTTTAAATTAGAAACGAAATACATTGGAAGGAAAAAAGTTTTTACTCTATTTGAAATGATTACTAAGAAATTCAGCCAAGTAGAAGGTGAGGCCCAGATAGAATGAGCCCAGAATTGTAATATCTTCTTTTCACTCCTTAGAACTGAGTTTATTAAAGAGAAATGGAGTTTTAGCATTTGTTGCACACAATAATTCCTAGCACAAGGGCATATCCATATTATCCACAAAGACTATTCACAGTAGCTTCTTGACTTGGAAGACTGGAGTAAGGTATCATTTTGGTTTGATCCCAATGACATTTCATTTATTAACTGTGACTGATAAATTCAGTGCCTCTGAAATCAGATAAAATTTTGATAAATGGCTTCTTTGAGAGCAGAACACAACAGCAACTCTTGTCCACCCTTGCCCACCCAGCAACAATCAACACCGTTTTATTTAATCAACAGCTCAGGAGGAGGGAGCACTTGAAAGCTATCATTCTACTAAAAGATGGGAGAAGATACACTTTCCAAAAAGGGTGTTTCTGGAGACACAAAACTACAAAAACTAAATGGAGTGTCTTTTTTTACAGTAGCTGTCACAAAGAGGTTCTAGTTGCTGCAAAATTCAAGGTCCTCCTCAAATTCTTTTCTGTTTTTCTCTCCCAGTCTCAGTGCTTCAAATTACCTTTATCTTTAAAAGTGAAGTGGATGCATGGATATAACTACAAACCAGTTACTTTCTTCTCCAGGGGAAGGGAAGGCAAAAGTGGCTTTGCTTTGGATTACCCGTATCTCTCTGCTGCCAAAAATAAGTAGAACAATTGCTTTCAAAGTAAGAACTGCACAATTAAACAGGAAATAATACTTTCAAACCAGGAACAGGACATTTTTCAAATTTTGTTCAACACTATGGTGTTATTGGGAGAAAGGTGGGATGTAAATGAATGGAGACTGCACTATACGTTGTACTATCCTCCCTCTTTTCTCTACTGCCTGCAATTTCCTTTCTGCTTGGGATTTTGCTTCCTTAAAGCTGTTTCTACTTTCTATTCTAGAGGAGAGGTAGGCTTCTCTTTTTGTTTGCTGGGATTACTATTATCATTAGTAATAATTATCTCTTAGCAGGCATGTAGCCGGGGGGGGGGGGGGGCTAAGGGGGCTTCAGCCCCCTTTCCGAAATTCTCAGGGTGGTCCGCGAAAAGGCCTTACTGGTGCATTATTTAAACTGTTATGTTTATTCATATCATGATCTGATCACCATGCTCATTATATCCCACATTAATGGGGTTATTGGGATAACAATACAAAAGGTTTGCTAGGGTGGACCCTCTTCCACCCAGTCTCAGCCTCCCAGACCAAACTCAGCCCCGAATCAAAATCCTGGCTACGGCCCTGTCTCTTAGAAGTATTTTCTGAAGGAGAGGAAGGAAAGGAGAAAAAGAAGCTAAAGGGGTGACTCTCCAAGCTCCCAAACACACATGTGTGCACACCACCCACCATCCCTCAGGTCCCCAACTCTCAGTTAGTCCAATTAAATAAAAAGAATCAGGAAAATAAAGGAAAATCAAAAAGATTCAACTGTCATGCCGAATAGGGGAGGAGGCGCCATGAATGGCTGCCATGTGGTCCCTTTATGGATGGGAAGCCCTGATGACAGGGCCCTTGCCTTTACGAATACAGGATCAAACTGAAAAACTCAGATTGGCCGAAGTGAATGGCTAAAAATGGATCTGGGCTCAAGCCTATTAATGATAGGCTTAAAGTAACCTTACAAAATGTCATATCTAAACACCAAGAACTGGGAAGCCCTGGCAATCAAGCATTGTAAGTGGAGGTCAGCTGCTAACAACTGTGGATTTTGAAGAGACACGAATAGAGGGCGAAAGGGCGAAATGTACCAAGAGGAAGAAGACATCTCAAGCAAACTCTTATGGTGGCCACCTTCCACCTGGAAATCTATGTCCTCAATGTGAAAGACCATGTGGATCCAATGTAGGTCTTCATAATCATTTATGGACCCACCACCAAGACTCTGCCTCTGGAAGACAAACATACTCCTTTATGTGATCACGCATGATTGCACTGATAGGGATGCATTTGAATTCTTTCTGTTTCTGCTACAATTCAATACATTACTAGTAACTGTAGGGAGTTTATATTGATGCCAAAGGCAACTTTCCTTAAAACCGAAACAGTAATTTCAGTGAGTAGAATTTTTGTGTGTGTCTATACCCTTCATTTTGCCACTCCCTATAAATTCAAGGTTTTTCCTTGGCTCCTATTTACATGAAGAAGAAAGCACAGGCATATTAATTGCTAGGCATGGTTTAGAATCCAAAAATGGCGATTCTTAAATCAAATGGGGGGGGGATTTTTTTTGATTAGTAAAAGAAAGACTTACAAAAAATTTCCCAAAAATTTCTGAAATGTAACTTAAGTACTAACGAAATTCGTTAGTAATTCATATGCCAGAGCATGCGCATTCCAGATGGTTTTGGCCTACAACTCCCAGAAATCCTAACAGCTGGTAAATTGGCTGGGATTTCTGGGAGTTGTAGGCCAAAACTTGAATAAACCACACTGAATTCTAGATGGGACTCTCCAAATAGGAAGGAGGGAGGGAAGGAGGACGGAACGGAGGGAGGGGGTTTTCTATTCTTGGAAGCAGCAAAAGAAAAGGAGGAGGAGCCCCCTCGCTCCTCGCTGCCTCTCTCTCACCCGATCCTGAGGGAGCGAGGGGCCCAAGTTTGCCCAGGCTGAGAGGAAAAGGAAGAGGCCTGAGGCTGAGGAATGGTGGGAGTTGAAGTCCAAAACACGTACCTGGAGGGCTGAAGCTGGCCCCTGCGATGGGGCATGGCAGAGCAACGGGAAGAGAAGCATCTGAGAGCGCCAGGAGAGAGAGGAGGAGAGCGCGCGCGTGCGTGTGTGTGTGAAGCTGGCCCCTGCGATGGGGCATGGCAGCAGAGCAACGGGGAAGAGAAGGGGGGAAGCCTGGAGAGAGGAGGAGAAGCGTGTGTGTGTGTGTGTGTGAAGCTGGCCCCTGCGATGGGGCATGGCAGCAGAGCAACGGGGGAAGAGAAGGGGGAAGCCTGGAGGACTACACTTTCCAGAATGCATTGCCTACCTAGCAGCAGCGTCACTTCCAGTTCCCCATAGAAATGCGGGAAAAGAAGAAGCTGAATGAAGGCGGGAAGGAAATGAGGGAGAAGACAGGGAGAAGTGAGTAGTACGTAGTACAATAATTAATTAATTAAGAATTTCTTACAATCATAACGCAAATTGTTGGCCTCAAGGACCGTAAAGGAAGTCTACTTCCAGGATCGTGGTAGCACAGCAGTTCTCGTTTGTGCCTGGAGGGCAGGGGACAGGACTTGGGGTCCCATTAGCATTAGAACCAGCAGTGCCAGAACATGATTCAGAGGATGAGCTAGATGATTGGGGCGATGGGCAGCTTTCCCCTCAGGGGCCTCTTTCGCCCACAGAGAGCTTGGCCTGGGAAGAAATGTGTTTTGGTCTTAGGGAAGATTCAGATAACCAGGTGCAGTTAGATAGCGATTCTGAGAGTTATGAACATCCGGGAGGAAGATCTTCTCAGGAGCCTCCTGAGGAAGATATGGAAGAAGGCGCATGGGAAACGACTAGGGAGGAGAGCTCTCAGAGAGATAGCAACACAGCTGGGGAAAGACAAGGCCGAACCTTTGATAGGAGACGGAACATAGAGTCTAGGAGAAGGGAATGGTCAAAGAGCATAGACCGGCCGAGGTCCGTGAGCAGCGATTGGAGACGCAGAAGCCTAGAGCGTCGGGGACCTCGGCCGAAGGATTAAGTATAGGATCCGTGGGAGCGAATCCTCAGTGCTCGGCCACGTCTTACCTGAATAGGCGTGAAGCGGAGTGGGACCACAAGCTAAGCCAGCCGTGGTCATCAAGTCTTGCCTTGCCTTGCCTTGCCTTGTTCCTGATCCGCATTGGTTTGCGGAGCCTTGCCCTGTTTCCTGATCCGCATCGGTTGTGGAGCCTTGCCAAGCTTTTTGCCTATTTGCCACGTTGTTTTGGACATTGTTACTTCAAGCCTTTTGGACTATATTCTATTGGACTATATTCTTTGGAACTGTTTTTATATTCAATAAAGTAGTTAGCCTCTATCCTGTCTCTGTGTGTGTGATTAAGGGGCCGGTCAAGTCCGTGCATCGTGACAATCGCGGCAGCGATACGTAAAACCTCAAAAGTCCCATTACATACGAATCTCTTACGAATCCTTTTAATTTCCGTTTCATTTTTCTCATGCCTATTAATTGCATCCAGAATGGTTAGCGGGCCACCATACCAATCAAAATTTGATTTCTCATTAGAAAGGCATGTGTAAAATAAACCATATTCAAATGATGTCTTAGGCTGCAGCTAAAAAAAAGTTTATGATTTGTGTACAATAAGACTTACTTTTGGGTCAATAGTGCACAGCACTGTATGGTTAATCCTTGTCTTCTTTTCCAAAATCATCTGCACATTTCAAAAACATTGCCTCCATTCCTTGCAGCAGCTTCAATTCATTTTTTTCAGCAATTTTCTTTCAACTGTACCTCGAGTGAAAGAGAATGTGTGATGGGATGCTGTTTATGGGAATCTGACATTTATCATTCAAGTGAGAAAAGATCTGATGATTCTCAAATGACATAGCCAAGAGCAACATATATGATCTTTGTTTGCCACATGTGGAATAAAAGTCACATTTCTCTCTGGCACATAATTCATTCTGTTTCCAAACATTTTTATCACCCACTGCCTTAAAGCAGCTCCCCACTAATCCTTAGATCTCTGCCAACTCTCCCTGCCCTAATTGATCCGGATCAGGGCTGCAGCCACAAAGAGTTCCTGTTGGCAGCGTCAAGATATAGCCATACACCAAGTCAGTTTATTCTAGTCCCACAATACACTGAAAAGGACTCACAACTGGGAATGGAAAGGAGAGGGTTTTAAAAAAAATATATGTGTTTACATGAAAGCACCATTTTCACACCTCCCAAGATATATTATGAACCTATGAATGCACACATTTGCAAGCAGAGGTGGAAAGAGTATTGAGAAGCATTCAAACATTGGCAAAAAGTGTGTTTTTTCAAGTGTTAAGAAACCCTAGTAAGAAGAATCCCAGACTGACAATAATCTTGGCAATTTGAGACTTATTTGACAACAATTGTATATATGATTATTTGCATGGAATACAGATGATAATATTATTATGCACCCATATAAAAAGTCCAAAAAAAGTGATGGGATTGACTAGGGCCACATTTATTAATGCTCAAAATCCCTCAGAACCTGCAGTAGGCCTAGTAAATGGGGAAATCAACCATTAAGACCATTACTCTCAACCATTAAGCCAATGGATTTGTTATTTGTGATGCCCTTGATACTGTTCACCTGGATTATATAGCTAGCAGCGACGTGCCGGTAAGGCACAAAAATGACCTCATTTGGTGCCTGGAATCCTCTCCAGCCGTCGGCACGGCACTGGCTTCCCCTTAGCCAGCTCCCCCCCCCCCCCCCCCTCCGCCGCTAGCGGAGTGATTTCTTCCAGAACTACTTTCCACTTCCTGACTGGGACATGTCTTCCTGATTTGCTCTCAACTTATTGGGATTACAATTTTGGGGCTGCTGCCTTTGTCTGCCCAGTGTACCCATCACAACCTTCATCATTTGGAACTTTGTCATTAGTCAGCGGAGATTGAACTGTGCTCCACCAATGTGGATTTTCCACAGCCAGTACGCTGTGCATGGTTCACCAGTGTTTTCTTTGGACTTTTCAACTTAAGGACTACAAATTGCGGACTGACCATTTGGGATTTTTTAATTGTTATTTGTGCGGTACCACCAAGAATGACATTCTTGCATGCAGTGAGTAAGCATTTTTGCAATTATAACATTTTGCGCTATTTGTAGCTCGGTTACATCACCAACCAGTCTCGTGTTTCAGTCCTTTGTGTTGTTGTGTTTGGATAACCGCACCCCCTCCTTTCTTGCTTTGTGCTCTTATCCATTAAGACCATTACTCTAAAAAACATTGTGTCTACCAAGTCTAGCATGCAAGGAAAATTTGACCTCTGCAGGAACCAGAGTCCTATGCAAGTCCCTGCATGGTGTATTCTGAAGTCATTTGGGACCTCTTCACATGGGGCTAAAACCACCCTGTTTTGCCGTATTTGGCCGGGCTTGGATGGGGACTGCTGTGCATCCCTATCCAATGTGGTAGGACTGCAAGCCCTACCACGTTCCTCCCAAAATGGAGGGGAAGTGCTGAAAAGTGCTTCCTATACCACCCAGGGGGAGGAATGTGTGTTTCCTCCTCTTTCCCCCATATGATGGGGGAAAGGGTAGCAGGACAACATGCGTTTCTCCCATCTGATAGGGATAGGATGGCAACACATCCTGTCCCATTCCCACCATATGATGGGGAAGGAGGGATGGCACATGAGGCACCACAAGCTGCCCCATGCGCCTTCCCTTTTGCTGGCAAAATGGTGTGGGTAAAGAGGTCCCTAGAGATGAAAACTCATGTATGATTCATTTTGAAGGTTTATATTCTTCAAGGATTCACAACAGTCCTTCTACACACAGTAGTTCTTGAAAACCAGCAATTCCCATAAGTAAAATACAAGAAGTGCTGCACAGGCCCTAAACAGTTGGGTCAGTGATGTCTCCATCAGATTCCTAAGATAACATTTGGTAATCCGTTTGTCTTTTCTGTTAACAAAATTAAGTGATTCTATGATACTCATTGAGGAGGAAAAGAAAGGAAGACTTTTATATACTTGATACACAAGACACCAATCCAATATACAAATATCTGGAGCAATTCATAGAGTAGCATGGCAAGACATCATCTGAAGTAAGCATGCATAAGACCCAGCTCTGAGTAAATATGAGGGATAAAATAGTTTAATTGATATTTTAATATGTTTTGACCTAATTTACATTTTTCAAACTAATGTGTGAATCAGAGCACAATTATCCTTGCTTTCTTACATTTCCTTATGAAATTCTGCGATCAAAACAGCACATATAAATGTGTACAAACAAAAGGATGCATTTGTGGCCCTTGCAACAAAAATATGTACCAATGTTCAAACCCTTGAAAATGCACATGAATCTTCATGCAAACTAAAAATAAAAAAGGGGTTCACAAACTGACGCAGAAACAGAATCGGAAGAACTTGTGTGTGAACAATTTAAAATGTTAGAAAAACAAATCAGACATTCATCTATCCCTGATTATAAGAAGTTTTTTTGGCAATTCATTCTTCTCAGGTAAAAGAAGAAACACTAATATTATTTTTCAAAGTGGACGTTTCAAAACCATGGCATCCATTGCTTCAGTAGCAACATGATATTCAATCATATTATGCATTTACAGCATTTTATTTTTTATTTATTTGATAAATATAAAAGAATAGCATATTAGTGGAAGGGGGAATAACCTGAAGCAACAGCAAGGCATTTGCTTATAGAAAATATAAGGAGTAAACTTTTAATGGCTTTGCTTCCAAACAATTTAATAGCTAAGTGATCTATGGTTTACTTTAACACACATTCTCATTAAAACTCAAGTAAATATCTCTGGATACAGACACATTCCATGCCATTCTCTTTATTACTTAATTTTCCAGGTATCCCAGCATGATCTGAATAAATTATGCTGACAATACAAGACTATAAATGATAAATCAACAACACAATTTTAGTGATATATAGCATGAAATGTAAATAATAACCAGAGCTGCTAATTGGTTTGCTACCTGGCAACAAATCAGTAAGTGAGCTATTTCCGCTGGTAATGCTTCAGTAGTGTACCACCCCAATCATTAAGCATTTCTGGCTGGTAAGCTCTTTCTCCCGTTTTTCTGCAGGAGACGAAACGGTGGGATGAAAATTAACTTTGGAAGCAGAAAGAAGAAAATCTTGCAGCAAGAAGATTGTTCCTTGACTAAGGGGGAGATTGTCACTGACAGCGATATTCACACTTTGGGTGTATTTTAAGTAATGTGGTTAACAAAACATCTATTGCCTAAAAATTGAAAGATTTGAGACTCTAAAATTTAAAAGAACCTTTCCTCAGATATCTGACTCTGTAAATCTAGCATCATCAGTAAGTAAGGGATGGAGGGATTGAAGTCTTATCCTTGCACACATTCTATGTTTTTGCCCATAATTCCATTCTATTCTGTTTCCATGCTTTAAAAGAATCATATATATATATATATATATATATATATATATATATATATATATATATAAATAATGTACGTATGTTCTTCCTCAAAGTATGGGGTTAACTTAATTTTTTTTTTTGAAAAACAGTCCAAGAAATGAAGATTCAATGTTAGTCCTATATATGCGGATTCAGTTTTTCCATAGAGCAGTGGTTCCCAAACTTTTTTTGACCAGGAACCATGTTGGCCAGGGAACTCTTGACCAGGGACCACTTTGACTCAAGACCACTCTCCAACATTAGTACCAAAAGGGTTACGAATTGTTTTTTTAATCAACTTTAAATTTGGTTTGGTTATTTGGGGTACTGATTCAGAAAAACTGCATTGGGTAGAGCACATCAGCTTTAGTTTCTGATACAGAACATATACCATCCAGTAGTTGCCATCTGCTCGCCCATAGAAAATATATTTAATAATCTATATCTGATGTAGTCTATCCAAGGGGTCAGGGCTGGTTAGCGACAGGGAAGGAGTGGCAGTCGGTGTGAAAGGAGTGGAATAAAATAAATTAAATAAATATAGAGGAAGTAGACTTGCAGACCAGATTTTCATCCTCGTGGCCCACTAGTGGCCCGCGGCCCACAGGTTAAGAAACACTGCCATAGAGGAAGTCACAAAAATTAAAAAAATCCAAGAAATGTTGATTTAATTTTTGTCCAAGAAAATGTGGATTACATTTTTCCATATAGGGAGTCACAAAAGCACTTGCGATCATTTCTAAGACAACATTTAATAGATTGCAGTGTTGTTTACATACATCATGATGTTGGCCATTAAGTGTCACAGTGTCACCCTGATTCATCTATTCCTAATCTGTACGGACATTTCCTATCTCAGAATGTATAAATATGTATTCCAGTACACTGGAATGTTGTTTATTTACTTATGTACTTATTCCATTTCTATCCCTTCTTTATCCTCATAGAGACACGTAGTTATCCACACAGCAATATTTTACAGTTTGATCCCAGTTTAACTCCCACAAGTCCATCCTAAAATGAAATTGTAGTTTCATGACTTACCTAGAATTTTCTAGGATACTCCTCTGCACTCCAATGCCATAGAGATTTCAAGAGGAGAAGTGCAACTACTCACCAAACTACAGATCCCAAGATTTTGTTGAGTTGAGTTATGACACTTAAAATAGTAGTTTCAAGCTGCTATGATTGTATCATGTGGCTATATCTCATTACATCACATTTTGTCCTTCCTAATGACTGCCTATCCATCTGTGGGTGTCAATTAAGAAAAGCATCTGTGCCATTTGTTCATCTTCCCTTAATAGGATTTGAGCACTTCCAATTAATATGATTTAGAGAAGTGTAAGGAAGATGGGGAGGAAGACAAGGAAGAGAGGAACTGGGTGGGAGCCTTGATGCTCAAAGGGCAAGCGAATGTATTTCTGAATATCCATCTACAACATGGATCAGATATACAGCTCCTCTATAGAGTTTAATTGAGAGAGGTGGCTACTTAAGTCAGCCATTAATTAGCCTTTTGCTTTGGAGCCTGTTAGGCACTTGTTTACCCAAATCTAGCCTGAACGAGAGCAGGTTATCAGTTACTTTATGGCACGAGATAACCCGCTATCTCGCCAGCTGAATTTGCAAAAAAACACAAGCACCTAATCGTTCAGCAGCAAAGGGCAATTTACTCATTGGCATTTGATTATGCAAGCATTGTTCGTGATCTCTTTTAAAAGATAAGCACTCTTTGCTTGCAGCTGAGTTTAAAAAAGAGTCTTTACATGGAGAAAAAAAGATTTATTTCATAGTTGGTCCTCCACTGGATGGTATTGAGTCAGGGAAAGGGACTGCAGCATGAACTCTTCACCTGTGTCCGTGTTGCAATCACCTCCTGCCACTGGCTCCCATTGTCCATTTTTTCTCTTCAGGTTTGTCATGTTTTCCTCACCTCATAACTCATTGCAGCTTATTTTCAATATCATTTATACCTTTTTGAAGAATTGAGTGCCAAATGTTTCTGAGAACAGGAAGGGAGAACATCTATATCTCTTTGAGGGATTGTGGGAGTCACGGTCAAAAACATCTGGAGGACCAATGGGTGGCCCTCCTGTCCTAGATTGTGCCTCTTTGGGCAGGGAAGGAGCAGCATGTTTTATGCTTCCTGGGCATAAAAATCATTGCCTGGACTCCTGTATCAGGAGACATACTGTATTTACTTGAATGTACGTATTACTCACCTTTTGGGGGCTAATTACCTCCCCAAAATGAAGGTGTGCATTAGATTCACGTAATATGGTAATCATCATCAATTTCTCACTTATTAATCGCCCTCCATTTAAAATGCTCCAGGCGATTGTGTGCCCATTGGCAGCACAAACAGGACAGTACAAAAGACATTTACATAAAACTCACGGGTCTTAGAGTCCTTGCTTCTGGGGGCCCACCTACCAGTGAGCCAACCAGAGCTCCGGCCCTAGTGTCCCGGTTCCCTTGGGTTCTCCGACAGGGAGATGGGTCCAGTGCATAAAAACATTACAACAATACCATATAGACTTGGGGTGCATGGGGAAGATTAAACATTAAAAGCTCTGTTCGAAAAGCCAGGTCTTGAGTGCCTGAGCAAGGGCCGTCCTCCACAACAGCTAGTCCACGCAGCTGGGCCCTCATGTGTGGGAGGGCAAAGAGTTCCACAAGACAGGATAGGAAGGGGCAGAGATGGATTCCCAAAGGCCCTGATGTCTCTGTGGTCTCGAGTTGGTTGGTGGTGGAGCTGGCCACTTGCCCCTGGGGCCTGGAACATCGAGCCAACTGGGGCTTTGTCTTCAGAATAAGTTTAATCTCCCACTGGAGAAGCAGGCACCTCGTGTGGATGACCACTGGCGGCAGTAGCTCCTGGGGCAGAGGCCAGAGGTGGTCTCTGAGATATGCTGGCCCCTGACCATCAAAGAGGCCATGCCAGAGCTCAAAGGTCAGAACCAACAACAGCTCTGTTTAAACAGGTCTTGGTCCGAATTCCATTGGAAGCCAGTGCAAATGCAGCAGAGTTGGAGTTATGTGGCATCTCAACTGTGTTTTTGCAAGTAGCCTGGCTGCCGAGTTCTGAATAATGTGGATCCTCTGAGTAGTCAACAGGGGAAGGCCAACATACAAGGCGTTACAAGATTATGGCAACCAGACTGATTGATAACTGGCAAATAGAGGGAGAAAACATGGAGGCACTGATAGACTTTGTATTTCTAGATGCGACGATTACTGCCGACGCAGACTGCAGCCAGGAAATCAGAAGATGTTTCCTTCTTGGGAGGAGAGCAATGGCCAATCTCAACAAAATAGTGAAGGGTAGAGACATCACACTGGCAATAAAGACTGCATAGTTAAAGTAATGGTATTTCCCATAGTAACCTATGGATGTGAAAGCGGGACCATAGGGATGGCTGAGTGAAGGAAGATTGGTGCATTTGAACTGTGGTATTGGATGAAATTTCTGAGAGTGGCTTGGACCTTGTCATGTATTATGTTCTCTAATTGATGGTGATGGTAGGCCAAGCAGTTGGTGATGGAAGGGTTGATGTAAGTTTTAGTTCTAAAGGTGTTGCACCTCAGATCGTGGGCAGCCCCCCTAGATCACACACACACAGGCGTATGCAATAAATGTACTTTTATTTAAAATAAAGGATGAAGAATAGTTCAAGGAAGTAAGAATAAAGCAATCAAAAGTAGTCCAATAAAGTCCTGTAGCTGTGAGCCCAAGCGGCTTAAATCCCAAGGAAAGCAAAGTTCCAAAACAAGGCAAACCGCTCCGGCGGTCAAACGTGGTACTTGAGGCAAACTGCAATGGCGGTCAACATGAACTTGAGTCCGAACCGCTCCGGCGGTTGGCTTGAGCTTGGAGACTTGAAAGTGATACTTGATCAAGCTGAACGTAGCTTCAGGTCTGACTAGAATCCCCTGGGCACAAACTAATAAGGGAAACTAACTCCTGGGTGCCCAGCGCACCCCCTTCCTCCAATCTCTCCTAGAAGATCTAATGCAGGCCCTCCTGTCAAATTCCAGCTCGTTAGCAGGCCCAGGTGCATCACTATCAGAGTGAGAAGCAGGAAACTCCCTTTCTCCGGAATGCTCATCTGGAAAGGGAGTAGAAACTCTCTCTTGGGAACCAAGGCCACCGGGCCTCTCATTGTCTGATTCAGAATCAGCTTCCATGGAATCCTCAGTAAACTCATCTGCAGTCCTATATCCCTCTAGCCATTCATCATCCCATTTCAAACTCTCGTTTGGAGACCCATACCCATCTGGCCATTCATCATCTCCAAGCTGACCCTGATCAGCTGGGACCCCCGGTGCCTGACTCTGACCACTGGGCTGACTAGGCTGGAACACCACAAAAGGGTTCAGTAATCTCTAAGTGTTTATGGGTGAAAGCAATTAATGGTGGAGGAGGCATGCAAGAGATAGCTTGCAGCTGGGTGTTCCTGGATATAAGGAGCTAACCTTGGGGTTGATCTTGGGGAGAAAAGTATTCTGTCACGATGCTAGGGCTCTGCCGTTATTTCCGGCAGAGATGAACCAAACACCCGGTTTGTAACAAACAGTTTAATTAAAACAGCACTTACTTTCTGGCTGCTTTAATAGTCCAAAACATAAAACATAAAACATAAAGATAGCACTCAGCCACAGAATAAACAAAAACTGATAATCCCGTAGTCAAAAGGTCCAGTCCAGTGGTCAAACGCTGAGAGTTCAATAAACAAAGTCCAATGATCAAGACTCAGTCTATACCATAGTCAAAAGCCAGTCTAGAGATTCAAGGTTCCAGGGCTCCAAGATTACAGGAGACAGGTCAAGATACCGAAAATCAAACAAACCTGAGGGAAAACCGGCAGCATCCACCACCAAAATAAGACAGATACTTTTCTCCCAAAGATCAATCCCAAGGTTAGCTCCTTATATCCAGTAATAGCCATCTGCAAGCTATCTCTTGCATGCCTCCACCCTTAATTGTTTTCACCCATAAAAACTTGGAGATTACTGAACCCTTTAGAACTAAAACTTACATTAACCCTTCCATCACCAACTGCTAGACCTACCACCACCATCAATTACAGAACATAATACATGACAGACCTCGAGAAAATGAAACCGGTTCATACTCTGGGAAATAAAGCCTAAGTGTTTACTGGAGGGAAAGATAGTAGAGGCAAAGATGAAGTACTTTGGCCACATACTGAGAAGACAGGAAAGTTTGGAAAAGATAATAATGCTGGGGAAAATAGAAGAAAAAAGGAAGAAGGACCGACCAAGGGCAAGATGGATGGATGGTATCCTTGAAGTAACTGGCTTGAGCTTGAAGGAGCTACGGGTGGCCACGGTACACAGGGAACTCTGGCATGGGATGGTCCAAGAGGGCACTAAGAGTCAAAAGCGACTAAATATATAAACGACAACAACATATGGTAGTCTTAGTGCTGAGCCATAACAAAAATGCAGAAGCTTCTTCATCTCGAATTTAAGTGTCATGGCTCAATGCCATGTAATGCTGGGATTTAATATTTGGTGAGGCCTCAGCATTCTTTGGCAGCCTCTGTGATCCCAAACTACAGCACCCATGAACCCATAGCTTTGAAGCAAGGCAATTAATATTGATTAATAATGTAGATATTGTTTTAAATGTTTTAATGTATTTTATAATTCTATTGTAAAATGTTTATTTTAATTGTACATTGTTTTAAGACATATCCTACCTGTATAACCGCCTTGAGTTCCCTCCGGGATTGAGAAAGGCAGGGTAGAAATGTTGTAAATAAATAAATACTTTTTTTAACTGCTCTAGGGTATGTTGTGTGGATATATTGTTAAGTGTTAGTAGATGTGTTGGTTGTTTTTGTTTTTAAAACTTTGAAAATCAATAAAAAATTGTTTTTTTAAAAAAATTAATAAATATGTATGGTCGAAGGTTTTTATGGCCGGAATCACTGGGATGTTGTAAGTTTTTTTCAGGTTGTATGGCCATGTTCCAGAAGCATTACCTCCTGACGTTTTCGCCTGCAGTCATCCTCAGAGGTTGTGAGGTCTGTTGGAAACTAGGAAAGTGGGGTTTATATATCTGGAAAGGCCAGGATGGGAGAAAGAACTCTTGTATGTTGGAGATAGGTGTGAACGTTTCAATTGACAACCTTGATTTTTATTTAATGGCCTAGTATTTTCAAGGTCTGTCTTCTTACTGCCTGGGGGAATCATTTGTTGAAAGGTGATTAGCTGTCTCTGATTATTTCGTGGGTAATTGAGTGTTGAGAGGTGATTAGCTGTCAGGGAGAGCCAATCAGTATTCTCTGTTGGTCATGGGTCTTCTGTGTGCCAAATTTGGTTCATGTGTTTGGTGGTCATTGACCTTGAATTTTGGAGTTGTAGTTCACATACATCCAGAGAGCAGTGTGGACTCAAACAATGATGGATCTTGACCAAACCTGGCATGAATACTCAATATAGCCAAATATGAACACTGATGGAGTTTGAAGAAAATTGACCTTGACATTTGGGAGTTGTAGTTGTTGAGATTTATAGTTCACCTACAATCAATGATAGAATTGGGCCAAACTTCCCACACAGAACCCCCCATGACCAACAGAAAAGACTGTGTTTTCTGATGGTCTTTGGTGATCTCTCTGACACCCCCTTGCGACCCCCCTTAGTTGAGAAACGCTGACATAAAGCATATTATTTATATAAATATAATAGTGTATAAATATAATATAATATAATAATATAAAACAGGGCTGAAGATTCAGTTTAAAGTATATAAAGTATTCAGAGCTACAGTATATTCTTATTAACTGAGCAATGCTTTAATTCAGTGCTACTTTGCAAAATGAAAGTCAAAACATGTTTGCTTTTGGCAGAAGATAGCAGTAAATAAAATAGCCTCCCTGAATGGCAGGAAACTGTTAATTATGTTTTGTTTGCTCTATTGTTTGTGGATCACTTGCATGTTTAAAAATTAATTTTATGATGTTATTTAAAACAATACATGTGACATTTTAGATGTTTCAGGGAAGGATGCTTAGTAATAATAAATAGGTGGGCTTGTCAAAGGAAATTTGCCAACTCAAGCATTTTAAATGGATAAAAAGAACTAACTATGAATTACAGCAAGGTAAAAAGAAAGGCAGAGTGCTTTATTTTCTTCAGAAATGCCCCCCAAACATCTATCTTTTGTTTTTATTCATTGATGAATTCTGGATAGGCAGAGAAAAACAATAAAAATTTGATGATTACATGCCCATCCTTGACAACCTTAAATATTTCAGAGGCTGGGGGGGATATCAGTCGAGTCGGAGACTGGCATTGGAGGAAAAAATAAATACTGCCAGTGAAATTCTAAAGAATCCGGCAAAGGGAGAGTCTTCAGGAATTGCAGGAAGAACAAACACATAATGGAAAAATCACAGTGTTTCTATTTGCATTTCACCATTACTACCCCCATTTTATAGTACTCTGGGCTAGAAAAGTTTGCTGTTTTTGTGGTGACCTCTCTCACACAGACACAGTCCTACATTCAAAGTTATGTGCCCCAGTTCCTATGATGTTTTTTTTTTCATGTCAGAAGCAACTAGAGAAACTACAAGTCAGTCCTGGTGTGAGAGAATGGGCCGTCTGCAAGAATGTTGCCCAGGGGACGCCCAGATGTTTTGATGTTCTACCATCCTTGTGGCACACTTCTCTCATGTCCCCTCATGGGGAGCTTGAACAGACAGAGGGAGCTCATCTGCGTTCTCCCCAAATTTGATCCTCCTACCTGTTGGTGTTCAGTCCTGCCGTCACAAGGGGCTCCTAGTTCCAATGGTAATTATGACAATATGTATGTGACACATTGGCTGCCAGTGTGCAGGAGAAGTTGCCTTGGGAAAGATGTCCTCCCTCCCCAAAAACATCAGGACTCATTCCAGGGCATTGGTCTCAGCAAGCTTGGGGTGATGCTTCGAAGCAAACAGATTTGAAGAAATGTGAGATAGTGATGAATCTCTGAAATAGGCTTATTATTAATTATTATTTGAAACATAGCAAGATTAGTATACAACAAACAAGATCACTCTGCTGGCTGTTTATTGGATCACACGTCGGACACTTCCCAAGTGTCTAGGAATGTGAGATGTATCGGCGACTATTGCATGCAGATCTGAGTAGGGTGGCTTTTTGCAGCTGACAGATGGTAATTTTGTCAGCGCCGATTGTGTTTAAGTGCAGGCCAAGGTCTTTAAGCACTGCACCCAATGTGCTGATCACCACTGGGACCACCTTTACTGGCTTGTGCCAGAGTCTTTATGGTTCGATCTTTAAATCCTCGTATTGTGTCAGCTTTTCCAGTTGTTTATCATCATCATCATCATCATCATTGAAATGGAGAAAGCAGAAACTGAGCAACCACCTGTCCCATACTCCCATTCACATACCATATGCATGGATGCATGCCCGGAGCACTGACGTGGAGGGCGACTCATAAATAATAAAATCAATCAATCAAATCAATAAAGCGGTGGATCTCTCAAACAGGGTTATTATGATTATTATATTTCAAAAGGGAAAAGCTGATGCTGAACAACCACAATTCCCACACTCCCATTCACATACCATGCACTCATGTATAAAGCGGTGGATCACTCAAAAAGGGTTGTTGTTTTTGTTTTTGTTGTTGTTATATTTCAAATGGGGAAAGCAGAAACTAAGCAACCACAAGCCCCACACTCCCATTCACATACCATAAATACACATGTATGAAGCAGTGGACCACTCAAACAGTATTGTTGTTGTTATTATTATTAGTAGTGGTGGTGGTGGTGGTAGTAGTAGAATTATAAAAGCAAAACACCCATCCTTGCACATGCAAATCACTACTGCACAATGCTCAATGCCACATCGGTGTGAAACCATATAACTCAATATAGTCACAGCTCTGGGTGCTGTGGTTTGTAACTTCGAATATGTTTTGACGGATCTTAAGTGTGAATTTTTTAAATTCTGTTTGTGTTTCTGTTTCAATGTATGCATACTTGTATATTTTAAATTGTAAATTAATGTTTTTAATGAGAAGTCACTTTGAATCCCCTTCGAGAGAGATAAAGTGGAGTAGAAATAAATAAAAATATTATAATAATATTATGAGTGCAGTGCCTAAAGACCTTGGCCAGCACTTAAAAACGATCAGTGCTGACAAAATTACTATCTGTCAGCTGCAAAAGGCCACCCTACTCGGATCTGCACACATTATTTGCCGATACATCACTTGTTATTGATCTTTCTTACAACTGTCTGGAGAATTCCCTTTACTAATTCTAAAAAATTGAGTAACTAACTTATAAATAATTTACTTGTCCGCCCTTCATCCTTTCCCATAGAAATGTTTGGATGTTTCTAACTTTTTGATGTTATATTTCATGTCCTAGACACTTGTGAGGTGTCCAACGTGTGATCAAATACAACAACCAGCATAGCGATCTTGTTTGCGGTGCCCTGATCTTGTTATGTATAAAATAATAATAATTTCTCTGTCTATTTGTCCTTGTTTTTATCTTCCTATACCGTCTGCCAGATGGCAATAATTCAAAGAAGAAGAAGAAGATAACTCTTCCAGGAGTGAATTTCCCTTCCAAGGGGGCAGAGTTTTCTCACCTCCTGTTGTCTCAGCCCCTTAACTATGAGTTATTTGTAAGTCGGGTGTTTGTAACTTGAGGACTGGGTGTATCATCTTCTTTTTAACTAACTAAGTGCTGTCCTCTTTGGCCATACCACAGAGCACAGGAAAAATTGAATGGTGGCAGTGGTCTGTGTGTACAGCTAGACTATTTCAAACAGAACTGGCCCAGATGTTCACTCCAACCCTGGAGCATTTTTCTTGTTAGCCAAGTTAGGGAGCAGATATTCCTGAACACGATGTGGACATCCAATAGCAGTTACTGGCCAGATGCATGCAGAAGACACAATGAATGTGTGAGAAGGCCACTGCAGTCTCGCCTCCCACTCCTCTCCTTCCACACATGCAATATGTCCTGTTTGTTTGCCAGTATGTGCTACAGGCCACAAGAAAAAGGTTTGTAAAACTTGCAACACACTTTGTGATGAAGTTCCTCAGCCCTCTCATCCCTTTTGGTGAATCTTTTGTGCTATGTTGTCAGATTTTTTTTCTACATGAAAAAGATTTTGTAAGAAAACTTGTTATTGATCTTTCTTACAACTGTCTGGAGAATTCCCTTTACTAATTCTAAAAAATTGAGTAACTAACTTGTAAATAATTTACGTGTCCGCCCTTCATCCTTTCCCATAGAAATGTTTGGATGTTTCTAACTTTTTAATGTTATATTTCATGTATTCTGTATGGACATAAAAGCTCCCATCATTTGTAAGACAAAGTTAAATCATTTGAATCACAAATAAGCTATTTTTTTTGTATACACTCCAAAATGGGAAACTATGCAGCCATAAAAAGCATTAAAGAATTTATAATGTGCACTGTGATTATCCAAAGTACATTGTCTTTATAGTTGTCCAATGTCTGTATGCATTTTGGGCTCACATTGTTCTCCAAATTATGGATTCGTTATTTAGATTCCGTAAATAGCAAGTTAAAAGGAAAAGAAAAAAAGAAAACTGGTAGAGTAGCACATATAATGAGATGGAAAATCTATTAATGACATGTTTTCCAGTATCCAAAACTTTCTTTTCATTTCAAATATGAGGAAAGTTGAGAATTCTGGTAAATCCTTGTAAACAGAAATAAAATTGAAGTCTCTCCCATTTGCACCAGTCAAATTCAATAGGTATAGCTATTGTGTTGCGTGTGCAGGGGTGATACACCCCACGCCATGAACAATAATGCAAAGACAAGTGGTTGGGTTAAAATGGCCACAACTCAATTTATTGAAAACAGGAACAAGGATTGGCGGCCATGCATGAGCCGTGGATCAGGGGTCGGACAACCCACGCATGTCCTAAGGTGCTTGCAAGCCTGGGTGACACTGGCCCAATACCAGTCCACAGAAACTCGGCACCCCAGGGGGCCAGGGCATTATCCCCCCTCACAACCAAGGGGGCAATAAGCCAGCCCGATCCAGGGCCCATGCGAAACGCCAGACAAAGAGTTGTGACAAAGAACATAAACAACAAACAGTAACAAATGCAACCATGAAAATAAATATGTAAACAATGTGGAACAACCCAACATGCAATAAACGATGTAGGGAGGGTGGGAGGAAAAAAACGTCTCTGGCCCCCACATGCTGGATGGAAGTCCTGAGCAGCCTTAAATGAGCTGCCCGGGCGGAAGTGAGGGCCGGCCGGCTGACATCAGGGAGCAGGGCAGGGCCAGCCCTGCCATTGGTCAGCCAGCGCGGGTGGCGGGAAACCTTTCAGCCACCTCCAGGGGCTTCTGGGAAGAAGCCCCCCTCCCATCTGACAAGATAGCGGTGAGGACAACCACTGCCCTGCAACCTGCCCGGTTGGTAAGTCGACCAAGTCCATTGTCGAAGGCTTTTATGGCCGGAATCACTGGGTTGTTGTAGGTTTTTCGGGCTGTATGGCGATGTTCTAGAAGTATTCTTTCCTGATTTTTCACCTGCATCTATGGCAGGCATCCTCAGAGGTAGTGAAAATGCCTGCCATAGATGCAGGCGAAACATCAGGAGAGAATACTTCTAGAACATCACCACATAGCCCAAAAAACCTACAACAACCCAGGTATAGCTATTATTTTTATTGAGTGAACCGTATAACCACTCGAGCTTTGCACGTATTCATTTTCAAAAATGGGATTTGTCTGATTTGGTGTTTTTATTTACTGTTTCAGTTGTAATGGCATGGGTGGCATGAGGTTTTTTCCCCCGGCCACAACAAATAACACAGCACCAGAATCCAGGTGGTTTCACCTGTTTTCGGATTTCCAAAGGCAACCTCGTGGCGCACAGAGCAGCAGCCATTGTGCACATGGGGTTTTCCATGGCCCCTGCTATTTGAGCCAATCAAAAGAAGGAACTGTCTTATGTGTCTTCTTTCCAAGCTGAGTCGATTAAATATCAGTAAGTGCTCTTCCATTTTCCAGTTGCGTCCTGGCTATGTCAGAGGTCGCTTGTTTCATTGCTCTGCTTGGCTGCTGCCTAGCTGTTCATTGGTTGTATCTCTCTCATTTTGATTGCTTTTTGCCCTTCTTTTTGCTCTAATACTTTTCCTTACTATCCTCCTTTCCCCCCTATTTCACTAGGGTATTGAGGAGAATGGACATGCATTGAGTGGGGGGCTTTTTAAAAAGGGGGGTTTTGTGGTGTTTCTTTAATTTTTAACTTTGTTTTGGGGTGGTGGTCAAGGGATAGCCTGACTCCCTTGAATCTCCATGGAATAATCTCTTTCAATCTCTTTTCCATCCCTCCACAGCCCTATCTATCTATCTTGCTACTTGTATTCTGCCCACAAAATAAAATATTTTAAAATTACCCAAAAAAGGCCCTCTTTGACTCTCTTATTTCTTTCCCTCCCCTGCCCTACAGCACCCTACACTAGCACCCCAAAACAATAAAATAAAAAAAATAAAATAAAATAAAAAAAATAAAATAAAAAAAAATAAAATAAAATAAAAAATAAAATAAAAAATAAAATAAAATAAAAATAAAATAAAAAATAAAATAAAAAATAAAATAATGCCCTTGAAAATTGTCTGTAATGTTCACATCTTAGACTCACTCACACACTATTAAAAATCACTAAAAATGTTGGGATGATCCAAAATTATAAAACTTGGGGAAGTGGGGCTTGCAGTGGTAAATGTACCCTCCTAGTGTGACCACTTTCATTTCATTAAAATGACAGAAAGGGGAACCCGTGAAATCTCCCCATTGTCATCTATGGCTGGATCACTCCCGAAATGTCCGCTGCTGTCCCAAAAAATGGTATATTGCCCATTCTGAAAAATAAGTTACCAGAAAAGAGATTTTTAGGGGGGGGGAGGGGGAGGTTAGAAAATGGCAGAAAATTCAGGAAATATTTTTCCCGAAATGCACACTCCTAATATCCACTTTGTGCCTGTCTGCCAAAAAGATATTATTAAATATGAGAAATCTCCAAATAAGAGGAGGAAGAGGATGTGGAAGTGTCTGGGCCATGTTTGCTTGAATTAAACATGTATAAATCCAAAAACCAAAAACTCAAAACTCAGATCCTATTTGTGCAAATCTCTCCGTTTTCCCCATGATAATAACTCTTCTAGTGATTATCCATTAAGATTTTTTCAATCTTAAATTTTTTTCCATCCCCAAGTAAAACCTATGGATTTTGCTGATTTGTTTTTCAAAAATTAAAAGAAACATAATGTTAACCTTCCCATTAAAAAGAAACTAGCAGAATCCACAGCGCTCATGCCAACAGTGCTGTAAGAGAGGACTTTTCCTTGACTTGTTTGTGTTGAAGTTTATGAGATTTTCCCTGTAAGAAAACCAGTTATCAATATAGAAGCAGGGAGGCACAGAGAATGAAATTCCCTAGGATTAAAAAGCAAGGTTAAATATTTTAGATATGGCATTACAAGCATTTTACCAGCTTTGGGTTTTCTGTTACAGCTATTGGTTTCCTATGGATGAAAGTTGGCTCAAGCCACTCCAGTGAAAACAGGGAAGCGAGGCAGCCTCATTGCCAGCACATGCTAATCCTCTGCAGTATGCTTTGCTGTTAATTTGTCGTGGCACATATTTGCTTTATGTCTAATTAGCATCAAATTGCAAACTGCTATTTGCTAACAATTTGTTGCATCAATCTGCTTGCAAATCTATAGTTTAACGTTGGATTGCAGCTTCCTCTGCCGATCAAAATTCCAATTCACACCATACACAAAAAATAATAAACTCCTCCTGCCAAAAAAACAAAATGTTGCAATGTTTCATTACACAGCTAGAACGGGAATTAAATAGAAAAACACCAGGTTTTATCAACACTTACCAAATTTAAAGTACATTAAAAGTCGTCAACATATAAAATGATTGACTTAAATACGTAGAATTTGCATGCAATGATGCGTGACCCAGCTTCGTACTTGAAATTGTAGAATGAATTTTTTTTCAAGACAGGGTAGATAAGAACATCTTGGTTGCCACTCTATTGGACACCAATACAGTGTTACTTTCTGCAGCTCTAGTTTTGTTGGTGGTTCAAATATGGAAAAATCTGCTCTTTTTCTAAAGTTGCCCTACAGCAGCGGCACAGCTCTTAGGTATATCCCCCAGCCAATAACTAACTTGATTGTTCAAAGGTAAGGATGTGTCCATTGCACATCAAGGATGCAATTTCACACTGGGGACCTCATCCCATAGATTCTGGGCTCTGTTTCCACTTTGGAAATGGAGCTCCACAGAGGCCACCACATGATGTAAGGGAACTTCCAGTGGGACTCCTTGGGACTCCATTTCCAAAGCACATGGAAACAGAGCCCAGAATGCATTTTGAGGAGTTGGGTAAATAGGGGAAAGTGGGGGGAAAGATGGACTTTGATGAGGAAAGGATGTCGGATGGCTGATCCTCCTAGAAGACAGACCTCAACAGGAGGGAACAGAATAAGGACCTCATTACATTGTCATCCAATTCTGGTGACAGTGGAGTGATTTGGTGAGCAGGGGAATCTGGTGCCTCACACCCCACAGCACACACAGCAATGTCTTCTCCATCACATGGGGGAAATTGTTGCCGCCTGTCTTCCCCCACACTTGCCCTTTTGTAGGCAATAAGAACATGGGGAGCCTCCAGTGTTCTTGTTGCTCCCACATACAACACTTTCACCACAATTTGGGGATGGAGCCCTGCTGGAAGTACATCATTTGACGGGATCTGGCAGGCTTTTTCCTTGAATTGTGGTGAAAATGTTTTACGACGGGCAAATTTGCCCATGTGATGAAGTCTTAAGGTGTGTAATGAAGTCCCTCTGCTTTGCCTCTGCTCATGGGATGAGGTCCTAAGAGCTCATCTGTACTAGTCAGTAATTGTGTGGACAGTCCAGAGCAGAAATGCTCCAGATTGGTCCCAGAATCCTTAAAAGCATCCACACATCCTGTCCCCAATCTGGGGTAGTGGTGGGACAGAGTCATACTGATTCAGCTCAACTGGACTATCACCTTGTTTTCCCTATCACTATTACTGCTATGGAATGATCTCCTGACCCTTGCACTACCTCATGATGACATCATCACCATCCCTTGCATTACCTTGGGGGAAGAGAGGTGATTCTTCTTCTTGGTTGCATGGTGCACCAATTTGTAAGTATATTTGTGACTTTAGAATTAATGAATATGTATATCTTATTAATGTCATGTTAATTGTCATGTTGGTAAAGAGTGGAATGGTATAGGTCTCATATCTTGTATTCCAGCTGTACACAAAATCAAAATGAGAAAGAGAATGGCTGGGATGAGATGTCCCCCCTTATGTTAACAACATTAAAGAGAAAGATGAACTTCCCAAGCATAAAATGTGAAAGAGATAAAAACAAGGTGCCTAAGAGTACTTAGCACTGACATAATTGCATCTACCGCATGTAGGTCAGCTGAGGATGCATGGTTTAAGCACCAATGATTTATTCAGAACTTTTGAACAATTCTGCTTCCATTGACAGCTCCTGACTTCTTATGCTTTGCGTACCATGGCTGATCTGCTAAAGCTGCAGGCATGTATTACACTTGAATTGGAGGGAAAATAACAGGAAAAACAGACATGTTTGTGTGTTTTGTGTTATTTGTTTGTTTCCCCTGCTTCCCTCTTCCAGCCCAAGGACAGTATAACCCTGCAGCCTTAGCAGAGAAACCATTGTTTGGGAAGGATGAGAATAATATGTATCATTTATATATATTTTAATGATATCCCCCTTGGAAGGAAACTGAGCAGAGATATTTCAGTGATAGCGATCCTATGGATGCCTGTGGATGGTGGAAACAATTGCATCTCTATAGAAACATAGAAACTGAGCAATGTAAGTATTGGAGCAAAATGTTATCTAGACTAGAAGGACTGGAAAATATTGTCCTTGGATCAGACCAAAAATCAATTTAGTCCTATATCTTAGTTTCTGGGAAGCCCACTAACGGGGCAAAATTGGGGCAAAAGTTCTCTGTTGTATCACCAGCAGGACAATGTATTTCAGCAATGAAACCTAGATGATCCTCACAACACGATCCTCCATTTACTGGAAACCAATATAACCCATCACGCAGCATATAACTAAATTAATGAATTTGGGATTACAAGATATCGTCATTAATTACCACCAGCTCAAACAAATTTAAATGATACTTGAAGAAATTAATTGAGAGTGTGGCTATAAAATTCCCACTAAGAATCTGGGATCTTACAGATAATCAACAAAACTACCTTGCAAAACAGTTTTCTAAGAAACATGAGCTGGAGTGTATTCCCCTCCGTCACTATGCCTCACTGATAATTTTCCATAAACATCTAGTTGGCTAACTCTGTGGACAGAATTCTCCACTATATCCAGGGGTGGGCAATTACCGGCCCTCCAGGTGTTTTGGACTTCAACTCCCAGAAATCCTAGCCAGTTTACCAGCTGTTAGGATTTCTGGGAGTTGAAGTCCAAAACATCTGGAAGGCCCGTAATTGCCCACCCCTGAATTTATAGACTCTGTCTGTTTCAGCATGGTAGTCAAAATCATATAAGTGCCAAAGTGACCACAGCAGTTATCACCTCTTTTTCCTTACTTTTCTGTATATTGCGCAGGCCATATGTACAAAATCTTACATAATGGATGAATATAGTGATTCATATAGATGAGTGTGATGATTCTGCTTAGCTTCCAAGATCAGATGGGATCTGGTGCCTTTAGGGTATTTATTTATTTAGACCTAAATACTGAGTTCTCTCTACTCAAAGGAAGTAGATCCTGAACAAACACTGTCTTTAATGTTCTACACACAGAAAGTGCCCTAATGTGTTGGTTTGAATACTGCAGAAGAACAGGGTTTAAATCCCTACTCAGCCATGTAAATCCACTAGGCATCCTTGGATAAGCCATACTTTCTCAACAACAATGGGTTGGGTCTGAATTCAAGGATGGTAAAACATCAAAACATCCAGGTGTCCCCTGGGCAACGTCCTTGCAGACAGCCAATTCTCTCCCTCCATAAGCGACTTGCAGTTTCTCAAGTCGCTTCTGACACACACACAAAACACAGAACCAGGTTTTCACTTTCCTTCTGAAGGCCAGGAGGGATAGAACTGCTCTAATATCACTGGGGAGGGAGTTCCACAGCTGAGGGGCCACCACTGAGAAGGCCCTGTTTCTTGTTTCCACCAGATGTGGCGGGACTGAGAGCAGGACTGTAGCAACCCAGTTCTCTTTCGCGCCTGGGGGGCAGGGGGCAGCACCGGGGGTCCCACTTGCATTAGAGCCAGCCGCAGCTGAGGAGGAAATGGAGGAAGGGGTTAATGAGTTAGCTGGGCCTTCCTCTCCCACAGAGAGCCTGGCTTGGGATGAGGGATGGCCAGATGTTTACGAAGACTGGGAAGGTCAGGCTGAGGCAGAAAGTGCTGATAGCGATGAATCTTATGAGAAACCGGGGGGGCACGGATCTCAGGAGCGAATTTGGGAAAACATGGGCGATGAGGTCATGGAAGCTGAAGAGGAGTTTGACTCTCATGAAGATAGTGGGCCAGGTGCTGGGAGGCAAGGACGAAGCTTTGATAGGAGACGGAGCATCGAGTCCAGTAGGAGGGAATGGCACCGCAATCTAGAGCGCCAGAGAAGCGCTAGATCCTGTAGCACAGATTACCGCTGAAGCCTAGAGCATCGGGGGCCTCGCCCCGGGGTTTAAGTATAGGATCCGTGGGAACGGATCCTCAGTACCTCGGCCACTTCTAATCTAAGCGAAGTGAAGCGAGCGAAGGACCACAGAGCCTAGTTGCCGGCTCGTTCCTTGCCAAGAAGTTTTCTTGGGCCCTGTTTGAATCCTGCTTTGTTCCTTGATCCACTTTGTTTTGCAGAGCCTTTGCCAAGACTTTGCTAAGACCTTTGCCTTTGGACATTACTATTGTTAAACCTTGCTTTTGGGACTATACTACGCATACGCTATTTTTGGATTGACTTCTTTATATTTTGATGGACAATTACCTTTTCATCTGTTCTTTATTACTCAATAAATAGTTAGCGGATTACCGTCTCTGTGTGTGTGATTAAGGGGCCGGCCGAGTCCTTGCATCGTGACAAGGACCTCCCCTGACAATCTTAGTCTACTCATAGGAGAAGATATGTTCAAACAGGTCAACTGAGGGAGCTCATCACACTCTCCCTGGATTTAAACTTCTGACCTGTCGGTCTCCAGACCTGCTGGCACAAGGGTTTAACCCATTGCACCACCGAGGGTCCCACGGTTCTGGGGTGTAACCTTTGGAAATTAACTACAGTGCAAAAATAACTATGAAATATGTGCAATGATTATTGGAAAGGCCACGGATCACGACTGTGGATGGCATGATTTTAATAATAATTATAATAATTATAAGTTTTAATGTGAATTTTAACTCTAGTTTTTAAATCTTTAAATTTTAAATTTTAACTTAATGTATTTAATATTTGGCATTTGTAAAGCCTCCACGAGTCCCCTTCGGGATAGAGAAAGGCAGGATATTAAAGAATAAATAAATAAATAAATAACCTCTCCTTTCCCTTCTCCCCTATGTTTTTACTCCCCTTTCCCGCTTTTAAAAAATGTAATTTGGAAACTTTTGATAAAATATATTTATAAATAAATAAATAAATAAATAAATAACCTATATGTCATGCTACTGATTTGTCTGCCTGATGCTTCAAAACGAAACCCTATGGTAGAAATAAGGCAGGCATTGCATGTGCTATATATTGCTGAAAAGCAAGCAATGTTTGCAATTTCAGGCAAGAATCTGTTGTTTTTCCTCTGAGAAGTATTTGACAATGAAAGATCAACATGAGTCTAAAACATGTTTCTTTCCCAGGAGAGTAGTAGGACTATAAAATACTAAACAGGCTTATATCCTGGTGTAATACAGTTGCTAATGTATGTTTCCTTACTGGCCTAATACAATATGAAACCATCCAAGCTCTCCCATGGGTAAAATAGGACTCGCTAGACATGGCCCTGTAAAGATGCTTTCCCTTACTGGTCTGTAATCTGCATCTACCCAATAAACAAAGTGGGATGGGAGGACAGCATACCCTGGCAATTATATTTTAGCTATGTGTGGGAATCTTCTCCCACCGTTTGCAGAGAAATAAAAGTGTCAAACAAAAAAAATGAAAAAATGAAAAGGCCGTACTCCGAAATCCAAATCTACTGGCATGTGTGGGATCTCACATGCAATAAAAGAAGGAATTGGATAGGAGAGTTATTTCTGCTATCTAAACAATGGAGAGATAGCCTTGAAACACTGATAAGGAGGGAAAGTTTTCACTGAGCAGATTTTGGCTTTTCTTTGGCACAGAAAATAGAGTAGGAGTGGCATATTTTCCTTTTCCCATGGAAGCCTCACTAATTCACACATTATTTTTAGTCCGGTTGTTCTGTACTCTCCTGTCCAATGCAATAGGTTGCTCTTTCCCCATCTCATCGGCACACTGCAGACATTGCAATTTTTCCACCCCAAAAAATGTTTATTCTACCATTGATAGCTTCCTTTTCTAGAAATAACAAGAGTTCCGAAAACATTGCCTGTGCTATGCTGTGCTGTTTCTTGAGCATCCAGGTGTTCAGAAAACATCATCTTTGCATGTTTTGGAGATAATTCTCCAAGCCAATAACACTAAGTAACAACATTGGAAAGATTTTCTGTTCCTGGTTTGAAAGTTTAATTGTTTGACCCTTACTTTGAAAGTAGTTGTTAAATTCTACAAACTTTGTTTTTGTGGCTGTCAAAAACTAGGTTGAATTGGATGAGACTTTGAGATATTCATTGAAAACTATAGCAACATGTGCTGCAGGATGTGGCTCCTGCAGAAATATTTGTTTTTGCACTTTTATGATAGAACCAATTACAAAATGACATTTATAACCCAGGAACAAAAAATGTGTTACATAGTGTATATGACAATTGACTATTTGGGGAAGAGAGTGGAGAAATGATGCTGGTGGTAATTAAGATTTAGGTCAGTCAAGACTGCATTGGTTTAATGTCTGCTGAATCTAGTTCTTACAGGAAAAGGGAGTTGGACTAAATTGCCTTTGGAGTCCCCTCCAACTCTAAGATTATATGAAAATGAAGAATTGGTGGATACTGTGATTCTGGATTCATCGCTGAGCCTGGCCGGGAGAGCTTTTGGATAGTTAAAGCTTGTGCGCCAGCTGCATCCGTACCTTGGGAAGTCTGACTTGGCCACGGTGGTCCACACTCTGGTTACATCCTGAATAGACTACTGCAATGCTCTCTACGTGGGGTTGCCTCTGAAGACTGCTCGGAAGCTGCAATTTGTCCAACGTTTGGCAGCCAGGTTACTAACAGGAGCGGGGCACAGGGAGCATACAACTTCCTTGCTGCGCCAGCTCCACTGGCTGCCAATTAGCTTCCGGGCACAATTCAAAGTGCTGGTTTTAACCTACAAAACCCTATACGGTTCTGGCCCAGATTACCTGTCCAAACGGATTCTCCCCTACGAAGCATCAACAACATTAAGATCCTCCAGAGAGGCCCTGCTCTCGGTCCCGCCGGCTTCGCAAGCGCAGCTGGTTGGGACGAGAGACAGGGCCTTCTCTGTGGTCGCCCCTCAGCTGTGGAACTCTCTCCCAAGCGATGCCAGATCTGCCCCCTCTCTGTTGTCCATTAGCAGGCTGGTGAAGACCTGGATGTGGAACCAAGCCTTCCCAGAATAGGCTGTGATTGGCTATTGTCTGAATGTATGGCCACGTTTACAGATTGAGTGGAATTGTTTTAATAACGATGTGGTTTTATGCTGGGTTTTTATGCATTTTAATATGTTGTTGTAGTTGTTTTTAAATTGTATAGCATTGAATTTTTGCTGTTATGCCGGTCTTTGTCCCTCGATAGAAGTGAGAAGGTTGGGGTACAAAAGTTTTAAATAAATAAATAATAATAAATACTTCTTTCAGTTAATATGAGAAACATTCAGTGATGAGCCTTTTTTTAAAAAAGTTCTGTCAAAACTTTTAAAGACTATCCATGAATCAAAAGTTTTATGAATATGTCTGAAAGTTGGGCAGGAATGATCCACTATTACTTTGTGTCATTCTCTAGAAAATTCAAGAAGTTAGTGCTTTTATTTTTTAAAAATAATGTATTTCATTTTTTAAAATTGCCAAAATTCAGTAGATCATCTCAATGTTTGAAATTTGGTGGGCAAAAAAAATGGGGAATGTGTTGTACCAGGGCAGCAAGTTTCATCATGATTGCTCAAAAAATGAGGGCGAGAGGACCACCTAAAATTTCCCCACACAGACAGTGATGTTTTATTTATTTATTTATTTATTTCTTCAGTTTTATATTCCGCTCCTCCCTGCAGGCTTGGGGCGGATCACACAAAAAGTTAAAACATACAATAAAAACATAAGTCATAGCAATGGTAAAACAAAGATTACAGTTCATGAGATCTCAGACATGCGCATACCATCTACAATTCAGAGCTTAACAGTAAGCCAACCTAAAAAGGGCGGTCTTGCACGCCCTTCGAAAGGGGGCAAGTTCTGAAATCGCACGGGTATGGTCTGGAAGCGAGTTCCAGAGCACAGGAGCCGCAGCAGAGAAGGCTTGCTGTCTTGTAGTAGACAGGTAACAGGAACGAAGCGATGGGATGGCCAACAAATTCTGCTCTTTTTCCCTATTGTGCAATCGTGTCCACCATTAACAAAATACTTACAAACTTTTGTAAGTGTTGTAAAGTTCCAAAACTTTCAGCACCCAAAATTGAGAAGTACTTTAGAAATGAATTGCCAGCGCCCCCTATTTTTGGTAGGAGTTTAGAACCATTTTTAATGGATCTCACATGTCTAGTAATTATGATTGTTTAAAAAATCAAGACAGTGTCCAAGACAATTGTCTTGGCAAATATCAGATGTTACTTGAACCTTGGTGTTCCAAATCCTCCAACAACAGCCATGATTCAACCACTCCTGGCTAAGCCTGTCCAGAGAAGTTGGTTTAACTCCCTTTAAGATTCTGTTTCTTTTAATTGTCCGGTGTTTTTCAAGGGGACGAGCAAAAGTGGTCAATAGGTCCATGATGGGAAGAAAGAACCCGGGATCTTGCTCCCTATAACCAACCGCTTGGTTTTCCTAGAGAGTCCACAAGAGTCAAAAACCCAACAAAGCAGATCGTGCGGATCGCTGTAAAGGGAGCACGGCATTTGTTCGGTGTCTGTGACCACGGTATGCAAACCTTGGCATTAGTCACCGCTGGGCTGCCTCTGACAGCCCTGAAGTGAGGGAGATTAATGCGAGGCAGGGGTACTTTATTATTGTCATTCTGTTCTTTCACACTCTGCCTCTGACTTTCAATTTTGCTCCAGAATTAATTGTCTGCTCCTTACAGTATGACTGATGTAGAAGGATACAAGCAACAGAGGCACCTGGTGCTGGCCTTGACAATCTGAACCCGCCGTCGCAGGAGGATGTATTGTTGCATGGTCAGATTCGTGGACAGACAGGCATCTTTCCGAGAGAGCAGACAATGCTTCTTTCAGCTTCGAATGGATTTGACAGAAGATTTCATTTCAAAGAAGACAATCCCACACTTACTTACATACAGAGAGAAAGACACACAGAGAAAGACCAAACTGGTTGTGATTCTGACAAGACTGGCATCATTATGAAGTCCTGATACCAAATACTGCTCTTGTTTCCCCTACAACCTCACAGGTCCCTAACGTAAAGTCTTTTCATTCCCAAGATTGGCTGTTTTATGTCAGAGGAACTGTGCATTAGTAGCGTGGCTACGTTTAAATCCCTCTTCATTCTGATTTAAGCATTGTTGGGATAAATTATATACAGGATCTTACAGAATAACAAAAAAAGATTATGAGCGCCTGTAGCCTTAATTATTTACAGCCTATAACAGCACCGAAGCAAATTACTTATAAGAAGTAAAGCAAATATTTAAAGATCCCATATCTAAACTGGAATGTCTGCCTGTAAATCAGATTTGAAACAGTCTGTTATAAAGGATGATCAAAGAAAATTGAGATCTGGCTTGTTAGGATTAAATAAATAAAGTCAAGTCTTGTACTAAACTATGAATCCTCCCTTTTTTGGGGGGGGGGAATATTTCATAAAGGTTAACCTTTGACGGAGTGATGCTTCAATGACCATCAACAAGGGTCTTCAACCAAGGAATTGCTGACTGCTGCATTCCAGCATAGAATGGCTTGAACCTGTGACATCAACAAACATCACTATTTTGAGTTTGTTTCATGTAAATTTTCCATTAAAAGGAGCAGAAAGAGGAAGATTGAAATGAAATTGCTATGTGGCAAATAGTGTGTTGTATCTACTCAACTTAGAACAGTGGTTCCCAACTTTTTTTGACTAGGGACTGTTGTATGAAACCCCTCTGGGCAAAATTATTATTTGTTCCCTTCATGCCTGCAGCAGAGAGTTCAAAAGGCTGCAGACACTTAAAGTGTACTTGTTTGGCTACGTGCATGTTCAGACAATCAGACAATCAGGTGATGGTGTTAACCTTCAAGGCCTTGTATGGTCCAGGGCTGATGAATCTGAAGGACCGTCTCACCCCCTACCAACCCTAGAGATCACTCCGCTCTGAAGATCTAAACCTCCTCGAAGTGCCCAGTTTCAAAGCCATCTGTTTAACATCCACATGGCGTAGAGCCTTCTCTGTTGTGGCGCCATCCATCTGGAATGCCTTGCCAAATGAAGTTTGTGCCCTGCGAGACCTGTCGACCTTTCGCAGGGCGCACAAGACCCATTTGTTTCTGTTGGCATTTGATTATTGAATTAAAATTTTAATCTGGTATTAATCGACGTTAAGTTTTTTTTTTTGCTTTTATGGTGTTTTATGTCTTATTGTGAGCCGCTCCGAGCCCTTAGGGAGTGGCAGCATACAAGACCGAATAATAAATAAATAAATAAACAAGCTACAGACTGCCTATGATCCCTTAATAAATTGGTTACCCCGAACTCTGTGCTTCTCTTGCCCTTTCCTTAATGTAATGTATCTTTCCCAGAGATCATGTATCTCTCCTCGCTGCAATTCAGCCTTTCCTCTTTTCTTCTCTTTCCGGATAGCTGGTTCCCCCATTAGAAAGCCTTTGATAGTTTAAGCGCCACTTGACCAGGGACCACTTTGACGAGGGACCACTCTCCAACATTAGTACCAAAAGGGTTACAAATCGGTTTTTGGTCAACTTTAGATTCGGTTTGGAGTGCTGATTCAGAAAATGTTATTGGATAGACCACATCAGCTCTAGTTTCTGGTACAGAACATATGCCATGGTCAGTAACAGAGAAGGAGTGGTGGGGTGCGAAAGGAGTGGAAATAAAATAAAATAAAAGGAGGCTCGTGGACCAGATTTTTGTTTTCACAGCCCACTGGTAGTCCACAGCCCACAGATTAAGAACTACTGCCTTAGAAAAAGGTGAAAGAGTCACAGCAAAAAAAACCCAAACAACCCAAACACTGCAAGTGTAAAAGAATGAGTTTGAAATTATACACAGTTTCTCAATTTTTTAAAATAAAATGGAAATGAAAATGAGCTGGAGCTGAAATAACGGCATGTTGGAGAATACAAAAGATAGGTACGTATTGCTAGGAATATTGCCTGTGAAAAAGATCTATTTTTACTGACTGCATGGTCATTCTGATCACTGTTGATGACCTCCATCCAAGGATATAGAAGGCAGATTCCGTGTCAGGGGGATAGTGCATCCACTCTGATTTTTTTATTTCAAACTTACAAAGAAGATCTCCAAGGAGTAGACCTCCATCTCCAAAGTAGCTTCCGTACATTGGGCATCCCATTTGCATAGATGCCACCAGTCACCACTTCCCACCATTTGGAGATGGAGTGTATGGTAAGCAAGGGCCCTTTACATACAACAACAACAACAACAACAATATACTTTATTTATATTCTGCTCTATTTCCCTGAGGGGTCTCAGAGTGGATTACAGAATACATATATGGCAAACATTCAGTGCCATTATACAATTAACAACAAAGACAGACAGTACACAGACAGAGGTAAAGGCTTCCACCTTTTCCCCTCTGGCAACTTGAGGCTGTACTCAACTCCACCATGAGGAGGTGCTCTTGTTCCATTTTCCATGCCGAGGAGTTGGTTGTCCATGGACACCCTCCTGATAAAATTGCTGGCATGTCTGCATGGGCACCTTTTATCTCCACACCAAATTGGTACCTATTGATCTACTTACATTATTGTTTTTGAACTGCTACATAGGCAGAAGCTAAGGCTAACAGTGGGAGCTCACCCTGACCCATGGCTTTGAACTGCCAACCTTCCAGTTGGCAAGATTTTCTGCAGCTGGTGGTTTAACTCGCTGTACTACTCTGGCCCCTATTTATTATGTTAATTATGGCATGGAACATGGAAGCTAAATGGAGTGGGGTCCTATAATGGTGTCATGTGAAAGGGGCCTTCTCCATGGTCATGTCCCATCTGTTATTTCTGCTTTTATCTTTTCACAAGTTAGTAGTAGTAGTCTGTTTATTTATACCAGGCCTTTTCTCTCCACAAGATGACTCTAAGTGGCTTACATGAAAAGCATTTCAATATCATTTAAAATCTACAAATATACAAACATCAAAACAAAATTACATTTAATAAAATTTAAAAAAAACCATATTCAAAAATTAAAAAACCACAGCACCTCCTTAAGACTTGATCTTAAAAACCTTCTTCTTTAAAAAGCCTGCCTGAATAAAAAGGTTGTAGGTAGTGGTTGAACTTGATGACCGAAAGGTTGGAGGTTCGAATCTGGGGAGTGGAGTGAGCTCCTACTGTTAGGCCCAGCTCCTACTAAGCTAGCAGTTCGAAAAAATGATGTGCACCGGAAATGTGGTGCAGCTGGCTGGGTGTCCGCTGCATAAGATCTCTACTGACCAGAAGGTCATGAATTCGAGGCCTGCCCGGGTTGGGGTGAGCTCTCGACCAATTGTGTAGCTCATTGTCTATATATGTTGTATGTCTATGGCATTGAATGTTTGCCTGTAAATGTGCATTGTGATCCGCCCTGAGTCCCCTGCGGGGTGAGAAGGGTGGAATATAAATGATGTAAATAAATAAATAAATAAATAAACAAATAATAGATCAATAGGTACCACTTTGATGTGAAGGTAACGGTGCTCCATATAATCATGCCAGCCACAGACAACGCTGGCTCTTCGGCTTAGAAATCGAGATGAGACTTAATGTCAGAGGAAACCTTTAATTTTACCATTTAGTGGTTGGCTTAGGAGGGAGGGGGGCAAGGTGAAAACATTTTGCCCCAGCATTTAGCGATACTTGGTTTAAATATGGTCTTCTGTTTCTATGTGTGTATCTATACACAAACGCAAATCGGAAAAAGACTGAGAATCTGGTCTAATCCTGGACAGTTCCCTCCTTTTTATACCAGGCTCTGTAGAAAGCGTAACTAGAAGACATCAACATGCAAGACACGCCTAAGGATATCTGCTTTGAGTCTCCTTGTTGAGAAAAAAAGTGGGGTATAAATAAACACAATAAACATAACATAACAACAACAACCTAAGGGATCGCCTAACCCTATACTGTCCCATGAGAACACTTAGATCTGAAGACTGGAATCTTCTAGTCGTGCCCAATGTCAAACAATACCACCTAACTTCAACACGGAGAAGGGCATTCTCCATCATCGCCCCAGTCCTCTGGAAGGCATTACCTCTGGAGGTTAGGGCCTTGCGCAATCTGTTGGCTTTTCGGAAGGCCTGCAAGTCGGTCCTATTCCGGCAGGCCTTTGAGCTGTGATATGCTATCTTCTAAGTCTGTGTTTTCTTTTGGGAATCATTTTATTCTGTGGTTTTAATGCTATTGCAGATTGTGATTTTATCATGGTGTTGATGTAAGCCGCCCCAAGCCACTGGGAGTGGTGGCTAATAAGTCAAATAAATAAATAAATAAATAAATAAATAAATAAATAAATAAATAAATACAACAACAACAACCTAAGAACCATCTAGTTTGGTGGTAGCAATGGTTCAGTTTTGATGGAGGAATCTTTTGGAGGACTAAAAAAGTACCATGCAGCAAAAAAAAATCTTATTCACAGATTGAAATTGGGTAACACAGCCTTTATTGGCATACACCAACAAAATGGCAACATAGGCATATAACAGTACAACAACAGAAAGTCACAAATTTTTTTATTAAAAAAAGCATAATTAAGCGTTTCTAATCTCAAGAACAAAATTTGCAGCAGTCTCACAAAAGAATGCATAGGAGTTGTTCAGAAGGTATGGAATTTTATAACAGCCTTTCCACTGAAAACACTGGAAAATGGAACTCCTATATTTCATTTGAATATTAGAGGGAAATTAAAGGCTGCACTCAAATCGTCCCTGAGGCAAGCACCACACACATGGCTGGAGATCATAGAGGTCATGATTAACCCAGAGATCTCGTGTAGTTTGGATAACAGTAACAATGGAATGGACAGGAAACATCTTAATAGGTAATTCTATTTTCCATTAACATCCCTTTTTTGTTTTGTTTTTTCCCAAGGACTTCAAGAACACCTCTCTCAGATACTCTGCCTGAATATGCAATAAATCTCTGCAGCTTTATCTCATCTCCAGCTTCAGCATGGTTGTGGAATTACCTTAAAGAATACAGAAGGCCTAACTATCTTTCTAGTGTATTACAGAGAGAAAATTACCAACACACTAGTCAAGACAGATCGAACCTCATCAGATTAATGATTTATCATGGCACAATGGGTAAAATCCAGATAGTTAGTTATGGACAATTTTTAATGGCAAAGGTAGGATTTCTCAGTTTAATAGACACTCATCAGTGAGTCCAGACTGATGAATTTATAATTTCAGTTTCTCCTGCATTTATTTTTTTTTAAATCCTTTCCTTCCTGTAGAAGCTATAATTTGGAAACTTGGTGAGTCCTCCTCCTCCTCCGGTTAATGTAATGAAATATTCAGTCATCCTCTGAAGGACATAGGGATCCATATTTCCATCCAATTTTTAGACGATAGTGGTATTACAGAGCCACAAGGTATCCTTTGGACTATCCTTCAAGATGGGCTGGTAACACTACGTATTTATGGTTTGAAAACGTTTAATTCTGCGGTACTTACTTTAAAAGTAGTTGTTCTATTCCAGACACTGTATTTTATTCTTTCTCAGGTGGTTCCAGACAGCAGTAAAGTCTGTGCTGACCCAATTTTTTTTTTAAAAAAAAACCTGGGTTGGGGCGGACTATTGTCTACACACTAGCCTGGAAAACATGTACTTTTGGGGCTGGGTGTTTAGATGCCCTCCCGGAACCTTCCGGAAGGACAGCGAGACACTCAAACCGCCTTCCCAAACTTCCCCCCAAACCCTTTAAAAATAAAAGAAATTACCCAACCACCAATAAATTGCTGTTGGGCCTCTCCTTTCACTTAGGAATGATGCACCAGAAGAAGTGGGAAGTGGGGAGGGGACAAGAGCAATTTTCCTTCCCCCCCCCCCCCCCCTTCTCTTGGCCTGCAGGAAATTACAGTTCAGTAAGTTATTTTATTTTTGAAATTTTGGGGGGAAGGGGGAGGTGTTGGAGAGGGGGTTGGTGCCCTCGTGGTTTTTGAGGTTGAATCAGCCTGGAAATCACAAGATGGCTATCTGGACTGCCCCCTGAGATCCGCGCCTTTCAAGAAGGCACGGATCAAACCCACTATCAAATTATCGTGGGCAGGGTTTTTCTGCTTTCTGCTGAATGCATTCAATTTTGTGTGGAGAGTTGTTTGAACACCTCTGCAAATATCCAGGAGAGCACGTGTTTTGTGCCCTGTCTAGATGGGCCCTCCATCTCAGGGGCATACCCAAGGCATTGCTATCCGTTTCCCCCCAAAATGTTTATCCTACCATTGATAGCTTCCTTTTCTGGAAATAACAAGAGTTCGGAAAACATAACCTGTGTTATGCTGTGTTGTTTCTTGAGCAACCAGGTGTTCAGAAAACATAATCTTTGCGAGGTTTGGAGATAATTATCCAATCTAATAACACTAGATAACAACATTTGACTTTTTTTCTGTTCCTGGTTTGAAAGTTTAATTGTGTGTCCTTACTTTAAAGGTAGTTGTTAAACTCCAGAAACTTTGGGGGGGTTTGGTTGGGTTTTTTTGGCTGCCACAAACTAGCTTGAATTGTTGAGATATTCAGTGAAAACTAGAGCAAACTGTGCTGCAGGATGTCCCACAGAAACAATTTTTTTTGCAGTTTAATAAACCCTATGTTTTAATGATACAGCCATTTAGGAAATGACATTTATAACCCAGAAACAACCATTGTGTTACATAGTATTATAAAAGACATGGTGACTAATCTATAGTTAAAACAGCACATGGAGCCAGGCTTGGATTGTCAAAATATAGAAGGAGTGAAAGATTATTTCTGCTCTTTTCTTTGGCCAATATACCCACAGGAACTAAGGAAAACTAACTTTTCCCCGATCCTGTGTCTTTGACTCCAAAATACTCGGGTGTCTGTCTTATCCTGTGTACAATTCCTTAGCACTTTCAGTTTTACTGATGGCAGGAACCCAACTTAACTCTACCTCTGTAAAGAAAAGGTGTGCAAGGAAAACCTTCAGACCTGACATTAAGTATTCCGCTGTTACTTAAGCAAAGTGTGAGCAATTAAATTAATCAATCTTCCCAGCCATGTACTGAACAGATGTTCAATAAATCCTTCTGCTTGTGGCTTGTGAAGGAGCAGGAAGTCCACTTTTAGCTGTCCTTCATCGGTGACACGCCTCAGCCTGTCCTTTCCATGGTCCTCATGGGCCTCTGTCAAGGCAGTTCTGCTGTGTTGTTTCTTTATTATAAATAACAACAGGCCACCTGGTCTACCTGCCGTACCTGAGAGCTGAGGTTTAATGATCCTTCAGGCTACATCCACAACTCTCTCCTGATCCCCGATAATAGGACTGATGGGAACAGCAGAGGAGTGACGGATGGCATTGACAGATGACTCCAAACAAACATGTGCTGACAACTAGTGAATATGGGGCAGTCTTGCAGGAAGGTCATGTTAGAAGGTACTTGCTTGACTTTCAAAGGTTTTTTTTTATTTCCCCCTTGAAAAACAACAGTTCAGTAGCTTAATGGGCCTGTGGGGAATGGGTGGGATGTTTCCCTCACACATAAGCATTCAGTGTCTAGGTTTGATCTCATTTCATTTCTGACATGACTCCATATTGTGCATAGATACTAGTGTCAGATAAGTATGAAATGGAGGGAAAAGAGCAGTATGAGGAAAAGCCAATAACATTGACCTGATCATTCATGGTCCCATTGATACGGATGCTTCTCCAACGTGATTTCTGGGAAGCCCACTAGCTTTTACTAGAATTTGGGAGTAAGTCCTATTCAAATAATAATAATAATAATAATAATACACTTTATTTATATTCCGCTCTTCTCTCCCCGAAGGAGACTCAGAGCAGATTACATTACACATACGGCAGACAATATATATGTATGTATACAATTATACAACAAGTACAATTTAGAACAATTCTTTCTTCTTCTGTCTACGTCACAGGGTGCGATTGCTCCATTACGTCATTACGTCACAAGGGGGTGCTGTTGTTTCATCCTCATGATGGAGAGCCTCTGCTTCCGCATTCCACCTTCCGACAGCTGATCTTTCTTTTTATTCAGGCATTGTAAAGTCCTTTCTTTGTAAAAAAAAATCCTTCCCCGCTTGGCGGTTCCCAGTTCATCTATTCACAGCTGGGCTGTTTTCAATTTTTGGGCGAACAGTGGACAGGGCTCACAGCTGGGTGTCCCAACCAGCCCAATAATCGAACATACAACCTTCTGATTGCAAGTAAGGAGGTTGTTACTGCTGTGCTATCTCTCCGGCCCTGAAGTACATGAAACATAGCTTGGATTTAACATCTATAGGATCATCCTGCTAATCTCTGATTAGCCCTCAAGTAAAGCATCTTTCATTTTACCTCCTGAAATATACTTTTAATAAAAAGTAAGCAATTATAAAATTTTAAGTACAGGCTTAAAAAAGAGTATTGCATGGAATTGTATTGTGTGACTTTATGGCACAAATCTAATTGTGAAACTGAACTAAAGCATGCCCATTTAATCATTGACAGTTATCTGTATCTGTATACCTTTATAAAACGGAATGTTTGTATGTGTGTATGCGGAGGGCGGGAGGGCAGAAGGGCGGAAGCAGCCACTTTCACAGGCCAGGCGGATATGTGGCAGCCACTTTCACAGGCCAGGGCGGATATGTGGCAGCCACTTTCACAGGCCAGGGCGGATATGTGGCAGCCACTTTCACAGGCCAGGGTGGATATGTGGCAGCCACTTCCACAGGCCAGGGTGGATATGTGGCAGCCACTTTCACAGGCCAGGGCGGATATGTGGCAGCCACTTTCACAGGCCAGGGCGGATATGTGGCAGCCACGTTCACACGCCACAGCAACCAGCGCGGGTGATGGACCTGCACCAAACTTGGTACACATAACCCCCTAACCCCTTTACGTCCTGGCGCGGGTCGGGGACATGACCCACGGATTATGGGATTTGTAGTACTTTCCAACACTTTAGTTCCCACAGACCACTGAGGCCACCAAAAAGGACCAATACAGACCACACTCAGCACACACAGCCCCCATGACCCACTCTACGTCCTGGTGCAGTTCGGAGGAGGGTGGACCATGGATGATGGGACTTGAAGTGCCTCTACTCACTTCCCAAGTCCGCTGCAACCTCATCCAGTCACTGATCGAGACCAAACTTGGCACATAACCCCCATGACTGCCTTCACGTCCTGGTGAGGTTTGGGGAGGACTGACAATGGATGATGGGATTTGTAGTACTTTACACACCTCTGTTCCCACAGACCACTGTGGCCCCCAACAAACACTGATAAAGACCACACTTGGCACACAGAGCCCCAGTGACCCAGTCCACATCCTACTGAAGTTTGGAGGGGGACAGAACATGGATGATGGGTCTTGCAGTACCTTCCCTCACTTTCCAAGACTGCTACAAACCTTATCCTATGATTGATCAACACCAAACTTGCCACACAGAGCCCTCATGACCCACTCTACATTCTGGTGCAGTTTGGAGGAGGGTGGACCATGGATGATGGGACTTGAAGTACCTCTACTCACTTCCCAAGTCTGCTGCGACCCTCATCCAATTACCGATTGAGACCAAACTTGGCACACATAACCCCCATGGCTGCCTTCACGTCCTGGTGAGGTTCGGGGGAGGACTGACAATGGAGATGGAATTTGTAGTATTTTCACACCTCTCTGTTCCCACAGACCACTGTGGCCCCCAAAAACACCGAGAAAGTCCACACTTGGCACACAGAGCCCCAGTGACCCACTCTACATCCTACTGAAGTTTGGAGGGGAGAACATGAATGATGGGACTTGCAGTACCTTCCCTCACTTCCCAATCCTGCTACAAACCTAATCCAATGACTGGTCAACACCAAATCTGGCACACAGAGCCCTCATGACCCACTCTACAGCCTGGTGCAGTTTACTGTGAGACGGACCACGGATGATGGGACTTGAAGTACCTTCACTCACTTCCGAAAAAGAATGCATCCCTCATCCATTCACCAATACAGACCAAACTTAGCACACAGAGCCCCCATGACCCAATCTACATCCTACTACACTTTGGGGGGACAGAGATGATGGGACTTGCACTACCTTCAGTAATTTCATGATACCACTGCAACTCCCAATAATGATGGATCAAGACCAAACTTGGCACACAGAGCCCCCATGACCCACTCTACATCCTGCTGTGCTTCACAAATAACCCGGGCAGGGCCGGGTCCCCAAGCTAGTTACATATATAAATGTTGGTTTTTCTTCATGTTTCCATTGATTCAGTTGGTCTACTCAAGTTTCAACAAACAACTGAGCTTAGACCTATGCAACCAACCCTCTACATTCAAAGACACCTTAGTTTTCTGCTCTGGTTTTGGTCATCTTAAAAGAGCTTTGCCTCATGCCTGAGACACATCTGCAATAAGAGATTTCTATATTGTCATCAATGTCGCATAACTTAGCTATGTAGCAAAGATGCCACAGAGGCCTCCTACTGAATTGTGAAGATGGCACTGACAAGAGTGTTCCGATGCACATTGGACTTTCACAATGCATATTGGCAGCCCTTAGTCATTGTCTAGTTATGCATCAAGGCCATCGTGCAATGGTCACTTTGCAGGCTCACCTGTGTATTTATGGTGCTACAGCACCTTGCTGAGACTGCTCTATTCTATTTCCTGTGGATGAGAAATTCGAACCTTAATTTACAACAGGTAGAATGATTGAGAAAATGTCCTTGTCAGTTTTCTATTTATTTATACACTAGCTTGGGGACCCAGCCCTGCCCGGGTTATTTGAGAAAGGCATTGTGTGCCAAGGGTGGTCCTTATGAGATGTTTACATGGCTTGCAGTGGTCTCAGGAAGTTAGTGAAGGTACTTCAAGTCCCATCATCCATGGTCCATCCTCCTTCAAATGGCACCAGAATGTAGAGTAGGTCATGAGGGCTCTGTGTGTCAGCTTTGGTCTTGATCAGTCATTGGATTAGGTTTGCAGCAGTTTTGGGAAGTGAGTGAAGGTACTTCAAGTCCCATCATGCATGGGACTTGCATGATGCACCAGGATGTAAAGTGGGTCATGGAGGCTCTGTGTGCCTAGTTTGTTCTTTTTTGGTAATTGGATGAGGGTCGCAGTAGTCTCAGAAAGTGAGTGAAGGTACTTCAAGTCCTATCATCCATGGTCCATCCTACTCAAAACTGCAACAGGATGTAAAGTGGGTCATGGGTACTCTGTGTGCCAAGTTTGGGCCTGGTCTGTGATTTGTAGGGGCTTCAATGTTCTGTGGGAAATGGATCGGGTGAAGGTACTGCAAATCCCATCATTTGTGGGCCATCCTGCCCTACACTGCACCAGGTTGTAAAGTGTGCCAGTGGGCATCTGTGTGCCAAGTGTGGTCCTGATCCTTCTATGGTGTGGGCCACAGTGCTCTAAGCAAATGAGTTAAAGTACTGCAAGTCCTGTCATCCATGGTCCATCCTCCCTCAAACTGCACCAGGATGTAGAGTGGGTCTTGAGGGTTCTGTGTGCCAAGTTTGGTCTTGCTCTCTCATTGTTTGGGGTCGCAAAAGGGTCACAAAGTGTTTTGGTCTGAAACTCCCACCATGGCTGACTGCCTCGGGCCTTTTCCTTACCCCCTCTGCCACTTTAGAGCTTCGGAATGTTCGTGTTGGCGACTGCCTCAGGCCTTTGCCTTATCCTCCTCTGCCAGTTTAGAGGGTCGGAATGTTCGTGTTGGCTGGCCAATAGAGGCGTTATGCAAATACTCCCTCACTGGCAACCAATCATGTTGTCAGAATGTAGAGGCCTGGAGCCAATCAGAACGCTGCCACATACATATACACACATACACACACAGATACAAACAAACATTCCGCTTTATTATATATAGAGATTTAGTAGAATATTTAGAACCCCTCGCTATATTTCAAGATATGGGGTGTGATATACCATAAAATCAGTTTGATCAACTTATAGCAATGTAAACAATAGGAGTTCAAAGTGAAACTGTAGCTTTCACTCAAGTCCATAGGGAGATGAGAGGAGCAGTAGAGTCTTATCCTTCCCAGTAAGCTTAAGCAAAAGCAATGGTTGCATCTGCCCTTCACTTGTGTGTTTTTCCTCATTAATAACCTTTTCCAACTTGACCACATTTTGTTGTTGTTCGGAGGCACACAACTTAGTTGGCACGTGTGAAATGTTGGAGTAGATGGAATCCCTCAACTATGGCCTCATCTCTGGGTTCTGGCCATAGTGACTGAAATATTCTGGGAACTTAAATTCCCAAAGGGACTTTTTTCACCTTCTGCATCTGATCCAGTATGGAAGAACTAACTGTCTTAAAATTCGTGCAATTTCCCCACCCTAGCTGTCTTCAAAAACATGTCCTATTATCTACCAGGGAGAGTAAAAATCTTGTCTCCTTCCCACATAGTTCTTTCAAGGAAGAGAAAGAAATACATATACAAATGTCATAAATAAACAAATGTTGCTTTCAATAGCAACTTAACTCTCCTTAGCAACTCATTCAGCAGCCAAAGTTCCAATCGCATAACATGTAATACATTTATTTATTAATGCTGCCCTGAAGCCTCACACAATAACAGCAGCAGACAGCAATGAGACTGGAAGACAGGGCAACATCAGGATGAATCTCATCTCGATACCTTTTTCCCCCGTGTTAATATCAACTGTGACCAAAATGAGTCGACTGACATTCAAACGTAATTGTTAAAATCTTTCCACCTCAGATATACAACTTCAACCTTTTGAATGCTGCCATTCCATATATGGACTTTATCCACATTTTAATGAGGCTTTAAAATCTCCAAGATTAAGCTGGTATTTTATGTAGATCTGCCTGCTTTTTTATGATATCTTGACATGTTGTACAACATTTGCGACTACATCGATCCTTATAAATTCAGCATCTATATATATTCATGAAAAATATCTCCTCCAATTCCACCCCTCTCCTTTGCATAAAACACATGGCATTGTAACAAGGAAAAGGAATACATAAGGAAAAAAACAGTTTTTCCTCTGCTTCATGTCAATACATAGGTGGTTTGTGCTAATGCTCTCATACTTAGGTAAGTAGGTAGGTAGGTAGGAAGAAAGATCAATTCCCAGTGCTGGGCAGGGTTGTTCATCACATAACTCTCCATATGCTACTGACCGCCAACTTCCAGCATTTCGCACCATTGTCTAGGGCAGTGTTTTTCAACCTTTTTTGAGCCGCAGCACATTTTTTACATTTACAAAATCCTGGGGCACACCACCAACCAAAATGACACAAAATGACACTCTAACACAGTAATACATATAGCTAATATGTTTTTAAATGTATTTATACACTCAGTGTGAAACCTGGGCCTGTTTCGATGAACACAACATATATATGACTTCCTCTCATATACTTATACATGGCTATCATGTCTTCTCTCAGCCTTCTCTTCTCCAGGCTAAACATGGCCAGCTCTTCAAGCTGCTCCTCATAGGGCTTGTTCTTCAGACCCTTGTGAAATTTCACCCTGAGTGAAACTTGCATCCAGTTAACTATGGATGTCATGAAGCTGTTATAAACAGTTCCATGGGGGGGGGGACTCTCAAAAAATCCAGTAAAATAGTTTAAAAAACCCATTTCCAAGCTGAGAGACTCAATTTGTTTCTTGGAAACCTGTGAATGCTTCAGCCTCCCGATGCTCCCAGGTTCGCTCACTGCCCAATTCACTGACGTGGAGCTTCCGGCTTTGGCTGTTCTCGCGAGAAATCCAAGCCAATGCAAAAACGCCGACTCAATCACTTTCGCCCAGTGCTCTGCTTTTGCGGAGGGAGGAGGGAGGCAGCGAAAGAGGGCACACAGATCTATGAAACATATAGAGTCTATACATTTCATAGATCTGTGTGACCTCTTTCGCTGTCTCCCTACTACTTCAGCCCAGTGCTGAAAGAGGGGGAAAGAGCTGCTAGGAGGGAGAAGAGTGCCAATTTCCCACAGCACACCTGATGATCGCTCACGGCACACTGGTTGGGAGACACTGGTCTAGGGCAGTGGTTCTCAACCTGGGGGTCCCCAGATGTTTTTGGCCTTCAACTCTCAGAAATCCTAACAGCTGGTAAACTGGCTGAGATTTCTGGGAGTTGAAGGCCAAAAACTTCTGGGGACCCCAGGTTGAGAACCACTGGTTTAGGGATAAGTTGCATTACAGCACAATCTTTAGAGCCACATGATTCCCACCCTTAGAATGACAACATAAATACATTAAATCAGTGTTTCCCAACCAGTGTGCCATGGCACACTAGTGTGCCATGAGCGATTATCAGGTGTGCCGTGGGAAATTGGTACTCTTCCCCCTCCTAGCAGCTCTTTCTCCCTCTTTCAGCACTGGGCAGAAGTAGTAGGGAAGCAGCGAAAGAGGCCACACAGATCTATGAAATGTATAGACTCTAAACATTTCATAGATCTGTGTGCCCTCTTTCGCTGCCTCCCTCTTCCCTCCACAAAAGCAGAGCACTGGGCAGAAGTGATTGAGTTGGCATTTTCACGATGGCTTGGATTTCTCGTGAGAACAGCCAAAGCCGGAAGCTCCACGTCAGTGAATTGGGCAGTGAGCGAACCTGGGAGCATCGGGAGGCTGAAGCATTCACAGGTTTACAAGAAACAAATTAAGTCTCTCAGCTTGGAATTTTTTTATTACTATTTTACTGGATTTTTCAAGAGTTCCCCCCCCCCCAAAGAAACTGTTTATAACAGCTTCATGACATCCATAGTTAACTGGAAGCAAGTTTCACTCAGGGTGAAATTTCACAAGGGTCTGGAGAACAAGCCCTATGAGGAGCGGCTTGAAGAGCTGGGCATGTTTAACCTGGAGAAGAGAAGGCTGAGAGAAGACATGATAACCATGTATAAGTATGTGAGAGGAAGTCATATATATGTTGTGTTCATCGAAACAGGCCCAGGTTTCACACCGAGTGTATAAATACATTAAAAAACATATTAACTATATGTATTACTGTGTTAGAGTGTCATTTTGTGTCATTTTGGTTGGTGGTGTGCTCCAGGATTTTGTAAATGTAAAAAAATGTGCCGTGGCTCAAAAAAGGTTGAAAAACATTGCATTAAATAAATATGGAATCTCCAAGTAGTGTGTGGTACCTGTTTATCCCATTTCATTCATTCTTTCATTCTTTTCATTTCATTCGGGAGCACGAAACAAACCCCCTCCCCCGGTACGAAAATAAGCTCGATATGAAAGTAAGCAGGAGTGGGTAATGGCTCCAAACCTGCTTTTTGTGAGCACAGTTTAATCTTTTTAATGTATCCCCCAGCAAACAAAAAGTAAACCCTCATTTACTCTCCTCTTCCAGGGGGTCATCACTCTTCCTTATCTGGAAGTGGGAAGCTTCCTTAAAATGACTTGTAGAGTGCATAGCGACCAAGGCCCTCTCCTCCTCCTCTAGAGTAAGAGGTATAAAGGAAGAAGAGGGGGGCTGGAGGCACCTTCCTTGAATAAGAGGGGAAGGAGAGGAAGGCACCCAGCCAGGCAGCAGCAGCAACCCAAGGCATCAGGTCCAAGGCCCAGGGAGGAGGAGAGGGCCTTGGCCACCTTTTTCCAAGGAGAATGCATGTTTGGCATGCAGGAGCATCTGTGTCTGCCAGGGCCTGCAGTCGAGTGCCTCCTCTAAAGTAGAGGCAGCAGGTAAGAAGAAACTTTTCAGCCTTGAAAGACGGCGTTTAAGAGGTGACTTGATTGAAGTGTATAAAATCATGCATGGGATAGAAAAGGTGAATAAAGAAAAAATATTTTCTCTGTCACCCAACACTAGGACTAGGGGGCACTCCCTAAAGCTCCAAGGTAGGAAAGTTAGGACTAATAAAGGGAAATATTTCTTCACCCAGAGGGTCATTGGGTTATGGAACTCACTTCCAGAGGGAGGTTGTGACAGCTGTCAGCCTGGACAGCTTCAAGGCAGGATTAGACAGATTCATGGATACCAAGGGAATCAGTAGTTACTGAAATTGAATAAGAGGGGAAGGAGAGGAAGGCACCCAGCCAGGCAGCAGCAGCCCCAAGGCATCAGGTCCAAGGCCCAAGGAGGAGGAGAGGGCCTTGGTCACCTTTTTCCAAGGAGAATGCATGCTTGGCATGCAGGAGCATCTTTGCCTGCCAGGGCCTGCAGTCGAGTGCCTCCTCTAGAGTAGAGACAGCAGGTAAGAAGAAACCTCCTTAAAGCATGCGCATGGAAGGGGAGCCTGTAGCCAGAACCAAAAAGACAGCCGAGTGTCATGAAAAGGCAACCAATTCTAAGGTACTTGATGGACTTGTATTGCTGCATTTCTTTACAGGCAGAGAAGTGGAGAGAGATGGTTTGGGGATAGTTGGCCTCAAGTGGCAAAATGACATTAATGGCTAGTCTTATTCTTAGGCAACAAATTACCTTGGACCAGCTTTGTTTACAATCCAAAGTGTTGACATGGCTGAACACTCCCTTCGGTGTCCTCTGTGGCATTCTCCTTCAATCGGAGACGGGAGGGCCGAGTGAGAAGGAAAAATGACAAATCATATCCGAACAACAACATATGGCCCTCTCACACCTGGGACAGTTATACATCTTCATGTCCTCCTGTTTGGCCCGAATGTAAAAACAAGCCTTTCTTGGTGTTTCTTTGTGCTGTTTCATGCTTTTAATCTGAAACAAATGATTGCAAAGGGCGAGTGTGTGTGTGTGTTTGTGTGTGTGTGAAAGACGGGGATGCAGAGGGAGGGAGAGGAGAGCATTATCACCTTGGCGAAGCATCAGGAGTATTAAAAAAAAGGAAGAAGAAGAAGAAAAGGGTCTATGGGCAAATTCATCTTCCACTGCTACAATCAATCTCTCACCTAAAGAAATACACAATAACTAGGCAGGAAAGGTTTAAGATTTATGGCCCAGAAACATCTACGCTGACCAGCCTATACCTAGCCTTCTTGGCTTGCCTCCTTGCTAGAATGGCTCTTTCGAACCGTTACAATGATATACTGTCTCTCCCTACTGTTTTACAAGTACATTAGCTTTATTTAATGAGATCTCTGAGTAATTTAACAGATGTATATAGGACATAAGACTAGGAAAACTCTTGCTACTCGAAGATTTTTTGCCAAGGCAGCCCATCTGCGTCACAGCGTTGTGTGCCTGGGTGCAGCATTAGTGGAATTTGGGGGGAAGGCTTTTGAACATGTTTTTTTTAAACAAATGGATCATATCTATAATCGGCTACAGCCCTGCTATGTTCCCAATTACTTACAGCAGCGCTGAGCTGCCTGTCCATGCGCTTCCCACCTCCTCTTAAATAGGACAAATGCAACTCTTTGAGTGCTTTGAAATTATTTATATATATTTTATATTCACGGAGAGATTTAAGATAGATTTCTTTTTTCCTGCTCAACTCTTGCACCTGCTGTATTTATTTTGTATTAAAAATGCATACCTTGCTTTTTCTTCAAAGCATCAAAGAACAGCGAGCAAGTAAATGTAAATGTATGGAAAAATCACAACAGAAAAAACAACCAAAAAATGTCCCAAAAGAACAACCAATTCCTTTGCAAACAAACAGCAGCAAATATACCCGTAATATAAGAGCAGGATTTAAAATTCAGTGAGTTATAAATGGCACGTAGCTAGTACTAGCAGCAGCAGGAAGAATACAGAAAGCACCAAAGGCAACTAAAAAGTGGATCTAAGCAACCATATTTACGCTAGGGGTTAATAGTGATGAGGCCAAGTGGGCATTTGTAGGTGCCACATTTGAAAAGACCCTGCTGTCAGCAAAGGAAAACCAGGCAGAGTTTTTTTTCCATCCCCATGGTTATTAACAAGATAGTGTTTAATAGTATGTAACTGGAGTTTCAGTGGTGCAATGGGTGCTGCTGAACCACTGACCTGAAGGTTGGCAGTTTGAATCTGTGAGACAGGGTGAGCTCCTGCTTGTCAGCTCCAGCTCCTTCCAACCAAGTAGTTTGAAAAAAATGCAAATGTGAGTAGATCAATAGGTAAAGAAATGCTCCAGGCACTCTTGCTGGCCACACCACCAGGAGATGACAACACGGGCTCTTCGGCTTGAAAATTGAGAAAAGCACCTCCCCAGGGCCAGAGATGAGCAGCACCTCCAGAAGCCGGTAATGAAAGGAGCCTCTGCCTTTGTTTGTATGCCTCATTGTATAAGATTCCAAAAGCATTGAATGTTTGCCTATGTATATAAATGCTGTAATCCACTCTGAGTCCCCTAGGTGAGAAGGGTGGAATATAAGTAAAGTATATTATTATTACTATTACTATTATTACCATCAAAATTTGAAAAATTGTTTGTTCCTGGTTTGAAAGTGTTATTCCTATTTATTTGTGTGGTCCTTACTTTGAAAGTAGTGTTTCTACCCCCAAAACTTCATTTGTGCCACAAACAAGGTTGAATTGGTTGAGAATCTATAAAATAGTCATTCAAAAAGTAGAGCCAAATGTGCTACATAATGTCCCTCCCACAAAGAAAAACTTTTGCAGCTTCATAAAACTTTTTCATGCTTTTTATGATAAAAAAAACCAATTAGGAAATGATATTTATAACCCAGAAACAAAAATTGTGTTACATGGTGTAATTCTCACCAGTTTTGAAGAGATTTGGTATTCTTTTATTTAATTTAGAAATAAAGAAACGTCAGTTATGTCGTCCTCCAAGAAATCATTACAAATGTTGGAAAAATATTAGAATTGATGTTGTTGTGGCCCAAAAGACACACAACTTGCTATTTTTTTTACACATAATAAGAATAATGTGACATAGTAGTTGAGTGCCCAAATGTGAACATTGGTGGAGTTTGGGGAAAATAGACCTTGACATTTGGGAGTTGTTGTTACTGGGATTTATATTTCATTTACAATCAAAGAGCATTCAGAACTCCACCAATGATAGAATTGGACCAAACTTCCCACACAGAACCCTCATGATGTACTATAGCTATAATTTATGGACTAAATCAAAGTTATCATGATAGCCTGAGAAGACATTGAACACTTTGATGGAATAGTAAAGAGTTAATATGCTTCCCCCGCTTCTCCTCCTCCAAAAAGTGATTATAAAATCAAGTGCATTTACAAACTAAAGCAAACTCCGTGTTTAATGAGACTACACATTACTTACAAAAGAAAAAAAGTACTACTGATTTCAATTAGTGCATTGGGAAAATTTTGAAACTGCTGATTTCAATTGTAGCAAAAGATGACGGCAATATAAAATGAAACCTGAAGAAAGATGTGTTTGTGTGTGGCAACATTCGTACTACATTACTTTGGAAGTTTTTGTAGTAGAATCACAAAAAACATTTTTAAAATGGATTGTCCAGCCTATTTTTGAATAAAATGAAAAGAATCCCTCTTTCTATGCATCTTTGCCCCCAAAAAAGAATGAAGCCGGTGTTCTAATTCTATTTCCGGTATCATTAATTAGTAATCTGAAGTTATTACCATTGTCATTTCTTCTAATATCATTTTAAATACCTGTCTGGAATGAGCTGTCAAGCGTATTACCTTTTTGCCTGGAAACAGGAGACCTTTCATTACGTAAGAGCTAAAGATCTGTCGCAATCACAAACCATGTTTATTGGTTTTGTTAAAAACAAAAAGATTCTCACATTTGAATTCTTCCAATCAAGCTGACTGATGTTTAAGTACTAATAACAATTTGTCTGGAACACTTATCTCAGCAAGCTGGACTGTCACACTCCTTATTGCTTTTCTGCAAGCAGGAATAACACTTTGTATTTTTTAAAAGTTTATTTTTCAGGGAAAGCAAACTTTATTTGCTGGGGTCATTATTTCAATTCTTTTTAACTGGCATCAAATTGTATGACGGCTTGATTGTTCTTAATTCTAGAGTTCTGAGCCTGGCGCCGCCTCAGGGCTGGCCGTGACCGGTCATCTTCGGAAGCAAGGTCTGTCTAATGGGGACCCCCAGTGCCTAAATGGGGGGAGGGCCTGATGGCCAGCCTTGCCCCCCCCCTCCCCCCGGCAGCATCCTAGCTGTTTGTGCGGATGCTTGCTCCAGTGTTTGTGCGGATGCTTGCACGCGCCATCATCACCAGCCTGAAGACCCAGCGGGGTGTCAAAAAAAGGTTTGCTTACTACTATTTTTTACCTTCTTCTGGACCTGATCAGGGCTAACATTTGAAGCACGAAAATGTCTGTTGCCCAGAGTAATGTTAATAATGTCATAAGACTCCAATGGTCACAATATCTTTGTTTTCCTTTCCAACAATCCTCCACTGAATACCTCTTGCCAAGAAAACTATATGATTAGGGTCATCGTAAGCCAGAGACAACTTTGAGGCATATAACAATGTAAGAAATGACATAGGTATGATAAAGAAATAGCTTTCCCCTTTGAAGCACAATTTTGGAAGGGCGCGGTTCTGCAAAAATACTTTCAAAATAAGCCTTGATATCAACTTTATTCCCAGGCATGTCAAATTATAACCCCAAGGACTGGAAATGCCAGTAACTTTTGAATGTTTGAGAAGGAGGGGAATAAAATAATGGAAGGTTTTGGGAGTTAGGATTCTCAGAATCTAAACGCACTGCGTGAAATTTCCATTATTTGAGGCCTATGCATTCCGTTGTATATGTTTAATGATAATGACACTAGAAAAGATGTATAGAACATGTCAGATACCCAGTTCCAATGCGTTCTGGGAAAAAGATAACATCGGGGAAAATCTGACCATTCACTTTGTCTTGTAGCCAGACTTCTCTATCTCCTGGTTCTTCAAGGGATTATAAATGAGAGGGCAGAAGGAACAAGGAGCAAAATAATGAAAAACACACACACACCGAGGCACACACACACACAAAGAAAAATTATAACATTGCAGAGCAAAGTAAAGCCAGATTTATTGACCTCACAACCACATAATCAAGCAAAAGTTATCACTGCAAAAACTTTTAACCATAGAGAATGATCTTAAATAACAAGGGAGTGCTATGAAATTTACAGCACTTTTAAGATATGCAAATTGAATGCAAGGTATAGACATAAGGGTAATTAATTGTAAATCTAAGAATAATGTTTCTTTGTCAGGGCTGTCTCCATGTTGCGGAATACATTCTAATGTGCCTTAACTCTGAACATTTCTTAACGGCGGGTCTAATTATAAGATGTTCAGAATTTCAAAATAGCAGTTATTCTTATCATTTAATAAAGCTGTGGTAAAGTTTCGTATCAAAATTTACTGATTACATGAAAATATTTTAATTTTCAGGGATAAAAGCACTCAGTTAAGAAGTTCTGCACTGAGAGGAACAGGGTGTTCGTTAGATATAATATGATTAAAGGCTGTTCTTCCCTCCTCAAAAGGGTTTTTTAAGGGAAAGAAGGAAGCAGTAAAGAATGGGAAAAATAATGACTTCCATCTACTTTTGTTCCATATTCAAAAGTCGTAATATTAGCAGCATGTTTGCGTGCGGCATAATGGTACAAAATATAATTATATGGTTCTATTATTTACTCCACATTCCATATATTATTTGGCAAGCCATTCACGTTACAATAATTAAGGTCAACATTTCCATTATAACTGAGCCATAAAAATTCACTCACTTGTTTTAAACCTGGACATAAAACCTTATAGTCTGAAAGAAAATTGATACAAACTTACAAGGTGTGCAAAGATTTGTACACAACCAGAATGTTCACTGGCGTCCATCTCCACAGTGGCAGATTGTAGACTGTGTAGCAACTCAAAATTAAAATACCTCCTCAGCCCCACACAACACACACACACACACACACACACAACTGGGAGGGGGCAATCAAGCTGTCCTCCAGACTTCACTGAATTGCAAGACCCTACCAGGGTCATAGTGGTGAAGCGGTTTAAACCACTAAGCCGTTGTTAGCCCAGCAGTTAAAAACATGCAAATGTGAGTAGATCAATAGGGACTGCTTTGCTGAGAACGTAACGTCCTTCCATGCAGCCAAGCTAGCCACTTAACCTAGGAGGCGGCTATGGACAATGCCCATTTCAGCTTAGAAATGGAGATGAGCACCATTCCTCTGAGTCAGACTTGATTGGACTTAATGTCAAGGGGAAACCTTTACCAGCATGTGATGAGTGATGCAATTTCCACCTCTGACCTCATAGATTTTAAACCAGAGGTTGAAATTATGTCACTACAAAAACAGACCCAAATAGATAAATGAGATTTCCAAAAATGTTGGGTCAATATTCAATAACTGATTCAATCAGCCTATTCTAGAGATTTGCCTACAGAGCCATATAACTTACATCAGGCCATATGTTTCTCCTTGATGCCCACACAATGGCCATAGACTTCCTGCATAACAGAAGGAGGTTGGACTGGATGACCGATGTTGTCAAAGACCTGTATACAGAAACTTTGTCAACACAGCTGCTGACAGTCTCATAGTCAAATGCAGTCTGAAGTCTTATACAGCAATCAGTTCAACAAGAGCAAAGCATACAAATAGGCCAGAGTTCTTTCCAAGGGTCAAAGCCAAGCAATCTCACCAAATCAAGCCATAGTTCAAAAACATAGTCAAGTCACAAAAGTCAAGGTTCAATTCAAGAGTTCACCAACAGATATTCAAGCTGTAGCAGTTCCAAAACATTGCTCCCAGCAAACTACGAGGTCCATCCTCCAGCTATTTATGCCCTTCTCTGAGCCAACTGAGTAGATCTGCTCACTTGGATGGCATCACTCCTTAATTTCATCCTTAACTCCTGGTCTGCTTCCTGGAGCTCCTGATCCTTCCCCAACTCTGTGTGCCTACTTCCCTGAGGCTCCTTGGGATGTTACTCAGATGCTGGGCAAAGCAGATGCTGGGCAAAGCAGTTCTTCATATTCGGCTTCATCACAAGCCCTGACACTGTGGTTTCTTTTAACGCTATGATTCTATTATTCTGGTGTGTAACGTTATGTAAAAACAGTTAACCCAGTTTTTCTCCACATTAGAAGTTGAGGAATGTTTCAAGAACACTTGGGCAGCCATGCTAGGTCTAATTCAAACTGCTCCATGGTTCAATGGCCATAATTATTTCCTTGTGCTCCATGTTGCAGTGAAAAGAGGACAGATTAGGACTGCGCTGCCCTCCTTTTGCTGCAGCAGACACCAATGCAACTGCCTTCATTCTTCCTCATTGCGCAGAAGCTATGTCAGCAGCAGTCCAGGAGCAGCAACAGGGGACATTCAAGGTAAGAGGACCACCCAGTGGGGCCAAAACAAAGCACCTGAATTTCACTTCTCTTCCCTCATCTGGTTGTCTATCTTTTAAGATAGAGTTGGACCTGATAGTGCCTCAAATGGGTGATGCCTTTTGCCTGCCCATCCCCGAAATAACAAGACCACACACAAGTAAGTTTTGGGTTCAAATTTGGGCAACTTTTATTTTTAATTGTTACCTATTTAGTTTTGCCTTAACTTAAACTAATAGGTGTCAAGAACCTGTTGAACAAAGCTGAGGAGGTATCCCAGCCAGCTATACCCCTCAGCTAACTGGGGCGAATACCTAGTTTCCCTGGTAACCAAAACCGGGGAACTGTTAAGGAAAATGGACAAAAGTCTTTTCGAATATGTCGATATCAGACTCTGCCATTCCTGGGCCATCAAATCTTACCTCATTGATTATCTAACTTTCTGGTGAGTGTTTTTGCAAATGACCCACCCCCCTAAAAGGTGGGGGGCCTTGTGTGAACACAAACTTTGTATTTTCCTATCTATTTTCCGCTAAACCTATTTATATAAACTCACCATACTATCTAACCCCTAAACAGTATAGGGTTAGGCAAAAACCTTCCCAGAACATGAGAAGGGGAAATTCCTCAACCGGTTCTGCAGCAACCATATTATATGGGCGGGTGTGGTGGGCCGAAGCTCAGGTCCGAATAAGGACTTAAGGGGCTGGCCAGCCCTGCACTGGCCACGCCCCCTGCTCTGGATAGTTCCATTTGGAACCATCCATTCTCTCCTTCGTGGGGGAGGCAAAATGCTCTCTTCCCCCAACCTTGTTGGAGGAAGAAAGTCTTTAAGTAGAAAACCTTTAGGAACATTTGAAATAGAGGACTGTGAACTGCAATGTCTCCCCGACTTGGAAATACATCTTCCCATGAAGTTTGCTCTGTTTCTTCAGTTCATGCTTGCTTACTGAACTTGCTGGGTGTTTCACTAGACATATAATAAAAGAATTCCAAACAAAAAATGAAATATCACAGATTAATTTCTAACCAACATAACACAGAGAAAAGATTAATCTGCTCACACCAGGCGTAAGTCAGGAGGCAAAATGGCCTTTCAGCTTTCTGGTTTCTGCAAGCTTTTCTACCAGCTTGCAGAGCATAATTTGGATATGGTTATTTAGAACCTCCCAGAATAATACAGTATCAAGACTGGTGTGAACAATAATTCTTATCCAATTCATCACATGGAGAGGAGCTACTAATCTTTTTAGGGAACAAGGTACCAAAAATTATTTAATGCTGATATTTATGCTGCGAGAGGCAGTCTAGTATGACTCCAGCCGCTTCTCTTCGGCAGTCTCTCTCCATATGCAATTCTCATAGCCCCAACACTTTATTTTTGCAACATTGTGCTTTTATGGAATCCTGTCACTCAGTCGTTCCAAGCTGCCAGTGCATATGGGTTCTTCTTTTTATTTACTTTTTAAAAACTTTTGGGCGGTCTTAAAACCACACAGTTATTCTTTGTAAACATTTCATCAACATATCCGTGAATGTTTGACTAGCACACCACCAAATGCCAAATTCAGGAACATGATTTTCAGAAGTTCACTTATTATGGTGCATTATTCTAGCTGGCATAAAGCCTTTTCAAGCTGTCTTCAAATCAGAAGTAGACTGGGTTAGAGCTCGGAATAGCATTCTGAGGAGTAAAAATTAATCCCAATTCAGAATATGCTTTGTTTGTCATTGTCTCCTTCATTTTCTCTCCGGCTTTCTCTCACTATATTACTAATCCACACACACACACACACACACACATATATATATATATATATATAACACAAAAATGTAAGTAGTGGAGTAGTGGTATGTGTTTATCACATCAAAATTCCCTTTCTATTGTGTTTCACTGATGCACACACATGAACACTACTACGAGGGTGGGTCAATAAGTCCGTGACCTTTTGAATTTCCCGCCTCTTAACTGAAAGGGCAACACTGCTCCTGTCAAGAGGCATCTGTCAGTTGACTCCTGTCAAAATTTGAACAAGCTGTGTCATTTAGTTTGTGTTTGTCAGCCATTGATAGCAGACTACTGCGTGATTTGAGGAGAAAATGGAGAAAAGTGAATTTTGTGTGCTCATTAAGCTTTTTTTTTTTTGCGGAAAAAAACCATCACTCAAACCAAGGCTAAGCTTGATAAATACTATGGGGACTCTGCACCATCAATTTCAATGGTAAAAAGGTGGTTTACTGAATTTCGTTCTGGCCATACAAGCACGGAAGATGCCAAATGTTCTGGACAGTAATTGCACACAAGGAGTAGTAGAGAATACTACCGATACAAACACAAGGTATAAATGTTCTGGACACCCAGTTGAGGTCTCTACACCCCAAACAATTGAAAAAATTCACGATATGGTTTTGGCCAATCTGAGATTAAAAGTGCAAGAGATTGTGGAAGCCATAGGCATCTCACATGGCTCAGTGGTTTCAATTTTAAATGATCACTTGGGTATGAGAAAGCTTTCCGCAATATGGGTGCCGCGTTTGCTCACAGTCAAGGGTGCACACATGTGCAGTTGCCATGGCAACAATCTATGAATTTGGATACGAATTGCTCCCTCATCTACCCTATTCTCCGGATTTAGCCTTGAGTGACTATTTCTTGTTTCCAAACCAGAAGAAATGGCTCAGCGGAAAGAGATATGACTCCAACGATGAAATCATCTCACAAACAAATACCTATTTTGATGACCTAAACAAATCTTATTTTTTGGAAGGGATAAAAAAATGGAGAAATGTTGGACAAAGTGTATAGAGCTCAAAGGAGGCTACGCTGAAAAATAAAATGTTTTTTTATCCAGAAACCTGTGTTTCATTCAAAAAGTCACTGACTTATTGACCCGCCGTCGTATTATAAAAGTGTTTCTAGAATTTTATGTGAAAGAAAAAAGTGCAAAAGCTGGGTTGCAGTTAAACATCAAAAATCCCAAGATGATGGCAACTAGACTGATTAATAACTAGTAAATAGAGGGAGAAAACTTGGACACAGTGACAGACTTTGTATTTCTAGGCACAAAGATGACTGCAGACGCAGACTGTGGCCAGGAAATGAGAAGATGTTTACTTCTTGAGAGGAGAGGAGAGCAACTTCGATACAATAGTGAAGAGGAGACATCACACTGGCAACAAAGATCTGCGTTGTTAAAGCAATGGTATTAAGTAACCTATGGACGCGAGAGCTGGACCATAAGGAAGGCTGATCGAAGGAAGATTGACACTTTTGAACTGCGGTTTGGAGGAAAATTTTGAGAGTGCCTTGGACTGCAAGAAGATCAAACCAGTCCATACTCCAGGAAATAAAGCCCGACTGCTCACTGGAGGGCAGGATAGTAGAGGCAAAGATGAATTACTTTAGCCGCATGATGAGAAGACAAGAAAGCTTGGAGAAGATAATGATGCTAGGGAAAATGGAAGGAAAAAGGGCTTGAGGTCACAAAGAGTCCGAAGTGACTGAACAAATAAACAAGAATGTTATGATATCTTGACTAAACAAATCAGGGATTGAGTTAGGATTCCATGTAAAATATTCTTTTTTTCTGAAGACTTCCATGACTTGGGAACTGCTGGTGTAAAGTCTTGTGAAACCATGTGACTATTGTGTCAAGGCAGCTTTTTGCAGTGTTTTCCGAAAACCTTGTGTTGAAAAAGCACTAAGGATGTGAAGCCTACAGGAGTATGCATTAGGGGTGGTTGATCCAAAAAAAATGTTTCTAAACTCGTTGGGGGGAGGGGATTTCCATTGGTGGGTCGTTATAGAAAGTGTTCTGAAAAATTTTAAATAAATTTCGTAATTGAACCGTAATTAATAACAAATTTTCGTTATTAGGTCATTACTGCTTCAGTGCATGCGCAAAGCTCTCCACTCTTCCCTCCCTCCCCCCAACTCAGAAGCATCACGGACCAACTCCGCTGCCAGCTCGACCAAGGCGGGTCTGCGCTGCTCGTGTTATTGGACCTCACGCCAGCGTTTGACACGGTCGACCACAATCTATTGATCCACCGCCTGGCCGTGGCTGGAGTGAGGGGGACAGCCCTTAAATGGCTGACCTCCTTCCTCCACCAGCGGTCTTAGAGTGTGAGGAGGGGCGAGGTGGTCTCCGAGGGCTCCCCACTACTCTGTGGGGTCCCCCAGGGGGCCATTCTCTCCCCTCTGTTATTTAACATCTACATGCAGCCGCTTGCACAGCTGGTGCGGAGTTATGGGCTGGAGTGTCACCAGTACGCTGACGACACCCAGCTCATTCTGAGGATGGAGGGCAGGCCGGGTTCTGTCCCCGATAATTTCCAACACTGCCTCAAAGCCGTTACTGGATGGCTGCGAGCCAGTAGGTTGAGGGTGAATCCGGCGAAGACGGATCTTGTGGCTGGGTCGCCCGGGTGATGTTAATGTCCAGCTTCCGAGCCTGGACGGTGCGGTGTTATGCCCATCGCCTTCCGTAAAGAGCCTGGGGTCCATTTGGACTCCCAGCTGACCATGGAGGCCCAGGTCTCTGCGGTCAGCAAGATCACTTTTTTCATCTGCGACAGGCAAGGAGGCTGGCCCCTATCTCTCCCGGAACGATCTGGCCACGGTGATCCAAGCCACAGTCATCTCAAGGCTGGATTACTGCAACGCGCTACGTTGGCCTTCCTCTGTCGGTGACCCGGAAGCTCAGGCTAGTGCAGAACACTGCCGCCCGGCTCCTGTCTGGCACGCCAGCTGGCGCCCACATAACACCTGTTTTGCAGGATCTGCACTGGCTGCCAATTGAGCACCGGATCACCTTCAAAGTGTTGGTCCTCACCTTTAAGGCCTTACACGGCCTGGGGCCAGCGTATTTGAGGGACCGTCTCACCCCATATTGCCCTCCGAGATCACTTCGGTCTGAGGACTCCAATCTCCTGGAGATACCTTCAGCTAAACTCGCAAGGCTGACTGCTACCCGCCGGAGGGCGTTCTCTGTCATAGCACCTACGCTGTGGAACGCCCTCCTGGCCAGAACTCGGGCTATGAAGGACTTGCTCCCGTTTAGACGGGCCTGTAAAACATACCTGTTTAAGCAGGCCTTTGGTGAGTAAGTCCTGCCCATGCCCCGCCATCTATTCGTTCTTCTGAGGATGATGTGCTGTTCATTGTTTTAACTGTGTTATTAATTACTGTACTGCTGTTGTTTTTAATTGTTTTTAACTGCTTATTGCCTGTATTTTACTGTGCCCTTCGGCTCCTGTAAGCCGCCGCGAGCCTCAGGGAGTCGGCGGCATAGAAGCCCGAATAATAAATTAAATAAATAAATAAATAAATTTAATCCGAGATGCCTCTCAGCTGGCAGGGCAGGGAGGGAAGAATGGAGGGCAAGCTCTCCACTCTTCCCTCGCTCCCCCCAGCTCAGAAGCATCACGGGTTGATAATGACCTAATAACGTGCCCTTTACGGAAATGACGATCATGGCTTCGGTTTTGAAATGTCACTTCCGGGTTGGACGCAGAGGGTCAATAGAGGGTCAAAATAATTTTAAATATGAAAAATTAATGGAAATCAAAGTATTATGGTCTGAGATATCCACCCCTAGTATGCATATATAATATGTTTTATACAAAGTTGCGAAAGAAAGAACAGAATAACAGATAATCCCAAATAATCCGTTCTCAAGTAATTCAAGAATCAAAATTCCCATGAGAGCAATGCAAAACATTTGGAAGATTAGCTCTCCCTGGGAACCAACTAAACTGCCTTCAGGTCCCATATAAATATTACACTATATAACAACATTTGAGCGCCCCTGGTAGCACAGTGGGTTAAAGTGCTGAGCTGCTGAACTTGCTGACCAAAACATTGGTGGTTTGAATCCAGGGAGCAGGGTGAGCTCCTGCTGTTAGCCCCAGCTTTTGCCAACCTATCAGTTTGAAAACATGCAAATATAAGTAGATCAATAGGTATCGCTTCAGGGGGAAGGTAACAGTGCTCCATGCAGACATTCTGGCCACATGACCATGGAGGTGTCTATGGACAATGCCAGCTCTTTGACTTAGAAATGGAGAAGAGGACCACCCCCCAGAGTCAGATTTGACTAGACTTAATGTCAGGGGGAAAACTTTATCTTTACCAAACAAAGTTGGAAAAATAAAAGTCTTGTTCCTTGTTTGAAAGTGTTATATCCTGTGTAATTGTGCAGTACTTACTCTGAAAGTAGTCATCATCCTCCAGAAACTTCGTTTTTGTGGCTGCCACAAATAATGTTGAATTGGTTGAGACTCCTATGAGATATTCATTGAAAAAATAGAGCAGAAATGTGCTACAGGATGTGTCGCAAAAACAAATGTTTTTGCAGTTTAATAAGCTTTTCCCATGTTTTTATGATCAAACCAAGTAGGAAATGACATTTGTAAGCCAGGAACAAAAATTGTGTGACATAGTGTTACACATAATAAACTATCAGAGTGGTGCAGTCTCTGCCAGGGTGTGTGTGCTGGTTTCTTAGTGTGTGAGTGTGTTTTCCTGATGGACAAGAATCCACTGCCGCCATATGTCAAAAGTGCCCACCTATTCCAGTCATGTCCTCCTGCTGTCCAGCTGTCACCACTATAATTACTGAATCCAAAGCCCAGAGAAGTCTGCAGTTTTGGAAATGCTCCGGTCTCCTTAGATCTTTACTACCCACGTTATAGCTGATTAGGACCCGGCTTGCCTTCTGTTGGTCTCTTGAAAACTGCCGCAATTCTCATTCATCACCGAAGGTAACCAGCTGCTCTGAAGTCATCCCCTCATAACATGATGTTTGATGTTCTGCTTCCCTGTCTGTCCTGACCTTCGTGCTTTCGACATTCCATAGGACACCTATTGCATCCAAGTTTCCTTTTCAATGTGTTTTTTCTTTGACAACGCACATGCTAAATTTAAAAATCCATTCATATACCCAACATCCCTTCAAAGTCAGCAGTTCAAATCCGCGAGATGGATTGAGCTCCCGTCTGTTAGCCCCAGCTTCCCATGCAGGGGCATGAGAGAAGCCCCCCACAGAATGGTAACACATCTGGGTGTCCATGGGCAATATCTCTGCAGACAGCCAATTCTCTCACATCAGATGCGATTTGCAGTTATCTCAAGTGACTTCTGGCATGAAAAAAAAATGGCAGTGTGAACTCATACAATCCAGTTCAATAGATTCAGAAACTGTATTATGTGGCTGTGGAGATCCCGTCTTAGCCCCAATTACAGTAGGCACATTAGAATGAACAGGATTTGCTATTTAGTTATTTACGACATTTCTATACCGCTCTTCTCAGCCCAAGAGCGACTCAGGGTGGTTTACAGTTGGCAATAATTCCATGCCACAACACAATAACAATTAAAATCAACTAAAAAGCATTAAGCAATTAATATACAGTATAAAATTAACATTTAAAGAATTACAAAATATTAAAAACTGTACAGCCTAAAAATATCATCGTGAGCGTTAATCTTATCTCCCTAGGTAGGGCATTCTACAGTCTAGGGGCACCACCGAGAAGGCCCTGTCTGTCACCCCACCAAACACATCTGTGAAGAAGGTGGGAGCAAGAACAGGGCCTCCCCGGAAGATCTTAACATCCTAGATGGCTCATAAGGGAGATACGTTCGGATAGTTAAGTTGGACCGAAACCGTTTAGGGCTTTATAGGCTAAAGCCAGCACTTTGAATTGTGCCTGGAAGCAAACTGGCAGCCAGTGGAGCTGGCGCAACAGAGGAGTTGTGTGCTCCCTGTGCACCACTCCTGTTAACATCCTGGCTGCCACACATTGGACCATTTGCAGCTTCCGAACAGTCTTCAGAGGCAACCCCATGTAGAGCGCATTGCAGTACTCTATACGGGATATAACCAGAGCGTGGACTACCGTGGCCAAGTCAGACTTCCCAAGGTATGGGCACAGCTGGTGCACAAGCTGGTGCACAGCTGGTGCTAATCCAATTGATTTCAATAGGTTTACGCATTTTGAGAACGGTCATGGGATTTGGACTTTGTAAATATCTTTAACAGCTGAATAGAAGACTTAATCCAGTCTGAGGCCTTTTTACCTGAAGGATAACACTATATAACAAAATTTGGAAAAAATGTTCTGTTCATTACTTTGGAAGTTGCCATTCTAGTTCATTTTTGTGGCTGCCACAAACTGTGTTGAAGTGGTTGAGTCTCGATGAGATACTCATTGAAAAACTAGAGTAAAATGTGCTACACGATGTCCCTGCAGCACAAAGTTTTTTCAGTTTAATAAACTTTTTCCATGTTTTTTAATTATTATTATTATTTATTTCAGCTTGGTAGACCGCTCACTCCGAAGCTCAGAGCAGTTTACAACAATAAAATACCAATAAAACACATAACAACATTAAAACAGCGTTAAAACCAATTCCCCCCCACCCCCCAGTAAAACTGTAACAGGACAGTAGTGATGTAGCGGCAGTGACGCGGCGGGTGGCAGGTTATGGCGGGCACCAGCCAGAGCCGAATGCCTGTCTAAACAGCCAGGTCTTAACAGCCTTACGGAATGTCATCAAGTCCTGCAGGGCGCGCGTCTCTCCAGGCAACGAGTTCCATAGCGTTGGTGTGGCCACTGCGAATGCCCTCTGCCGCGTGCTGGCTAGCCTATAGGTCTTTATGCCAGGCACATCCAACATGTTGAGCCCCTCTGAGTGCAGTGATCTTCTGGGCACGTATGGGGTAAGCCGCTCCCTCAGGTACACTGGCCCCAAACCATATAAGGCCTTGAAAGTTAGAACTAACACCTTGAAGAAGACCCGGAATTCAATTGGGAGCCAGTGCAGTTCGCGCAGCAATGGGGTTGCGTGAGCAGAACTTACAGCTCCTGAGAGCAGGCGTGCTGCTGCGTTCTGCACTAGCTTGAGTTTCCGGATCGTCGACAAGGGCAGGCCAATGTACAGCGCATTACAGTAATCAAGTCTCGAGATGACCGTGGCTTGGATCACCGTGGCCAGGTCGCGACGGGAGAGATAGGGAGCCAGACATTTTGCCTGTCGGAGATGGTAAAAAGCTGTGTTGCAGGCGCAGGCAACCTGTGCCTCCAGAGACAGCTGGGGGTCCAGCCGGACCCCTAAGGTCTTTACTAGAGGCTGTGGGCATAATGCCACGCCGTCAAACGTTGGCAACTGGATCTCCCCCCCCCCCCCCGGCAGCCCAACCACAAGATCTCCGTCTTCGCCGGGTTCACCTTCAACTTACTGGCTCACAGCCACCCTGTCATGGCTTCCAGTCATGGCTTCACTCGCTGCTGGCGGTTTTGGAGGAAGGAGGACAGCCAGTTGAGGGCTGTCCCCCTCACCCCCGCCACCGCCAGGCGGTGTGTCAAAAGTTGGTAATTGACAGTATCAAACGCTGCCGTGAGGTCCAATCACACGAGCACCAATCCACCTTGATCCAAGTGGCAATGGAGTAGGTCTGTGATGGAGACTAGGATGGTCTCCGTCCCATGGCCCGAACGGAAGCCAGACTGGAAGGGGTCTATCCAGGTTGCATTATCCAAGAATGTCTGCAACTGGTCCATTGCTGCCCTCTCAATTACCTTGCCCAGGTACGGTAAATTGGACACTGGGCGGTAATTGGAGGGAGCCGCGGGATCTAACCCCAGCTTTTTTAGCAATAGACTAACCACAGCCTCTTTTAAAACCTCTGGAAAAGCTCCTTGCTCAAGGGACTATATTCAACAGAGTGCCTCGTAACCCCTCCATGCAAGTTCGAATCAGCGTGGAGGGGCACGGGTCGAGGGAGCAGGTGGTAGGTCGAAGAGCTGCGACAATCTTGTCAACATCCTCTACGTCCAGTGGTCGAAACCGGTCAAAGGTGGACCCAGCGGAGGGCCACGGAGTCTCAAGTTCCAATACTGTATCAACCATGGTAGGGAGGTCCCGGCGGAGCATCGCAATCTTGTCTGCGAAATGATTCTGAAAAGCCTCGGCGGTAAGGGCCCGATTGTCATTGTTTGGGATGGTAGGGACCATCGTCAACTGCCAAAATATTTTTAAATAATAGAACCAATTACGAAATGACATTTATAACCCAGGAACAAAAATCATGTTACATAATGCAATGAAACTGAACCTCTGCTTTAAAATGAACAATGTCTAAGATTAGCCCAGGTTTATTTGTTTTTTTTGGGTTTTTTTTTTTGCAAGGTCCTAAATGCTTCTCTTACTGCTTTGCAAGTATCAATAGCAAGGAGGCCTATCCACCTCTTCCTCTGATGTCTACAGAGGATTTACCTTTCCAAAGCATTGTTTTGCGAGCCACTTCCCATTCTTGTCTGTTTTCCATGTGATCCCATTCTTTCTACCCTACTAATTGATTTTCTCTTTCCTACGCCCCTTGTCTTTCACTTTACTGTTTTTGGACTTTTTTTTATGCCAAAGCAGGAGTTACAACGTCACTTTCAGGAGCATCATGATCATTAACAGGCCATGGCAAATGAGTCAACAATGAAGCTATTCACCTATTGTTTCTTCCAGATGACCAGGTGACAGTGAAGAAGGAAAACAATCAATCAGGGGGTGGATACTACTTTTCTTTTCCTTCATGGGATTCTTATTCCATTATTATAATACACTAGCTGTACCCGGCACGCGTTGCTGTGCTCTATTTAGGAGATGTGAAAAAGTCTGAGTATGTAAGGGTTGGAATTGATGTTAGTTATGGTCTTGGTGGGGTCATGGCTGTGTCGTTGTGGGTTGTTCTGGTGGGTGGGATGTTGAAGTCCTGTGGAGTTGTTGGTGTGTGATGTTGCTGGCGTTCTGCATAGCTTGTGGATATACAATGTTTTTGGTCTTTCCGTCTGCTGTGTTGATGCTTGTGTGGGTGGGGTACTTTGGAAGTGAGTGGAGGTACTTGAAATCCCATCATCCATGGTGTGCCCTCCTCCAAACTGCAGTTGGATGGAGTGTGGGTCATGGGGGCACTGTGTGCCAAGTTGGGTCTTTATCGGTCTTGGTTCTGGGCCACAGTGGTCTGTGGGGAATGAAGGGTTTGAAAGTACTACAAATCCCATAATCCATGGAGGTACATCAAATCCCATCATCCATGGTCCACCCTCCTCCAAACTGCAGTAGAATGTAGCGTGGGTCATAGGGGCTCTGTGTGCCAAGGTAGGTTACTGTAAATTCAGGCCATACACAATGTCCCATGAGCTGAGGCCTAGTCAGGGAAATCAAGTTAATGAAGCCTTACTGTCAATTTTGGGTGTGGTCTGTGATTTGTAGGGGTTTAAATTTTCTGTGGGAAGTGAATTGGGTGTTTGTGCCTTTGCCTTATCCTCCTCTGCCAGTTTATTATGGGTCGGAATGTTCATGTTGGCTGGCCAATAGAGGCGTTATGCAAATACTCCCTCATTGGCAGCCATTCATGTTGTCAGAATGTAGAGGCCAGGAGATTCGTTGGCAGCCGCGGAGGATGCTGGGAAATGTAGGTTTTTTTGTATTGTTGTTTTGGGGGCCTTCTAGGTTTTTTTTGGGGGAAGTTTCTTTGCTAAAAACCTACCTTGCCTGAGGCCTATTTTTGTTGCCAAGTTTGGTGTCTCTGCCTTGTAAGATTTCTCTGCCTAGGATGGTCGTTCCATGACGGGACCTCCTTTATATAATAGATATTTGTTTTCATTTCCACCAAAACACAGGGTTCCATTGGTCGAAGGCTTTTGACTACAGCTGTGAACCCATCCAAACTGTCATATTATGCAGCTCGAACTACATTATATGGTCAGTGTGGATTCAAATAATGCAGAATGAACTGGATATGAGTCCACACTGTCATAGAATCCAGCTCCATGCAGTTAATCCAGTTTCTAAAGATGCATTATTTGCAGATGGAGACTGAGTGACCTGAATCCAAATCCATGGGTGTACTATCTTTGTTAGGTTTTAAAGCAACTAGGGCTCGATCTACACTTTTATTTAATGCAGTTTGAACGGCTTTATAATGGTCAATGTAGCCAGTGGTTCCCAACCTTTTTTGATCTACCGCCCCCTTTCCAGAAAAAAAATTACTCACCGCCCCGCTAGAAATTATTATTTTTTAATTTAATAGCAATTAAACAGAAAGATATATGTATTAATGCAGTGGTTCTCAACCTTTCTAATGCCATGACCCCTAATGCCATGATCCCCAACCATATTTTTGTTGCTACTTCATAAATAATTTTGCTACTCTTACGAATTCTAATCCAAATATCTAATATGCAGGTCAAACGAAGGGGGCGGGGCCAAAGAAGAGGGCCACGCGACCCCTCCTAAATGGCCAATCGTTCACCACCTCCTTAAAGGGGTTCACCACCCCACAAATTCCCCTGAGCCTCCCACCAGGGGGTGGTACCGCCCACTTTGAGAATCAGTAGACTCATATAATTCAGACTGAACTGCAGTGAACTGGATTACATGAATCTACCCTGCCATATAATCCAGTTCAATGCAATTAATCTGCATTCTGAAACTGGGTTATATGGCAGTGTAGATGGAGCCTAGGAAAGAACGCATTGAATCAATGACTGGACTTATATATTCCATTTATTCCCTTGGGTCTACTATAGTGAAAATTATCAATTGGATTCAGGTCAATGTGTTTCAGAAGACAATCTACACCGTCAGAAATAAGCATTCTCTGTTGTTGTATCAATGGAGCCTACTGCTAGATGACTACACATAGAACTTAGGCAATCCCTTTTAGCTCAAGGATTATGGTCTTCCAGATGTGGTTGTCTTGGTGATGGGTCCGTAGGTGGCTGTGGAGCCCTATTCATGATCCACATGTTATCCTGCAGTGAGGACATTGGTTTCCACATGGAAGGCGGTCCCAGTCAGGTTTGGCTTAATGTGCCTTCCTCTTGGCATGTTTCTCCCTTTCACCCTCTATTCATGCCTCTTCAAATTCTGCAGCACTGCTGGTCACAGCTGACCTCCAGTTAGAACGCTCAAGGACCAGGGCTTCCCAGTTCTCAATGCCTATGCCACATTTTTTAAAGGTTGTCTTTAAGATGATCTTTAAATCTCTTTTCCTGACTGCCAACATTATGTTTGCAGTCAGGAAAAATAACTGCTTTGGGAGACAGTGATCTGGCATTCGGACAACATGGTCAATCCAGCAGAGTTGATAGCTTTGGAGCATCTCTTCAGTGCTGGTGGTCTTTGCTCCTTCCAGCACATTGATATTTGTCCGCCTGTCTTCCCAAGAGACTTGCAGGCAATGTGGATGGAATCATTCCAGGAATTGAGTGTGATGTCTGAAGACAGCCCACATTTTGCAGGCATATAGCAGGGTTGGGAGGACAATCTATATATATAAAGGAGGACCCGTCATCGAACGACTGCCATAGACAGAGAAACCATCCAAGGCAGAGACACGAAACTTGGCAACAAAAATAGGCCTCAGGCAAGGAAGGTTTTTAGCAAAGAAACTTTCCTCCCCAAAACCTAGAAGGCCCCCAAAACAACGATACAAAAAAACCTACATTTCCCAGCATCCTCTGCGGCCACCAGCGAATCCCATTGGCCAACATCGGCCCACACAAAATGCTGGGAGGTTGAGTTCCCATAGTAACAGTGGGCGGAGCCAGCCAAGGCTAGGTTAGAATGCTGAGTGAATTGAATTTAGTCAGTTGGTGTTTGTGGGTTAAACTGTCAAGACCAAGCTCTAGGAGGGAGCAGGTTCTTAGTGGCAGTCGGAGTTTGGAACTGTACTTCTGATAGATTGTGCTTTACAAACACCACACCCACAACATGACAGCCACACAACTTGCAATGCCTACCTCTACAGACCCACAACACAACAGACACACAACACACACAATGCATACATACCACTGCTAAACAGAAACCTACACAGTACAACCAACAAACACACCCCACCTACACACCGTACATCCACACCACACTACCACTGTACACTCATAACAACAAACTACACACTCAACACCACAAACTCTTCTCCAAGCACCATCCCACCCACACACCACCAATCCTCCACTTTACAAACACCACACCCACAACATGACAGCCACACAACTCGCGATGCCTACCTCTACAGACCCACAACACACACAACGCATACATACCACTGCTAAACAGAAACCTACACAGTACAACCAACTAACACAGGAAGACATAACAACTACCAGGAGGACATAACACTAACACAAATAGGGCACCAAGGACACAGGCACCACTGACAAACACATACCGCCGGAATAACACAAACTTGCAAAACCCACAAAAAAACCAATCCTGCAACACAAAAACCCACCCCAACCAAAATTCACAACAAACACCACTGGCAAAAGCAACACCCCCTCCACATCACAACCAGCACACAGCCAGACTGAGACAACTATGTCACCACAACACACACAAAATAAACCCCACAAATACCTGACAACTTCCCCAACACAAAACCCAGGACTGCACTCACTACTCACCACCACACACACCTCCAAATACACACACGTCCCAGGCACAATACTCCAGCAATTCCTACCCACACAACACAACTTCCTATCACAACCCATCCCCCCAACCACTACAAATCTGTGGCATAGACCTTGACACAGAATGTTTCTCCCACGGACAACTCTACGTAGCGTGCTCCAGAGTTGGGAAACCACAGAACCTCTACATCAACACAGCAGACGGAAAGACAAAAACATTGTATATCCACGAGCTCTGCAGAATGCCAGCAACACCACACACCGACAACTCCACAGGACTTCAACATTCCACCCACCAGAACAACCCACAACGACACAGCCATGATCCCACCAAGACCATAAGAAACATCAATTCCAACCCTTATATACTCAGACTTTCTCGCATCTCCTAAATAGGGCACAGCAACGCGTGCCGGGTACAGCTAGTAGCTTTATAAACAAGCACCTTACAAATGCCCCGGTCCTCAACACTCTCTGCTTCATTCAGAAAAATGCTGCGCTTGCAGAACTCAGCCAGTGGTGTATTTCAGTGTCAATGTTGACTTTTGTGGAGAGGTGGCTGCCAAGGTAGTGGGAATTGTCAACATTTTCTAATGTTACACTATTAAGCTGTTATTTCGGGCATTGCAGAGGGATTGGCTGGTAGGTTTGCAGTTGTGACAATAGGATTACATTTTGTATCATACTGCTGCTCTTTGTGCTCTCCCAACCTCCATGTTTTACAATGAACTTCTGTACTTCAAAGCTTTCCACTATTCAACTGGGTCAACAAGAAAAAACCATCACAATCAACAGCTTGAAGCAAAGGCCATATTAGATCCATGGCGTTGTAACTAATCCAACTGCAGTCACTGTTCCAAATACAAAGCCTTCTCAAGAAATTTCGAATCCTGTTCAGAAAAATGCCACGTGGGAGACTTAATGATTTTGATTGAAAACATGTTAATCTCAAGTGCTCATCTTCCCCTCGACATAAAAGCATCTCTAACAGAAGGCAACCCTTATTATTTATAGGAGCTGAGATCCTCCCAGCTTCCTGATTCATTCAGAAGGGTGCCGACCGTCTCAGAAAAACAAGCATTTCTTCATAAAGAAAAGATGAAAATTACCGGAGACTTTGATCTGCCACCACCCAATGCCTCCAGTACAAAAGCTTACAGCAGAAACATTAGTCATGGAAAAAGAGGGCTTGGGGAAGACAAGGAAGGGGAGGAAGAGGAGGAGAAAAAAGAGACCCCTGTGTGGCCAAAGAAAGAGAAATTAATACTGAAAGGCACATTGGATAAAAATAAATGTCATATGTTCAGGGTTAGGTAACAAGCAATGCATTACACCAACTATGGGCAAACCCAGGCCATGGGGCTGGATGCGACCTCTTGGTTGTTTTCTCAGACCCTCCTCTCTCTCTCCATCCTATCCTTCCTTCCGTGTCTCTTTCCTTCCTGCTTCCCTCCCTTCCTTGCCTCCCTCTTTCTCTCTCCCTCCTTTCACCCTTTAGTCCTTCCCTCTTTCCTCCCTCTTTCCCACTCTCTCTTTCTCTTTCCTTCCTTCCTTCCCTTTGTCTTTTTCCTTCCTTCCTTCCCTTTGTCTTTCCTTCCTTCTCTCTTTCCTCCCTCCCTTCTTTCTTTCCTTCTCTTTTTCCTTCCTCTTTTCCTCCTGGGATATGTTTAGCGGGGGGAAAATAGAGTAGAGAGGGAACATGTTTCAAGATTTTAAAGGGTGTCTCATTGAGGAGGAGTGGAAAACTGAGGAAGCAATGGTTTCAAAAGGCAGGGAAAGAGATTCAACTGAAAATATTAGGAAGAACTTCCTGAGAATAAGAGCTGTTGGAGAGTGGCATAAGCTGCCTGGGAGTGTGGTGGAATCTCCTTCTCTGGAGGTTTTTCCTCAGAAGCTGTCTATCAAGAGTGCTTTGATTGTGTCTTCTTGCATGGCAGGGGGTTGGACTGGATGGCCCTTGAGGGTTTCTTCCAGCTCTCGGATTCTAGGATTATATATCAGGAGTAACCAATACGGAGTCTAATGGATACACTTTTTTCTCTCTCATCCACCATCTCATCCTGACCATGGCTAACCCTTTTGGGACCCAAACATTTCCTGTTTTTCCTTCACTTTCTGCCTCTGAAAAAGAAGAGGAAGGGGAGGCAAGGGCAAGGAGGGGGCTTGGGGAGAACCCCCTCCCTCCCAGCCCATCCACCATGCTCCGGCCCACCATGTGGCCCCAAAGTTAAAAGGTTTGCCTATGCCTACATTACACATTTTATTCAGCTCTGTTGGCTGCCTTTAGAAATGGAAATATGAAAGGTTTTCCATTGGCTTACTATATCTGACATGATAGAATTTAAGGGTTAAATTACGAGACTGAAGAAAAGATAGAAATTGCCATCCTAGCAAAGGGGGTGGGATTCATGAAGTTATCTGACAGCCATATTGGAAGCATATTCACATGTAGTCACCATGGTCATACAGGAGAAAAAAATGACATTGTCAGATTCACAGGTCTATGAATTTTTGCCAAGTTTGGTCCTGGCCCATCATTGTTTGAGTTCACAGTTATCTCTGGATATGGGTGAACTACAACTCCAAAACTCAAGGTCAATGGCCACAAAACTCTTCCAGTATTTTCTGTTGGTTATGGGAGTTCTGTGTGCCAAGTTTGGTTGGATTCCATCATTGGTGGAGTTCAGAATGCTTTTTATTTTAGGTTAACTATAAATCCCAGCAACAACAACTCCCAAATGACAAAAAAAACCTTAACCCCCCAGTATTCAAATTTGGGCATGTTGGGTGTTTGTGCCAAATTTGGTCCAGTGAATGAAAATACATCCTGCATATCAGATATTTACTGATAACAATAGCAAAATTACAGTTATTTTTATTTATTTATTTATTAGGCGTGCTTCTATGCCGCCACTCCCGGAAGGCTCGGGGTGGCTCACAGGAGCCAAACAAGGCACAATAAAAACAATACAGTGATTAAAACAGCAAGTTAATTAAAAACAATACACTCAATCATTTAAATCTGTGGTGCAACACGCTACCACCGAAGACATTTCGGTGGTTATGAAGTAGCAACGAAAATAATTTTATGGTTGGGGGTCACCACAACATGAGGAGCTGAATTAAGGGATCACGGCATTAGGAAAGTTAAGAACCACAGTTCTAGAATATCTTAAATGGTAACAGAAGCAATATCTGGGCAAAATGTAGGTCTGTGACACAGACATCATCATTTTTATTTTTCCGTAAGATTTTTTATGTGTGTGCCTGATGCCTGCATAGCTTTTGCTGCTACACCTTGTGTTTCTTTTGCCTGATGCAATTGCCAGTGAAACTTTGAAAGCTTGCATGATATATTTGGGCATTTTGAGTTGACCAATAAAATTATCCCAATTTTGTGGATTTTGTTTTGTTTGGCCATTATACTGTGTTATGGTTAAAACAGAAAATGGAAAAGGAAATATAGAAACAATTGGACTGTTACTTTGGAGGGGGTTATAAATAAAACAGAGATTAAAAACAAAGCAATCTTTGCCATCCAGTTCTCTGTCTCTGTTTATCAGGCTGGGATTAAAAAGAATGCAAGCTGCAATTTGTTATTCTAAAGCAAGCTTAAGTCACCTGAAAACACCCAAGCTCAAAATAATGGCCAAGACACAACAAGCCCGAATCTCAGAGGGCAGCTGTCTTTAAGATACAGTACGTACAATATAATGTGATAAAGAAATGTGAAATATAAAGTGTCAAGCAGAGGAAAATGCAATCAGTTCCCTGACTTTAAACTGAGGAATTAAACAAGGCAATAGCCTTGAGGGGCACGGGGCCCTCTGATCTCTCACACAGCAGGTGCTGCCTCTATTCCCCTTGTAAGACTGTAAATAATCACAATCAATAGGCATCTGACGAAGGCTCGAGAACTCAAACAGAAACGAAGACAATGTTCAGGTATTTTTGGCAACAAAACAGCCATTTCTGGGTGGGAGAATTGCAATTCAGTTAAGAACAGCAACATGAAAAAGAGCAGATGTTCCAGGCAAATTCCCGTGCATGAGAACCAAGTTTGCTAGTGGCAGAATATTTCCCTTTATGTTCTTGTCTAGGTTTCTCCCATATTTGGATAAGGACCTGCTTGGGTCTCTCCCAAGAATGAATGATTACAAAGCAAATCTTCTGTGGGAGAGATTCATACTCCTGCCAATTAATTGACACCTGCAAACGAGGCTTCTGCAAATACATCATGTTTAAAGCCTCTAGGTTGTGGGAGTTATGGCTGTTTTGAATAATATCCCAGGGAAGTCTTCTCTCTGTGTCTTGCAGAACCAGGCAGGTACATGTCGAGAGGCCACCCCATTTTCCATACATCTCAGAAAGATGGCCCATTTTGTTATGAAAGTCAAAGAAACCAGCAGATGAATAGCCTTTCGGTACCATGTCATACCTCCCAGAGTCTCTGAAGACACAAATTCTCCATTTTGGAGTGTTTGGAAACCTCAAGAGTTACCTAAAATCTGTAACTCACGCATGTCCATCGAACAAGCTATTTTATGTTAACCATGCATGCTAACATATTATATAAGACACACCTACCTTCTTTATCAACAGTGTTTCTGATGTAACTTCATTGGTAGCACTGGACATGATTCAAATGGCACTCCTTCATGATAGCTGCCTCAGCACAACTTGTCATAGGGCTTCTTGCTGCCAAGGCATCACTCCTACCCATACGATTGGTATGTATCTATGTATCTTCTATCTATCTTATTGACATTCTGTTTAGCTCAGTGGTTCCCAACCAAAAGGGTTACAAATCAGTTTTTGGTCAACCTTAGATCTGGTTATTTGGGGTGCTGATTCAGAAAATTGCATTGGATAGCCCACATCAGCTTTAGTTACTGATACAGAACATCTGCCATCCAGTAGTCTTCATCTGCTCGCCCAAAGAAAACCATATTTAAGAATCTAGAGCAGGGAAAGAGTGACAGGTGGCATGAAAAGAGCAAACATTAAATAAAATAAAATAAAATAAAATAAAGAAGGAGGAGGCTCGCAGACCATATTTTCATCCTCGTAACCCACTGGTGGTCCATGGCCCACAGGTAAAGAACCACTGGTCTAGCTTATTAAAATGAGAATTTCCTCCACTTGGGCTTACAGTCTAAATAAGGTACAACAAATGAAGGAACAGCAGCAGCATTGTAAGAGAGGATTAAGTCCAGTAGATCTTCTTCTCTCCCTCAGAGGCCACAGCGATGACAGTTGGAATTTTATTCCATTGAATGGAATAAAACTTTGTGGGGGATGGAGACCGAACCAAGACTGGATCATTAATTTAATAGAATTAGGTGCTGGAGAAAAAAAATCAAGATTGTTACTAGTAAGAAAATGACTGTAAGGGCTTATCTGAATGTGTGACATCATGATCTGCATATCGAAATGATTGGTGATTACCTTCATCTTGGGCTTTATTAGTGTTTTTACTTCCAAATTGATATAATATGAAGTGCTGACTGCAATCGCTGATGTGCCGCCGTTGCTTTCAGGCGTCCCTCTGGGAATCCCGTTCTCTAATTCAGTAGAAGCTTAGAGAGTATCACAGAGATTACATGACTGTCAGTCTCAGGGGGTGGAGGAGAAAGCTGTGATCATCATCTTGTACTTGAAATGAGTGATAGAGGAAGATTTAAAATATCCCGGCTGATAAAAGAGAGACAGATCTTTATATTGCATAGAGGGTCTTTTAAAAACCTACTGAGATCCATGTCCTCAGAACTGGGAAGCATCTATCGATGGATTTTACTTCAAAATCTATATAACAGACTTACTCTCCTTTGAACCCCAATGCTCACAGAGATCTGGTGATGGGGAAATGAGCTCATGCCCTTCTTATCTACCAGCCGATGCACCTGCGCCAACTCAAAATCTCCCACATCCAGGTGGAATCCTAAATGGTACATATACGATGCAACATGCACATGCTAAATTCTTGACTTTCCAGATAAAACCCAAGCTTTCATTTTACTACCAAGGCCTTAAATGAGTGTTACACTGGGTACATATGTACCCATCAGCATCCTGCTGCTGTTTGCTTTCAACCAGGTTCCAGATGCTTGGTCTTAGGATCTTAATGTTAAAATGAAAGTCTGTACCATCCTGGAATTCATCCAGTCTTGCAATAAGTGAGCAGTTAAAATGTGAATCAGAAATGCATCCTCAATATTTCCCCTAAGGACAAAATGGGCATTCATTTTCTAGAAACCGTTACGTAGAAAATCAAAATATCCAGTGATGTTAAAGGTTAAGCAAATAGGCTAATATGTGGTTGGTAAAGCAGTAGTTGCTCCGCACACAAACAACAGTGTCATGACATCCATTTCACTGATGACATCCATTTCACTGAATTCGCTGCTGATTTTTGTACAAAACTCGAAGGTGCTCTCCAAGGTGCTGAATCTACTTTGGTGAAAGGTTTCAGCACCTTGGAAAATACATTAAAAGTTCCTATTACAAACCAGAATGATTGTGCTCTCCACACAGCAACCACCAGTCTCCAGAAGGAACACATCATCCTATTTATCTATCATTTCTCTCATCTACCTATCTCTATATATATATCTATATTTATCTTTATCTTTCTCCCATTTGTCTATCAGCCTTCCATTTTTTATTATGTGATTTTAATATTTATACTAGGATGATTTTAATGCTTTGTCTGAGTGTTTAAATTTTGTTTATGTCTTATGCTTAATGGTTTTAATGATTGTAAGTCAAAGTTATATGTAGTAATTAGTTATTATGATTTCTTTGTGTTTCTGTATGTTGTCACTGAGTCCCCCCAGGGGTGAGAAAGGTGGTATATAAATACACATGATGATGATGGTGATAGCCATCACAATCCTGAAAGAGTTACAGAAAATGAACACATCAAACTACTCTGGGACTTCCGAATTCAGACTAACAAATTTCTGGAGCACAATACTCCTAACCTCACGATCGTGTTAAAAAACAAAGTATGGATCGTCAATGTTGCAATCCCAGGTGACAGCAAGATGAGAAGAGAAACAACTGAAAAAGCTGACACGATATGAGGATTTAAAGATTGAACTGCAAAGACTCTGGCACAAGCCAGTCAAGGTGGTCCCAGTGGTGATTGGCACACAGGGTGCAGTGCCTAAAGACCTTGGTCTGCACTCAAACACAATCGGCGTAGACAAAATTACCATCTGTCAGCTGCAAAAGGCCACCTTTTGCATTGCATTGTTTGCCGATACATCACACAGTCCTAGACACTTGAAAAGTGTCCGACGTGCGATCCAATACAACAGCCAGCAGAGTGATCTTGTTTGCAGTGGACTCATCTTGTTGTGTTTCTAATAATAATAATAATAATAATAATATCCTGACTGATTTTCAGGTGCACAGCTGTCAACATTAAGAAGGCAATTTACCTCTATATCTTTCATTTCTGGTGCTCTAGCTGTTTTATTTAGGGATGGGCAAAGCAGTCTGTTTCTATGTCATATTCTATTCTGTTGACCCATCACTCCATTCCATTCAAAATCTCATTGCTTTTTATGAAAATTTACACTTAAATACCTCTTCTATTGGGAATTGTGACAAAACATATTTAAGAAGCTTGAAAGGCACTTACTTAAGCTGATGTTCAAAATTATGACAAAACCCAGATACTGTTCCTTCAACCCTGAACCAAGAAATAATGTATCACCATCATCATTAGCTTCATCATCTTCATCATCTTGCCTCTAACTCAGTGTGATTTTCAATTATTTAAATCAATACAGATTAAAAAATACCAGTTACAAAAATACAAAACTATCACTAATATATTGTTTCTGGTTCTTATATTCTAAAACCATTAAGTAAACAATATAATTAAAAACATTTAAAATTTATTAAATATTTCTCTGTACAATAATTTTCTTCCTGTGTATTCTTTCGGTGTATTTTTTCTTGTCTGTTTCCCAGAACCATAACAATGGTAAGGTGAAAATGAAGATGAATCTATTTTATATCCTATTTTCATAAATATCTATTTACATTGACCAGAATCTGCATTTATATTTTTCTTCCCACATATTTCAGCTTTAACCCTGGAGAAGAACTCAATTCTGTTCTCTGTAAGCCATGGTTTGCAAATAAGAAGTAGTCACATGAAGCCATACTATGTCTTTCAATAAACATCCTAGAAGATTTTGTCTCTTTAGAAACCAGGGCCAACACTAGTCCATTTCTCCAACCCAGAAACAGAAGTAAAATGGTACGATGTAGGCAAATCTAAGGAAATTCTTCCTATTTGCATAATGTATGCAGGTAACACTCAGAGGAAGGCAAAGGAAACTCTGAGTGGGTAGCTGTGAGTTTTCCAGGCTGTACGGCCATGTTCCAGAAGCATTCTCTCCTGACATTTCGCCCACACCTAAGGCAGGCATCCTCAGAGGTTGTGAGGTCTGTTGGAAACTAGGAACATGGGGTTTATATATCTGTGGAATAATGTCCAGGGTGGGAAAAAGAACTCTTATCTGTTTGAAGCAAGTGTGAATGTTGCAATTGGCCATCTTGATAAGCATTTAATGGCATTGCAGTTTCAAAGACCTGTCTGCTTACTGCCTGGGAGAATCCTTTGTTGGGATTGTTTGTTTCTTGTCTGGAATCCCCGTTTTTGAGTGTTGTTCTTTATTTACTGTTATGATTTTAGAGTTTAAAAAAAAATACTGGTAGCCAGATTTTGTTCATTTTCATTGTTTCCTCCTTGAAATTGTCCACATGCTTTTGGATTTCAATGGCTTTTCTGTGTATTCTGACATGGTGGTTGTTAGAGTGGTCCAGCATTTCTGTGTTCTCAAATAATAGGCTGTGTCCAGGTTGGTGCATCAGGTGCTCTGCTATGGCTGACTTCTCTGGTTGAAGTAGTCTGCAATATTTGAGGCAAGTAACCAATGGGTTTGCTGTATTAGCAATGGGTTTATTTCTTTTGATTCCATACTCACTACAGAATAAAATACCTTTGCAGAGTGTGCTTGTTAAGAACTTGTTGTATTATTATAATATCGTTTTGCTGTGTATATTATATATCTTTGTTATGCATGTTATATGTTCCATGTAATTATGTAGAACTTGAACCTTGAGCCACTATGTATATTCCCTTTAGGATCCACTTTTCAAGAGCCCTGTTAATAGGCCAATCGTCGCAAATATTGAGCTTTTCTGATAAGTGAGTAAGGAGCGTTTATATATATATATTTACAAACTTGGTGTTTCCAGTTGACAAACTGTATATGTGTATTAATAACATGCAATGTTTATAGACCCAACTACATGATGAAGGCTCCTGTGAGTTGAACCCGGTTGTGAATGAATGTTACAGTCTACTCTTGTGTAATAAAGAAAATAGGACATTTACTGTGCAAGGATTTGGAGTCTACTCATCTGTAGTAAAGACACTAGCACTGGGAATGTGGTGCAACTGGCTGGGTGTCAGCTGCATAAGATCTCTACTGACCAGAAGGTCATGAGTTCGAGGCCTGCCCGGGTCAGGGTGAGCTCTCGACCCATTTGTGTAGATTGTTGTTGACCTTTTCAACCCGAAAGACAGTTACATCTGTGAAGTAGGAAATTTAGGTACCACTTTGTGGGGAGGCTAAATTTAACTGATTTCTGGAATGTTAAATTGCCTCTATGTCTGTCTATATGTTGTATGTCAATGGCATTGAATGTTTGCCTGTATATGTGCATTGTGATCCGCCCTGAGTCCCCTGCGGGGTGAGAAGGGCAGAATATAAATGACATACATAAATAAATAAATAAATAAATAAATAAATAAATAAATAATAAACTATTTCCACACACGTGAAGAGGATTTTTTTCATCTTTTTTGAAAAAAGAACAAATTATTTTTGTTTACTGTGAAAGTAACAATCCTATGTTTGGCTGACATTTGTATCTGTATGTATACATTGAGCTTCTATGTGTTTATATACTTTTGCATTACTGCAATTAGTGGATACTGGTCTTTCTCGTTCCAAGAGAACCCATTTTCCGTTTTCAGAAATATGACGGTTCCCATCCCATGTATAAATGAGCGCCTTTGACTTGGAATCTCTGATGACTATTCCTACCCAAATCCTAAAAACTCAGTTTCTATATATAAACAAGCACCAGAACAGATCGGAATCATCATTTACATTCATCTGCAATGACATTAAGCATGGGACTAGCTCTGCCAATGGGCAACCTTACGCTTCTGTCGGGCTTCAGCTTTTTCCGTGATCATTAACATGCTCCTGGTGGGCAGAGTGCGGCGTGGTGGCACCGGTCACACTTCATTGCTTTATCTTTGATGACAAAGAGGGATGATGTGCTTCATTCCAGGGCCAGGAGATGAAAAAGGAAAGGTACCCCAGGAATAACTCCCCCTGCTGCCTAGGAACCGCGGAAGGGCTGCCGCGTAGGACTCGCTAACAGCACGAAGAGGGCAGACAAATAGATTTTCCTCTATATTTATAACCAGCATCATTCTTCCTTTCAAGCCCTTCAGTGCAGGTAGCTGTTTTATATGAAATGAACAATCTTTATAGACGTACCAGAGCCATAACAAGGCTGATTTTCAGCGAGGCTGAGGTATATAACTCTTGCCGAATTGTCAGGCCTCTTGCTCAACAAATCAAGCCTAACTTATGATGTTTGCAGTGTAATTTTTATTCCTGTTTGACTAGCCAACTACCCGGTGGTAATAGGATGTTGGGGAAAGGGCAGTAGCAATGTTTGTACATGCCATGATTGATAGGCTAACTCTGCATTTTTCATTTATATCTCCCGATTCCAAATCAGTTAAGTTTAGGGAAAAAATGAAACAAAATGGCAAGAAAAATGCTGGCCGATCGTGAGCCCGGCACTCTCGTAGATCTGAGTTCAGCTCACATCTGCTCGCATTGTCTGGAAACATTAAGATATCTAAATGAAAATCAATACTATATGTGCCAGCATTTACTACCAGGAACAAGTATCAAGAGACCTTGGCTAATCAGGCTTTCAGGCTTGTCCTCCGGCCCCGGCCTGAACCCCAGGGGTGTCCTAATTGGCCCAGACTAATCAGGGAAGAGTTAAATTTACAACCGGCAAAGATATCTTGTTTTTCTTACCAGTCGTGGCTTTGACGCTGAGAGCCTCACCTGTTTGGTAGCACTGTGACGGCCACCAGTCAGGCAAGAACTGTTTCCCGCCCATCAGAAAAGGTAAAAAGAAAGACTAATTTATGGCCTCCCATAAAAACCAGTCAGGCACATTTAAGCATTTGGTGGGTGCAGTGCTATCATACCATTCTCAATCTCCCTTTCGCTCTAACTGCATATTTCCTCCACGTAAAAGCTCTCCATCTAAACCTCCTCATGTATTAGGACTTGAAAGGGATGTTTTAGAGCTAAAAGCCCCCAGCATACTCTTTGATCTCCCTACTGATTTAGAAAGTAGGAGGGAGACGGTAAGGAGGAGGCGAAGTAAATATGTTTAGAATCAGATACAGCTAAACCTTTTGTAATTGTGTGTGTATATATATTAGGAGGGGGTGCACTCATGTTTTGCTAAAACCTTAAGGAGGCCATTGAGAACATTGCCAAGTCTCAGGGTAAATGTGCATCAATCTTACCAGTAAAGATTGACTGGGAATGTGGCGCAGCTGGCTGGGTGTCAGCTGCATAAGATCTCTACTGACCAGAAGGTCATGAGTTTGAGGCCTGCCCAGGTTGAGGTGGGCTCTCGACCTATTGTGTAGCCTGTTGTCGACCTTTGCAACCTGAAAGACAGTTGCATCTATCAAGTAGGAAATTAAGGTACCACTTAGTGGGGAGGCTAAGTTTAACTGATTTATGAGGCCATAAAAAAGATCTCCAGAAAACACGCTGAGGAATGAAGAAGTGAGACAGCTCCCCCTGGCGGCCAGATGTTAAATTGCCTCTGTCTGTCTTGTGTGTTTGTGTGTCTAAATGTAATGTGTACATTGTAATCCGCCCTGAGTCCCCTGCGGGGTGAGACGGGCAGAATAGAAATAAAATAACTCTTGCCGAATTGTCAGGCCTCTTGCCTGATAATTAATAAATAAATAAAATAAAGAGGGAGATTTTGAACTACTGGTGCTCACAATCTTTTCCCAACATTAAAGTCTGCTGCCTTGGTATAGCAGTTACTAACTCTATCACAAGCAGGTCTTTTGCAAAGTTATTGGCTCATCATTGGTCCTTTGAGGCTTGGCCACTCACAAATACTTTGCATTGTAAGGATATTTAATCTATTGCGGTTAGAGAGAAGACCTATCAAATGGCCATAGAATTCTGAACAGTGCAGTGGTAAAACCTTTGATCATCCCTGAAATAAAAAAAAAAATCCCAGCATGCTTGCTATAAAGAGACGACTTAGGCAGGAAGGAGCTTTCTTTTCTTTTCTTTATCCCACCACTATAGACCTTACATGGTCTGGGGCCAGTGTACTTGAGGGATCGCCTGTCCCCATATAGTCCCTGGAGATCACTGCGATCAGAAGATCAGAATCTCTTAGCTATTCCTAGTGTGAAGTCTTACCATCTTATGGCAACCCGACAAAGGGCTTTCTCTATCATCGCCCCAGTTTTGTGGAATGATCTGCCCCCTGAGACTTGGGCTTTGCGAAACTTGGTAACTTTTCGCAAAGCTTGCAAGACCTTCTTGTTCAGACAAGCCTTCGAGTCTTAATATTTTAATGTGTATTGTTTTATTCCTTTTTACTGTGCTGAAATTCTGTAAACCACCCCGAGCCTCTGGGACTGGCGGTGTACAAGTCGAATAAACAAACAAACAAACAAATAAATAAATAAAGGGATGAGGTTTATCAGGGTATTTAAAACCCAAAAGCTAGAATAATCTTCTGGCCAGAAAACCTCTTGAAAGACCACTGGCCACCACCAAACTTTAGCTTACTTGAGGTATCTTAGGCAAGAATGCAGTGGATTCGCTCTCAGGCTTGTGTACTGAGGTAACACTGAAGATATTACTTCTTTAAGATGTACGCGGCCACCATTAGACTTTTGATTACTGCAGGAAACTGACAGAGGCACATGTGAGGCAGATGTGTTGAACAATAAAACCAATTATGTTTATTTAAGAGAACTTGAACAAAATAGGCATTAAGCTTAGTGGTTCAGGAATATTGGCATAAAAGTGTATGGTTCCTTTAAGCAGTTCAAATCTTAGTTGCAAATAATACTCTTTTCTCCCTCCAGGAATTACTGACAGGATTTCCTCTTTGCCTAGCAATTCTAAACTCCACTACAGATAGTCCTTCCCTGGATCTATCTCTCCACTCCTCAACCAACTATCTCCGCTAATAGCTGTAAAATCTTCTCATTAGCTTACTCTGCTAGGTAACTGACCAATTTCAGGCTTCCTTCCCTATTCTCTGCTCCACTCCATGTTTGGTACAGATCCATCATTGTTTGAATCCACAATGTTCTCTGGATGTAGATCAGGGGTGCCCACACTTTTTCAGCATGCGAGCTACTTATAATAAAACCAAGTCAGAAAGATCTACCTACCGCCTCAAGGCTGGAGAGGGGAGGGGTGGGGCTTGGCGCAGCCTGGCTCCGCCCCCTTCTGGCTTAGGCACTCCCAGCAGCTTCTCCAGGCTTGAGGATGGCAATGCCAAGCCAGTGGTGGCATAGCTAGCACAAGGCTGGCTTGGCCCTACCCTCCTCAAGGCTAGAGAAGCTGCTGGGAGTGCCGAAGCTGGGGGAGGGGTGGAGCTTTGCGCAACCTGGCTCCGCCCCCTCTGAGAAGCGCCCCATTCGGCTGGGATTGACCTCCTTCGGTCCCAGGATCGACTGGTCGATCACGATCGACTTCCTGGGCAGCCCTGATGTAGATGAACTACAACTCCAAAACTCAATTCAATGCTCACCAAACCCTTCCAGTATTTTCTGTTGGTCATGGGAGTTCTGTGTGCCAATTTTGGTTCCATTCCATCATTGGTGGAGTTCAGAATGTTCTTTGATTGTAGGTGAACTATAAATCCTAGCAACTGCAACTCCCAAATGACAAAATCAATCCTCCAACCCCACGTATTTTGGTATTTGTGTGTAATTTCGTGGAGTGAATGAAAATACAGAGTTCTTATATGATACTGACATTACAATTCATAACAATAGCAAAATGACAGTTATGAAGTAGCAACAGAAATAATTTTAGGGTTGGAAGTCACCACAACATGAGGAACTGTATTAAGAGGGTGTGGCATTAGGAAGGTTGAGAACCACTGCATTAGAGAACTTAGTGATGCCTAGGGGAGCTCCAATGTGATCCTATGGTCAACATCTAGTATAGCATCTGGTGGAAGCTGACAATAGAATTGCATTGGAGGCCTAGACAGCCTCTACATTGTAGAATTAATACAGCTTGACACCACTTTAACTATCATGGCTCAGTGGGACCTCAACCACCATTATTCCATAGTATTCCATAGTTAAAATGGTGCCAATGTACTTTAATTCTACTGTGTGGATATACTCCTATACAGAACAGTTCTCTGGGTATTGCTAGATCTTCCGGTGCAATCTTATGATATTCAAAGATCTTCACATATAACTCAAACCATATTCAACAAGCTTGCCTACTGTACCACTGACATAGGAATCAACTAATTAAATCAATTAAGTTGTCAAATATTGGATCTCTTCTAATGAAATGGGGCAACCTTTGTTAACTAAAGCGATTGGCTTAAGTTGGAATTGTAAAAGTAAACGACTTAGGTTGGAATTGTAGCATAAACTTAATTCCAGGATTAAGTTGTTAAGATATTAATTAATAAAATGTGAGACAGTGCTGAAGAGCTGACATTTCCCAGATGGTTTTTTTTAACGCAATGTCTAATTGTCACAGATATTTTCAGAACTTCCCCATGCTTTTTGTTAGTCCCTCACAGCTAAGAAATTAAACCCAATGTTTTAGTTCATGATTGGAATATGAAAATTCAGTTTATCCCCAAATTCAAATATGTTAAGTCAACAAGTAGCAAGAGTAATTTGAAAAGAGATGTTTAATTAACTCCAGAAGTTCCTCCTCTTTTCTGCATCAGAGAGGGGTTGTCACCTATCTTGGGAAATAGAATTTTCAAACCTTGGAATGTGGGACTTTTTCTGGGACACAGATTAGAATCCAAAGGATCTTGGTTACAAATAATGTAGCGTATGTGCCTTCAAATTGTCTATTGTCTATTGATGGATTTCATGGGATGTTTGTGTATAAAGAGTAGTCAGATTGGATCTGGATAGCCATTTAATCCAGATTATCAAAGTAGATAATCCACATTATATGCTTTGAACTGGATTATATTTATTTATTTATTTATTTATTTATTTATTTATTTATTAGCTCAGTTTCTATGCCGCCACTCCCAGTGGGCTCGGGGCGGCTCACAACATGAGAAGAAACATAGCAGAACACAACAGAGTAAAAACAGAATAAAACATCATAGAATGTCGAACTTGAGTCTATATGAGTCTACATTGCTACAAAATTCGGTTCAAGACAAATAATATGGATTTCATATGGCAGTGTAGATCCAGCCTCAGAAATAGGCTTGGTTGATCCCCAAAAAATGGTTCAAAACTCATTTTGGATGTGGTGGGCGCTGGTGGTTCGATTTTAAATTCACTTCTGAATTTTTTGAAAAAAAATCCAAACTTTCTGAAACTTCCTAAACTTCTGATCACTTCCTTAATGGCAGACACGCATGCACAGTAGGAAAAAAAATCAGCACTGGCACTGGGGAAACTTCAGAGGTTTCTCCCTCCCTCATTTTTAGACCAATCCTGATGAAACTTGCTACAGTGGTAGAACACATGGACCACTGTTAACTCACCAAATCTACACTCTCGCCCCATCTACATATGTTGCAGTTTGAACTGCCTTATGTGATCAGTGTAGACTCAGATAATGCAGATTGAACTGAATTGAACTGGATTACACTATTTTTGTTCCTGGGTTATAAATGTCATTTCCTAATTGGGTCTTTCATAAAAACATGGAAAAAGTTTTTTTGGGAGGGACATCTTCCAATGAATATCTCATAATTGAGTCTCAACCAATTTAACATAGTTTGCGGCAGCCACAAAAATGAAGTTTCTGAAGTAGAGCAACTCCTTTCGAAGTAAGTAAAAGGTAGAAATTTCCCCCTTGACATTAAGTCTAGTTGTGTCTGACTCTGGGGAGTGGTGCTCATTTCCATTTCTAAGACGAAGAGCTGGCACTGTCCATAGATGCCTCCAAGGTCATGTGGCTGGTACATGGAGCACCATTACCTTCCCGCCATTGTGGTACCTATGGATCTACTCACATTTGCATGTTTTTGAACTGCTAGGTTGGAAGAAGCTGGGGCTAACAGAGGGAGCTCATCCCGCTCCTTGGATTTGAACTGCTAACCTTTCAGTCAGCAAGTTCAGTAGCTCAGTGGTTTAACCCACTGCACCATCAGCACAATCCCTGCACAATTAATCAGGAAATAAAACTTTCAAACCAGGAACATATATTTTTCAAATTTTGTTACGAAGTGTAATGAGTCTACACTGCCATATAATCCAGTTCAATCTGCATTATAATGGCAGTGTTGATGGGGGCCCAGGTGAGTGCCCCACAGATCAGGAGGCTAAGGGTTTGTCTACACCAGCCCTTTACCCCAAAGTGCACCAGATGTTGCTCCAAGATGTCCAGGGATTTCCAGTCTTTAATGTGGGGTAAACCAAGTTAACATACTGTATTTTAACCTCATGTATATCGAAATGCTTCCCAATTTCTCATCCTGCAAATATCTCAGACAAGAACACCCAGAATCCATGTCCGTGGGTCATGCTGATGGGGTTTCTGGAATTGAATTCTCAAACAGTTGGAGAGCCATCGGTTGGGAGCCACTGATATGATGGATTCATAGTCAGAAAGGAAAGGGCACTTAAAGCTTTCCCTGTCTTAAAGAAGGAGAGATCCTTGAAAGAGCGACATTAATTTTCAACAAAGAGCTTTACACATCTGAGTTAATTATGGATGGATGTTGGAAAGATAATGGCAAATGGAAAATGTCAGCAGTTTTCCTTTTTCTACCAAACCAAACATCTGTCTTCATTACTTGGTGTAAGAAAAAAAATGAGTAGTACAAGAGGTCCTCTGTCACTACAGCACATTCTTTTATAAGAATTTATATAGAAGCAGCAAGTTATAAGTCAGCAATAATAGTTTTAGGCCCAGCAACAACTGAAAAGAAAAGATGCAATGTTTGAATTTATGGACAACAAAGATCACGGAGGCCTGTATATGCAGGAGTTAGGCCTACTCTCGAACCCCAAGACTACGATCTGCCCCCTAAAATGATCCCTGCCCTTAAACAAACTCATTTAATGTTAAACATCTCTGATCTCTCTGTATATTGTTTAGCAGCAATGGGATTTAGTCAGGTAGATCCAAGGCAGATATTTATGGCTGTTGAGATTTTTTAGAACATATAGCATTTAGCTAGAAGAGCTCTATCATGAAGGATTATTTTATTTATTTATTTATTATTTCAGCTTCTAGACCGCTCCTTCTAGAAGCTTGGAGCAGTTTACAGCAGTATAAAATACAGACAGAGAATAAAACTACAGAATTAAAACTACAGAATTAATCTAAAATTATTGCTAACATTACATTGATTCTAAAACTACGCAACAAGTATAAACACTTTACTCAGACGGGAATGCTAGATGGAAGAGGACCGTCTTACAAGCTCTACGGAATGAAGACAGTTCTCTAATTCCTCTGACTTCTTCTGGTAGCGCATTCCACAACGTTGGTGGAATTCCACAAAAGCCCAGGGTGGAGTGGTCCGTCCTTGCAACTTGGAAGAAATCATATGATTACTCATCTAAGTGTGAGGATGCTAACCCAATGCTTACACAGCCTCTGAGGAATTTTGGTGCTAAATTCGTAAATACAGCAGTTACTACATAATGTTGCCATGCTTTTTCTGTCGATTTGTTGTAAAACATGATGCTCTGGTGCTTAATTTGTAAAATCATAACATAATTTGATGTTTAATAGGCTTTTCCTTAATCCCTCCTTATGATCCAACATTGTCACTTATCCAACGTTCTGCCGATCCATTTATGTTGGATAGGCAAGACTCTCATATATATATATATATATATATATATATATATATATATATGCGCACTTGGGTACTCACCATTGTCCAGATTATTTGGAAAAGTCAGTTTTTTAATTGTACAAAATGCATAAGGTTGTGGGTGAACTACAATTCACACCGTGCCAGGTTAACCCCCAAAAAACTGCATTAGTACTTAAAGTTTGCTGTGTTGGGAAAGTTTGCTCTAGGTGCATCTTGGGGGTTCTGTGTGCCACATTTGGTCCAGTTCCATCATCGGTGGAGGTCACAATTTCTCTGGTTATGGGGGAACTACAACCCCCAGAAAGGAAGGTCAGTTCCCCCCAAACCCCTCCGGTAATCAAATTTCAGCATATCAGGTTTGTGTGCCAAGTCTGACCCAGATCTATTGGTATTTGGGTTCAAAGTGCTCTCTGGGTGTAGGTGAACTGCAACTCCCTCAAATCAAGGTGAATTTTCCCCAAGGAAAATTGTTGGTCATGGGGGATCTGTGTGCCAAGTTAGATCCAGGTCCATCATTGGTGGAGTTCAGACTACTCTTAGATTGCCGGTGAACTATATATCCCAGGATCCACAACTCCTATAAAAATCATGGCAAATTCTCCCCGAATATTTCTAGTATGTTCAGTTGCTGATCAATTCCTCTGTTTGCTATGTGCCATAGAAAATAATAGGAAAGGGTTAAGGGAGAGGCAGTGGGTGGTGACATGCAAATTCCACACCAATTGAGAGAGATAGGAACTGTGGGATGTCTGTGGTGGAGAAAACACATAAAATCTGGGATGAAACAGTCCTGTATGAAAGCCTTCATTTGTGTGGTGGGCAGTGTGGTGTTTGTGGAGGACATTGGCAGGGCTCTTGTACATGTTCATGGTGCTCACTATAACCTGCAATGTCATTGAAAGGAGGGCCTTTGGTGTCTCCTGAGCAGTGGGAGGTATAGCTGTATGTGAAGGCAGGAGCTTGTTTGTGTAAGTGGACATCCCAGCCCCATACATACACACACACATTTTCACTTTTATTATGTGTATAGATAGATAGATATAAATGTAAATAAAAAGACACTCCAATGTAATAGAAACATTGGATATGTTTCTTTAGACACTCTGGGAATTGCAGCAACAAATGCCTTGACCTCCCGATACATTTGCCCTGTCTGGAAGAGCCCAGAGTTAAATTAATGGAGGAAAATACTTCCAGTGACCCATATCCAAAGACCTGAAACCCTTCCAACCCATATCGCTTACTCTCCTCTGCCTTCCTTCACAAACTTTTTATACTTAGTGTTTGTAGGAGAAGTATGGAGTTGCCCCTTCCCCCACCCCATTGCTTTTTTTTTAAGGAGGAAGGAACATTTCCACATTGCAGATTCAGTCAGGCGGAGGACATGACTTGTGTAATCCTAATAAATCAGGCAGTTCCCAAGTGGCAAGAGCAACAGGGGGACAGAGAAGGAGGAGTCCTGCATGTTGACCTTAGCGAGAGCTGATCGGGAAATGATGTCCTTTAAACCGACTCCTGGAGAGATCTTCTCCATTTCCTTTGACAAATTGTAACTGCCCCTGATGGCCACAATTTTTGTCTTTGAAAAAAAAAACCCAGGGCTGATTTAGCATTGCACAAACTGCCCCCATTATCTCGTAGAATAAAAATAATCAAGAGGAAGTCTTGAGATTGTTGGACCATCTGAAAAATTATTCCCATCTGCTCCCACCAGAGCTGTTAACTACCTTGGGGAAAATTCCTCATTTGTAGGACAGACAAATGTTGACTTTAAACGATGGAGGGAAAAAGCTTTTTTTTTTCCTTAGGAGTATTTGCTAACACAGAAATGGCAGTGGAGAGGAGATAAGGAGAGAGAAACCTAGCTAAGCTGCTTTTATACATAATGAATGGCTATAAATGTGATATCCCTAATACTATCAATTTGGGGGGCTTCTAATGCTTCCACTTCAGCCTTTTGGATCATAACACTCCACACAATTGTGTTTTCTGGAGAACTATAGCATCTAAAAGTATTCCGACACGATTAAATGGTCTGTTTTAACAAACCACTCTTGTCGGAAAAGCTTTGCATGCCGATATTACGACCTGTCATTATTGTCCTCTGAGGTTGAATACCTCTAAAAAGGGAAGGAAGAAAGACCCCCCTAATAAGATCTACAAATCTGGTTCATACAGCCTGCTTTATTATGTTTGTAAAGGGTAAAAATTAAGTGGGTTACTGCCCATGGGACTGATGGAAACACAACAAAGAAGAGATTGGGAAGGTCATTTTGGAGAATATTCGTAAAAGTTTTCATTAAAAAGTATACATCTCCATGAATAATGTTTTGAGTATAAAATCTCACAATAAAAGTGTGTTTTCTGCTGTAGTAGATTTAATCCATCAAGTTCTTCATTTAATAGACGCTACTGGACATGCTGAGTTGACTGTCACCATGGGATTTTAATACAACAAAGATTTTGCCACATACCTTTAATGATGTCTTTTTGTGGTGCAAGTTGGACGAACACAAAATGCTAGCTTGCATTTTTGGTCTTTATGCTAATGGTCTTCAACTTTCTCTAACTTATCCATTTATTTGCCCAAAAGTCATAAAAAATAAACAGCTTGACCCATATACACTTCCTTAGGTTTCATCAAAACAGAAACCTGTCGCAATAGCATATTTTTTTAGTACAGAGTGTGTTTTTCTTCTTCTTTACTTTAAATTCTGGTTAACATCACATCTGCCTGTCGACCGCATCTTCCCCTAACAAAGCTGTGCAATCTTTAAGATCTTCTGGGGAGGCTCTCCTCTCGCTCCTTATCCCATCACAAGTGCGGTTGGTGGGGATAAGAGAGAAGGCCTTCTCTGTGGTGGGCCCCCTGCTCCGGAACTCTCTCCTCAGGGAGGTTAGGCTGCCACCCACCCTGTCTACTTTTTATAATGATCTAAAAATGTGGTTGTTCTGCTGTGCCTTTGATTAGACAGTTCTCCAGATAATTTTGGTCTCCAGCTATGACCCAAGATCGAAGGTCTAGACCTGTTGCACCGTAGACCTGAAGGCCCCTCAGTAAACCACTTGACACTGGCAACGTTTAAATGATTTATTTAGAATAACTGGATAAAGGAAAGAGGCTAGGAATATAGTCTATTGATGCTTCCCAAAGCAGCAACAGATAGTAGCAAATTGTCCAAAAGAAGCAGGAAACAAGGTTATAGTTCTTTGGCAAACAGGAACAAAAGTAAAGAGGTTCTTCTTGCCCCAAGGGCTAAATCCAGGAAAGAGCCTTGGCACAAAGCTTGGCAAACAGAGTCTTAGAAGTTGGAAGGCCCAGGACCCAGGCAAAGTTACTTGAAGGCTTGGCTAGGAAAACTGAACGTTGACAAAGGATGCTTCCATCTCTGAGACCTGACTTAAGTAGGTCTCATACCCTTTGAAGTTACGACGCCTCCAAGACGTCGGACCGGGTTCTCATAAGTTTCCCAGCTGGGCCTGCTCAGGCCTTTCACATGGGAATGGTATGTGATTCCAATTAGCAGCAGCAACTGGGCACTGGGGAGTGAATCCATCCCCACTTATCGGCCTGGGATGGAGCCAAGAGCTTGTCCTTGAACAGGGAATGAACTGGGAGGCACTGCAAAGGCTGCCTGGTAACGGCTTGCTTTCTAGCCTGGCAGAAACAACATGGCTTCGGTCTGGTTTGACCAAGGAATCAGGCTGGGGACCATGTTGGGGTGTGACAAGACCACTGATTCTCAAAGTGGGCAATACCACCCCCTGGTTGTCGATGAGGCAATCCAAGGGGGCGGTGGGAAGCTCAGGGGAATTTGGGGGGTGTTGAATGATTGGCTATTTAGGAGGGGTTGCACAGCCCTCTTCTTTGGCCCTGCCCCCTTCGCTTTGACCTGCATATTAGATACTTGGATTAGAATTCGTAATAGAAGCAAAATTATTTATGAAGTAGCAACAAAAATATGGTTGGGGCTCACCACAACATGAGGAACCTTATTTAGGGGTCATGGCATTAGAAATGTTGAGAACTACTGCATTAATGCATATATTTAATTGTTTAATTCCTATTATATTTTTTAAAAAATAATTTATAGGGGGGCAATGAGTAATTTTATTTTTCTGGAAAGGGGGCGGTAGGACATAAAATTTTGGGAACCACTAGTCTAAACCTTGCGCTTTAGTACTCTCCCCTGCCCATAGATATCATGTTCTGCTTCATATTGCTTTTCTTCTCCTAATTCTATCACCTAGCTTTTGCACTTTATCAATCAGCCCTGTCCTGAGAGAGTGTGACTTGCCAAACGTAACCCATGGCGAAGTGAATATTTGAACCCTGAACTCCAAAGTCATATGATAACTTAAGCTAAAATACTATACTGGATTTTGTGAAAATCTTGTTTCCTTTTAAAGCAGAGGTAAAGGGTTTTGTGTCTCCCTAGAAGTTGATGTATTATAGTTCTGTTCCCATCGTCCACATGTCTGGTCAGAATTTGCATTGGGCAACATACGGAAGGTCATATGCTTCCTCAAATCTGATGTGGAAACTCAAAACGAATCATTCATTAATTACACTGTAAGTGAAATGTAGACATCTGAGTTCAGTGGTTGATGTCCCAACTCCTTATGCGGGAGATTCTATGTTCAGTCTGAAAACATTGCAAAATCATTCAGAAAGGTTACCTGGAGACTCTAAAGCCCAGGAGAATGGTTGCAGCCAGGGAGAGAAGACTGGGCTCAATGAACCTCAAAGAAGGCAAAGTCCCATGCAGGAGAGTTGAGAAGTGTTTTGCATTCAGTTGTAGAAAGGAAGCATCTTATGCCTTCAGCTGGCTCGACAAACAACTGGCAGGCAACAGCGATAGGTTTCCGTTTGTAATATTGGATCACGAGGAAGGTGTTTTGCCTGAGTTTTCCATTCCGTTTGCATCCTAATTACAAAAGACATGGGGAGGAAAAAAACTGGCTATGCTCTGTCTTTCACATCTCATTACATTGGTTCAGGTTTATTACTAATTCTTTGTTAATACAATGTTCACCCTGGGAACGACATTTTTTTTAATCTAGTTACTCTGCTGCATGAAACTCCTAAAGCAGGAAGTCCTTGAATATCGCATCATATTTCTCTTGGTATTTTAAGTGACACTCACCATATTGTTCTAAGTAGGCTTCATCAGCCGGCCGCTCTCTGGAGGTGGATGCATTCGCTCAGAGTTCCTTCAAGAGGTTTTTTTCTGGCCTAGAGAGAGACGAGGGACAGGAGTTGCATGGAAAACCTCATTGCGGTGCAGGGATCACTCTCACCTCAGGCGCCGCTTGCTTTTCGTTTTACATTAGCGACGTGCCAAATAACATGACATCACAAACCTGCCTTAATCCTTGCTTTGCCAGTTTTTAGCAATACAAACCACCAAAGAATTTACAGCACTACCCAGCAACACCGGGCTTATACAACATTCAGTCAACAAGTCCCCAAAGGCAAGGGAAGTATAGCCAATGCTTACACATTCATGCCGCGAAATGCCGGCCCAAAGGACAAGCTCTCTAATCCCACCAATGATGTCCCAAACCTATGATGGCTACCAGCCGACAATACCCACAGACCTCAATCCATTTTTATTGTATTCCAGCTGCAGTGCGATATTTCCTGGCCTCCCCTTTAGCACCACACATACAGTGTACTTGAAAACAAAAATCTATAATATTGATTGCACAATGTCACCACAATTATTCTTTTGAAACAGCCATTGAAAACAAATTACATCTGCACTGCCTTTTCATCCGATTGCTCTGGGTGAGCAATGCTCACGGTAGCCCCTAGCGCTTTCAATGTTAGCACTGTGTCACTAAAGACAAGGAAGCAGGGGACATTTGAGGGGGGCGCTTTCAGGGGGGGAGAAGGAAAACCGCCAGGAATGCACTTAAAACAGAAAGGAAGAACATCATCGCATTAAACAGATCCGGGAAACCTTCCCTATAACCAAATGCAACAGCTGAAAACACAACAATAGCACAAGCACTGTACAATAAGTAGAAAAGGTATTTGTCGTTGTTCCTTTTCCCCACTCAGTGTCATCGCTTTCTCTTCCTTGTTTAAATGCAAGAAGATGCTCGACTAATTCCATTTAGGCAGACTGACCTGGAAGCACAAAGACCACAATGCCACAGATAGGCATCTTCTTAGATGGGTATCCAAGCAGATCATTATTACTAATATGTATATGTTTATTATGTTTATTTAGACCAGGCATGGGCAAACTTGGGCCCTCCAGGTGTTTTGGACTTCAACTCCCACAATTCCTAACAGCCTATAGGCTGTTAGGAATTGTGGGAGTTGAAGTCCAAAACACCTGGAGTGCCCAAGTTTGCAAAAGCCTAATTTACACCCTGCCTTTTCTCTCCACAATGAGACTCAAAGCAGCTTACATTCAAAACATTTCAATACACTTTAAATATACAAATATACAAATATTAAAAGAGAATTAAATATCATTCGCATTGTATGGTCGAATGCTTTCATGGCCAGAATCACTGGGTTGCTGTGAGTTTTCCGGGCTGTATGGCCATGTTCCAGAAGCATTCTCTCCTGACATTTCTCCTACATCTATGGCAGTTGGAGGTAGGTGTGAATGTTTCAATTGGCCACCTTGATTAGCATTTAATAGCCTAGCAGTTTTCAAGATGTGGCTTCTTACTGCCTGGGGGAATCCTTTCGTGAGAGGTGATTAGCTGTCCCTGATTGTTTCTTGTCAGGAATTCCCCTGTTTTAGAAATTTGCTCTTTATTAACTGCTTTTGCAACATGACCATACAATCTGAAAAACGTACAGCAACCCATGAATGCATTTGACAATACAATGCTAATGATATTAGCATTTTCTAAAAATCAGTTCAAATCCATCAAAACATATCCAAAACTAAAAAGTACAGCTGCCATTTTACTGGGCGACTCTTTTTTGTGACTTTATGAGTTCAGCCCAACAAAAGTGTCAAGGAACATTTCTCACCTCATTTGCTCCTGAATAAGAAAAAAAAAAACCTCTTGTTGAAATTTTAAATATTTCTAGGTATTCTCAAGAACACAAGGAACTGAGTATGAATAGGAGAATCGACATTAGGCAATTGTACTGTTCCATTATATATAATGGAATGTGAGCATTCATAGCTTTGGTACCCTGGGGGGGGGGGGTCCTGGAACCAAATCCTAGCAGGTACCAAGGTCCATGGTTGTCGGACACAACTGGGATGCACTATCCACCATGAAGGACGTGCTGAATAAAAAGGATGGTAACAAGTCAATGGAAATGGGGGCGGGAGGAAAGCATATTAATTTGGCTAAGACAGATGTAAACAGAATGTGGTTACAAAACTGTCCAAAGAGGAAAAACACACGCCAAAAATCAGATTCAAGGTATGCATTTGGAATTGTTGAAAGAGTGCATCATTGAAATGTGAGCAATCAAAAATGGAGGATGTCTGCATTCGTGTTGTCTTTTGGGAGGCTTTTTATGGTTATAGCATAGTCCCGCTCCCTAAAATGCCAGAAGGGTGGTTGTGTGAATCAGTCTTTACACAACCTGTGGTCACACTCCTTGCCCTTCTGTACAGCATTTGACATGTCTTCACATTTGCTGCAGGTTGGCTTCTTTTTTCCTTCCCAACATCTGATTGCTCCTTTGTAACATTATAAATCGCTTATTCCAGAAAACACATACACATGTGTATTTCATTCAGGGCGAGCAATAAAACATTTGGCCACCCCCGGTCAAAGGGAAATGTGTTTGCTCTCTTTTGACCACACAAGTCACTGCTGTGGGTTCTTGCAGCATGGAAATGCTAACTTTGGAGTATTAAGAAAACCAATAGCCTTGTTGACATGAACATGGGAGCCTAACCCCTGAAGCCTCCTGATATGAAGCATTGATTTTTCTGCCTGAGTTTGGCTCTAAAGTCATTCATTCTGAGTGGTCAGGACTCAAAGGCTCAGGGAAAAAAGAAAGAAAGAAAGAAAGAGTCTTTCCTATTGCCCCTCCAGGCAAAGCAGAAGAGTAAACCTCACATTTTGAGAGATTATGTTTAGTGAAATCTTGTTTTATACCTCAACACACAGAAATAGAAATAGAAATAGAAATAGAAATAGAGAGAGAGAGAGAGAGAGAGAGAGAGAGAGAGAGAGAGAGAGAGAGAGAGAGAGTTTAAAGTGATCTGGATTTAATCCTGATCTGGAAGATAACATTTCATCATCATCATCATCAGTTTCTCACTTGTTAATCGCCCTCCATTAAAATGCTCCAGGCGATTTACATAAAACAATTGCATTAAAACACACAATACCAAATAGCCTGCATTAAACATTAAAAGCTAAAAAGCCAGGTCTTGAGTGCCTGAGCAAAGGGTTGCAAGTCACACATGGCCCTCAAGTGGGAAGGCAAGGAGTTCCACAAGACAGGGGCAGAGATGGAGAAGGCCCTACGTCTTGTGCTCTCGAAACGCACTTACCTGGGGCCTGGAACATACAGTAAGTTTACTTGGAGGAGTCATGGTGACCACTGGCGGCGAAGAGGGGAGAGGCGGTCTCTGAGATATTCTGGCCCCTGACCATAAAGCGATTTAAAGGTCAGAAGCAACAACTTAAACAGGGCCCGGAATTCCGTTGGAAGCCAGTGCAAATGTAACAGAGTTGGAGTTATGTGGCATCTCAACGGTGTTTTTGCAAGTAGCCTGGCAGCCACATTCTGAATAATGCGGATCCTCCGAGTAGTCGACAAGGGAAGGCCAACATACAAGGCGTTACAATAATCCAGTCTAGATGTAACTGTCACATGGATGATTGTAGCCAAGGCTTCCTCTGAAAGGTAAGGTGCCAGCTGTCTCGCATGCCGGAGATGGAAAAATACCTGCTTACTAACATTAGCGATCTGGGCCTCCATAGTCAACTGTGAATCCAGGACGACACCCAAGCTCTTAACAGTGGAAGATGGATGAAGGGGGGCACATCGAAGTTGGGCAGGGAGGGCACCACTCCAGGTGGGCGGCCAGGCCACAAAAACCCAGTCTTAGTAGGATTCCCCTTCAACCTACTGGCATGCAGCCATCTCGATACATTTAGAGAGAGAAAAAACATTGAGACTATATTAAATACAGTTATACAATGGTATATTCATTGACCTGCGACCAGAAGAAATCTGGAGCCTGTAAAATGATATTTTCCAAATTTAAGCATGGTATTAACAATCTATATTAAAAAGCTCAGGTGATACCCAGTGTTAGGTAATATCCATTTAAGATTAATATTTTGCCCTTTTTGTTGTTGCTCTGTGGATTTGAGAAGTTGGGTTTTTTTATTTATTTATTTGTTTGTTTATTATTCCAATTCATATACCGCCACTCCCCGAGGGCTTGGAGCGGTTTACAGTGCAAACAAGAACAATATACATAAAAACCAAATGAAAACAAAGAGAAATCACCAATCAGCAGGATTCGAATGCCTGCCGGAATAAGATAGGGAGATAGGGGTAAATCTATAAATTTGAGGCCACTTATGGTGCCCCTTGTGGTGCAGTGGGTTAAACAGCTGAGCTGCTGAACTTGCTGACTGAAAGGTCAGCGGTACAAATCCAGGGAGTGGGGTGAGCTCTCGCTGTTAGCCCCAGTTTCCGCCAACCTAGCAGTTCGAATGCACGCAAATGTGAGATCAATAGGTACCGCTCCAGTGGGAAGGTAACGGCGCTCCATGCAGTCATGCCGGCCACATGACCTTGGAGGTATCTACAGACCACGCTGGCTCTTCGGCTTAGAAATGGAGATGAGCACCAACCCCCAGAGTCGGATATGACTAGACTTAATGTCAGGGAACACATTTACCTTTTGAAGTCACAAATGTGTGTTGTTGTTTTCTTTTTTAAGATGTGGATCTGGTGGCTTTGGGGGCTCCTGGAGATTCAGGGGTCAGCATTCCTGACTTTGGGGCACATTGAAGATGGGTTCCCAAGGTTTATATAGCATGAGTACAAAGGGAATCAAAGTATATAATCCATCTCCTATCCCAACAACAAGTACTAGCAACTTGCTAACAGGCAATCTGATCACTCAGTCCCATTCCCAGTCTTTGGTCTCTTCTGTCTTTTAACGTCTATGCTAATGCAAACATGTCCCATGCTGTTTCACATGTACATGAAACTGCTGGGAGAGATCATCCAGCATTTTGGAGTACAGTGCCACCTATATGCAGATGACACTCAACTATATTATTCCTTTCCACCTAAAGCCAAGGAAGCTGTCCTGACCAGTGTCTGTCATCAATAATGAATTGGATGAGGGCAAACAAACTGAAACTTAATCTAGGCAAGACATGGAATGGGGATCTAGCCTGTGCTAGATGGGGCCACACTCCCCTTGAAGACATAGATTTGCTGTTTGCGGGTCCTCCTGGACTCAGCATTGAACCTAGAGGCCCAGGTGTCAGCAGTGGCCAAGAGAGCTTTTGCACAATTAAAACTTGTGCACCAACTGCACCCATTCCTTGAGAAGCCAGATCTGGCCACAGCGGTCCATGTCTTAGTTACATCTTTTCTAGATTACTGTAATGCACTCTTTGTGGGGCTGCCTTTGAAGAATGCTCAGAAACATCAGCCGGTCTGAAGAGTTGCAGCCAGGATGCTCACTGGGGCTGGCTACAGGGAGCAAACAACACCCCTGTTGCAGCAGCTCCACTGGATGCCAGTCTGTTTCCGAGCACCAGGGCCGTAGCCAGGATTTTGATTCTGGGGGGGGGGGGGCTGAGTTTGGTTCGGGGAGGGGCAGAGACTGGGTGGACGAGGGTCTACCCTAGCAAACCTTTTGTATTGTTATCCCAATAACCCCATGACTGTGGGATATAATGAGCATGGTGATCAGATCATGATATGAATAAACATTTAAACAGTTTAAATAATGTACCAGTAAGGCCTTTTCGCAGACCACCCTGAGAATTTCGGGGGGGGGCTGAAGCCCCCTTAGCCACTCCCCTGGCTACATGCCTGCTGAGCACAATTCAAAAGTTCAAGATGGTTCAGGTCCAGGCTAATTGGCCGACCGCATCCCCTTATAGGAACCTACCTGGGCACTGAGATCTTCAGGAGAGGCCCTTCTCTCAATCCTACCTCCATCTCAAGCACGGTTGGTGAGAACGAGAGAGTGGGCCTTCTTGTTGGTTGCTCCCAACTCTGGAACTCCCTGCCCAGGGAAGCCAGAATGGCCCCCTCCCTGCTGTCCTTCTGGTAGGAGGGTAAAACCCGTTTGTTCAGACAGGCTTTTAAAAATGAAGGTTTTAAAGATCTAGTTGTGAGGTGCTGTGGTTTTTAACTTTGAACATGTTTTAATGGATTTAGCTGTGAATTTTTAAATATTATTTATATTTAATTCTGTTTTAATTTTTGCATATTTGTATATTTTAAACTGTGTGCTAAGCTGCTTCTAGTCTCCTTCAGGAGAGATAAAGCAGGGTATTAATGAATATACTGTAAATATAACTAGATGTCCCCTGCCACACGTTGTTGTGGCCCAGTCTGCTGATATGGAAAATAAAGTAATGAGAAGGTGTTGGTTTCTAATAGATGTAATTTCTTTATGCTTGTGGATGAACAGTATTTCTTGCTGTTTCTTTGTCAGTGTGGATGTAGAGATTGTCTGGTTTGCCTACTCTGGAACATGCAACATGTAATTGTCCTTCTTTAGGGGTCCCTTTCAAATCTATGATATGATATCTGTCATATACATGTGTGTGTGTGTGTGCGCGCATTTGTGTGAATCATATATATTTATTCAGCATGGTTAGGTACCATAGGAATCTTTGTATTTCAGAATAAAGTCAGAAAAATTACCCTTTTGGCGTGATTTTGAAGTTTTTAAGGAAACCGGAAGTCCCTTTGCCCTTCTGAAGCTTTTCCCACCATTTTTGTTACGAATCAGAAAGTGAGTGAGTCGGAAATGATTCTACTTTTCCCTGCTTTTGGTCCCTGGACTCGGCTCAAGCCAGAGAAGCCAGTTTTAAACCCAGAAAAGGATGAATTTCCTCTGCTTGCTTTCCCCCGCTCCTGGAGTAAAACAACCACTTTAAAAGTAGGAACCACCCAGTGAAACAGCAAAAAAAAAAACCTTTCAAACTGTTAATGAAAGGATTCGGAAGGCTCAGAAGTTTCAAAAAGTTTTGAACATTTTTTTTCTGTGAAAATCGGAATTGACTTTAGAATTGAACCACCAGCGCCCCCTACATCCGAAACAAGTTTTGAACCATTTTTTTAAAAAAAATCTAACAAACCTAATATCTATCTATATCTATGGCTGGATGGCTCTTTGTCAGGAGGGTTTTAATTATGTTTTCTTGCCCTGGTGAAGGGAGTTGGATTGGATGGTCTTAAGGCAGCATTTCTCAACTTGGGGGTTGTGACCCTTAGGGGGGGTCACAAGGGGGTGTCAGAAGGGTCGCCAAAGACCATCGAAAACACAATATTTTCTGTTGCTCATGGGGTTTCTGTGTGCGAAGTTTGGCGGAATTCTTTCATTGGTGGGGTCCAGAATGCTCTTTGATTGTAGGTGAACTATAAATCCCAATAACTACAACTCCCAAATGTCAAGGTCTATTTTCCCCAAACTCCACCAGTACTCAAATTTGGGTATTTGGAGTATTTGTGCCAAGTTTGGTCAAGATCCATCATTGTTTGAGTCCACAGTGCTCTCTGGATGTAGGTGAACTACAACTCCAAAATTCAATGCTCACCAAACCCTTCTACTGTTTTCTGTTGGTCATGGGAGTCCTGTGCACCAAGTTTGGTTCAATTCATCCATTAGTGGAGTTCAGAATGCTCTTTGATTGTATGTTACCTATAAATCCCAGCAACTACAATTCCTAAATGACAAAATCAAAAATTTTGAGTAATGGTCACTCCTTGGGTGAGTGCAGTGGGCCGCGGCACACTTTTTACATTTACAAAATCCTGGGGCACACCACCAACCAAAATGACACAAAATGACACTCTAACACAGTAATACATATAGTTAATATGTTTTAAAATGTATTTATACATTCAGTGTGAAACCTAGGCCTGTTTTGATGATCACAACATAGATATCCTGGCAGGAATGGCAGAAAGACACATACGAAGGTCTTGCTCAACAGCTGTCAGTCATGGGAAAACTTCGGCTCTCTGGGTGTTTTGGACTTCAACTCTCACCATTCCTAACAGCCTGAGGCCCTTTCCTAATTAAGTGGCTGAGGGGGGGGGGGAGGAAAAGGGCCTGAGGCTGCTAGGAATGGTGGGAGTTGGAGTCCAAAACACCTGGAAGTTCCAAGTTTGCCCATGCCAGCTTTCGATTCCATAGCCACATCTATCTTCAGCCTCTGGCGGTTTGAATAAGTAATTATCTACGTGATTTTCTACCTTGTCGCTATGATTATGGTGCTGCTTCTTTAAATTGTCCGCAAACTGACTGTGTTTTTGTGTGGATCCCGGAACTGACATTGGATAACATTGTGAGGATACACTTTGTTTTTTGCACTCACTTCCGTGATTTCATCAAATATCGTGAGTTTCCCATAGAGGAGCGCTCCGTGAACTCGCTACTTCCTGGTTCACAACACTTCCGCTCTCTGTGGTGACCACGCCAAACTACCTTATGTAAGACTTCTGATTTTCTTCAGCAGGATTGGGTACTTTGAATGTGTTTTTTGCATATGATTATGTATGAATAATTGTGCATTTTGTACTGTGACGTAGCGGTATTGGAGTAAGGGTACTGGAGGTTCCAATTTCCCACGGCACACCTGAAGATCGCTTACGGCACACTAGTGTGCCCTGGCACACTGGTTGGGAAACACTGGGTTAGTGGATGTCTTGTGGCAAAATTTGGCAGCAATTTTTCCAACAGATTTTGAGTTATGATGTCACTCAAAATGAACAGAGCATTTTAATATATAGATAGATAATTATAATTATAATAATGTACTTGAAACACACAATCCTTTCTGTGCTACCAGGCAAAGGTTACTGTTTGGTCATGAAACTGGTGAGATGTTTATCTTTCAGCTGAATACAGCTTTAAATCTCAGTTAGCACCTTCCTGTTCAACACAGTGGAGATAGGGTTTGTCTTTGCCTTCCTCTGAGGCTGAAAAAATGTGAGTTGGCCAGGTCACGTAATTGGTTTCTGTGGTGAAACAGAGATTTGAATTTGATTCTTGTCAAATTGAGATAGTTTGAAGTTGTGCCAACAGCTCATAATGACACATCAGATATTGTCTAATGTCTCATTGAATTGAATAAAATAGACATTGAATTCAGTGAGAAACTTTTCGTTTGTCTGGGATTGGAGTGTTGCAAAGAAAGAACTAAACATTCTGGGCCTGGTTATTTCAATTTGTACTTCTGGCAGGTTTCCAAAACTATATGCTTTGATTCCTCGTCTTTTTTTTTTTGCTTTTCTTGACCTGTGAACAATGTGTAGCTACTTATTCCTGTGTGCATGACTGCAGCTTGAAGAAATGTTTCCAGGAAAAAAAATCCACTGGTTGCTTGTTACTCACCAAAGCAGACGACCTGGCTTACTTATTCTGCAAATAACAGTCATGTTCAGTTGTCATTCCTCAAATACTACTGCTAGATGGCTTGTTATTTCTCAAATGCGTCCATTCAATGCCTACTCATTATTCTGCCTAGAGTAATTATGACATCTCCACACTTGTTATTTCTTCTCAAACGCTACCACTGGGCTTTCCTTCGTTATTGCTCATGTACTGCTGATACGCCTCCCTGTTGGTCCTTTTTTGCTGCCACTGTGACATGTTCATTCTTCTCTGAGAAGAGAAAATCTGTATTAAATGGACATTTTAAGATGTCCTATGGAAAACCCCTACTTTTCCTTCTTTTCTAATCAAGTTAGCTACCATGGGTCAATGAAAACAGGCCACAGTATTTAAATGAGTTTTCCACCAACCGTGTAAACTCTTGGGGGAAAAAACTCTGTAAAGATTCAGGCTGAGCATTCCTTATCCAAAATGCTTGGGACCAGAAGAGTTTTGGGATTCAGATCTTTTGAAATGCCTAAATTTTGAAATGCCTATATTTGCATATACAGTAGAGCAGGGGTGCTCATTAGGTAGATCATGATCTACTGGTAGATCTCAGGCAGGGCAGAAGGAAGGCTCAGTCCCGCCCCGCAGGCGCCCAACGTCATCCAGGTGCTGCCAGCCAGTCAGCATGGCGGCAGCGTGACCGGCATCGCTATGGCCCATATGGGAGCCATACATGGTGTGTATGGCTCCCATGCCATTTCTGCCGCCGCCATGATGTCACCCACGCCGTTTTCCCTACCATTTCGTGGTCTCGCCAGAAGAAGGGCACAGGGGAGGGTTGTGGCCAGAGGTGGTTCCAACTGCGGCTGCTGCAGCATGGACTGGGTCTCAGAGCTGTTGGTAAGCCAGTGGAGGGGCTTCCTCTTTTCTCCTTCCCTGTCCCTCCCCCTTGCTCTCTTTCCCTCCTTCCCTCTTTCCTTCCTTCCCTACTTTCCTTCCTTCCTTCCCTTCTTTCCCTTCCTCCCTTCTGTTCTTCCCTCCTTCTTCTCTCTCTACCTCCTTCCCCCCCTTCCTTCATTTTTCCCTTCCTTCCTTCCCTTCCTTCCTTCCTTCCCTACTTCCCATCCATTCTTCCTTCCCTTCTTTCCCTCCCTCCCTTCTGTTCTTCCTTCCTCTCTCTCTCCCTCCTTTCCCTTCCTTTTCCCTTTCTTCCTTCCCTCTTTCCTTCCTTCCCTAATTCCCATCCTTCCTCCCTTCCCTTCTTTCCCTCCCTTCTGTTCTTCCTTCCTTCCTCTCTCCCCCTCCTTTCCATTCCTTCCTTCTTCCCTTCCTCGTCTCCTTTCTTCCTTTCCTTCTTTTCCTTCCTTTCCTTCCTTTCTCCCCTCCTTCTTGCCTTGCCTTCTTTCCTTCCTGTTTCCTCCCTCCCTCCCTCCCTCATTCCTTCCTTCCTCTCTGCCTTGAACATTTGCTGTTGGTTGTGGGGTTTCTGTGTGGGAAGTTTGCTCCAATTATGTTGTTGGTGGGGTTCAGAATGCTCTTTGATTGTAGGTGAACTATAAATCCCAGCAACTACAACTCCCAAATGACAAAATCAATTTTTTTAGTGATGGTCACTCCTTGTAGGTGTCTTGTGGCCAAAATTGGCAGCAATTCATCCAGTAGTAAGACATCAGTTTGTGTGTGTCAACTGTAAAATCGAATGTGTGGAAGGGCTCTGGGTTATCTGAGGTCCTTTCCACACAGTTGAATAAAATCCCATGTTATCTGCTTTGAATCAGATTATATGGCAGTGTGGACTCAGAAAACCCAGTTCAAAGCAGATATTGTGTTATATGTTTCACATTTTTTAGTGGGTAGGGAGAACATTTTGACTTGGTTGTTTTATAAGTCGCTCGCTTACTGAAAAAGTGTGAGCACCTCTGCAGTAGAATCTTGGCTTATCCAACATAAATGGGCCGGCAGAACGTTGGAAAAACAAAAATGTTGGATAATGAGGAGGGATTAAGGAAGAGCCTATTAAACGTCAAATTACGTTATGATTTTATAAATTAAGCACCAAAACATCATTTTTAACAACAAAATTAACAGAAAAAGAAAAGCGTAGTCTCTCTTTTCCTGTCCACCAACATTAAGTTTCCCATTCTTGAGTATTGTAACTGCTTTGGGAAACTGTGATCGGGCATTCAGACAACATGGCCAGTCCAGCAGAGTTGATGGCATAAGAGCATTGCTTCAATGCTGGTGGTCTTTGCTTCTTCCAGCACGCTGACATTTGTCAGCCTGTCTTCCCAAGAGATTTGCTGACTTTTTCTAAGGCAACGCTGATGGAATCATTCCAGGAGTTTTGTGACGTCTATAGCAGTCCACATTTTGCAGGCGTATAGCAGGGTTGGGAGGACAATAGCTTTATAAACAAGCACCTTGATCTCCCTATGAATGTCCCAAACTTTCAACACTCTCTGCTTCATTCGGAAAAATGCTGCACTCGCAGAGCTCAGGCAGTGTTGCATTTCAGTGTCAATGTTGACTTTTGTGGAAATGCGGCTGCCAAGATAGCAGAAATGGTCAACATAGCCTCATATGAACACTTGTATAAAACAGTTGCTGAAATGTCACAGTAGACTTGTGTTTACAGTTTAGGCACAGAATGTATCATTTTTGAGAACAGCACAATTCTGTGTATATCTGCTAAGAGGTTAATTTAGTTCTATAGCAGTGTTTCCCAACCAGTGTGCCGGGGCACACTAGTGTTCCGTGAGCGATCATCAGGTGTGCCGTGGGAAATTGGAACCTCCAATATGCTTTCTTCCCAGCCTCGCTCTACTCGCTTTGCCTCGTTTTTCTCAGGAGGGGAGGGGGGAAGACATGACCCGTGCGGGTGCTACTGCGCAGACTTGCCCCACGTCTTCCTCCCTCCCCCTCCCCTCCTGAACACGCTCACTCTGCCCCCTCAGATAAAAATGACGGCAGAAGCGGCAGTGTGAGCAAAGTGAGACGAAGCGAGCAGAGCGAAGCTCGGAAGAAGGGAGCCCAAGTGGAGAAGAAAAAATAAGTGTTTGGCAGGAGGGGGAAGAAAGGGCGTGAAGGGGAAGGGGGAGGAAGAGGTCTCTGTCAAAAGCTGGCATGGGCAAACTTGGACCTTCCAGGTGTTTTGGACTCCAACTCCCACCATTCCTAGCAGGCTCAGGCTCTTTTCCTTTTTCCCCCTCAGCCACTTAAGCAGGAAAGGGCCTCAGGCTGTTAGGAATGGTGGGAGTTGAAGTCCAAAGCACCCAGAGGGCCAAAGTTTTCCCATGCCTGTTTTAGGGACCTTAAAGTGGTGAGCCTCCTTCCAACATTGTGATTCTGGATAGAAAACAAACAACAACATAACATAACATTGTTTGAGTCCACAGTGCTCTCTGGGTGTAGGTGAACGACAACTTCCAAACTCAAGGTCAATTCCCAAGCAAACCCTTTCAGTACTTTCTGTTGGTAATGAGAGTCCAATATGCCAAGTTTGGTTCAATTCCATCGTTGCAAGAGTTCAGGATGCTCTTTGATTGTGTGTTAACTATAAATTGAACTGAAACAAGATCGTAGTTTAAAGCTAAAATTTGCTGATCTTGCTTTGGACATTTTTTGGTTATCTGTTGCCAGGGAATTCCTCATTCTGGCCAACAAAGCTATTTTGACATTGCTCCCGTTTTCAACCACATTTGCCCTCCAACCCCCTGAACAAAAGAGACGAGACACAAAATATTGGGTTCAAATTGAGCAACTTTTATTTAAAGTTACCTATTTAAATTTCCTTAATTCTAACTCATAGGGTGTCAGGAATCAAGGTGTATCCCAGCCGAGGTATCATCTCCCCTCGGCTAACGATATCAATTTTTGGGCGAAACACCTGGATTCCCTGATAATCCAACCAGGGCAACCCTTTAAGGGGAATGAATGAGAGGTCTGTACTCAAGATCATGAGACCAGCCTCTTCCATTCCAGGGCCATTTCAGTTTATTCACCCCTCACCTTGAACTTTAAGGTGAGTGTTTAACTTAATGGCCCTCACCCCTGAAGGAGGTGCCTTAGGTGCACACCGACTATGGAATTTCCCTAACTATTTTCCGCTAAGCCTATTTAAATACATTCCACTCCCCTTACTAGCCCTACTACGCAAAGGGGTAGGCAAAAACTCCCTCCACAGTTAAGGTGGCAGGGGAGGAAATTCCTCACCCGATCCTCTTAGTTAAAGAGCAATCAAAAATCTTTACTGCTAATGGGCGGGAGTGGAGGGTCGACGTCCGAGCTCAGAATGAGCTCTGAGGGGGCTGGCCTTCCCCAGTAAGGCCATGCCCCCTGCCTCCTATAGGTTCAACACTGAACCTCCTCTTTTCCTGGTGGAGGGGGGCAAATTCCTCTCTCTCCTGGCTTCGCCAGGAGAGAAAGGCTGTTATCTGTGTGAAATGAGCTTCTCTAGCTTGACTGCGATAAAAACTAAAAACAGAGAGAGATTGACAGCTGTTGAGCAAGACCTTCGTGTGTGTCTTTCTGCCATTCCTGCCAGGATATCTATGTTGTGTTCATCGAAACAGGCCCAGGTTTCACACTGAGTGTATAAATACATTTAAAAACATATTAACTATATGTATTACTGTGTTAGAGTGTCATTTTGTGTCATTTTGGTTGGTGGTGTGCCCCAGGATTTTGTAAATGTAAAAAATATGCCGTGGCTCAAAAAAGGTTGAAAAACACTGTTCTATAGGACTTACTCCTAAGTAAGTGAGTATGGAAGTGCAGCTTAAGTGTTAGTCTTGACTATGAGAGTGGATGAATGTGTATGCAAATATATACAAAAATTAGCCCCTATTTTACAGAATACTACTCGTCCCTTCACATTTCCTCTGCATTCACCTTAGGTAAGATTCCAATGCAAACACTTTTTATAGAAGTATTGTTAAAATGCTGGTCATTCTCACTTTCAAAGGTGGTGGACAGATTATTTAGAAGCATGAAGAGAGTTGACTCTTTCCCCAATTACAAACAACGTGTTGGGTATATATATATATAGAGAGAGAGAGAGAGAGAGGAAAGCTTGATTAGCCAAGCCAATGGAAAATTCTGGAAAACGTACACAATTATTTCAACTGTCATAGGCTGGCAATTGTAATTGACATGATTTGTACACCACGCGGTGTAATAACTGAATATATTAAAAAAAATCACACGGCTTGATTACCAGGCGAACATTACTAGTGCCACAATATTATTAACAACACAATTATCGTGGCATCCCTAGGACAGGCTCTGAGCACTCCGATACATTAGCGAGCCTTTGCTAACGAAGAAAAAATTAAAGTGCAGCAAATTTCAAAGCACCAGTTGTACCCAATATCATTAAAAATTTATAAAACTACCCCTTCCGCCCCCACTGCACCGCCGCCATCATGCTCCCCCAATTTCCATCCTCAGCATGCAATGAATGTTTGGTTTAAAGGAAGATCAGCTGCAAGGGAAGGGCTGAAATCTCTCCTTCTTTGTCTCCTTCCCCTTCTCCTCCTCTCGCCTCTCATGTTCTCCTCCCAGCCATCCGCCCCCAACCGCCAAGCACCTCAATCCAGCTGAAATATGTAACCATTACAGAGTGACGGCTTGACACACAATGACCTGTCAGAACATTCATCTCTCAATGTTTTATTTTAGTGAGGAGCCAAGCTGCAGAAGAAAAAATAAGCAACTTGTTTCAAGGCTTGGAGTGAGATCAAACATTTCTGGCATTCCCACTTACCAGGCCTTTGATTTACAATGGATCTGTCAGGGGCTGATTAGACAGTGTGTGTTTAAAAACCTATAGATGTTTCACAATCCCGCACGGCTGCCCCCTTCTCTCTACTCCAGCCCAAAGCAGGCAACCTTTTCTCTCTCTCTTTCTCCCTTTGTCTCAATAACATGGATATTAATCTGGGTTACTCGGCACCACAAAACCACACACACCCCTTACACCTTGCAAGAATGGAAACTGAGACACTTTTGCAAAGAGAAAGGATGGACAACCCATGGCACTGGTTAAACTGGAAGGGCTCATTCAGAACTGCAGCTACCGTTCTTGCTCGATTGCTGCTCCTGTCTGTTTACATTATGCCAGATCTGATTACCTTTTTTCCCTGGGCTTTTGCATCTGAGGTTGTAATAGGCTCCGGAGGAAGAAATGGGTTAATCTGACTATTTCTGGTTCATGTCACTTCCATGTGATTTTAGACGTAAATCTCTTCCTATTTTTTATATTCACCTGCAATGTTAAAATAAAAAAGATATTTTAATGTGCATTATAATGTACGTTCAAATATATACTTTATCCAAAAATGCAAATCTAAGTGTTTTTTGCCCATCAGAATATGTATTTTATACTAGTTTAAAGTACATTGAAAATGTGTTTAAAGGAGTGTTTTCACTGAAAATCCATATTTAAACGTGTTTTCCAAATCTCTCTGTTGTGCTGTCCAGAAAGTTTTTCTAAAGCAGTAATTTATCCAATCCGTTTTTAGCATTATTTTGTGTTGTTTTCTTGAATCAGCATTTGCAGGCTCACATAAAGTCACAAATATTCTTGTATGAAATACCCTTTGATGCGGATTTTTTAAATGGATAATTGTATTATTATAGAAATCACAGTAACGTGAAAACCACTTGTCTATTGTATTGAGGAACTACACATTAGTTTGAAATGGAAACCAAATTAATTTCATCCCTGTCCCTTAGTCTTTCCTCTCAAGATGCTACTGAAATGTATATTTTGAAACAACAACAACAATAATATTATTAATAATAATAATATTTTAATGAAGCAGATAGTGTTTGTGGACCGGGACATCCGTAGGGAGACCAAGTTGCTTGTTTATAAAGCTATTGTCCTCCCAACCCTGCTATATGCCTGCGAAACATGAACTGTCTACAGACGTCACACGCAACTCCTGGAACGATTCCATCAGCGTTGCCTCTGAAAAATCCTGCAAATCTCTCGGGAAGACAAGCGGACAAATGTCAGCGTGCTGGAAGAAGCAAAACCGTGAGCATTGAATCTGCTCCTATGCCATCAACTCCACTGGACTGGCCACATTGTCTGAATACTTGATCACCACCTCCCAAAGCAGTTACTATACTCCCAACTCGAGAACGGAAAATGCAATGCTGGTGGACAGGAAAAGAGATTTAAATGGGGGCCATGCTAATCTTCTCTGTATCGTATATGTGCTGCCAAAGTGAGGATGTGAGGGCAATCTGTCTGTGACAACTGTCAACGCATTGATCACCAGGGTTGATTCAGCTGATCTGGCTGGCTAGACGTGTGTCCCCTCCCTCCCTCACTTCTCCACGTGCATCCCTCCCAAAGCTGCGCGCTCAGTGGAAGAGGACAACGTCCCAGGTATAGAAGGAGTGTACCAAGGTCTCCAGGTATAAGATAGATTTAAAGAGGGGCTTAAAGCCAACCTTAAAAACTGTGGCATAGACACTGAGAACTGGAAAACCCTGGCCCTTGAGCACTCTAACTGGGAGTCAGCTGTGACCAGCAATACTGCAGAATTTGAAGAGGCACGAATGGAGGGCGAAAAGGGAAGATGAAGGCGTATCAGGCCAACCCTGATCAGGACCACGTTCTACCATGTTCTCTCTTATTTTGAGAGAACATGTGGATCAAGAATAGGGCTCCACAGACACCTACGTACCCACTACCAGGGCACTACACTGGAGGACCATCGTCTCAAGCTACAAGGGATCACCTAAGTAATAGTAAAAGTAAGCTCTGGATTGGTCCTGGACTAAGCCATCAATGTAGATCCAGATTTAGTTACTGGCCTTAGGAGCATTGAGCTAAAATGCACTGTTGGCTGTTCTTGCATCTTTTGGACACACCAACACAACCCTAGAATATAGCCCCCAAGAACTCCTCTGAAATTCAATTTGACCTGTGAACCAAAAATGAATCCCCACCCTTGTCATACATTTCTCACAACATGTGGCTTTAAGAAAAAAAAATGCAGGTGTTAAAATACTTTTATGGTTATTGCAATTTTGGTGCCTATAATTACAAACCAAATAAGTGGGGAGAAGCCACTTGAAATATACGGCTTCCATTTGCTCCTAGAAGGAAACTGTAGGATTTGTGCCTGGCATTAGCGTATGTAATTCCTTAAGACTGTATTGTGGCATATGGTTCATGGTAGGAAATTATGAATACATGTCTTTGGAAAGCTTTTGGTTGTAAATTTGGGGCTTTGTACATCCATAACAATGCAATCTGACAAATGTAATTTATGTAATATTGAGTTAATACTGTATTATGAAATTAGCTTTCTGTAGTAAAGCTGTAATTTTAGCGAGAAAGACAATGCGGTGAAACAAAAAAACAAAACAAAACAAAACCAACATTAGCATTTTCTGAAAGGTAAAACTAATCTTCCAAAAGTCTGTTCTGTGATTTATTATAATGTGATATTTATGACTATCAGTATATTTAATCAAGCCCTAATGTACAAACACACAGCACAGCCTCTGCTCAGTATTGTCCCAATTCTTGCAGGCCAAAATGCTTATTGATAAAGAGCTCCAAAATGAAGCCCTGGCACTTTGGTAAATTCCTTCTAGCCACAATTATTAATTTCAGGGACTATATCAAAAATTGGTGCATATTCTCCAACATTTTACTGGTGAAAACTGTGGTGCATATGACCAAACAGAAGCAAAGCAATGGTAGTGAGGGAGCGACTCACCCCTTATGTGCCTGTGAGATCACTGCGCTCTGAGGAGCTCAACCTCCTTGAGGTCCCTTCCCTCGGAACCTGCAGACTGGCCACTACACGGCGGAGGGCATTCTCCGTAGCTGCCCCAAGTCTCTGGAACGGCCTCCCGGAGGAGATCCGTGCCATCCGTGCTCTCCTGCCCTTCCGTAAGGCCTTGAAGACTTGGCTCTTCAGGAGGGCGTTTGGCCCTTAGTTCAACTGTACTGTGCGCTGTGCCACCTAGGGCCACCCAGACTCTTATCTTGCCCCAGCCTCTATTGAGGGCTTGTGTTCTTAATATGTTTTAGCTGTTCTGATGTTTTAATGTGTTTTAACTGTTAATTGTTTATTATTCTTGGTGCTCATGCTTCCTTTGTAAACCGCTCTGAGCTTCGGAGTGAGCGGTATACTAAATCGAAGTTAATAAATAAATAAATACTCCACACTCCGGTTACATTCCGTATAGACTACTGCAACGCTCTCTACGTGGAGTTGCCTTTGAAGACTGTCTGGAAGCTTCAGTTGGCAGCCAGGTTTCTAACAGGAGCGGTGCTCAGGAAGCATACAACTCCTCTGTTGCGCCAGCTCCACTGGCTGCCAGTCTGCTACCGGGCACAATTCAAAGTGCTGACTTTAGCCTATAAAGCCCTAAACGGTTCTGGCCCAACTTACCTGTCCAAACGCATCTCCCTTTATGAACCTCCTATGGCTTTAAGATCATCTGGGGAGGCCCTGCTCTCGATCCCGCCTTCGTCTCAAGCATGGTTGGCGGGGAGGAGAGACAGGGCCTTCTCAGTGGTGGCCCCTCAGCTATGGAATACCCTCCCTAGGGATATTAGATCGGCCCCCTCTCTTTTAATATTTTGGAAGAAAGTTAAGACGTGGCTTTTGAGCAAGCGTTTTAAATACAGCATAACGGGCATAGGAAATTGGACTACTGGTCAAATGAAATAGAACAATGGTTTTAACAAGGAGACTCGGATGATATATGTTTTTATTGATTTTATCATGTTTTTATATTATCTTAATTGTTTTACTGTGTTTCTATGCTCGATGTTTGATTGTAAACCGGCCTGAGTTGCCTACGGGCTGAGAAGGGCGGTATACAAATATAGCAAATAAATAAATAAAGTGTGGTTGATACAACAAATGCTGCAAACGAGGAAGGATACACCTGTTAGGAGAGGCTGCATTAGTTTCCATGTGCCTGACCCTTGTGGGAAGGGCAAGGTTCTGCCTTCCATCCCTACTGATGAGTTAGCTGAGCACAAATAATGTTTGCATTTTGAATCTAGTTTGCAGCAATTCGAGTTAGAGGCAGATGGAAGGGAAAAGTGAAGACACTAGTAGGATATGTTTTATAAGGTGGAATTCATATGGACTGTCCCTGGCAAATCAGGATCTTGGTGAAGATGATGCCAAGGGCCACCCTATTGGCTCAGCATTGAGCTATGTATTGAGCCCTACATGGCTTTGTAGTTTCTTCTCACTGTTAGTGACACTTTCACTACCCATCTTCAATAGCAAGGAGAAGAGGTTTTGATGTCATCTTGCTTTTAGATGGACTAATCCCTTGCCTTTTGCTGCTCTACGCAAATAAGAGCTAAAGTACATGGATAAATCAACCCAGGTTTTGGGAGTTGATTATTTTGCCTAATTTTTTACTATTTCTAGACATAGGCTGGATCTACGCTGCCATATAATTCAATTCCTGAATTCAGATTGTCTGCTTTGAACTGGATTATATGAGTCTACATTGCCATATAATCCAGTTCAAAGCAGACAATCTGTATTCATAAAATGGATTATATGGCAGTGCACATTGGGCCTTATGTTGAGTTTCTGTATTGACCTGAGTACTGTTTTGGTCAATTAAGCTGGCCCTCTGTAGTTAAAAGATTCCAAGAGTCATTTGTTTCAAAAAATAAAGCTCTTTAAACAAAATATGTTCAGGCACAACAATAGACAGTATTAGCAACATGTAAAACAAACAGTCTTACAGTTTAGTTCCATAAGAACAACATAAATCTTCCTTCTGTCTTCTTTTCGACGTCTTCTGCAAAGTTGCTGGCTTCTTTAAAACAAAATTCCTCACCCAAGGTCAGTCTCTCAGCTGCCTTATTTTATACAGGAATAGCTGCAAAACACCTACAGCTGTGACTTTTTCCAGCACCTTCTGGAGGCTTCTGGCTTCAAGTAAGTTTGTAACAAACTTACTCCAAGTAGTCCCATTTAAACTTAATACATATTTTACATTATTCTTACATTTTACAATATAATTTGCCCACTTACATTTTTAATCTCAACACCTTATACATAAGTCTATAGTAAAGATAATGGTTTCCCCTTGAGATTAAGTCTAGTCATGTCTGACACTGGGGGTGATGATCATCTCCATTTCTTCATGGAGTGCAATTACCTTCCTGCTGAAGTGGTTTCTATTGATCTACTCACATTGGCATGTTTTTGAACTGCTAGGTTGGCAAAAGTTGGTGCTAACAACAGGAGTTCACCCCTCTCCCTTGATTCAAACCAGTGACTTTTTGGTCAGCAAGTTCAGCAGCTCAGCGGTTTAACCTGCTACACCACTGGGGGTTCCTATAGACCAGGGGTGCTCATTAGGTCGATCGCGAGCTACTAGTAAATCTTCGGCCCTCTTCCAGGTGATCTTCGGGTTTCACCAGCCAGATGGGGCGCTCCATGCACGCTCCCACCGCTGGCCTCTGCTCCCGTGGTGCTTTTTCCACCCACGAGGCATTGCAGGAAGGAGAAAGCGCGAGGTGGAGCCTTCGAAGGCTCTGCCTTGCGCTCCCTCGCCCTCTGCAATGCTCCACGGGAGGAGCCGGCAGCGAGAATGAGAAAACGCGAGGCAGAGCCTTCGAAGACTCCGCCTCACACTCCCTCGCCCTTTGCAATGCCCCGCAGGAGAAGCCGGCAGCGGGAATGAGGAAGCGTGAGGCGGAGCCTTTGAAGGCTCTGCCTTGCGCTCCCTCGCCCTCTGCAATGCTCCACGGGAGGAGCCGGCAGCGGGAATAAGGAAACGCGAGGCAGAGCCTTTGAAGACTCCGCCTCACACTCCCTCGCCCTTTGCAATGCCCCGCAGGAGAAGCCGGCAGCGGGAATGAGGAAGCGTGAGGCGGAGCCTTTGAAGGCTCTGCCTTGTGCTCCCTCGCCCTCTGCAATGCCCCACGGGAGGAGCCGGCAGCGGGAATGAGGAAACGCAAGGCAGAGCCTTCGAAGGCTCCGCCTCACACTCCCTCGCCCTCTGCAATGCCCCGCAGGAGAAGCCGGCAGCGAGAACGAGGAAGCGCGAGGCGGAGCCTTCGAATGCTCTGCCTCGCGCTACCTCGCCCTCTGCAATGCCCCACAGGAGGGGCGGCAGGCGGGAGGGGCAGCAGGCGGGAGGAGCGGCAACGCATGGGAGGAACGGCGGCGCGCGGGAGGAGCGGTGCACGCACGTGCACAAGGTAGATCTTCACTTTTTTAAAAAAAAAGTAGCTTGCATGCTTAAAAAGTGTGAGCACCCCTGCTATAGACCAACAAAACCCTATTCCAAGGAGCTCAATATGCAATGGACACTGATACAGCTTGGGGCACAATGCACACCAGTCACTTCTGGAGGTGCCATTATTCAACTGGCACCATTACTTAGCCTTGGCGAATAGGGACATTGTGCAAGTTATCAATTTTCTTTTCCATACATGACAGGCCATTGTCCTCCATTCCTAACATATGCCATTCCACAGTTTTTCTGTACATAATAATTCCTTTGCAGCATTATCGGACATTTGGATAGGGAATAGTACAGCACAGAAATTTTTATTTTCTCCCGGAACAGAGAGAAAATTACTGTAGTTATTTACACGAAGACTATTTCAGCATTTACATCCATATCTAGAAGTAAAATATATATCAGATAATCATGAACAATGAAGTCCTCTTTCCCAGTAATGAAAATATGCCATTTGAGGTAGCTACTTCATTCTGCCTAATGGAAGAGCCAGCCTTCAGAGCCCAGCGAGAGCATCAAGCCTGAGAATATCAAGCATCAAGCCTGCAACACAACAAACAAACAATGCTAGGAGGCATCACTGAAGAGTCTAATGAAGTTTTGAAACAATCTACCTCTAGGGAGCCATTTCCACGTCAACTTTATTTATTGTAACTAATTTAAAATATTGACACCTCACCTTCCTGCTGACAAGCCTGGCTGACAACAAACAAATTAGTCAAAGATAAGAATATAACAACCCTTTAAAACATACAGCAGCTAAGGGAAGTAAAAACAAATTGGCAGCTGAAACCCCAAGGAAATAGAGCCAGGTTTTATCAGCAGGTAAGAAAAACCAATCCAAACTAGGAACCAAATAGTAAAATATCACTGTCTTTCGAAGGCTATTGGTGTAATGCTGGAGCTTGAGGAAGAAACCCATGAAAAATGTAATGAGGTATCTTGACACATAGGGCCTCCTGCTGTTGCAGCAGGTTAAACCGCTGAGCTGATGAACTTGCTGATCAAAATGTTAACAGTTCAAATCTTAGGAGCGGGGGTGGGCTCCTGCTGATAGGCCCAGCTTCTGCCAACATAGCAGTTCAAAAACATGCAAATGTGAGTAGATCAATAGGTACTGCTTCTGTGGGAAGGTAACAGTGCTCCATGCAGTCATGCTGGCCACATGACCTTGGAGGTGTCTATGGACAATGCCGGCTCTTTGGCCTAGAAATGGAGATGAGCCTCACCCTCAGAGTCACCCATGACTAGACTTTACCTTTACCTATCAATATGTATGTGTCAGCCTGTAAAACAAGCTCATTGGTCTCGCAAGATGTAACTTTTGGAGCAGCTGCACTGCAGAATCAGTGCAGATTGATAGCACTTGAACTGCCATGGCTCAATGCCATTAAATCATGAAGCTGTGGTTTTACAAGCCCTCTTGCTTTCTCTCTTGCCCAAATGTGTTGGTGCATCACCAAACCATAATTCCTTCTATTCAATAGCATTGAGCTGTGGTCCTTCAGGTGAGGTCAAACTGCACTTACTTTGTAATGCAGATGCACCCTAAATTTGTCTAGATTTTTAAATGAATCGCTCGTCTTTGGATATGTTAAATAATAGTTTCATGGTAGCAGAAAAATCTGCTTGGCAAAGCCAAAGAGCACAATCCAGAGAAAACAAAAGTTTCAACAATGTCAGGTTAACGTTCAGTCACATATTGTCCCTCCTGGCTGGTGAAAGCTTGCCTGGAGGGATTACGTGACCCTCTGTTGAAGATAATAAATGGCTCCCTTGAGCAAGGAGTCTTTCCAGAGAGTTTAAAAGAGGCAGTGGTCTCCCCACTACTGAGGAAACCGAATTTAGATTAATTGGTCCCTTCCAATTACTGCCCAGTTTCGAATCTTTCGTTCTTGGGTAAGGTGATTGAGAGGGCAGTAGCAGGGCAGCTGCAGCAGTTCTTGGAAGACACAGCCGGATTAGATCCCTTCCAGTCGGGCTTCCGTTCGGGACATGGGACGGAGACCATGTTGGTCGCCATTTCAGATCAGCTTCGATGGCAGCTTGACAAGGATGGATCAGCGCTGCTTGTGCTATTGGACCTCACAGCAGCATTTGATACGGTCGATTGCAATCTTTTGGCCCACCGACTTGCCGTTGTTGGAGTTAGGGGAACGGCCTTAAAATGGTTGTTGTCCTTTCTACACAACCGGGGTCAGCGAGTGGAAAGGGGAGGTCTGGTTTTCGAGAGGGGTCCTTTAATTTGTGGGGTTCCTCAAGGGGCTATACTGTCCCCTTTGTTATTTAACATCTACATGCGGCCACTTGCCAGACTGGTTTGAAGTTTCGGGCTGGAATGTTATCAGTACGCTGATGACACCCAGCTTGTTCTGAAGATGGAAGGCCAACCGGATTCCGTACCCTCTAGCTTCCATCAGTGCGTTGAGGCCGTTACTGGATGGCTGTGTGCCAGCAGATTGAGGGTGAATCCAGCAAAGACGGAGATACTGTGACTGGGACGTCCAGATGGTGAGGTGGTCCAGCTACCTACCTTGGATGGTGAGGCACTCTGCCCGTCATCGTCAGTAAAAAGCCTGGGGGTTGTTTTAGACCCTTTGCTGACATTGGAGGCTCAGGTCTCTACTGTCAGCAAAACCGCTTTTTTTCACCTGCGGCAGGCCAGACGGCTGGCCCCCTACCTGTCCAGAGATGACCTAGCTACAGTGATCCAAGCCACGGTCATCTCAAGGTTAGACTACGGTAATGCCCTTTACATTGGCCTACCCTTGTCTGTGATCCGGAAACTTAAGCTCGTCCAGAATGCCGCTGCTCGACTTCTCCCTGGAGCACAGGCGAGATGTCACATAATTCCCATCCTTCAGCACTCCATTGGCTTCCGGTCGAGCACCAGATCACCTTCAAGGTGATGGTGTTAACCTTCAAGGCCTTGTATGGTCTGGGGCCGATGTATCTGAGGGACCGTCTCACCCCCTATCAACCCCAAAGATCACTCTGTTCTGAAGATCTGAACCTCCTCGAAGTGCCTAGTCTTAAAACCATCCATCTGGCATCTACGTGACATAGAGCCTTGTTTATGGCAACACCAATTACATGGAACACCTTGCCAGCTGAAGCGCACGCCCTGCAAGATCTGTCTTCTTTCTGCAGGGCCTGCAAAACCCATCTCTTCAAGCTGGCATTCAACTGCTGATTTCTGTAACTCTGCCTAGCTTATTTTTAGTTTAATTCAAGCTAATTGTATTTGATGTTTTACCTGTATACGCTTTTATGTGATTGTGAGCCGCTCCAAGCCCTCGGGGAGTGGCGGCATACAAGAATGAATAATAAATAAACAAACAAATAAAATAAATATTATTTCAGATATAGTTTTTCTGTTCCATTCCTATATAGAAATCCTCAGAACCAGACCACTGCTACCATTTATTTACAATAATGACTTAACTACTATATGCATTATAACAAGTAAAATAAAGAAAATAGTTACCTCAATTAAAAAGAGAGGGAGAGATGGAAGCAACTGAATTTCCTTAAACAGGTTCCAAGACCCTTGTGGTTGCCTTCTCAATGTATTTAACCATTTAGAACACAAACAACTTTAAGTTTCCATGCATGTTGCCTCCAAGTGAATTACTTTTTCTTTCCTTTTTCTAGAGTGGTTTTCCATCAGTACAAACCTTTTCCTTTGCCTTATGCACCAGCAAACATACTGATACAATTTAAAGGTCATGTTCTTTTCAAACTGACAGGACCCTCCAAAATTTTGACGAGAGTCCCTCTCAGAATCACACCACACAAATGGAAAGGAATTAAGTAAAGCATCACTTGATGTAAGCTCAATCATGTGAACTGATTAGAAAATGTAACCATGGAGAGGAGCGATTCAAAGTGTGACGGACAACCTTTCAAAGGAAGGAGATGTCAGGCTGATAATAATACGCAGGTACCAGAGAGCAAGGAGGAATGGGGGAAAATAAAGGGTCAGAATAAATATAATTGCCTTCCTATTCTTTTCCTTAACAATCTTATCTTCCCACACACTTCCCATCTCTACTCCTCATACTTTGCAATAATTATTACACTGTGTAACACGATTTTTGTTCCTGGGTTATAAATGTCATTTTCTAACTGGTTCTATCATAAAAACATGGAAAAAGTTTATTAAACCACAAAAACTTTGTTTCCGCAAGAGGGACACCTGCAGCACATTTGGCTCTAGTTTTCCAATGCATAATATCGCATAGAGTCTCAACCAATTCAACCTAGTTTGTGGCAGCTACAAAAACAAAGTTTCTGGAGTAGAACAACTACTTTCAAAATAAGGACCACACAATTAAGCAGGAAATAACACTTTCAAACCAGGAACAGACAATTTTTCAAGTTCTCTTACATAGTGTTTGTGTGTGTGTAACCCCCAACCCCAAATCCTAACACAAACCAGCCTGCCTCACCTATCTCTTTCCCTGGCTGATGATTCTTCTGCTTCCCTGCTCTCTCTCTCTCTCTCTACCTCTCCCTCCGAAAAACGAAACCGCAATGAGCCTGGCCAAGTGCGCTCAGGCTTCTTATAAAGACTATGTCCCGCCCAGCCTGAGTGTTTGTTTGGCTCTCATTGGCTAGAGGGAAGCAAGTGGTTTCATGCTACCACCTGATGTCCAGTAGCCAATAAGCAAATGCAGAAAATAAGGGCGGAAATGAAAAACGACCTAATAATGTGCCCTTTATGGAAATTGTGATCCCGGCTTCGGTTTTGAAACGTCACTTCCGGGTTGTACGCCGAGGGTCAATATAGGGTCAAAATAATTTTAAATATGAAAAATTTACGGAAATCAAAGTTTTACGGCCAGAGATATCCATCCCTTGTATGTGAGTGTGTGAGTGTGTGTGTGTGTGTGTGTGTATACGATTGTAGCATTTCATCTACAGATCCAAATTTTACTGATGTTCAGCAGGTGCACATGGAGGCATCTAGTACCTTGTGCCTCAGAAAACATAACCAGATTCTAACATTTTAGTTTTTTGTCATTCTGAAAGGTCCTAGTGGCTGCCTAGCCCTGCCATGCATGTTTTCCAATCTAGTAGAGTTTTCATTGACAAATTTCTGGGTCACATTCTTCTTTGAGCATCTAGTGGACTTGATCTGCAGGCCAATCCCAAAGGGCAATGGAAAGACTATAAAGATACAAAAGTTTCCAAAGTAAAAAAAGAGAGAAGAAAATACATCTTTGGCACCCAAACAAACGGTGAAGAAGATGCTAAGTGGATCTCCTTTGTGGACCAGGGTGATCTGCAAGAAATCAAGGGAACCTGGCAGCTACTACATAGCATAGTGGTTCCCAATCTGTGGGTCTCCAGATGTTCTGGCCTTCAACTCCCAGAAATCCTAACAGCTGATAAACTGCCTAGGATGTCTGGAAGTTGTAGTCCAAAACACCTGGGCACCCACAGGTTGAGAACCACTGACATATTTATTTATTTATTTATTTGTATTATTTCTACCTTGCTCTTCTCAACCCCCAAGGGGGGACTCAGAGTGGCTTGACAAAAGGCAGCCATTTGATGCTGATACACAATATACAATATAAAACCATAAAATTCAGCATAAAAATACTGTTAACATTGAACACATAATACACATTCAATTGAGTTAAAACAGTGTTCCATCCACAACATAAGCATTGAGCCATATCCATCAACTTGCCAGTACAATTCCAATCCAAAGTGCTGCATTGTGCTAATGTGCAAAAGCCTGGTCCCATAACCAAGATTTAACTTTTTCCCTAAATGCTAGGAGGGATGGGATCAATCGTATTTCGCTTGAAAGAGCATTCCACAGGCGGGGAGCCACCGCCAAGAAGACCCTATCTCTCGTCCCCACCAGCCGTGTTTGAGAAGTTGGCGGGAGCGAGAGCAGGGCCTCCCCGGATGATCTTAAATTACGAGGTGGGGCGTAGAAGCAGATGCGTTCGGACAAGTAAGCTGGGCCAGAACCATATAGAGCTTTAAAGGTCAAAACCAGCACTTTGAATTGAGCTCGGAAGTGGCACAAGGTACATAGCACAAGTTATTCCATCCTAAATGGAGAAAAAAATCCATAAAGGAGAAAAATTAAAATAGGTCATGAGCACTGAATTTGATTTAATTTTAAGTAAATAAATAACACTATGTAACAAAATTTGGGGAAAAAATCTCTTCCTGCTTTGAAACTGTTATTCCCTGTTTAATTGTACAGTCCTTACTTTGAAAGTAGTTGTTCTAATCTAGAAACTCTAGAAACTTTGTTTTTTCTGGCTACCACAAACTAAGTTATATTGGTTGAGACTCTGTGAAATATTCATTGAAAAACTAGAGCAAAATGTGTTTCAAGATGTCCTTCCCACAAAAACAATTTTTTTTGCAATTTAATAAAACCTTTTTTTCATATTTTTAGGATAGAACCAATTTGGAAATGACATTTATAACCCAGGAACAAAATCATATGTCATAGTGCAAAGCATTTGAACATTCAGTTCAGCTCAACTTTTGTTGACTTTGGACTTTCCTTGCCTTATCTTCCCAATTTTTGATCACATAGAATAGAAAAAAATCATAGGTCTATTCAAGTAAATTTTTGCATGCTGGGTGGGGAAATAAAGTACATAAGAAATTATGTTATGCCATTAGCATCAGCCAAGAAAGCTAGCTGGTAGATATTGTTTATGCTATTTGCAAACTTTTGTGTCACGGAAAGATAAACGCAATAAGATTAGCTGACACCCCTTAATTGTAGATCCTAAGCAGACCCCCTTTCCGCAAAGAACTAACAATCTCCTTACCAAAGGTCTGAGGAAAAGCAAGGGAAATATTTCTCCTTCTGCAAACACCAGTGAATTTATTTATTTATTTATTTATGGCATTTTACCCCGCTCTTCTCAACCCCCGAGGGGGGACTCAGAGCGGCTTCCAAAAGGCATAATTTGATGCCTACAACACAATTGCAGTATAAAACACAATATAAAACCCTCCAGCATTTGACACTAAAATACATTAAAATATAATTATATTCACACATCTTATGCATTCACCTATGTTAAAAACAGTGTTCCATCCATAAAAGCATTGAGCCCTATTCACCAACTTTCCATTAAAACTACTAAAGTGCTGTCCTGTGCTACTATGCGAACGCCTGGTCCCACATCCAGGCTTTCACTTTTTTCCTGAATGTCAGGAGGGATGGAATTGATTGTATGTCGCTAGGGAGAGCATTCCACAGGCGGGGAGCCACCACCGAGAAGGCCCTCTCCCTCGTCCCCACCAGCCGCACCTGGGAAGCCGGCGGGAGCAAGAGCAGGGCCTCCCCGGATGATCTTAAAGTACGAGGTGGGACGTAGCGGCAGATGCGTTCGGACAAATAAGCTGGGCCAGAACCGTATAGAGCTTTAAAGGTCAACACCAGCACTTTGAATTGAACCCGGAATTGGACCGGCAGCCAGTGGAGCTGACACAACAGGGGGGTGGTATGCTCCCTGTATGTAGCTCCAGTTAGTAGTCTGGCTGCCGCCCGTTGGACTAGTTGTAATTTCCAAACTGTCTTCAAAGGCAGCCCCACGTAGAGCGCGTTGCAGTAATCTATTCAGGATGTGACCAGAGCGTGGACGACCGTAGCCAGATCAGACTTCCCAAGGTACGGGCACAACTGCCGCATGAGTCTTAACTGTGCAAAAGCTCCCCCGGCCACCGCTGAGACCTGGGGCTCCAGGCTCAGCGATGAATCCAGGATCACTCCCAAGCTGCGAACCTGCGTCTTAAGGGGGAGTGTAACCCCGTCCAACACAGGCTGTAACCCTATGCCCTGTTCGGCCTTTCGACTGACCAGGAGGACCTCTGTCTTGTCTGGATTAAGTTTCAATTTGCTAGCCCTCATCCAGTCCGACACAGCAGCCAAGCACCGGTTCAAAGTCTGGACAGCCTCCTTGGTGACAGGTGGGAAGGAGTGACAGATCTGGACGTCATCTGCATACAGATAACACCTTACTCCGAAACTCCGAATGATCTCTCCCAGCGGTTTCATGTAGATGTTAAATAACATCGGGGACAGAACTGAACCCTGAGGGACTCCACAAGACAAAGGTTGTGGAGCCGAACAGGTGTCACCCAATAACACCTTCTGGGTGCTACCTGGGGAGATTGGAAACTGGCTGATAGTTCACTAATTGAGTGGGATCCAGTGATGGTTTTTTCAACAGCGGTTTTATCACAGCTTGCTTTAAGCTGGCTGGAATTTTGCCCTCCTGTAAGGAGGCATTAACCACCACCTTCACCCACTCTGCCAAACCCCCTCTGGCTTCCTTGATCAGCCAGGATGGGCAGGGGTCTAGGATGCATGTGGTAGGCCTCGCTTCCCCAAGGATCTTGTCCACATCCTCGAGCTGAACCAATTGAAATGAATCCATTAAAACCGGATAAGCAGATGCTCGTGTCACATCCCCAGAGACCGCTGTTAAAGTGGTATCGAAATCGGAACGGATCAGCGCCACTTTGTCTGCGAAGGCCCGAGCAAACTCCTCGCAGCGTACCACCGAGCCGTCAGTGATCTCGCACTGTGGCAGATTTAGTAGTCCTCTGACGACTCGGAACAGTTCCACTGGACGGTTTTTAGCAGCGGCCACCTTGGCCGCAATGGATGTTTTTTGTGCAGCCTTCGTTGCTGCGTCATGCATCCTCAAATAAGAGACCAGACGCGCATGGGCTGATCCGCTCCACTTCCTACGCCACACGCACTCTAGCCTCCTCTTTTTTCGCTTCATTGCTGCCAGCTCCTCAGTAAACCAAGGAGCTGGTTTAGCTCGGTTACTCGAGAGGGGGCGTTCTGGAGTGATCGTGTCAATAGCCCTCGTCATCTCCCTATCCCAGTGAGAAACGAGAGCCTCAACAGGGTCACTTACCGAGGAGGCAGGAAAATCCCCAAGAGCCATCAGGAATCCATTCGGATCCATAAGTCTCCTGGGGCGGACCGTTCTAATGGGTCCACCACCCCTGCGGAGGTGGAAAGGCACAGTGAGTCTAAACCTGACCAGGTGGTGGTCAGTCCATGGCAAAGGAATGGTGGTCAATTCCTCCACTCCGCCACCTTCTTCCCATCCCTGACAGAAAACCAGATCTAGCGTGTGTCCTGCACTATGGGTGGGACCCGATATTAGTTGAGACAGGCCCATGGTTGCCATGGCGGCCATGAAGTCTTGAGCCGCACCAGATAGAGTGTCTCGGCATGGACGTTGAAGTCCCCCAGCACAATGAGCCGTTGGGACTCCACCGCCAGGCCCGAGACCACTCTGGCTAGCTCCGGTAGGGAGACTGTAGTGCAGCGGGGTGGTCGGTACACTAGCAGAATCCCTATCCTGTCCCGGTCACCAACCCTTAGGCCGACACATTCAAACGTGGTTGACTGCGGGATGGGGCACCTGGTCAAGGGGATGGAATCCTTATAGACCACTGCGACTCCCCCTCCCCGCCCTCCCAGTCTCGATTGGTGCTGTACGGAGTAGCCCGGTGGACAAAGCTGAGAGAGATTACCCCCCAGCGTCGTCCAACCAGGTCTCCATTATACAAGCCAGGTCAGCCTGTTCTTCAAGAATTAGATCTTGAATTATTGCTGTTTTACCATTAACTGACCTGGCATTAAACAGCACCACTTTCAACCGGGAGGGGCCGCCTTCCTGGGTACTCAGCTTAACTCTGTCAGGAGCCCGATTCAAATTTATCAAAGTTCTCGCACAAATTTTTGGTCGAATTGAAAATTTAGAGCGCTCGCTTTTAGGTCGAATTGACGATTTAGATCCATCACAAATTCTAGGCCGAATTGATGATGTGGGTCTCCCTTTCCCGCATCTTCCCCTACCTGTCACCACCCCAATGGGAGCTCCCCGCCCAGGGTCCATCCCTCCTGCCTGTTCCCTCCACATATCACTTGATTGAGCATCTGATAACAGATCTTGGTGTAGGGCATCCATGTACAATATCGATATCTCTCTCGCAACTCCCTCCACCCTGCAACTTTCGCTTCCCTCCAAGTTGCTCTGAGTTATAAACAGTGCACAAAGTGCAATTGCAGATCTAAAGTGCAGCAGGTTTAGTCGCCACATAAGTCGAGTCACCAGCTTTGGCAACCATGTAACATTCATGGAATTTTCAAAGATAAGGAATACTCAGAGGTCATTTGCCTCTGAAACATAGCCCACACAGCTAGCATCCATTGGCATTCTCCCATCCAAGTACTTACCAGAGCTGACCCTGCTTAGCCTCCAAGATCCGGCGTGATCTTGTGCCTTTAGGGTATTTACTAGTATGCAACAGACCTGGTCTTGTAGATTTCACTGGAAAATTCCTGAACCTAGAGAATTCAGGAAATAAAGTAATTTAGTAGCTCATCTGAAGGAACATCTGGAGTCTAACTGTTTGGGAAATCCCAGATTTTGTTCCTGTTCTTTCCAACCCAAGGAAGCCATATTAAAAGTCTCCGATCATACCAAGAACTGACAGGAAATATTCTAGGAGAAATAAAACATGTATGGATCGCTAAAACACAGTTGGAAGGAACAGGAACAAAACCTGGAACTTCCTGGTCTTTTTGTGGGTTATCTGGAAATATATGACTAAAATGGAACAGAACAAGTTGGTCAGTGCTACTCAATTCTCGCTGCTCCCTTAGTCTTTCTAGTGGGATCCCCCAACAGTTCGTCAACCTGTTTATCAACCTGGAAATGAATAATTGTGAGTTTTTCTTTCATCCCTACTGAATACACAGGGATTAAAAGCCAGGACTTTAAGAGTAAATGGCTCAAACCTGGGCTTTAGTGTATGTATAATTCTGACTATTTTAGTTTTCCCCATCTCCATACATATGTATGTATATATACCAAAATGGCGTTTTCTGTACATAAAATAGCATTTTCACTGTGATAACTATATGCAAAGTTTGTTTCCAAAAGGTACAAAATCCCAAAAAAATGAGTTATAGGTGGCAGCACATTATTGGCTAGGAGTAGATTATTATGAACAGATCAAAACTATAAAAATGTGTTTTATAGCAAATGAATATTGTATACAAAAAATTGCATTTTATAGCACTTTTTTTCAATTCCTGTAAAATTTGTTCAGATGGATTTGGTATTATTGGGGGGGGGGACTCCATACACACACACACACACACATATATAGCACACACTGTTCTTTCTATCTCAAATTTGAAGGAATTTGTGATTTTGTGTAAACTCTCATTTTAAATGAACTGAGCCACACGTCTCAGCTATCCTTATTCAACAAGACTTAAGCAGGACTTTTCAGCAGATGGCTCCCAATTGTAATCGGCAGCCGCCAAATTTCTATTTATCTCTCTGGATGAAAACTCTGGTGTGTAATGATTGGGAAATGCTGGATTGCAAAACACAAATCTAGGGCTGCAAACCCCAAACGATGGAATGCAACATTTCCCCCCTGGCTCTGCTGGGAACTTCTGAGCCAACACAACATTGTAGGATTTTCCGACAGCTTTCATTACGAAAGTTTCATCAGGGTTATGTTTTGCTACTTCCCCACGTTCTGTTCCACAATGTGGCTAGGAAAGTTACCTCAGCAAGAATAAGGCCGAGACTAAATTGTTAACAAGACACATTCCTTTTTGTACACAGCTTGTATTATATGAGTTTCTGCCTTGTGTCACTGTTTCTGACACATGCAATATAAAGTGGACGTGCGAGCCAAAATAAACAAATATTGGACCATCTTTTCAAAAGAGGAGGCTTTTTAGTTTTAAAAAAACCAAAGAAATTGGTCAATTTAATAGGAGACAAAGATCCTTATACATCCTAGATATGTTTGTTGTTCATTCGTTCAGTCGCTTCTGACTCTTTGTGACCTCATGGACCAGCCCAGACCAGAGCTCCCTGTCAGCCATCACCTCCCCCAACTCCTTCAGAGTCAAGCCAGTCACTTCAAGGATACCATCCATCCATCTTGCCCTTGGTCAGCCCCTCTTCCTTTTTCCTTCCATTTTTCTTAGCATAATTGTCTTCTCTAAGCTTTCCTTTCTTCTCATGATGTGGCCAAAGTACTTCATCTTTGCCTCTACTATCCTTCCCTACAGTGAGCAGCTGGGCTTTATTTCCTGAAGTATGGACTGGTTGGATCTTCTCGCCGTCCAAGGAATTCTCAGAACTTTCCTCCAACACCACAGTTCAAAAGCACCTATCTTCCTTCGCTCAGCCTTCCCTATGGTCCAGCTCTCACATCCGTAGGTTACTACGGGGAATACCATTGCTTTGACTATACGGATTGTTTTGCCAGTGTTATGACTCTACTCTTCACTATTTTATCAAGATTGGTCATTGCTCTCCTCCCAAGAAATAAGCGTCTTCCTGCATGGAGCTGCGCAGTGAAAAGGGACACTTTCATACCACAGAATGATAGTACTAGGATTCCAATATAATTGCCATGGTAACATTCTATGGATTTGCAGTTTGGAAGGGATATTTAGAATACTCATTCAGCCAGAAAGCTCCAGAGGCTCCCCAAATTAGAAAACCCAAGATGCCAAAGGGCATAGCCAAGCTATTTAAAGGGGGAAAGTATAGTGCTACAATGTGGTTATGTGCTACAGCTCTCATTATATACTTGTGAGGATGTGCATCTCTCACCTCACATACATAAACAGTACACCACCATCAGGTTCTGGGCTGCTGCCATGGATGTTTATTGACTCGAGAGAAAGGAGGAATAGGCAATCATAAGGTGAATATATTTATGATTTATCTTATTTATTTGTCTGATTTTTATTCTGTTCCAAAAGAGAGAATTCGTGTCTCCTCCTGCATCTGCAGAACTTCAGTTAGGACCAGCAATGCTGTTGTGGGATTTGCTCGTATGTATAGTGACTTACACTTTTCAAATCATGACGTCTCTGAACCCCTGCTAGCTGGATAGCAAGTGTTCCAGAAGCAAGAAAAAATACAGCAGAGCAATTTCACAGCAAAAATATGTGTTTCAGCCCATCAGTAGAGTCCTACTGCCAGCATCTGAGCTTATCTACACACACTGCTTAGTAAACTCACAGATTCAGGTTTCATCCAAAATATCCTGAGGCTTTAATCTCCACAGTTGCAATATATACAAATGTACAAACAGGATACACAGATCCACTTTTTTGTACTTGCAAATAATCACAGACATCAGATAGTCACATACAACATAGGCAGATGCTCACACTGAGTCACACAGAAGAGAGAAAGATGGATTCTTTCATCCTCCTTATATAGCCACCAGCTTATAAGTCAACAGTAAGGGACACTGGCTGATGCAACCTCTTTGCAATAACCCTCACATGGCTATGACTCAGCCATTACCACATCCCCTTAGGTATTGTATCATGACATTCACAGTCATACCCAGTTGCTATCAATCAGCCACAGGTTCATCAAACAATATTTTCTCTATGATTAGAAATGCTTTGCCATTTCTATCTAACAGATAGTTGGTTGCCTCTCTCTTTCTCCCTCTAGGACCATAAACAGCTATGGCATCACCTTCAGAGCTTAAAATATATGTTTTTCCCTTTCGCCCTCCATTCGTGCCTCTTCAAATTCCACAGTAGTGCTGCTCACAGAATTGCTGCTCACGCAGTTGGTGTCTCTCTGCATGTTTGGAAGACTTTCGCACAATACAATTCAAGTTGAGAAACCTATGCAGTATGTTTTATCTGGGCTGCAAACAAATGCACACAATGATTTACTGTATGAATAGGTTTGCTGTGGGAATATTTGGACTAAGCTTGTTTAAAGCATGGATTTGTCGACACTAGATAGCATGTACCTTAGGAAAGAAGAGCATTTAAGCTGTAACTCACATCCTATTGGTTCTGAATGTGGGCAGCTGTTCCTTGCTGTGTCTCAGAGGCAGCCTCTGTCTATTGTGAGGGGTGAGGTTTCACTCGCTATGAACGTCAGGCCCCAGCAGGGCTAGAGAGCTGTGGTGACATATATGCCTCCAGGACAGGATTTGAATGCCGTGACGGAAAAGAATTTGGTCAGTGGCAGGAAGGATGTTCAACTCTAGTCAAGCATCTGGCCAAAAAGGTCAGGCTGTAGTTGGAAGATCCAGATCCCCACTCCCCTCAAAAACCCAGGATTTCCTAAAAAAGAAAGGGGGGGGGGATTGGGATGGCATGCAGACACGGCAAAAAACCCTCCCCCAAGCATGTGCCTTCTGGGGTGGGTGTCCAGATGTTGTACTGGGATTTCCCAGTACAACTTCATGACACTAATCCCCCTCCCCCAAAGTCCCCCTAAACAGAGTGAAAAGAAAAGAACTCACCCAGCCTCCCTGGGATGGCTGCCGGATTCTCCTGGCACGTACAAATGACACGCCAATAGAAAAGGATGGGTGAGCAAAGAAAAACTCTGGCAGCCATCCCAGGAATGCTGGGTGAGTTTTTTCTCTTTTTTTACCCAGTTTAGGGGGGCTTTGGGGGAGGGGTTGAGATTCCCACAGTTTTCCTGGCTAATTTAGCCCAGAAAACTTTGGGAATACTGTCTGGACTGCAGTATTCTGCAGTCCAGAACCGGAAATGGTGGGTTTATCCTGCACTTTTCAAGAAGGCATGGAATAAACCCACTATCTAATTAATTCTCTACAAACCAGGTTTTTCCTGGTTTGTAGCAAATTAATTTGGGACTGTCCAGAACATTGTCCGGACAACCCCTCTTTTATTGCATACAGCAATAAAGGTCCTGTCTGGACAGGCCCTGGTTCACTTTTGCAGAGCATCCTGAGATAAAAGTTGTGGGGATTCATAAATATATTATTGGTGTTGTGAATCAGTATTGGTGTTGTGTCATCGACTCGGCAGCACACCTTTTCTGTAGTGGCGCCTACCCTGTGGAACGCCCTCCCGGCAGAGGCATGAGCAATAACGGAGTTACAGGCCTTCAGGAGGGCCTGTAAGACCACCCTGTTCCGCCAGGCATTTAATCTCTAAAGTTGTGCTTTCCATTCTGGTCCTAATCTGTTTTTATTATGTTTTCAACTATGTTGTGTTGTGTATTCATTGTTGTGAACCACCCTGAGCCTATTTGGGAAGGGTGGTATATAAATTGAAATAATAAATAAATAAATAATGCAAACCATCCTTGCTTTTACTTTCATGTCCTTATTGTTTCTTACTCTGTTTCCCCAAGGAGGAATAATTCCCCCACACTCCACCCTGATCTGGGAGCAGCCTCGTCTGTTTTAATCTCCAATCGGAGAAATATTGTGTGTGAGCGTTGGTAGGCCGCTCAATAATCACACTCACTCGGGTATTGAGGAAATGCTTTATGAGTCCTTAATCCAAGGCAGTAAAAACCGTACTGAAGCCTTCCCTCCAAAATCCCTGCTCAAAACTCCCCGAGCCCCTCCCCCTCTGGCGAAGAGCCAATCCTTGAACAGATAACCCCGGACCCCCACCCCTCTTGTCCTGTTCGGCGGGAACTCCACCAGCTCAGAGACAACAGGGAACAACAGGGAGCTACAGAAACAACAGGGAACAAGGAGAACCAAAATGGCGGCCGCGCCTCCGATCGCTCGATCCTCTTCCAAGATGGCAGCCGCGTCTTTGTCCATTGCGCTATCCCGCATTGGACAAGGCGCCGCTGACAATTGTGTGTGTTTGAATGACAAGTTAGGACTACTTGTAGTAGGTAGTGCTTAATGGTATCAGCAGAGTCTCAACTTTTGGCCTGAAAACCACAAGCCTGAGATGACCCTGAGTTTGAAAAACTGATCAAAATAGGTTTAGCACCTTCCATAGCCACCAACTGCTACTAATAGTAAAACAGCCTGCTTCCAATCAAATAAACAAATGGTCCAGATATCAAAACTGACCATTCTTTTTGAGCTCTAAGGAAAGGAGAACCCGATCAGCAACTTGAAACAGAACCCAGATTAATTGGACATCCTCCCCACAAGGAAAACACCTCAGCATGTTCCTGCCGATGCCTCTTCCATCCCGAATGCTGTTGTGCTTACACCCCATATAATGGAAGCCTTGGCAACCTCTCAAGGCAAAAAGAGCAAGGGATACACTCAATCATCATTCCACGCCAAGATGCTCAAAATCATTTCCCGGGCCCCAAGATGAAACGGCTGGGGCAGCAGGTCACGAAACATTGCAGACTGCTTCACAGCACAGACAGGGAAGGCTTCAGTGAAGTCCCAGAAGAGGAAAAGGACGTCCTGCTTTCTCCCATCAATCCCATACTGAGCAGCAGGAAAACAGAAAACCACACTGTCTTTTAAAAAGGGGAAGAGAGGAGATTGCTGTGTTCTGCCCGTTATTGATGCTGTACCTACAAAATTCATGGGGATTATCAAAACGGAGCTATCGTGCTGTTTTCAATCAAGCAGTCCTGACAACTTTGCCCAGCTTGGCCTTAATGTATATTCTTACACTGCCCTTTTGCTTCAAAACCATTACAGAAGCCTGGACGTAGTATCAGGTTGCCTGCCTTTCATCCTGGAATGCTATGTGCAACTGCTTCATGGATCCAGCTCAGTATTCACTGGGGGCCTCCACGTCAATGGGGTGCCACATCCACGTTGAATTTTCTGAACCCTAGCTCCTCAAATAGGGATACCTTACAATGTATTTAATGTATTTAAAGGGGTAACTGCTGTACCCGGAGGGTGACAGGAGTGGCAGTTTATCCCCTCTTTTTTCACCAGAACAAGGTCAGTCTTGGAAAGATTCCTTGTTCTGGGCTTTCACACAGGGATATTTCCCAGGCCCATCTGGAAATGCCAGGAGCTGAGCCTAGGGCCTAATGCAAACAACACATTTTCCCCTTCAATTGGCCTATGCACACCTGCCCTGTATTTAGGGGCCCCAAGGGAGTAACTCCATATCTAGTCCTAGCAGCTTGTGTTGGATGACTGCATTAGGTCTAGGGATATCACCAAAGCATAGGCAATTACTGGGATCATAGACTCAGAGGCATTTATTTATTTATTTATTTATTTATTTATTCAAACCTTGAAGGCTCGGAGCGGTTTACAAGAATTGAAGGAAACAACAACACAGAATCACAAACAATTAGAGGAGGGTAGGGAAAGGGAAGGGGGAACAGGGAAGGAATTAGGAAAAACAATGTCTGAATAGTCAAGTGACAGCTACAGGCCAGCCATCAAAAGGAGGCAGCTTAGGAGTTCTTAACAGGTCGCCTCGGAGATCTTTCACCGTGGGGAAGGGGGCATCGCTCCCTTCTCACCATGACTTAGAGCTTTGGCTTGTTGGGGCAGCTTCAGTCCTGGGCCTAAAGCGCGGCCGCTGTCGCCTGAAATTAGTGTTCCAGAATGTCCTGGTGTGAGGCGGTCTCTGAGACTTTAGATAGAGCGGTCTGGGCTCCTTCCTTACTCGTAGATCTGTGGCCCTAGAGACTCCACGGTAGCAGCAGAATGCTGGGCCACTCCGGTGTTCTGCGGGGAGAATGAAAGCCAGGCACCGATGTCCCCTTCTCTTTCATCTGCCCGCAGGACTCCGTCTTCTGAAGAGGATTTAGAAGGGTTCAGAAGGAGGTGGTCAGCTTGGCTTGGGATGAAGGTTGGCCTGCTTCGACGAGACAGATAACCAGGTGCAAATGGAAAGCAGGTCATTTGAACGGCCCAGATCCGTGCTCCTCAGAGGTAGTAGACATCCGTCTCAGGTCACCGTCCTCAAGGACGGTCGCCAACTTTGGTCGGACCATGACCAGCTGCCCCCCCAGCCATGCCACGCCTTGTGGCATTGCTGGCGGAGCCTTGCAAGTCTTTTTGGATACTTTACCAAGTTGGTTTTGGACATTTGATTGCCTTTTGCCATTTGGCGATTTTTATGGAGGACAGGATCTCCTGTGTGTGTGAGGGGCCGGTCAACATCCAACAGTGGCAGTACATCTTGGGAACCAGGGGTGTGCCAAGCTTTTGAGCTCTACTTCATAATTTGGAGATCCTGGTGAATTTCCAAATTGCTAACAGAAAGGGCCCCTCTGAAGCATTTTCAAATCAAAACACAAGTCTCCAAAACTTTCAGAGAGATTAGTAAAATATTTGTTGTTTCTGAGCTTTTTTCCCCCTCAATGTAACATACTCTGTCGTCCCGTTACCCATAATTGTCTTGGGTTGGAGGGGCCAGGGATGGGATGAGAGGGTGCTAATGGAACCAATCTTAATGAAGCAATTATGACGCTTTGGAGATTCAGATTACAAACTGAAATGGGACCCCTTTGAATCTTTACGAATCAAAGAGGTGGCTATCCAAATCTCTAAAACAAATTACTAATCAAATCTTAGCCATTTTTGCACACCCCTAATTTATAACACAAACACAGTAGGAACAAGTACAATCTCCCTGCAAGAAGAAAACTAGCACACCAGGGATTGTACTGATTTAAATATGTCTCTTTTTTCTAATGCTCACAGGGGAATCTTTGCTCCATAAGGCACTCACAGAATGGCCCAGTTCACCCTTCCACTTCATCCTACTTTTTGCAGAAATTCATAAGTCAGTCGAGGGAGAAAGATCTCCCGTTTGCATATCAGATATGTACAGAATAGGCATCTGTTTCATTCTCAAAGAAATATAAAAAGGAGTACACTCTTTTTCTTTAATAAATTTATGTTTCCCTAATTGGAAAGGGAGGGGAAACAGCAGCTATATAAGTTATCAAAGTTTGATATTTTGAGATCACCATTTGGACCTATTTTTCTGCTATTACTATTCATCTTCCTACCAGTGAAGAAAAAATAGGGTCCACTATTTAATGCCCGAATACCACCCATTGTTATTCAATCTTCCTACCGTTGAAGTGAGGGGGGCAAAGTTACTGTACTGCTTCCTTTCCTTTCTCTTTATATTTTGACATTAAAGACTGGATTTTACAGCCCACTTAATGTGCTCTAAGGATTGTGTTAAAAGATGTTGGCATGTTGATACGAGCCGCACAAAGGTCAGTCATTTTGAGGCTCTTTTCAGACAATTTGCCAGGGTTTTTTTGGCATTTTGTAAGCCCGCTCCGGACAGCTCTCCAGCAAGCCTGACCTTGACAGTGAATTGGATAAATAAACCTCCAATTTACCCCCTCCAGCTCAATGCGAGCCCAGCCGATCCCTCCGGAGCCTTCACCTGTCCACATCGTTCAACCGGCTGCAACTTTCAACTGACGAACATCCCCGGCTTTTACAGGTTCTGTGACAAACACCATCTAACAGATAAGGCTCCTGAAAAGTCAAAGTCAATAGCGCTTCCATTGAAAATTTAATGTGGGTTCCATCGTTGCCCATCATTCTTCCCCCACCACTGTTGCATGCATGCATCCCAGGAGGCACTTCAAGCCGAAGCACTACTCCATAACAGGTAATGACGTGGCATTTAATGATACTGTCCAAAGTGATCCAGGCCCATGGAAAGTAATGTGCGCTCATGTAGCAGATAAGCACGGCTGAATGTACTAGAACAGCAGTATCTTTCACAGCACTGTCACCAGATACGATGTGACATACCGTCTGACACTATACCTGGTTTTCCCTTTTACTCCAAGAGAGAAAGAGCATTTTCAGATACGCAGCACCAAAAAGTGTTCGGGGAATTCAGTAAAAAGGGAAGATGGCAACACTGGCCTCTTTAATACAGAGGAGTCTTGCAGATTTGTGACTTTTTAAAACAAAGCTCTATCTGTGAATTATAACTCATTGAAGAGTGCCCTTAATCAACTCTGACATGTTTTATAGGTTAGAGGAGGAAAAAAAGGGGGTTCGGTATGGTAGATAAGGCTAAAAATGTTACCAGTCTGATCATTCAATCTGGGACTTCTGCAGGAAACAAAAACAGAGAGAAATTGCCCTGAACCCACAACTCCCCTTTTCCTCCAACCCATATTTACACCAGTCAACAGAGAAGTATGACCCGACAAGTCCATTTGAAGCTGATGGGAGAAAATGTACCTTTTCCATTTTTCTGACAAAGTGATGTTGTTTATGTAGATTTTAAAAACAAACGAGCAATGCCCATAACATTTTTGCAGCTCTAACGTTTTCCCGGCACCGAAGCGGAATTTGACTTAAACAGCGCAAGTGCCTTGAGACCACACGGAGCGAAGCATGACAAACAAAAATCACTTTTATGTTTTCAAGTCAAATAATGTATTACAAGTTTTTTGAGTCTAATAGCAGCTTGGAGTTCTTAGGTAGCCCCATAACACTGCAATGAAGAATGCGTTGACATTTCTATGACTGCAAAAGGAGTTATTTTCTTGTGTATTACCTGAAAGGTGGTTTAATAAGAAAACAGGAAACATCCATATATATACAGACATACACACACACACACACACACACACATATCACCTTGCTACATTTTGTCTGATTATTTGACTACAGACCTGCAGTCAGTGGCAGGCAGAAATTAAAAAAAATCCAACTAAAGATGCACAAGATTGAAACAGAGAATTTCAAGGTGCAAGAGGTGGACTCTGTCTTGAACTGGACATAAATGGCAGGAACATGAACTTTGCAAAGTTCTTCATACTATATTTTCCTGGAAATGAGACTAGAGAGAGAGAGAGAGAGAGAGAGAGAGAGAGAGAGAGAGAGAGAGAGAGAGAGAAGATAGAGCTCCAAAAGAATGCATTAGCGCTTATTTTCAGGGGATGTCTTATTTTTCATCTACAACAATATACACTTATTCATTTATTCATGTACAAAAATCTATGTTTCTTCAAATACAATCATGTCATCTTCTGGAACATCATCATAATATTATGTCAACAATATTCTTTATTTGTATTTATTTATATACTAATATTATTATTTGATCATTCAATATGTCAGTTACATGCTGTAATAAATTTACTCCTCTCCATTGGTGCCCCCTAGTTGTGGGGGAGAGGCTTGCATACCCTAATGAAGTTGTGAGCTATGCTGGCGGTGGCATAATACCCACCGGTAGGGCCTCCCATGCCAGACAGGTCACAACCAAAGGGTCTGACAAAGAGCATCAACGGGTAGGATGGGCTCTCTAGCCTTTTGGCAACCATCCTAGGAGAAGGAAAACTCTAAATTCAAACCCAGGCAGATGGTGCTCGTCTAACCCTGGAAGGTCAACCAGCTAGAGAAGGAAACTCAAATCAAACCTACGACCTGAGGACCTCGCTGCCACCGTCCAAGCTTGCTAGGCCCAGCAGACCAATCTTTGGTTTAAAGGGTGAGGCCAGTTCTGTGTACACAGCACTTCACCAGAAAAATCCATCGCAGAGGCTCGAAGGACACAACCAACCTCCTTCATCAACACACTTGCAGAAAGCATGGGATGAGTCCTTCCTAAGGATCTTCATTCGCGAAGTAATGCCAGATGAGAGAGATTTACTACTGGTAAATGTGTCCTCCTGGTTGATCATCTTAACTGGGTTTATTTTTGAGGTAAGCCTTATATTACAAACATCCTGGAAAAATCATGCTAGAGCTTATCTTCTTCTTAGGTCTTATTTGGGGAAAAACAGGATAATTTGAACAGAACAAACTTGAGCTGAAAACGCATGTCATACTAGAAGAGTGCAACCTGTCACACATAAAACAGCATGCATGTGCAATCTGCTTTGTCCTATGAGACTACACATTTGTGGTGCTTGTGCAATTCTCATTGACCTTACCTCTTGAATAAATTGGGGGGTGGGGGTGGACATAGTTCTCTGCATGGAGAAGGTGGTGAAATGCTAACTGGGGGTAGGGAAAAGGTCACGCTGCTCAACACCTTCTTTGCCTCAGTCTTCTCACAAAAGCAGATTGGTATTCAACCTAAGCAATATGGAGTGGACAAGGTAAAAGGGGAAATGCAACTCAAAATAGGTAAAGAAGTAGTCCAAGAATATCTGGCTACTCTAAATGAATTCAAGTCTCCAGAGCCAGATGAACTACATCCGAGTATTGAAAGAACTAGCAGAAGTAATAAGCTGGCCATAAGCTTCCAGATTTCTTGGAGAATAGAAGTGCCAGTAGACTGGAAGAGGGCAAATGTTGTCCCTGTCTTCAAGAAGGGAAAAAAGGATGACCCAAACAAGTCTGACATTAATACCAGGAAAGATTCTAGAGCAGATCATTAAGGAGGAAGCCTGTGGTCACTTAGAAAGGAATGCTGTGATTACTAAAGGTCAGAATGAATTACTCAAAAACAAGTTATACCAGACCAATCTTATCTCTGTTTTTGATAGAGTTACAAGGTTGGTAGATGCAGGGAATGCTGTGGACGGAGCATATCTGTAAGGCCTTCAACAAAGTCTCCCATGACCTTCTTGCAAGCAAACTAGTCAAATGTGGGCTAGGCAATGCTACTATTAGGTGAATCTGTAGTCAGTTAAGTCCGTGATTTTCAACCTTTTTTGAGCCGTGACACATTTTTTACATTTACAAAATCCTGGGGCACACCACCAACCAAAATGACACAAAATGACACTCTAACTGTCATTTCACTAACTGTCACCCTCCCCCCTTGTGACGCCGCTGCTTTTGCCAAACCTCTCCCCCCCCAGGAGGTCTAAGCGCAGGAGTCCCGTCACCATCCCGTGGGGGAGGGCTGCTCTGAGTGGCCAAAGCGCACACAGGCTCGGCTGAGCAGGACGAATAGGAATTAAGCACACGAGGTGGCTCCAAGCCTTGGGACAAACTGCGGTGGAGGCTCACAGCAGTCGCCACCCCCAGCTCTCCTTCCCGAAGGGGTTCAGCCCCCCCAGGAGTGCCCCCCCGCGTCCCTTGGGCTTCCCTGCTGTCACCTTGGGGACAGATTGGGAAGGAACCAAGCTGGGCTGTGGAGCTGCGCATCCTGGCCTTTGTTCTGCTCTGCTCTGCAGCGAACCCGGAGCCCAGCCAGGACAGGCCAGGAGATGAGGGGTTGCTCCCTTTCCCCAGCGCGGAGGGGCTAGAGGGCAGAAAGCCTTGCCTCGAGCCTCTGGGAGCGGGGTTGGACGGGGGCAGCTCCTGCTGATTCCTCCTCCCTCTCCTCCTCCTTGCTGCCAGAGGGGAGGAGGGCAGAAGAGCGCCCAGGAGCCAGGAAGGAGCCGCAGCCCGGCCAGGTATCCCTTGGCGCACAGAGGAAGGGAAGGAAGGAAGGGAAGGAGAGAGAGAGGAGGGAGGGAGGAAAGCTCTGGACGCCGAGCACTTTCCCTGACTGCAGCCAGGCTGGCTGGCATTGCTGCTTCAGCCAGGAAAACCTCATTTCTGCTGCCTGAAGTTTCCTTCTAGGCTCTCTTTCTCTCTCTCTCTCCACTAATTTCCCACGGCACACCTGATAATATTCTATTATTGTTTTTCCAAGCCTCTTTTTCTAATGTTGCATTCTATTTACTTTTATATTGTGTTATTCATTTGTTGGGGGGGGTTGTATTCCTAAAACTGTGTTTCCCAACCGGTGTGCCGCGGCACACCAGTGTGCCGTGAGAGATCATTAGGTGTGCCGTGGGAAATTAGATTCTAATCTAATCTATCTGATGTCATGTATAAAGTTTACGGGTCCCTGTTTCCGGGACGGCCGCACAGTAGGGCGGACCTGTTTGGGCCCGTTCCCTTCCGTTCCACTCCAGTGGGGAGCACTTCTGGTCCAGCCCAGCCCTGTTGGCACTATGCGAGGTGTGAGTCAGAGAGCAGTGGAGCCCGAGCGCTGAAGGCAGGCAAGCAGGCAGGCAGGCAGCCAGAGGGGCAGGCAGGCAGGCAGGCAGGGAGTCAGCCAGCTAACGAGGGGGGGGGGGGGGAAGGGAACTCATGGGAGAAATATGGGGGCCCCAAAGGCCATCCAGCCTGACCCTCTTCAGCCAAGCAGGAAGGCACCATCCAAGCCCCCCCCCCCGGACAGATGGTCATGGAGACTCTGGCTATACATTAAGACAGGCAGCATCTTTATTAAGGGCTTGGAAGAAGGTTTAGACTAGATATGGTCAAACTTGGGCCTTCCTCCAGGTGTTTTGGACTTCAACTCCAACACTATGTGCTGTTCTGGGCACCACAATTTAAAATTAAGATATTATAATTGTATATTTACGTTACATGTAAAAGTGCAAATAATATTGCGATATAATTGTTATAATACAATGTGGTATGTAATTGTTGTACTGTGACAATGACATAGTATGTTGTATAATATAGTATGGTATACGTATATTGTGTATACATATAATATTGATAATGTTGTAATGTAATGCAATATAATAATAATATACTATATAACTATATATTTTGTGTTCATTGAAACAGGCCCAGGTTTACGTGAGTGTATAAATACATTTTTAAATATATTAACTATATGTATTACTGTGTTAGAGTGTCATTTTGGTTGGTGGTGTGCCCCAGGATTTTGTAAATATAAAAAATGTGCCGCGGCTCATAAAGGGTTGAAAAACACTACTCTAAAAGAATAGCTACAGGAATGTATTTTCCTAGTTATTAATTGTTCACCTTTTCGCCTTGCCCCCCTTTTCCTTTCCTGTTTGTATTTATTCAAGGGGAAGATGTTTTATCTCACAGCAGGAACATACAACTCACTTAGAAGAAACTCAAGGCACACTTATTGCGCATGTGTGTGTAGCAGTCCAGCAGAGTCCAGACTGGTAGAAACAAAGAAGTGTTTTAACTCCAAAGCGGAAAATCCCTTTGGTTTCCTCTTTTTTGGTTGGGTTTCATTTATTGACACTTTACTTACTAATTATTTGAATCAATCCGTCACCAAGGTTCTGGTTGCTTCCGCTAGATTCCCTTTTTGTTTCTTTCCTTCCTGATTAAAATAATATCGTTGGCTTACATGATGAATACTTCTCAAGTAAATGCCAAACAGCTTCCGTCAACAAGGCAAACCAGCAACTGGCAAAGAGAGCAATGTGAAGCATTTGCAAGGAAATTACTGGATGTTTCTTTCATGCTGGAATTAATGTGTAATTTAGGAGGAGGCTAATGTTTTGGCTTTTCTTTACCAATGTCCACATTTTTGCCTGAAAACAGGGCTGGTTGGTTGTTTGACAGTGACAGATTCCAGTTTCATTTAAAATGGACCCTTGAGTAGGATTAAGGACTCTCTCCATATATGGGGGGGAGAGAAAGTTGGTTCTGTTTCACACTACAGTGTTATAGCAATTTGATGCCACTTCAGTCTTGTTCGGCCTATATATAGGTTGAGTGACACTTCTATTAAATGCTTGGAACCAGTAATGTTTTGGATTTCCTAATATTTTTTGGATTTGGAAATACTGGTATTTTCACTAAGTACCCAAGTCAAAATGGAGCCCCTGGTGGTGCAGTGGATTAAACCGCTGAGCTACAGGACTTGCTGACCGAAAGGACTCCAGGAATCTTCTACATGTGTAGAACTCTCATCAGCCCCCAGTCACCTTGAAAATAAAGAAAATGGAAGATTGGTCCAGGAAACTGGAAATGAGCTCACATGCCATTTGCTTACACGCTCTTCCTCTCTTTTCAGTAACTTACTTTTCTATTACCTGCAGGTGCTAACCATAGTTAATTGTGATATCTGTATGAATAAACAATTGATAGCCTTTCGAATCAGAATCACAATAATCCATGTCTATCTATACTTAGGAGCCCCCGGTGGTGCAGCAGTTTAAACTGCTGACCTGCTGAACTTGCTGACCAAAAAGTTGACAGTTTGAGTCTGGCGAGCAAAGTGAGCTCCTGCTGTTAGCCACAGCTTCTGCCAACCTAACAGTTTGACAACATGTAACATATGAGTAGATCAATAGGTACCGCTTTGACAGGAAGGTAATGGTGCTCCATGCAGTCATGCCAGCCACATGACCTTTGAGGCGTCTATGGACAGCAGCGGCTATTTGGCTTAGAAATGGAGATGAGCACCAACCCCCAGAATTTTACTTGACTAGACTTTATGTCAATGGGAAATAATAATAATAATAATAATAATAATAATTTTGTACCTTGCTCCATCTCCCGACGGGACTCGGGGCGGATTACATGGGGACAAGCCCAAGATACAACATAGTTAAAATACAACAACGAAATCCATAAAAATATTTCAAACAATATAAAACAACCACAGAATACAATACATAGAGAACATCAAGTCAAAATTCTCATTTATGCTTTATACACCTTATACACATAGCCTAAAAGTAATTTTATACACTATTTTTAATCATGAACCAAAGTGTTTGTACAGCGAACAACCCGAAAGCCAAGGTGTCACTACCTCAGCCACCTATGTGTACTATTGTGAATTTTAGGGGGGGGGGGGGTCAGAATTCTGGACAAGGGATGTTCGACCTGTAAAAGAGAAAGCACTCCAAAGAACCTGCCAGTTCTCGGGCGCTTACAAGGGACACCTATCACTCAGAACTTCAAATAATTTAAATGAAAACAACAAACTCACATCACGTTTCTGATTCAAAAACAATTTTTCATCCCAGAACCATCTCCATGTTTCCTACATCTTGCCTTCATCCCACTTCCGAAAGACCCCAATGTAGGAAGTGCCGCTTCCCTTCAGTTAAGCCAAAAGTGGCTTTGGAGGCATTTAAATCTCTGTTTGAGTATTTGTTGCTCCTGCAATCCTGACTGCCTTCAGCAAAACTATTGTGCATTGGGAAAGAGCTTCTTCTGCTTGCTCGAGGCCACAACAGTGTCACTGTTTCATGTCATCTCCCATTTTATCTCGGTCACTCTCCTGCAAGTTCCCATGATACAAACTGCATTTTTATTTTTCACCAGTGATGAAGAGATTTCCATGGCAGACTTGGTTTTCTGATACGGCTTAATCAGAGGCCTTTTCACAGTATGCAGTTGCAGCCCTATGGTTCCTCTTTAACTGTCATGGCAATAGTCTATGAAAGCCTACATGGAAACCAACTCTCTGAATGTCAATATCTATCATCCAGGAGAATGCCTGCACAAAGATCTTTCTTGCTGTTTTAGGTCTGACCACAGTGCTGTGAATATTGCCATGGTCAGACCCTTTTTCGCACCATAGTTGCAAGGCTCACCAGATTTGGTCATGGCGTTAATCATTACATACATACATATGTACATTTTGTCTGTTCTGCTTTGTTTCACAGTGCCGTCACATGTCAAGGACAGTGTCAATGTCTCTTAGTCAATGCCTCTATAAGATTTTCTCTGTCACTTTCTACGATGCACTTGTGTGGTCATGCAGAATAACAAATGATGCCAGGTAGATTGGGGAAAGGCCCTTTCTTTGCACCAAGCTTCTTCTGCAGTAGGAAGAAACATTCAAAATAAACTCTGGAGGATGGCATATTCATATGGGGAACGCTAGAAAATCTAATGTATTATTTTATTTATTACTTCATGCTTATAGACCGCCACTCCCTGTGGGCTCGGGGCGGTTTACAACAGTAGTATGACACAATTACAATATAGATATAATAAAAAACAGATCATTACCTAATACTAACTACAAACACACAGCACTAACTACAACAATAGGGCTAGAATAAGTAGTTCAGGTGAGGCCCATCAATGCTTGAGGGGCCAAGGGGGAACGCAAAATCCAAGGGGACAGACCTCCAAACCTTGTGGGGTGACCCCGAGTCCTAAGGAGAGTCGGTCTTCCAGGAGGAGGGGGCAAGTCACGAGATGGGTGGTTTAAGGAGTTCTCAACCCTAATAGATAGGGGAGTCGTTCGCCTCCTTAGTTCACCTCCTTCAGACTGTGATATTGTCATTCGTCTCCAACTCCCAAAGTCTACTCCCCAAACGGTTCTAGAATGAAATTGTCGATGGTGGGCCTCGCAGCACTGGGATCCGCAGCCAGAGGAAGTCACCACAACACTCTGGGTGGGCTCCACTGCCCTAGCACCAGTTCCCAGAGTTCCTCCACAGCGATCACCGGAAGTGGTGCCAGGGGTGGGATGGCACTGTTTCCGCTTCCAGGTGAGCCAAGTTCATCCCCAGGTTAAGGTTGTCTATAGGTAAAGGTAAAGATTTCCCCCTGACATTAAGTCCAGTTGTGTCTGACTCTGGGGTGTGCTGCTTATCTCCATTTCTAAGCTGAAGAGCCTGCGTTGTCCATAGACACCTTCAAGGTCATGTGGCTAGCATGACTGCCGTTACCTTCCTGCTGGAGGGATACCTATTAATGTACTCACATTCACATGTTTTCAAACTGCTGGGTTGGCAGAAGCCAGGTCTAACAGTGGGAGCTCACCCCGCTCCCCGGATTCAAACCAGCAACCTTTTGGTCAGCAAGTTCAGCACAGCAGTTTAACTCACTCTGCCACCGGGGACTCCAGGTTATCCATGGACCTTGCATTATGAGTCAGTAGATGTTCCAGCACTATAGCCTGAGGGAGCAGCAATGGCACAATGGGTTAAACCCTTGTGCTGGCTGAACTGCTGTTCTGATGACCTGAAGGTCAGCAGTTCTAATCCATGAGATGGGGTGAACTCCCATCTGTCAGTCCCAGCTTCCCATGTGGTGACATGAGAGAAGCCTCCTACAGGATGATAACACACCCAGGCGTCCCCTGGGCAACGTCCTTATAGATGGCCAATTCCCTCACACCAGAAGCAACTTGCAGTATATTCCCAAGCCATTTCTGTCATGAACTTTTTAAAAACCTGATTTTGAATAACTCAACATACAATAAGCTCAAGCATTGTGAACTGGAGAAAGATATTCTTTTAACCTCTTATTCCCCAACTTCAGTAGCATCTGTACTAAAAATGTTATATGTTTACTTAAGCTGCATCTTTCCCACCAGAGCACTCAGCATGCCCTAGACTCAACAACGTGACAGCTTTCTAGTCCACTTAAAGTTTCCCACACAGGCATATTTTGTCACTTCTGCTGACTCTCCATCACTTCAACGCTATTGACTTCCCTCCACGTTGTTTCATACTCCACTGCATTTTCCTGTAACAAAATCATGGGCCACATATTATTTTCCTATTGTTAATTTCATTTCCTCTGTGTTTTGTGGTAATCATGAAAGGACATCAGTGAATTACTCTTTTCTGTGGTTGTAATCTGTGCAAAAATGACATGAATACAGTCCAAAAGGTTTGGACACCTTCGAGAATTGCACATATATTAGCAAATTAAGCTATTAAAGTTAATATATTACTCAAAATGTGAGAAGTGCCTTGAGGATCAAAACAAATCTACCTACCATTCTGTGGTCAACCTTGATGGTGATTGGCTTTTTATGAGTCAGATGTGAACTGTTTTCCCTGTCCCAGATACTGCAGAGAACCTATATTTTATACTCTTGACTTATTGTTTGTATTTATTCATTCATATTTATTCATATATTTATATTCCATCTTTCTTCTGTCATGGTTCCTATTCATCGAGGTACTGACCAGATTCATTTAGACGTCAACATCTCTTACTCCAGGCACTGACCAGACGTATTTACCTTCAGCAGGTTTCTTCATCATGTGGCTCCAGGCAATGTCCGGGGACCTAATAGCCCTTGACAGAGTTATCTCAATGAATTTGTCTAAGGCTTTCTGCAAAGCCGTCTAAGAGTGTGCCCATCACCACCTCTTGTAGTAGACAATTCACCTCCTAGAGACCTTAGTTCATTCTCTGCGTCTCCCATTGGGTTAATTATTATATGCTGTTATATAATCTAGTGCTGATTCCACAGAAGGACCTACTGGATTATGTACAGACTTACGGTGGTTGTGGGTTGTCTTTTAAAAAAGAGTCCTCTATTGGAAGGGCAGTCAAAATGCAATCTTCTGTTTAAAGCTATCTGAAGGGGTGTGCAGTTCAAACCTGTTTAAATAACACTGTGTAACACAATTGTTCCTGGGTTATAAATTTCATTTCCGAATCGGTTCTATCATAAAAGCGTGGACAAACTTTGTTTTTATGGGGAGGACATCCCGCAGCACATTTTGCTATAGTTTTTCAATGACCTCATCCTAGGACCTCTTAACACTTGCTTATATTTGGCAGCAGTGATGGAAGTTTTCAACTTCAGCCACAGAGCCCGGTGGCTCCCATCACACCCAGAGAACTACTTTCAGGGTGGCCCTGTTTCTGAACTGCCACCACAGACAAAAAATGGTAGTGAAGGGCAGGTTCCTTATCTTTTCATTAGCAAAGATGGGTCGAGCCACCCAAAAATAGGCTCCCTCCATGTGATCAGGCAAGGGAGAAGCCACAAGGGAGCAGGGCATGGGATGGCAGGTCCCCAAGCTCCCCCCCCCCCGAGGGGGTCGTGAGGGGGGTGACAGAGGGGTCTCCAAAGAACATCAAAAACACAGCAACTACAACTCCCAAATGACAAATCAATCCCCCTCAACCCCACCAGTATTCAAATTTGGGTGTATCGAATATTTGTGCAAAATTTGGTCCAGTGAATGAAAATACATCCTGCATATCAGATATTTACATTATTACCATTCATAACAGAAGCAAACTTACAATTATGAAGTAGCAATGAAAATAATTTTATGGTTGGGGTAAGTACAGCATGAGTAACTGTATTAAGCGGTTGCGACATTAGGAAGGTTGAGAACCACTGGCATAGGTTGTGAAATAGGATCATCACAAGCCCTGCTTCAATGTCTGTTTGCTTCCTTCGTGCGATAAAGGCCAGTGCGTGCACAAAACTATGGATCTTTTCCTTCTTTTCTTCCATTGTGCATTTCCTCCTTTTGGTGATGCACACATGATGTTGCACCTCAGAACTCGGCCAGCCTCCCCTAGATCACACACACACAGGCAGATGCAATAGTCCAAAGAAGCAAAAATAAAGCAATCAAAAATAATCCAATAAAGTTCTCTAGCTGCAAGCCCAAACGGCCTAAGTCCCAAGGAGAGCAAGGTCCCAAAACAAAGCAATCCACTGCGGCGGTCAAACGTGGCACTTGAGGCAAACCGCAACAGCAGTCAACATAAGCTTGAGTCTAAACCACTCCGGTGGTCGGCTTGAACTTGGAGACTTGACAGTGAGACTTGATCAAGCTGAACGTGGCTTCAGGTCTGACTAAAATCCCGGGAGCACAGACTAATAAGGAAGCTAGTCACGATGTGCCCATCTCACCCCCTTCCTTAGATTCCATGATTTCTTAGAATCTCTGATGCTCGCCCTTCTATCAAACACCAGCTCGTTAGCAGGCCCAGCTGCATCACAATCAGAGTGAGAAGCAGGAAACTCCCTTTCATCTGGAAAGGGAGTAGAAACTCTTTCTTGGGAATGAAGGCTGCCTGGTCTCTCATAGTCTGATTCAGAATCAGCCTCCATGGAATCTTCAGTAAACTCACCTGCAGTCCTATATCCCTCTAGCCATTCATCATCCCATTGCAAACTCTCGTTTGGAGACCCATACCAATCTGGCCATTCATCATCTTCAAGCTGACCCTGATCAACTGGGACCTGACCCTGATCAGGGGAAACCCCCGGTACCTGACTCTGACCATTGGGCTGACTAGGCTGGAACACCACACATGACCACATTATCCAAATGAAGACAAGGGAACAGTGGAGGCAAGGAAGCACAGTAAACATTTTGGCAGGTTTTTCAGATACAGATGGGAGCAAGAGAAACAACTATTAGCACATCAACAAAAACAAACACAAAATCAGGTTTGTTGAGATGAGTATTTCAACATCAACAATAGGTGAACTCTACCCCAAGTCAGTAGCCATGATAAGCCACAGAAGAAGAAATAGATGAAAAGGTCTAAAGCAAAACAACTGCAAGATTATTTATTAGGCATTCACACACAAAAAGAAAAACAACAAGAAGCTATTCAGTAGAGAGAGGGAGAAAAAAAAAGCAGGTCAGGTAGCAGTAAATCATGCTGCTTTGAAGGATGGGCACATCTGTCATTCTGATCTCATCTGAGGTTCTTGTTTTCCTCCCATGCATCGTTTTCCCTCTGCAGACACATTTTTGGACACCAGTTGTTATGAAGGTATGCATTTTGCACAATCCTACACATTTTTAGATTCATGTTGCAATGACCTACAGCATGTTTGCACACATTTTAGAACCATGTACATTTCTCTCTATGGATTTTGTTGGTGAGTGCATTTTTGATATCGAAAAATATATCACAAATTCAGACATTGCCAACAGTAATGTGTATCTGGGTCTGCCTTAAGTACCTGGAGGAATGATTGGATGAACTCATCTGTAAAAATTCATTCATTCACACCTTTTCCTACTTACTCCTGCAGAAAACGAAAAATCTCATAAAACTTGTAGCCCACGATCCAAGTTTGAAAAGCATTCGCTGAGTAATCTGCAAAATCTCAAACTACTGTTTCTAAAAGACAAGAGCAACTTGATGGTAAGGCATTCATAACTTGGTCTATAGTAATATGCTCGAGCCAAGCAGTCCTCATAGATAGTATCTTCCAATCACAGCTTGAATCTAATTACATTTTGTGTTCATTGCATTCATCTTCTTGTGTCATTTGGTTATTTCACTCAGTTCGGTCATCCATTCAATTCAGAGGAAGGGGCAGCGGGTGGAGAGGACTTGACTTGCAAACATACACATTAACTCATGCGCATACACACCATCCACACTGTGGAAAGAATTTGCAAACAAACTTTGCAGATAAACGTTTTCCAGAGCATCATTGAAACGGCACCTGGTTGCAGTATTCTCAAGGATTTCTCAACATTCTCAAAAATCAAAGGAATGTCAAAACAAAGCAACAATGAGCCCTTCCTTTGGGGTGGGGGCAGAGGAATCCAAAATTCTGTAGTTTAAGGTTCTCCCATCTATTTGATGCTAATAATTATTACTGACCAACACACATTTCATACTCCAGGAAATAACGCCCAGCTGTTCACTGGAGGGAAGGATATTAGAAGGATATTAGAGGCAAAGATGAAGTACTTTGGCCACATAATGAGAAGTCAGGAGCTTAGAGAAGAGAATGATGCTGGGGAAAAGGGAAAGAAAAAAGGAAGAGTAGCTGACCAAGGGCAAGGGGGTTGGCTGGTATCCTTGAAGTGACTGGCTTGAACTTGAAGGAGCAGGGGGTGGTGACGGCCAACACGGAGCTCTGTTGTGGGCTGGTCCATGAGGTCACAAAGAGTTGAAAGCAACTGAATGAATAAACAACACACATTTCAGTGCCATAAATGTTAGCCCTGTTTCTGGGTATATTTGATCTGCTAATTCCAAAAAATGGTACCAATTTTCTCCCATCAGCTCTAGTTTTTGAGATACATAACATATACTAACTACCAGTATAGACATCTGATCAGCCATTAAAAAAACCTATGAAAACTCTATGTAAGAAACTAAAGCTGATGTGGTCTATCCAGCACCTCAGAAAACTCTAGGAACGCCTAAAAACCAAGACACCAAGAAATGCTTTTTGTGGGATTGTGTAATAAAAAGGAAAGTAGTTTTTTGCAATGAAAACTGAGCCAATATTATGGCAAACAGCCCCTTTCTCTCACCTATAATTTAAACCAAAGCATAAGACCCAGTGCCATAAGATTTGGTGATAGCCTCTGGCATAGATATCTTTCAGAAGAAAAATATAAACATGAAATGTGGGTCTCAATGAAGATAGTAGCTACCATAGACATGTATGCTTTGCATTTGCAAGTTTCCAGATGGCTGACATTTGACCAGCCCACACACTGCCTTGCCAAAAACGAAAATATGCCACACAGATGAACAGTAAAGAAGTAGTTTACTCTTCGTAGTTCAGAACAACATATATACAATCATGTGATCAGTTACATTAACTCACATAATGTCATTTTATGAGAGATTTAAAATGATCTTTCTTTGTCCATATGAAGAATCTTTCTCCCGGCAGCTCATGAAGCAAGAGCACACTCCAAACTCTGTCTCTGTGTCTGCTTCTCTTTCTCTGCTTCTCTGCACCTGTACACAGCTCAAGCCTGAAAGATGTAATGGTATCCAAAAGTCCCAGGCTCAGCCAGCTTCCTGGGAATAGCTCAACCAATCAGCTTCATGCATCTTATTTTGAAGTTGACACATGCACACTAAGTGATTTCTTACATGCTCCAATAAAAACTGCATACATTTCATAGACACACACCAGTTCTTGCAACCAAATATTTCTTATTCCAATTGAATACAGTTGTACATCATCAACATTTGCAGCGTATGTGCTCTATCCCTAACATCATTTCAATTTCATAAATGACAAATTAACAGAGAGTCTTAGCTGGAGTTCTTCCCCTAAAGATGCTTTTCTTTTTATATAAAAAAAATCCCAATAAATGCAGATAACAGCATTATAAGAGTCGGATAAAGAGATTACAGAAATCTAAACCTTAGGGTAAGGAGCAAACCTCTTTCTTTAAAATGTGCCTCCATCCACACTCCATCAAAAAAAACACTATTATAATCTAAGAGGGAAGACTAAGAAATAAAGCCCTGAAGAAACAATCTTTTCATAACTTCACTATTTTATTTTTCTACCAGTCACAGGGTGTGTTTTTTTACAAGGCAAATATAATTATAGTTTTGCATAACCATCTAATGAAAGGAAGTCCTTTCTTGCCGTGTTAATAAAGAACCTTTCCCAGTGCGTTAACAAAGCAAAGGCATTCTACCTGGGTAATGTCACTGTGTAATTAGCATGCGCTAAGATGACTTAAGATTACAGTTTATCTGAATCTAATAACCACCTATCAGCAGCTTCACCACTCTGTCTTTTTCAATATATCTTTCCCCTTGAATGGTTTGAGTCTCTACTCACTCACAGAGGGGGTTGGCGGTGGAATATAACAATCACAGAGGAAATAAAGAGATGCTTACTAAGGCGAGGTCCATGTGTCTGATATGATGGCTTTGGATTCTGATCCCCAAATCTAGGAGGAAATCCAATCGGGGAAATCTCAACTGAAGAGAAGCTCCTCTGAGGCTGACTCAACTGGAAACCTTCTGACAATTTGGTAGCAATATAGAAAGGGAAGAACACTAAGGGCCCTTCCAGACAGGCCCAGAAATATGGGATTTGTTGCACTTTTACCAGCGGCATCCAAACAACACCTCCAGTGAAAGTGAATTAATTTGGAATAACCTCGTTTACTCCAAATTTATTAACTACCCCATTAGACTTGAGGATTCCTGAAAGGCCCAAGTCTAATGGGATATTGGTCCTGTGGGGACTCACCGCTGGGTACTCCCAGGAGCGAGTCCCTACAGCCATCTCTCACCATTTGGGCTCAAGGAGTCCAAAGGTGAAAGATGGCACCCAACCCTTCCCCCAAAACCACAATTAAAAGTCAAAAAAACTTACTGGGTCAGCATTAAGGTTGTCCCTGGAGTACTGGTGTGTAGAAATGACACACCAGGATGTGGGGGGATATGAGTGATTTTGCTCTTGCCCTCTCTTCCCAGTCTCCCTGAGCATCATTTCTACATGCCAGAAGAACTCCAAGACCACGATAGTGGCAGTCTGGTAAACTTTTAAAGACTTTTAACTGTGGTTTTGGGGGACTTTGGGATGGGTGTATGTCATCCCAGTAATTACTGGGGTGCCATGCAAACATCCCCCAGGGAAACCCAAGTTTTGGGGGTGGATGTGGGGACTCAAATCTGTGCAAAAGCGGGTTTTAAAAACCCACTTTGCATAGATTTGAGTACTTCCTGGAAGTGCCTATAGAAGAAGTCGCACTTTTTCCACTCCTACCCTATGCCCACTCACCTGACATTTCACATGGTTCCTTCCTTGGGTTAGTCCTGTCTCATAATACCATTTAAATACAAATTTCACATCAAGTTGGATAATCCCGAAGGGAACTTGAATAACTTCATATAACAACAACAAAAATGAATGTGCGTAACTAACTACAGTCACCTCTATGATAGCTAGAGTTACCGGCTGTGAAGAAAAGAGGATTTCAGCCAATGTTGCTCATCATGCAACCAAGTAACAAGCAGAATTCCTCTCTTCTGTACAACCATGAAAGATACAGCAGCACTCTCCAAGTTTCACTTGGACAGCTGTGATAGTGGCCCTCATCAGCCCCCCCCCCCAGGAAGGCATCTGTTTCCTCCAAAATGTAAAATTTGGTCTTTTCTTGTCTGTAACAGAGTTGAGAGTTCTTGTGCCAACTCAGCATTTTCTTTTATTTCTCTCTCCTTCCCCATCAAAAAATGTTCTGGGAGTGCTTGAAACAACCCTCTGGCCTCATTTCCAATTTCAATATGGCCCTGATGGCCATAGGGAGGTCTGGGAGGCAATGTGGAGGGTGAGGATGACGAAGGAGGGGGAGCTCTTTGCAATACAGAAAATAAATAAAGCTGCCACAACAACTCTTGCTTGGGTCGATGTGGTGTTGATTCATCTGTCCCCGCAACTAAATATCCATCTCTATTGCTTCTTGCTCTATCAGGTTCAAGAAAGTCATCTGAGTGAGTGAATAGAGGGAGGGAACAGGGGGAGGATGACAGATAGTTGCATAGTTGGGCCTCGTCTTCTCTCTCTCTCTCTTTCTTTCTTTCTTTTTTCCTAACAGGGACATTTCAAGGCTGGCAGCATCATAAGTCAGTCTTGTTACTGGAATCACAAGTGTACAAAAGTTTCGATCCAGCAGCTTGGCATAGGACCCTGCTAAAGACACAGAAACCAATCAGATGGAATCCATGCCTTGTTCCTCCAAATAGAACGACCCGCTTCTTCAAAATGGACCTGGCCAAGTCATGGGTGGCCACTAAACACAGCATGTATAGGATGCTTGCAGCTGGACAGAAGGTGATTGGACATGACTGTAATTTCCAAAATTTATGAAACCAGGTGCATCTCCATCCAATTGTTGCCTTTCTTTTGTTCCAGGAAATGCATCTATTTGGAAGTAGTAACTCTAACGCAGATTAAGACATTGTCAAGTATTTGCTAACCTACTTACAGGCATCATTGGTCCCCCGGGCCTTGGTAGCCTTACACCTTCCTTAACGGACTAACTGAATAGGTAAATGGGTTATATCAGGCCAGGAAATCAATGTGTATACTGTGTTCCCAGCCACAGATGAGCTTGTCGAAGGCATTTTATTATAGCTCTAGGAGCCGTATTGATCTGACCGTTAACTACTCAGAGGTGGCTAGCAATCCAATGAAGATGCGTCCCTCTGTCCATCTGAATGCATTCCTCCCTCAATAGTCCTCGCAGGCTAAGTGTTTGCAGATTGAATTAATCTAATGTTGGCTTAATCAAAACTGACTAAGCTGGAACTTAAATGCTATTAATTACAAAACAAATCGCATTCACATCGTTAGTGTGATGCCAGGCTAGGACAGCAACATTGCTATTCAATGTAAGATTTCATACACATTTTACCAACACAGCTTTGTGGAAACAGACAAATCAGGCTTCCTCTTAAGGAATTTCACAAGCATAATTATTTCACCAACTCCCTTTGAACTGCCTTCTTTCTTCTTCTTCTAGTCATTAGGCTGGGAGGAGGATACTTATTTAAAAGTGGTTGTTTTAAGAAGTTTCACATGTATTAAAGCTACTCATGATATAAGCAAACAAAGCAAACAATGAGCCTCACACATACCCATCATCACAACTTTGAAGAGTTATGGGAGAGGGACTGGCTATAAATCCCCATGTTTGCCATTGGTTATGCTGGGTTGGTTGGTTCTAGGATCCACAACAATTAGGGATATGGAGATCCCTCAACCTTCAGCTCCTTAAGTTGTGAAAGCAACCGTTTTGAAATCCCATATCCTCTATCTCTGTATAAGGTATTTTAATAACATGTTTGTTCCATTCACATTTACCCATGTTTTTTAAGAGAGACAAATAGCATTTTATCCCTTCTGAGCTTATACGGGAAAGGTCCTTCAAAGGCAGTCAGACAAAATGGGCGCAATACTACATATTTCTGATCGGGAGGGAGCGAAATGTCCATTGATCCTAGTCAATAGGATGTGGGTGGCCTTTCTGAACATCTGCTGATGGATTCCTGCCTGGAATTCATGGTATCTGCTATTTGTCACCGAGTGCAGACTATTTTTAAGTGTTTCATGAGCAAAAGAGTGCCTCAGTTTGATTAAAACTCATAAGAATCTATGGGAAGGGAGGGGGCCACATTTTGCATGGCAGCAAAAAAAATCAGGCCTATTTGTTTAACAGAGCCGCCTGCTTACAAATCACAAACTGTGCGTTAAACAACAGTAGCCAACTGCACTGATTAATGGCACACAAAGCATTATGTACCCAAACAATGATTTCGTTTTTAGACAAAAAGAACAATGCCTGCTTCTTCCTTTACACCCTAATTTACAATTTCAATTATAAATATAAAAAGTTATGTTTCTGATAACTGCTTTTATTAGGCGGATACATGCATGACATACAGTCTGCAATAAAAGCAAGAAGTAAAGCAACAAAACTGCTGTTCCTTTCAATTTCCAGCCTTGATTTTTAAATGTAATGGCAGAATTATCACTCAGCCTCATGTGCACACTGCACAACACTGCTGCCTGTAAGAATCCCAGTCTACCAAGAACTGGGATTCTTGGTAGACACTGATCATCTATTATAGCATTCTGTTTGTGCTCATGATATATAGAGATAGATAGATCTCGATCTATACCTATACACACACACACACACACAAGCTACATCTTGTTGACCTGGTAAGAAGTATTTTTCTCTCCTGGTATGTGGCTGCTCCATAAATTGGAACAGAGTGCAATGGTAAACTAATAGCACCTTGCAGCCATCCAGAAAGGGCAGGGGCTCCCATAAGGTTCACCTATGTGTCATTCACATGTTGCTGGACATTCAGTAGCAACTGCAGCAACTTCCTGATCAAGTTTAGGCTCACTGTACTCTTTAACCTCTGCAGGGGTGGAGGGCCCATTAAGATGGTCTGCCCCAGAAGGCTTATGGATCTGAACAGTTTCCTGATGACTCTTGGGGATCTTTCCACCACCTCGGTAAGTGATCCTGTTGATGTTCTTGTCATAGGGAAATGACTAGAACAATAGATATAATCGCTCCAGAACATCCCCTCTCGAGTAGCCGAGCTAAACCATCTCCTTGGTTCAACAAGGAGCTAGCAGCAATGAAGCAAACAATGAGGAGACTAGAGGGTGTGTGGCGGAAAAAGCCTAGCGAGTCAAATCGAACACGGCTGAATGTCTATTTAAAGGCATACACTGTGGCAATAGAAACTGCAAAGAAATCTTTCTTTGCAGCCAATATTGTGTCTGCAAAGAATCGTCTGGCGAAGTTGTTCCGAGTAGTCAGAGGACTGTTAAATCCCATCTCTCAAGACAGGATCCCTGACAACTCGGCAGCCCTCATTTGCTCAGATCTTTGCAGACAATGTCGCTTTGATCTGCTCTGGCTTTGATCCCAAGTTAATGGCAGTCTCTGAGGATGTAGCATGAGCACCCTCTTGTCCAGTTTTAATGGATTCATTTCAATTGGTTCAGCTTGAGGATGTGGACAAGTTCCTTGGAGAGGCATCTTAGATCCCTGCCCATCCTGGCTGATAAAGGAAGCCAGAGGGGGTTTGGCAGGATGGGTGAAGATGATGGTTAATGCCTCCGTACAAGAGGGCAAGATTCCAGCCAGCCTAAAAGGGGCTGTTATAAAACTGCTGTTGAAAAAACCATCACTGGACCCCACCCAATTGAACAATTTTTCCCCAGTTTCCAATCTCCTCTTCTTGGGCAAAGTCCTGGATTGTGTAGTGGCCTCGCAGCTCCAGGGATTCTTGGTAGATACTGATTATCTAGATCCAGCACAGTCTGGCTTTAGACCAGGACATGGTACCGAAACAGCTTTGGATGCCTTAGTAGATGATCTGTGCTGGGAACTAGAACTTGAGTGTTGTTCCCAGAAGGTGTTGCTGCTTGTCCTCACAACCATTGACTTGTGGGGTCCTGCAAGCAGCATACTAGGTTTATGTACAGATTTGGAGTGGTTGGTTTCCTTCAGCCAGCTCAGTTTGGTCAGACAACTGTAACAGTAAGAGGTCAAACGTCACATATTTTTGTCCATTACAGGAATATGTAGCAGCCAATCATGGCTCCTCCTCCCTTATTCGACAACACACGGCACAGAGAGGCTGCCTGCTGCTTGCATGAGATTTCCCTGTGAGCCCGGCCCGTTTGTCCAATCATAATAGAAGAACGCTGTGAAGTGTCTTACACAAGCTGTGTCTAAGGAAGGATGCTTCCTTAAGCAGGAAGGATGCTTCCTTGACCCCGTTGCTCAAACCCAGGCTCCCTCGAAAGGAAGAAAGGAAAGGATCCCATAAACTGAAATGGGAGCCTTGTATGTTCCCCATTCCTGCCAATGGACTAGATCTTCCTGGATCGTCCCAGATCTTCTGGCTGCAGACCAGAAATGGCTATTCAGCAACTCACCTGTTTTTAAGAGGCACGTGAAAATGGATCCGTGGGTCTCCTGGAATTTGGCCAACAGAAACGGTTTGAGGTTCAGCTAAAATAAACAAGCCTACAGCATACTGCACTGCCAGACAGTTCTTATCATCAGGACTCTTTTCCACGTGTTTAAGTGGAATCTTTTCCCCTGCCATTTGAATCCATTGCTCCATTGTGTCCAAGTCTCCAGAGCAGCAGAAAACAAGCCTTGCCTTTTCTTCTCAATGGGACATCTTTCAAATATTTAAACATGGCAATCACATCCCTTTTTCTCAGCCTCCAAGCTAAATGTACCTAACGTTTTCAGCTGCTCATCAAGATTAGGAATGCCCCCTCATTGGAATCTTTGAGGAAACCTGGCCTTCGGAGATTAGGTTCCCAAATGGATAATTTTTCCCCTATGTGACCCATTGTCTTCGACACTGCTCCAGTTATCTCCCCCGAGTTTTTAAACATCCTATATGTTCATGTGGCCCGCCCTGTCGGTTCTGTTTTTAGACTAACTTGTACTGTTGTGCTTTCACCAATGTATTTTATTATGTTTATTGCTTTTATTATGTTTAATTTTTTTGATGTTGTTGATATTTTGTGATGTGTTGTTCGGGCACAGCCCCATGTAAGCTGCTCCGAGTCCCCTTTGCGGAGATGGATGCGGGTTAGAAATAAAGTTTTATTATTAATAATATTTTATCATTTGGGTCACCCTCCTCTGAACATATTCCAGTTTAGAGTCATTGAATTATGGACACAGAATGAGGTCTGAGCAATGCAGAATAGAGTGAGACTGACTTTCCTCCATCTAGACACTAAACTCCTATGAGGCAGCCTAAAATCACATTAGCTTTTTAAGCTGCTGCATTATACTGTTGGCTCATGTTCAAATGTGAATATCAGTTATGTAACTGTAACTGCCTAAAAATATTTCAGCCCCAATTTCAAGTTTTAATTAGCTGTCTGATTGCAACAAACCTCAAATCCTTAAACAATACAATATCTTCCTTTAGACTGTGAGTTTCTGCTTGGATCGCTTTGCTCTAGCTGCCCCACAAGCATAGACATGATGTACTCTAAGAATTATAAATGCAGAGTTTTTAAAAAGTTCTTGCATTGTTCTCGGTGTTACTCTTTTTTATTACCTCTATTTACAATTTATTTCAATATAAAATTCAAAGGAGGAAGATATTTTCTGCTTGAGACTCATAAAACCGAGAACAATAAAACAAGGATTGGTTACATTTCCTATTTAATATGAAATGGGTGGAGGCTTCGGGGAGAAGAAGTTACCAAAATCTAATATAGTAATAGTCTTTTGATGCAGTGATTTATAGATCCAGACCTTTAACGGCAGAATGTCTTCCTGCTCTCCTTTAAATTCCAGACATCTGGATTTTTTCTTTGTTGGGACCACAGTGAGAGATGACAAAGCCATGTGCTCATGAAATAAGAGCAAGGAACTTGGTGCGTTTTGGAAAGCTCTAAAACAGAGAGCGCCATTGACATCACTCCACACTTTCCTTTTTTCTTATTGATAATTCATGCATAAGAATGATAATGGTGGTGATGGAAATAATCCTGGCCACCAGGGTCTCAGAAGCAAAGTATATAATACTAACACATGAAAAAACAAAAACAAAATGAGAACATTTTTCTTTAAAAACAAAGCAAAAATGATTTTCAAAACCAAAGTCCTGACACCAAAGGACAGTTCAACTGCCTGTCAGAAGCTCAGTAACAATGAAGCCAGACAAGTTTCTCTTGGGAAAAGCTCCCAAAGATTCTGCTAAAGAGAAAGGAGCGTTTTCCTTTTCCACACAGCTGTATAAAATCCACATTGAACTGGATTATATGGCAGTGTTGACTCAGGGCGCATCCAGACAGCACCTAAAGTGCTTCCACTCTCGCGTTTTCCCCTGCGGCGTCCAGAAGACGACTCAGGGGAAAATGATTGGTTTTGGCACAAAGCAGGAAAACTCTGCTTTGTGCTGAGATAATTTGATAGTGGATTTGATCCACACCTTCTTTTTTAAAAAAATTATTTTATTTTATGCATTTTTACAACTGTAAGTAAAACACAGGTAAGTGAGGGGAGGGTAAGAAGGGGGGGACGTGAGGAGAGTACACAGGGTAAGTGAGGGATGACATAATCTCTTTTACTCCCGTCCAGTCTACCGGATCCAAAATCGGTTCTTGCAGAGTTGGTGCCCTGACGCGGGCTTCCCATCTGGTTCTCTTACACCTGCCTGTTTGACCTTTGGGGCTTTGGAGCTTTGTATCGGATTACACCTTAGTCTCTGGGGTCACTTCATTTATATACTGCCTGACTTTTTTCCAGTCAGTTCTGTTGTTGAAATTTTGATCTGTGATACAGCTCCTCAGACTGTCCAAATCCATTAATTCCCTTATTCTAAGGAACCAACACTTTACGGATAGAGAGTCGCGGCTTTTCCAGTTTTTTGCAATCTCAATTCTGGCTGCTGCCGATAGGAAAAAGAAAATCTTGTCCTCGTTCTGCTCCATTTCACAGTCCATAATGTTAAGTAAATAAAAATCAGGTCTCAGTTCCAGCTTTCTGTCAAGAATATTTTCCACATGGAGATGTATGCTCTTCCAGAATTTTTAAAGTATTCTGCAGGTCCACCAGCAGTGCATGAAACTGCCCCTTCGTTTGGGGCACTTCCAGCAACTGTCGTTCATGGTGGGGTAACACCTAGCCAAGCTCACCGGGGTGTGGTACCAATGAAAAAACATTTTGTACCAGTTCTCCGTGATGTTTGTGAACCCGGAGTACTTTAGTTTCCTCATCCAGATTGTTTCCCAATCCTTTAACAGGATGGAGTGGTCGAGTTCCTGGGCCCAAGTTATCATTGTGTCTTTAACGTGGTCATTTTCTGCGTCCCATTCGAGAAGTTGTTTGTATAATAAATTTATTGTCTTTTTCTCTGATTTCATTATTTTCTCCCACACCGAGTCTTGGGTGTTAAAATTCTTGCTCAGATCCCTTTTGAACAGTTCTTTGATTTGAGCATATTGGAACCAGGTCACCTCGATCCCCTGGTCCCGCAGTTCCTCTAGTGTTTTAAGAGACCACCGATTTCCTGCTTTTGAAATCAGTTGACGATAAGTATACCATCTGCCCGGAGGGACGTCTTTCATATGTTGAGCTTCCAGCGGCGAAAGCCACAGCGGGGTGGATTGATAAAGCCGACCCTTATACTTACTCCAAATTCTTAATAGGGCCGCCCTGACGAAGTGGTCTGAGAAATTTTTCTCGATTAATGCCTTGTCGTGCCAGAGGTAGGCATGCCACCCCCGGCGCAAATCGAATCCCTCCACCGTTAGCAAGCTGTCATTTTTGAGTGTTGCCCAATCCTTGACCCAGCTCAGGGCCGCTGCCTCGTAGTAGAGTTGAAGATTGGGGAGCGAGAGACCCCCTCTTTCTGTCCGATCGCACAAAACTTTATACTTTATTCTCGCTTTTTTGCCGCACCACACAAACTTAAGGATGTCCGACCTCCAGGTCTTGAAACAATAATTAGATCTGATCACAGGGATATTCTGAAAAAGGAACATAAGCTTGGGGAGTACGTTCATTTTAATGACCGCAATCCTACCCAGAAGGTTGAGGTTCAGGGGTTAGGGTTGCTTGCTTTTAATATTTGACCAAGTTAAGTCGTAATTATTTTTCAGCAGCTGATTGTTCTTAGCTGTAAGGTAAATCCCCAGATATTTTATTTTTCTGGCCGTCTCAAAAGTGGAAATTTCCTGTAGGAGAGATCTTCTTTCATTATTGATGTTTTTTGTCAAGAATTTAGTTTTTTCTTTATTAAGCTTTAATCCCGCCACTTCTCCGTAGTCTGCTAACGTCTTAATCCATCTGTTAACATTCTCCAGGGGGTTTTCTATGATGCAAGCAATGTCATCCGCATACGCTTTTACCTTCAGATGTATTTTCCTTGTCCGGAGGCCTATTAGAAGCTCATCCCTTCTGATTGACTCCAAAAGTGGTTCCAATAGCATTATATAAAGTAAGGGGGAGAGTGGACACCCCTGCCTAGTCCCTTTTTGTATTGCCATTGTTCCAGCACGTTCCCCGTTGATTATTAGGTTTGCTTTTTGGTTTGAATAAATTACGCGGATTGCATTTTCAAAAGCGAAGCCCATATCCTTCTCCCTTATTAGGTGGCTCACAAAATCCCAATTTGCGTTGTCGAATGCCTTCTCGGCATCCACAAACAGCAAGCCGACTTCTTTTTGCTGGTTTTTTTCATAGTACTCAATGACGTTGATCATCGTTCTTATATTGTCCTTTAGGTACCTATTAGGTAAAAAAAAACCACTTGATCAGTGTGAATTGTGTCTTGAAGAAGTGCCTTAAGTCTGTCTGCGATTACCGAGGCGTAGATCTTATAGTCATTGTTCAGGAGGGATATAGGGCGGTAGTTTTTCACCGCCCGAGGATCCGTGCCTTCTTTATGAATAACTATAATATTCGCCGACTTCCATGTCTCTGGGATGGTCGTATTTTTGAGTGCGTTGTTCATCAGGGACTTTAAGTGGGGGGTTACTTCGTCCTGGAAGAGTTTATAGTATAATGCAGTCAGGCCGTCAGGCCCTGGCGCCTTATTTCTGGGGAGTCGCTTTATAGCAGTCTTTATTTCCTTTTCCGTTATCGTGCGGTTTAGTTCTTCCCTCTGCTTATCACTTAATCTTCCCATTTTTTGCCTCGACAGGTAGGACGACACATCCTTAGGCTCTATGTTCTCTTTTTTATAAAGCTCTTTATAAAATTCATTGAATCGATGCCCTATTTCTTCTTGGGTGGAGACCTGGATGCCGTCATAAACGAGTTGGGTGATACATTGCTTCTGCCTTCTTTGATTTAATTTCCTCGCTAGGAGTTTCCCTGGTTTATTGGCATTGACTAAATAATTCATTTTTAGCCTTTTCAGGTTCCTTGCCATCTGCTCCAAATGCAGGGAATTCAGCTCTTTTTTAAGCATTTCGATCTCCCATTTAATTTTTTTATTACTCGGCTGCTGCTTTAACAGGGTTTCTTTCTGCCTTAGTTCCTTCATCATGTGATTCTGATTCTTTGATCTTTGTTTGTTTTTCCACGCTCCTTGGTGGATGAAATGGCCTCTCCTGACGGCCTTACTTGCATCCCATAGGGTTTCCTCGGACACTTGTCCCCCCTCATTTAACTCAAAGTATTCTTTGATGAGTTTCCTATTGGACTCGATTTCCTCTGCCGTTCTGAGTAGATTTTCATTGAGTTTCCAGCTCCTGTTCCTTCTTTTGGTGCGGACCTTCTTGAAAGGTGCAGGTAGAACCCACTATGGTCACTGTCTGGACTGCCCCCTCAGACTTTTCTGCTGCCTGAAACTGCCCTCAGATAACCCAGTTCAAAGCAGATATTAGGGATTGTCTGCCTTGATACTCTGGACTATATGGCTGTGTGGAAGGGCCCAATGTTGAAGGATAATGACAAGCTAGAAGGTATCTAGAGAAGAGCAACCAAAGCAGTCTAAGGTCTGGAAGCCAAACCTTATGAGAAGCAGTGAATGTTTAGCTTCCCATTTCCACTGTACAGTTTATTTTATTTATTATTTATTTATTATTTCGATTTGTATACCGTCCAATCAATACAACAATAAAACAGTATAATATCAGAGCAGTTACAAATAGTGTTGTTATCCACAACCAGGGTGGCTAAAGGTTAAATGCCTGCCAAAAAAGAGCAGTTTTACAAACTTTCCGAAAGGCCAGCAGCTCATTAATTGCTCGGACTTCAGCCGGCAGAGCGTTCCACAGGATTGGTGCCACCACAGAGAAGGCCCTCTGTCTAGTTGATGACAGGTGGAAGGTTCATATGGAGGGAATTTTCAGGAGATTTTGATCCTCAGATCGAAGAGGTCTCTGGGGAACATATGGGAGGAGACGGTCCCTCAGATACACCGGCCCCAGACCATACAAGGCCTTAAAGATCCAAACCAACACTTTGAAGATGATCCGGTGCTCGATTGGCAACCAGTGCAGTCCCTGCAAAGTTGGAGTGATCTGAGTCCTGGCCGAGTCTCGCTGCAGCGTTCTGCACTAGTTTGAGCCTCCGGATGACTGACAAAGGAAGACCAATGTAAAGGGTGTTACAGTAGTCTAGCCTTGAGATGACTATCACCTGGATCACCGTGGCTAGGTCGTTACCGGTAAGATAGGGCGCCATCCGCCTAGCCTGTCGCAGGTAGAAAAAAGCAGATCTGCTGACAGCAGAGACCTGAGCCTCCATTGTCAGCAGCGGGTCCAACTGGTCCCCCAGGCTCTTTACTACAGACAACGGGCGTAGTGCCTTGCCATCCAGAGTAGGCAACCGAAGCCCACACCCTCCCGGATGACCCAGCCAAAGGATCTCCGTTTTTGATGCATTCACTCTCAACCAGCTGGCTTGTAGCCAACCAGTCACGGTTTCAAGGCATAGTTGGAAACAATCGGGTACAGAGTCTGGCCGGCTGTCGATCCTCAGCACCAGCTGGGTGTCATCAGTGTACTGGTGACACTCCAGACCAAAGCTCCATACCAATTTGGCAAGGGGCCGCATATAGATGTTAAATAATAACATTATCACGAGAGGGGAGTGTTAATGCTTCAGTACTAGAAGTGTTCTGGACTGTTTTTGAATTCTTTGGCAGTCAATGTGCCTCTCACCAAAAACCGACCCTCTGAGCTCATCAAAGCTGTGTTCACTCCACATTACAGTTATTATGGAAATGCCTGTGTATAGTACAGATTGGAATATGGAAAAGATGAGATAGGAACAATTATGGACTTTATCAGATGTGCAGGGGAAACGCGGGGGAAAGCGAGAGAAAGCGGGACAAAGCAGGGGAAACAAGAGGAAATGAGGGAAAGCAAGGAAAAGTAAAGGGAACCATCTTGACCCATTTCTTCTGATTTTTCCCCATCTTCTGGGATGGCCAACCATCTCACATTCTTTCTGTGCCTTTCCTCATCTTCTCCCCACTTTCTACCTCTTTCTCCTGTTAGAAGAGAGGTTTGGGGCTCCATTTCCATGTGCTTAGTAAGCGAAATGCCACAGGAAGTCTGCCACAGGAAGTCCCATGGGAAGTGCCTTTACGTCATGTGATGGAGCCATGGGGCTCCATTTCCTAAGCACATGACAGAGGCGCCCAAAGACCATCTGATGAAGTCCTATTACTGAAATATTGAATCAACTGGCAAGAATCCAGAATGAAGTACTGAAGTCAAACGTGACAGACTTTCGGGGAAAATCTACAAGAAGAGTAAACAGAAATAAGTATACCTGTGCCACTCGATACATAACCCAGGAACAATCCCAGCCATTTAACCTTGATTTTAAAATGCCGCTTTATCTATACATTTGTGCTTCAAGAAACCAAGGAAGAAAGTATAAGACCAAAAGTAATCCTCTAGCAATGCATTCAGAAAACATGACAGAAGAAATGTTCCCATGGCTAATAAGAGAACACATGGGGTGAAAGGAGAAAATACGTTACACAATCACTCACAATGGCTATACTGTAGGAAGGGATGCCTATTTCAAGATTGTACTTGCCATCTGTGATTCCTGTAGGTCCTTTTTTTAAAAAAAATCATCTTTAAAAATGTAAGCACATCCTGCCAAATTAACTGAAAGCACTCTTTTTAATCAATCAAACTGATTGGAATTGGATCTAGCATTTGACAAATGGTTATTGTTGGATGTATTATACAAGATACAACAGACTTCAGACACATTTGGTGAAACAATCAAATCATTTAGAATCTTAAAGTAAATGTCTGTGGCCACCCAAATAAAATCCTTTTATTATATGTATCTTATTTATTTATTGTATCAAGAGAGAACCGAAGGTATGGTTGTAATGTATTTAAGAACACAAAGTTTTAAAAGTTGGCATTATACTAAATGTCTTTTGACCAGTAGCTGGCCACTTGGAGTGCCTCTAGTGTTGCTATAAGAAGGTCCTCCATTGTGCATGTGGCAGGGCTCAGACTGCATTGTAATAGGTGGTCTGTAGTTTGCTCTTCTCCACACTGGCTTGTTTTGGACTCCACTTTGTGGCCCTATTTCTGAAGGTTGGCTCTGCATCTCATGGTGCCAGAGCGCAATCTGTTCAGCACCTTCCAAGTTGCCCTGTCTTCTGTATGCTCAAGAGGGAGTCTCCCATTTGGTATTAGCCATGAGTTGAGGTTCCAGGTTTTAGCCTGCCACTTTTGGACTCTAACTTGCTGAGGTGTAGATCTGAGAAAACTGTTTCTTGAGTTAAGGTGTTGGCGTGCTGGCTGATATCCAAACAGAGGATGGGCCAGAGTTGTCATTGCCTTGGTCCTTTCATTATTGGCTGCTACTTCCCAGTGGCTGTCAGGTGGTGCAATGCCGGCGAAACAGTATAATTTCTCCAGTGGTGTAGGGCGTAGGCATCTTGTGATAATGCAGCATGTCTCATTAAGAGCCATATCCACTGTTTTAATGTGGTGATATATGTTCCGTACTGGGAATGCATGCTCAGCAGCAGAGTAGCAAAGCGCACGGGCAGGTGTCTTCACTGTATCTGTATATGTATCTGAAAATATCATACTTTGTAAATTAGATAGAATACTAGGATGTGTACCGATTTAGGGCTGAGGAACCTGTGCCAGATTTGTTTGAATTCCAGTTCTCATAGGCCCTGTACAGTCTGTCTGGTGGTAATGCACAATGGGAATCATAGTCTATGTGAAAGGCAGGCAGTTCCCTTTTACTTTGATGATGGTTGTAAGCACAAAAAAAGCCAAAAAGTGGAGAAATTAGGGAAATATCTACCCCACCTTCTCTCCTACTGACAGTGAATAGGCAAAGCAATAGAAGAGACTACTTCCATTCTCTTCCATAAATAGGAGTCAAAATGGTATTGCCCACCAAGTAGTATTTTCTTTAATTGTGTCTATTCTGAATTATTGTATATACTCAAAGATAAATGTATTAACTTTGTATGTATATTTTGATGCCTTGGAAGTTTTCCCCTCATATGTTTGCAGGTCTTTGCAAAGCCTATATACATATAAATATCTAGAGATGTCCGTGTACCTGTATATCTGTTTATGTATACATTATTTTATATGAATTTTCCCCTCACATGTTTGCAAGTCTCTTCAAATCCAATATAGATTAGATATAGATATTGGTAAATATATAGAGGTATCTACCTATATATCTGTGTGTGTGTTTGTGTGTTTGTGTGTGTGTGTGTATATCTGTGTGTGTGTGTGAATTTTCTTCTTGCATGTCTTTGCAAATCCTATATAATTAACTATATATAGAGAGGGGGGGGAGATGTCCAGGTGGATAGATATATGAATATAGAGGGCTTTCAAATATTGCAGGAGGGAAATGCACATATAGAGAGAAGATTTACAAATGTTTCAGGGGAAAATTCATATGTGAAATTAGTATATTTAATTATAGATCTATATCTAGCTCTGCATTGTTTATATAGGCACTGAATGTTTGCCTGTTACTATGTTGGAAGCTGGCCTGAGTCCACATGAGGAGATGAGGTGAGATACAAATGAAGTTCTATTATTATTATTATTATTATGTTGTTGTTGTTGTTGCTGCTGCTGTTGTCAATACCATATTGTTTTGGTTGACCCTATTTTTCCACTTACAGAGCTAGTTTACTGTTTTTCTTTGAAATACTGTAAGTATTCAAAAACATTTGACCTACTGATGCAATTTTAATGCAATTTTATTGGTATCTATTTTTTATTTTGAAATTCACCAGTAGCTGCTGTATTTCCCACCCTCGACTTATACTTGAGTCAATACGTTTTCCCAGTTTTTTGTGGTAAAATGAGGTGCCTTGGCTTATACTCGAGTAGATACGGTAATTTGTTGGCTATCTTCCCAATTTGGACTCTATCATTTCATTCCGTGAGCAACACTTCAGCCAACACCACTGTAAATGCAGTCCTATGCATTCCCCTGACTGCTGGCACATTAACCACATTTTTATAAAATGCAGAGTTTAGGGAAGTTATATAAAATATTAGAGTCAAAGCTCTCATCCTTACCATAGATTTCCTCCTGACAAACTAATAGAAGACAGAGCAAGCTCTGCTTTTTGATCTCCATATTCACTTCTTATAGTTGGACAAGAAGCATCATCTGTCCGTTGAAGACACATTGGTTTATTTTACAGTTTGATCCTTGAAACTCTATCTTTAAATATCTCAAACATATATATACTGTGTTCTGAAGAGCTTTCAAGCAGAATGTTTATTAGTTACTTTGATCTAATTCATCACCCATCCGTCCCCCACCCCCCCCCCCACCCCCAAAATCTAAAAGCAAGTACATAATGTTCTTTAAAGTGACACATGTTGGAAACTCTCAAAGTACTTTTAACTCTTGCTTGCCTCCGAAAAGATCTGGACTTCCTTTTGATTCTAATGCGTCGGGGCCGGGACATCACACAAAAGGATCCTGTCAATATGGATGTCAATGGGACGTGCCACGCCGTGAATGAAAGCCACTGTCAATTCTTTCCCGGGCCCCCTGTTCCCCTTCCAAACCACACTGAGCCTTCTCTAGGCCTTTCACTTTATAAATCAACTCGCAGCTTAGAATATCTTTGGCAGGACTTTCAAGGAACGAATCGGAATGACAGGAAAAGAGGGGATAACAATCAAAGCTTGACTGAATACAGGTGTTTGGATTTACAGATGAACCACAAATGCCTGGATCTTTGACAGCTGTTGATGTTATCAGTTATATACAGCTATTATTGGCTCCGGGCATGGGGGGCTCGTAAGGCCTTTCCCCAAGCAACATCTCCGCGGCTGATAACATTTGGCTGAACTTTCGGATCTTAACCTCCCTCCTGACTCTCGGCAGTCAAGCCCAGCGTAAACGGATCGGAGGAAGAGACACGCAGTGGGAAGACAAGTAAAATATTATTGACTGGACTGTTTCTTGTCTATTAGGAAGAAAGAGCAAAGGAGGGGAGAGCTCTCCAGTTTGACAGGCTTCAAGATAATCAGGGGAGGAATGGAGGCAAAGAGAGTAACCCTTAGGAAAGGAAGGAAACGGCGGCATCTTTGGAGAGGTCATTGTTCCATGTGGGGAATAAACAAGAGGGGCAAACAAGGGGGTGGTGGGTTGTTGGGAACTGGGCTCAAACGCAGCCTAGGTTTCAGGACTTTATGTTTCAAAGGGTGCCAAGTGACCCCAAAGTGAAATGAAAGCAACCCTTGCAATAGTATTGCCTCATGCTGGCTTAATTAGGAACATGGGAAACTGCCTTGTGCTGAGCCAGATCATTAGTCCCAGTAGCCCAGTATTGCCAGCTCAATGTATTATCGAAGGCTTTCATGGCTGGAATCACTGGATTGTTTTGTTATTAATTATTTATTTTATTTTATTTATTTATATTCCGCCCTTCTCACCCCGAAGGGGACTTAGGGCGGATTACAGGTACATATACAAGCAGACAATCCCTGCCGTTTATCACTGTACAGTACATACATTTTTGACATATTACACACATATAAACGAACAGAGGCAAATCTGGCCACCAGGGGGAGCTGACGCCCTTCTCATCTCTCAGCGTTCCAGTGTCCCTCGTTGTTCCTTCCGCATTCCTCAGCATGCCTGGAGTTCTTTTTGTGGCCTCATAATTCAGTCAAAATTTGCCTTCCCACTTAATGTGGTACCTTTATCACCTACTTGACAGATGCAACTGTCTTTTGGGCTGCAAAGGTCGACAGCAGGCTACACTTAAGGCCAAGCACCCACCTCAACCCGGACAGGCCTCGAACTCATGACCTACTGGTCAGAGAGATCTTATGCAGCTGACACTTAGCCAGCTGCACCACATTCCTGGTGCTGTACTGTAGGTTTTTCGGGCTATATGGCCATGTTCTAGAAGCATTCGCCCCTGATGCTTTGCCTGCATCTATGGCAGGCATCCTCAGAGGTTGCGAGGTTGCCAGCTCAGATTGCCATTGGTTCTCCAGAGTTTCAGTCAGGATTGTCTCCTATTCCTACCGTGTTTCCCCAAAAGAAAGACAGGGTCTTATATTCCTTTTTGTTCCAAAATATGTGTTGGGGCTTATTTATAGCTGTCTGGACACTATTCAAATTGACTTTTAAAATAGTGAGCTGCAACTAGGGCTTATTTATGAAGTAGAGCTTATATTTTGAGCAACCTCAAAAATTCTGACAAAATCATGCTAGGTAAAGGCAAAGGTTTTCTCCTGACTTGGAAGTCCAGTCGTGTCCGACTAGGAGAGTTAGTGCTCATCTTCATTTCTAAGCTGAAGAGCTGGCATTGTCCGTAGACACCTCTAAGGTCATATGGCCAGCATGACTGCATGGAGTGCCGTTACCTTCCCGCCAGAGCAGTACCTATTGATCTATTCACATTTGCATATTTAAATAAGCAATATATAAAAAGGTTGGATCAGCATCACTGTGTGTAGTGAATATCATAATAGAGAGAGAGAGAGTGATATACATAAATATCATTTATCCAGCTATCTTGTTCCTTCTGGGAGATTGCTTTCATACGTCCCTATGACAATTATTATCACTCCATTATTATAAGGGTTGGCTCATATCTTGAAGTTACTCCTTAAAAAACAGGAAATTTACCTCTGAGTATTTTTTTTCTGGTCAGGAGCAACTTCAAAGCAATCCGTCTTACATCGACCCGGCGCAGAACCTTTTTTGTAGTGGCGCCGTCAATATGGAACACTCTTCCTAGCGACATCCGGGTCATGCAGGACCTTCTCTCCTTCTGCAAGGCCTGCAAGACTCATCTTTTCCAGCTAGCTTTTGATTGCCAGGCCAGAAATCTTTTTTAAGCTAGTTTAATATCTATGCTTTTACCTCTGTGTGTTTTACCTGATTGTAAGCTGCTCCAAGTCCTCGGGGAGTGGCGGCGTACAAGTCCAAACAATAAATAAATAAATAAACTTGAGAAACTACAAGTCGCTTCTGGTGTGAGAGAATTGACCGTCTGCAAGGATGTTGCCCAGAGGATGTTTTACCATCCTAAGAACATAAGAAGAGCCATGCTGAATCGGACCTCAGCCCATCTAGTCCAGCATTCTGTATCACACAGTGGCCCACCAGTTGTACACGGGGATCTCGAGCAGAAGGGAGGGCAAAACCCTGACCTGCTCCCGACCCCCCACAACCAGTACCCAGGGAAATCCTGCCTACCTCCGAGGTGGCACTTGAATGTCCAACTCCGAGGTGGCACTTGAACTACCGATACACTTGGTATCCATGAATCTGTCTAATCCTGCCTTGAAGTTGTCCAGGCTGACAGCTGTCACAACCTCTTCTGGAAGTGAGTTCCATAACCCAATGACCCTCTGGGTGAAGAAATATTTCCCTTTATTAGTCCTAATTTTCCTACCTTGGAGCTTCAGGGAGTGCCCTCTAGTCCTAGTGTTTTGTGACAAAGAAAACAGTTTTTCTTTATTCACCTTTTCTATCCCATGCATGATTTTATACACTTCGATCAAGTCACCTCTTAAACGCCGTCTTTCAAGGCTGAAAAGACCAAGGCGTTGCAACCTGGTTTCATAAGGGAGCCGCTCCATCCCTTGGATCATTCTTGTTGCCCTTTTCTGTACCTTTTCCAGTTCCGTTATATCCTTCTTAAGGTGCGGAGACCAGAATTGTACACAGTACTCCAAATGTGGCCTTACCATCGATTTGTAGAGAGGTAATACAACATTTGCTGACCTATTTTCGATTCCCTTTCTGATCATGCCTAGCATAGAATTTGCTTTTTTCACTGCTGTGAAAATCCTGTGGGAGGCTTCTCTCATGTCCCCACATGGTGAGCTGGAGCTGACAGAGAAAGCTCATCCATGCTCTCCCCAGATTTGAAGTTCCAACCTGTCAATATTCAGTCCTTCCAGCACAAGGGTTTAACCCATTGTGCCACAATAGGGCTCCTCTTCTGAGTAAGTACCCTGCATCATCATACAACCCTCCTATAGTCCATCTCCAGGAATCAAAGGATAGATATAGCTCTAGTGCCAGAGATATCAAATGTATTCATAAATGCAAAGTCAGTGTTCCATCAAAATATTTCTTATGACTGCAGGTGGGTTTTGTATATTTTTTGTTTAATCTCTATTTTATATAAAAAATAGAGTGTCAGTACTAATTTTCTCTGTTCGATTCTTTTATTTTAATTTTTCATGAATCCACTGTTATCTTTTCCAGGTAACTCTCCCTTTTTGCCCCAGCTGACATATCTGGATACATTACTCTCTTTGTTTCCCTGCTCTTTGCTCCTACAGTGCCTTAAGCCATAACATCCTCTTTTCTTTTCTTTTTACAGTAGGATGTTGTCCATGAGAATTCAACTCCTATTTCAGCTCTCTTTATCCTCCAAATAGAAATTGAGAAGATACCACAGACTACATGCATTCCAGTCTCCTGCCCTTGTGTGCATTTTACAGGTGAATTCACATTGCATGTCTATAGCTGTATTCTTTTTTTCCTCTCTTTTTGTAAGTGCAGTTTATTGTTACAGCATAGGCAATGTTAGCTATAGCCTGGAGGGAACTTCCTTTGCTAGAATGCATTGAGAAGCTCCTATAGCAATATCCATTGTCAGAAGCCAGCCTGCGACTTCTCTTGAGCAGTCTTTCATTGTGACCAAATATGATAATATTAATTACACTATATCAGTGTTTCCCAACCAGTGTGCCATGGCACACTTGTGTGCCGTGAGCGATCATCAGGTGTGCCATGGCAAATTGGAACCTCCAATACCCTTTCTTCCCTCTCCTGCCGAACACTTTTTCTTCTCCACTCGAGCTCCCTTCTTCCCAGCCTCGCTCTGCTCGCTTTGCCCTAGGGCAGTGTTTCTCAACCTGGGGGTCAGGACCCCCAGGGGGGTCGCGAGAGGGTTTCAGAGGGGTCACCAAAGACCATCAGAAAACATATTTCTGATGGTCTTAGGAAGCCCTTTGGCAGAGAAGGTTGAAGATCTCTCCACTTGTCCTTCTCTTTCTTTTTGGAAACAGACTGCGAATTCCCCCACCTAAAGCTCTCCTCTGCTGTGATTGGCAGACTTCCTAGCCAATGTGGAGGGCTGTTTCTGAGGCTCCAAGCAGGGAGGGGAGAGCAGGCGTGTTTGGCGCATGGCAGCATGATGCACATGTGTGGGTGAGGGAGAGTGTGTGGGATGGAGGCTCACGCCAGCGAGTCCCTTCAAGGCATGAGGGTCCTGTGTAGGAAGTTCGACCCAATTCTATCATTGGTGGGGTGCAAGGGGCTCTTTGATTGTAGGTGAACTAAAAATCCCAGCAACTACAACTCTCAAATGTCAAGATCTATTTTCCCCAAACTCCACCAGTGTTCGTTTTTGGTTATATTGAGGATTCATGTCAAGTGTGGTCCAGATCCATCCTTGTTGAGTCTACAGTGCTCTCTGGATGTTGGTGAACTACAACTCCCAAACTCAAGGTCAATGCCCACCAAACCCTTCCAGTATTTGCTGTTGGTCATGGGAGTTTTGTGTGCCAAGTTTGGTTCAATTCAATTGTTGGTGAGTTCAGAATGCTCTTTGATTGTAGGTGAACTATAAATCCCAGCAACTACAACTCCCAAATGACAAAATCAACCCCCCCACACACACACACAAAATACAGTTATGAAGTAGCAATGAAAATAATGTTATGGTTAGGGGTCACCACAACATGAGGAACTGTATTAAGGGGTCGCAGCATTAGGAAGGTTGAGAAACACTGCCCTAGGGTGAATCTGCACAGTAGCGCCCGCATGGGTTAGGTCTTCCTCCCTTCCCCCTCCCCCCTCCCCGCCTGAACACACTCATGCTGCCCCCTCAGATCAAAATGGCGGCAGAAGCAGCAGTGTAGAAGAAAAGGTAAGTGTTCGGCAGGAGGGGGAAGAAAGGGCATGAAGGGGAAGGGGGAGGAAGAGGTCTCTGTCGAAAGCTGGCATGGACAAACTTGGCTATAGGAGTTCTATGTGGGAAGTTTGTGTCTTTCTGCCATTCCTGCCAGGATATCTATGTTGTGTTCATCGAAACAGGCCCAGGTTTCGCACTGAGTGTATAAATACATTTTAAAACATATTAACTATATATATTACTGTGTTAGAGTGTCATTTTGTGTCATTTTGGTTGATGGTGTGCCCCAGGATTTTGTAAATGTAAAAAATATGCCGTGGCTCAAAAAAGGTTGAAAAACACTGCACTATATAACAAAAATGGATTTTTTCTGTTTCTGGTTTGAAAGTATTATTACCTGTTTGATTGTGTAATCTTTACTTTGAAAGTAGTTGTTCTACTCCATAATTTTTTTTTTGTGGCTGCCACAAACTAGGTTGAATTGGTTGAGAGTCAATAAGATTCATTGAAAAACTATAGTAAAATGTCCTGCAGGATGTCCCTCCCACAAAATCAATTTTTTTGCAGTTTAATACACTTTTCCTATTTTTATATGATAGAACAATGGGGTCAGGGTAACTGTGGAGCCATCCTGTGCAGAGATTGTCCATCACAGGGATTATTCTCAGCTACAACATATTCGGCTTGTGCATTTTGGGTAAATCGTTATCCATTTATGCTTTCTGGACACAGAAAGCCCCCCCATATCTGTTTTCACACAACTCCCAAAAACAGGCATGCTACCAAATGGGCGTATTTGTTCCCCACCTGAAAAAAAGGGATTCTTTTTGGCCCATTGGCAACAATGGTGAATTTACAAGGCTCCCCTTCCCCCTGGGAGCTTTTCCTTTTATCCCTACAAGAGAGCATGCACCTGTCCTGGAAGTCTGTCCTTTCTTCCTTTCAGGGGAGCCCGGGTGTCAGCAATGGGGTTAAGAAAGCACCCTATCCAACTCATAATTGGGGAAAGGGGACTTCCCATGGGCTTCCCTTCCATATACAGTGTACCCTCACTTATCGCGGGTGTTATGTTCCAGGACCACCCACAATGAGTGAAAATACGTGAAGTAGGAACGTTATATTTATTTTGATATTTATAGATTACTTTAGTACATATTGTTGCACCTCAGATCGCAGCAGTTCCCCCCTAAATCACATACACCAGGCAGATGCAATAAATGTACTTTTATTTAGAACTAGCTGTACCCGGCACACGTTGCTGTGCCCTTTTTAGGAGATGCGAGAAAGTTCAATTATCCACGGTGTGCCCTCCTCTAAACTGCAGTTGGATGGAGTGTGGGTCATGGGGGGCATGGTGTGCCAAGTTGGTTCTTTATTGGTCTTGGTTCTGGGCCACAGTGGTCTGTGGGGAATGATGGGTTTTGAAGTACTACAAATCCCATTTTCCATGGTGGTACTTCAAGTCCCATCATGCATGGTCGGGGCTCTGTGTGCCAAGGTAGGTTACTGTAAATTCAGGCCATACACAATGTCCCATGAGCTGAGGCCTAGTTAGGAACAGCAAGTTAATGAAGCCTTACTGTCAATTCAGGCCATACACAATGTCCAATAAGCTGAGGCCTAGTCGGGAGAATCAAGTTAATGAAGTCTTACTGTCAATTCAGAGCGTAAACAGCTTCCCAGTAAGTGAGGGCTAGTTAGGGAAATCAAGTTAATGAAGTCTTACTGTCAATTTGGAGCATAAACAGCTTCCCAGTAAGTGAGGGCTAGTTAGGGAAATCTAGTTAATGAAGCCTTACTGTCAATTTTGGGCGTGGTCTGTGATTTTTTGGGGTGTAAATTTTCGGTTGGAAGTGATTTGGGTGTTTGTGTTGGGGATTGGCTCAGGCCTTTTCCTTATTCTGTTTTGGCAGTTTATTATGTATTGGAATTTTCATGTTGGCTGGCCAGTGCAGCAGTTATGCAAATCCGCCCTTATTGGCAGCCAATCATGTTGTTCAGAATATAGAGGCTGGGTGAGTCTTTGGCTGTCCCGGAGGATGCTGGTAAATGTAGTTTTATTTTTATTCGTTGTTTTGGGGGCCTTTTAGGTTTTGGGGGGGAAAGTTTCTTTGCTACAAACGTACCTTGCTTGAGGCCTATTTCTGTTGGCAAGTATTGTGTTTCTGCATTGTATGGTTTCCTTGTTTGAGGTATACATCACATGACGTGAACCCATTTATATAATAGATAAAGAATAGTCCAAAGGTTGAAAGATGAAAGCAAGGTAAAGCAAGTCCAAACGATAATCTGGAAAAGGTCCTCAAACTGGACTAAATCCCAAAGGAAGCAAACCTCCATAGGCAAGGCAACTGCTCATGCGGCCAACGTGAACTTAAAGTCAGCAAGGCAAACCGCCCCTGCGGTCAACGTGATCTTAGAGTCTTGAGCATGAGTCCTTCCAAGCTAAATGTAGATCAGGTCTGACTAGAACGACCCCAGCACAATCTAATAAGGAGAACTACTTTCTATGTGACCAACGCACCCCCTTCCTCAAACTCCAATCTTTCCGGGAGGATCTGATACTAGCCTCCCTGTCGAATTCTTGCTCATTAGTGGTCCCAGATGCAGTACTATCATTCTGGGAAACTCGATCCTCCCTATCCTCGGAATGCTCGTCTGACAAGGGAGTGGAGAAGTTCTCGTGGGAATCAAGGTCGCTGGGCCTCTCACTGTCTAATTCAGAACTGACATCCATGGGGTCATTATTATCTTTTACTTCTGGCCCATACCCATGTAACCATCCATCATCCCAGGCTAATTCTTCAACTGCAGACCCGTACCCATCCGGTCACCCCCCATCCCCGATCTGACCCTGATCAGCTGGAACCCCCGGTGTCTGTCTATGGCCACCAGGCTGGAACACCACACATATTCAGAAGAAAACCTTTTCCTTTAACTTATAAACAAAATAATAATACACTTTATTTATATTCCGCCCCTCTCACCCCGAAGGGGACTCAGGGCGGATCACAGTACACATACAAGCAGACAATCCCTGCTGTTTTTGTATTTGACATACAGCCCATACAACATATACAGTAGGAGGTTCTTTCCAGTTGAGCCACAGGTTCTTTCCAGGTTCTTTTTCAGTTGTGTCACTGGGGTGCTGTTGCTCCATTGCGCCACAGGGGGTGTTGTTGCTTCATCCTCCTATGACGAAGAGCTTGCCAGCCCGTTAGGACCTTCCACCTTCCGGCAAACGTTCTTCCTTATTTATTGGCATTATAAAAGTCCTCCCCCACAAAGCAGTCCCTAATTTCTCTACTCACAGCTAGGCTGTTTTCGACTGCTTAGGTAAACAGAGGCAGGGCTGACAGCTGGCTACCCAAGCCAGCCCAGGGTCTCGAACCTGTTGATAAGATCTTTTAGCAGCTGTTGTTTAACCGTTGTGCTAAACCTCTGGCCCCACTGTGCTAAACCTCTGGCCCTTCAATCACTTTCGTTGAACAGCAACCTTCAGAAAGCACTTCACTTCCATTGAGCATATATAAGAAGTGCGTATGTGCAGTCCAGCCCTTGTGCTTCCTTACCCACCTTTGCTGCAGGTCCACCCAATAAACACCTCCGGAGCCACTTCCGGGGCCGCAGTAGCACAGTAGGAACTGTATTTTAATGTTGTTTTAATGTATTTTAATTGTTGTGGGGTTTTGGGGTTTTATACTGTATGATGTGGCATCGAATTGTGCCGTACTGTAAGCCGCTCTGAGTCCCCCCCTCGGGGGTTGAGAAGAGCGGGGTAAAATCCTGAAATAATAATAATAATAATAGGCCATACTCCGCTGCGCTTCAGGCCCACCGCCATGTAAATAATGTAATGTACATATTTTACATTATATTTATTTAAAATCCGCAAAACAGCAAGTTTGCAAAAAGCAAACCGCGAAGTAGCGAGGGAACACTGTACTTCATTAAGACCTGGATTAAGAAAGCATCAGAGTTAAAATGCCACTGTTTCTGGATACTTTCCCTTTTGTTTGTAGAAGAGACCGAGTTTAATGCTTCTTAAAGCTGTTTCTACTCTTGAGGAAAGGCAAGCATGCACACTTTCTCTCCCAGCACTAGCAGCATGCCATGCAGTTTTCCAAGGCATTTTAAGGAGGCCCAGTAAAGGCAAAGCAATGACCTGGAGCTAAGTGGAGCTATCTTTCTTGGACTATCTTAAAAATCTCTTCTCTCTTTTCTACTGCTTGCAATCTCCTTTCTGCTTGGGGTTTTGCTTCCTTAAAACTGTTTCTACTTTCTTCTCTAGAGGAGAGGTAGGCTTCTCTTTTTCTTTGCTGGGATTAGTATTAATTAATAATAATAATAATAATTATCTTTTAAAAGTATTTTCTGAAGGAGAGGAAGGGAAGGAGAAAAAGAAGCTGAAAGGGTGACTCTCCAAGCCCCCAAATGTGCTTGCAACCCATCCACTGTCCCTCAGGTCCCCAACTCCCAATCAGTCCCACTAAATAAAAAGAATCAGGAAAATAAAAAAGATTCAACTGTGATGCCGAATAAGGGAGGAGGAGCTGTAATTGACTGCCACCTGGTCCCTTCTTGGATGGGACTCCATTATGGCTGGGCCCTTGCCATTATGGATATCGGATCAAACTGAAGAAACTGGATTGGCCGAATGGGATGGCTAAAAATGGATCCAGACTCAAGTCTGCAACATACTAATTTTCATTATGAACGTTTTCTATGCCCTCTGATACAAAATCACAATTGTTTTAGTTACTTTTATACTTAACTTAGTTGCATTTGATACCACAGGTCCGGGGTTTGTAATGTCATAGTATAAAGGAATCATAAGGAACCATGTTAGTAACTGCTAAAAATGAGAAAGTGAAGTTAGACTTTCAAAACAATAACCATAATATTAGCTACTTTTTAAACTTTGGAACTGTAAATGTGATTAACTACTTTAAAAAAAACTTTCTGAACTCTGACTATTTTATGACATTGTGTATTTCTCGAGACAAAAGTTTTGATCCCTTCCAGCTGCCCATTTTCATTGTAGATTAGAACATAATTCTCATCTAAGTGAAAGGGCATTTTTTGAATGGGCATTTTAATTTTACTGTTGGAATAGTTAAAAGAAGGAAAGGGAAATCTTGTTTAAGTGGCACACTGGTAAGACTGCGTATTATTTGGCTAATGACAAAATGGCCCCTTCTTTTACTTTCTTTAATAACATGAGCAGGACTATTTCAGCCATTACCACATTTTCTTAAAAGAATTGAAGCATAATGCATGAGAACGCAAATTAAATATTGTTTCTGTAAATTAGCAATCATTTTTTCTCCCCTAGATTTCTGAGGGTAAAGAATCTAACTATCCAGGATCCTATTTCCTGCAGTTAGAACCTCATTTTCAACATTGTCCTGTGGGAAATGGGATTTGATTGGATGGTCCTTGCGGACTCTCCAACTTCTATGTCGTCTCTCACAAAATATTGCCTTTCCATACACCGGAAATGGATAATAACACTATATCCCTTGCTGTCGTTATTCCTCTGATTATTATTATTAGTATTAGTATTAGTATTCAGAAAATTGCATTGGACAGGCCACATCAGCTCTAGTTTCTGAAACAGAACATATGCCATGGACAATGACAAGGAAGGAGTGGCAGGCAGTGCAAAAGGAGCAGAAATAAAGTAAAATAAAATAAAGAGGAAGGAGGCTCACAGACCAGATTTTGTCCTCATAGCCCACTGGTGGTCCATGGCCCACAGGTTAAGGACCACTGATTTAGGCTGTGTGTGTATACATAGTTGTAGCCAGCCAATCTCTGCTCGAGATCCCCGTGTACAACTGGTGGGCCACTGTGTGATACAGAATGCTGGACTAGATGGGCTGAGGTCCGATTCAGCATGGCTCTTCTTATGTTCTTATGTTCTTATGTTAATAACTTCTACTAGGTGTAGAGCATTTTCCATCATTGCTCCAACATTGTGGAATGCCCTGTCCCCAGAGACATGAGCTCTGCAAAATTTGTATAGTTTTCACAGAGCGTGTAAGACATACTTATTTAGGCAGGCATTTGAAGGCTTATGATGTGTTTTACTTTGCTTTTACTGTGCTTTTACTGGTTACTATGTTGTTACCTTTGTGTATTTTACATTGCTGTAAACCGCCTCGAGCCTTTGGGAGTGGCGGTGTACAAATCTAATAAATAAATAAATAAATAAATAAGGTTGGATGATGGGAGATATAATTCAACAAGCTCAGGAGAACCGAAGGTTGCCTGCCCATGTTGTGGGAATTTAAACAAGTGAGAGGAAACTTCATTACCTGAAAACCCATAAATATTATTTATTTATTTACTATATTTCTATACCGCCCCTCTCAGCCCGAAGGCAACTCGAGGCGGTTTACACATGGCAGTCAGTGCCCATAATATAAAATACAATTAAAAACAATTATACAATAACCAGATAAAAACAGTAATGATTCGTAATTAAAATCAAAAAATACAATTCCCAACGTTTCATCGTTAAAATCATTTTCCATCACATCGTCATATGATTCTGTGATCACAGTTAAACATTTATATTTCATCTGCAAAAGCCTGCTCAAACAGCCAGGTCTTAACTTTCTTATACATTTTATGACATTCACTGGATATTCCAAAATGTTTCTTTTAAAAACACACACACACATTTTTCATTAGTTAAGAGTATCAATATACCAACATCCATTTTATTTAGGTGTTTCTGAATAAAGGTGATGGCACTTCAACATTATGCTAGAATATATAATCCTGCATTTCTGCATCCCACCTCATTTATGTAGCTCTTAATACAGTTATACAGTCATCTAGTTAGCATTGCCCTTCGGATAGTAATGAGGTCTTCTCCAACCCTTCAGCTGCTATAAAGTATTCGGAAGTTAAATGCACAGATGAAAAAAAATTTGTCTCAATTTTATACTTCTGCAAAAATGGTAATTTTGTACTTAAAATGTGCAAGATGGATGTTCAGAAATATACGCTGATAGCCTAAATTATATTTGGTCATAATTTATGTAGTACAGTCCCAAAGAGATGCAAAATAGAGAGAAGCATAATTTATCTGCTGGAATCAGAGATAGCTTTGCTAAAACTTCCATTTATTCTATCCCCTATAGTTTTAACCAGCCTTTGTCCTTAGGGCGCATTCTGTTTAAGTTTTCCGTTTTGCCATTTGATCACATATTGTAGCCTATAATTTGCAGATCGTCAGAAGCAAATGCATCTCACAAAATTACGATCGCACCTAGAAAACATTTCATTTTGAAAATGCAACATATTTATAGCAATATAGGAATGATATTAAAATAAAATATATATCAGTGAAATATATGTGTCTGATAAAACCCGTAAATACCATTCCATCTAATGTTTCTTCTGTATCTTGGATGAGGATAAAAACTATAACAATGCAGTTGATGTGTTAGAGAATCAATGTGGATTTGTAATGTGGGAAATCTGGGTAGATTTTCTTGACTTCTCAAAATAGTCAATTGTTTATCCTAAAATGCAGCATAGTGTGGAGGGGGCCAGATACTCTCTAAATTATTTATTTTTGATCAAACAGAATTTGCCCTAAATTAACCCTATGTAGGATACAGCTCCATTTATTTTGTAAAGCAAAACTGTTTCATTAAAAATAGGTCATAAATGTCCATCAAAAACATCACATTAATTTTAAAAAATAGTCTTTTTTTTGTGTGTATAAATTTTTATTTGGTTTTTGTGGGGGAGGTGGGGTAGGTGAGGAAATCACATATATACTGATATGTGGTTACACCGATCCAAAGCATATTTACCCATCCCCCTGGGATTTGGGCTTGGGAAGGGAAAAAGGGTGGTGGGTGGGGGTGAGGTGGTTGGGATAGTGGAGGTAGTATTTGTTGACTTCCCAAGGGTTAGTCCGAGCGTACAGTTTTAGATATGATCGTTCTTCTGTGTTCAAGGTGTTGTTTCAGGTGGCGTCAGTTATAGTTCGTTTAAGTCTATTCTGATGTTATTGCCTTCCTTTTGTAGATAGTCCCCAAAGTCCTTCCAGTTCATTTCTTTTTTTTCCCCTCCCTTGTTTGTTCTTCGCCAAAGGGAGTCCATCTGTATTATGTCCATTGTTTTTAGGATCCAGTCTTCTACCTTTGGTATTTTATTTGTTCTCCATTGTCTGGCAAGCGTTATCCGTGCACAAGTGGTTAGTAGAAAAAAAAATCAGTTTATCTTGATTTGTATCTAGTCCCTCTCCCGTCATCGCTAATAGGTACTCTTGGGGGCCTAGAGTAACCTGTGTTCCCAGTATCTTTTGTATTTCCTTATGAATATCTTCCCAAAATCTCTTCACCCTTTTGCAATGCCACCATTGGTGCATGAAAGTTCCTATTTCTTTGTTGCATTTCCAGCATCGGTTGGACAGCTGACTATCAAATTTTGCTATTCTCGAGGGGTAGAGGTACCAGCGATATTGCATCTTGTACCAATTTTCGGTTATTTCTGTTGCCGGACTGTATTTAAGTTTTTTTTGCCAAATTTCTTCCCATTGGGAAGTTGAGATGGAGTGTCCTATGTCTTGTGCCCATTTAATTTGACATTCTTTAATTTGTTCGTCCTCCATCTTCCATCTCAAAAGAATTTTGTAAATCTTACTGATGTTTTTTTTGTTTTTTTTTACTATTGGTTCCCATATGAGATCTTCCATAAAACCTATTTTTTTTATCTATCTTGAACCTTTCATGCACCTGGTGGTATTGGAACCATGCCATTTCTGGGAATTCTTGCCTGATTTCTTCGAGTGTTTTTAATTCTCTAGTGCCTGAGTTGGATTTTTTCAGTAGTTGTTTGTATGTTAACCAGAGTTTTCCCTCTGCCAATTCTTTTCTATGTCCCGCTTCTATCGGAGATACCCATAACGGTACCCTTGTAAAGAATCTATCCTTGTATTTCTCCCAGGTTTTTAACAATGCTGCCCGTATAAAATGTTGGTTAAAGTTTTTTTCCACTTTTTTTCCCCCGTATATCAGGTAAGCATGCCATCCTGTGCGGAGGTTATGGCCCTCCAATGTCGCGATCTGAGAATTTTGAGGGAAAGCCCAATCTTTGATCGCCGCCAAGTTGCATGCTTCATAGTAGCATCTGATGTCCGGTAGTCCCAAGCCTCCTCCTCTCTTCTCATCTGACATCTGTTTTAGGCTTATCCTTGCCTTTTTATTTTTCCAAATAAATCTTCTGATGTCTTTATCCCATTTTTTAAACAAGAAGTCGTTTCTAATAATTGGTATAGTTTGAAAAAGAAAGAGAAGCCTTGGGAGCACCGACATTTTTATCGTGGCTATCCTTCCTAGAAGGGAGATGTTTTTGTATTTCCAAGCTTCAAGATCTTTCGTTACCTCCTTCCATAGTTGTTCATAATTATTTTTTAATAATTGTGTGTTATTTGGAGTCAAAGTGATTCCTAAGTAGTTGACTTTGGTTGCTACTTCTATACCCGTTACTAATTGTAGCTGTCCTTTTTCTTTTTTATCCAGGTTCTTGGTTAGAAATTTGGTTTTTTCCCTATTTATTTTGAACCCTGCTTTCATACCAAATTCTTCCAATTTGTTCATCCACTTTTTTATATTTTGTAATGGGTTTTCAATTATGCACACCATATCATCTGCATATACCCTTAACTTGAGGCTTTCCTTTCTTATTTGTGTGCCTTGGAGTTCTTTGTCAGTATTTATATCTCTCACTAGCGTCTCCATTACTAAAATGAAGAGGAGTGGTGAGAGAGGGCAGCCCTGCCTTACTCCACGGTTTATTTGGAAGTAGTTTTTGCCTGTTTGTCCATTTATTATTGTAGTTGCTACTTGTTTGTGGTATAGCGTTGCCACTACTTTTTGAAAATGATATCCCATATCCAGCTCTTTGGTGAGGCATTTGATATAATCCCAGCTAATTTTATCAAATGCCTTCTCGGCATCGATAAATAGTAGGGCGGCCTTTTTTTCGTTGTGGGTTTCATAATATTCTATGATATCTATCAGTGTTCTGGTATTTTCTTTTAATTGTCTCCCCGGAATGAGACCTTTCTGATCCTGTGATGCCCATTCTTTTAAGAAGATCTTCATCCTTTCGGCTATAATTGTGGTAAATATTTTATAGTCTAAATTAAGTAATGAAATTGGCCTATAGTTTTTTGGATCTTCTTTTTCTCCTTTTTCCTTATAAATCAACGTTATGTTGGCCGTTTCCCACGTTGGGGGTATCCCATTTCCTTCTCTTATTCCATTAAATATTTTCAATAGCCGGGGGGTCAATTCTGATTTATATATTTTGTAGAAGGTGGCGGTGAAGCCGTCAGGGCCTGGGGATTTATTGTTCTTTTGGGCGTCAATGCTTTTTTCAATTTCTATCGCCGTGATAGGATCATTTAGCAGTTTTCTTTGTTCTTCAGTTATTTTGGGGATTTTTAATCCTGAAATGTATTTGATTACTGATTCTTTTGTTATGTTCTCTCTTTTATAGAGGTCATAGTAAAATTTATTGAAAACCTCCTCAATTTTCTCCTCTTTTGTGATTATTTTGCCTTCACTCTTTAATTTTGTTATGTAGTTTCTTGCTCGTTTGTCTTTCAGTTTTTTTGAGAGCCATCTACCTATCTTGTTTGCGTTCTGATAGTAGTTTACTTTTATATATTTTAACTTTCTCTCTATATTTTCTGTTTGGAGGAGTTGAAGTTGTTTTCTCAGCAATTCTATTTGTCTCAGAGTTTTTTTATTGCCTGGGGTTTTTTTTGCAATCTCTTCTTTTGTCTTTAGCTCTTTTATTATTTCTTCTTCTCTTTTTTTCCATTGTTTATTCTTCCTGCTATTTAACTGGATTAAATATCCTCGTATTACCGCTTTCATTGTCTCCCATTGATTTATTTTGGTGGTGTCCTCTCCTTGATTTATTTCCCAGTATTCCTGAAGTAATGTTCTTATCCTGTTGACATCACTTTCTTTTCTTAGTAAGCTATCTTTCAGTCTCCATCTGAACTCTTTTTTTTAACCTTTGATACCTATCTCTAGGGCGTTGTGATCTGAAAATAGGTTCGGTAATATTTCTATTTTATTCACTCTAGTTATCAGGGTTTTGGAGGTCCAGGCCATATCTAAACGGGCCCAGGTTTTATGTCTTGCGGATAGGTGTGTGTAATCCCTTTCCTCCCCCTTGTGATGTCGCCAAGCATCAATCAGGTTGAGACTTTCTAGCTCTTGTATGAATTTTTGGGGTAATTGGCTGCTTTTGTTTATTTTGCCTCTCTTAGTCTTCTGGTGTGTTTTATCTATCTGGGGGTCCACTACCCCGTTAAAGTCCCCTATGTTGAGCAATTCATCATATTCCTGGTTTTTAATTTGCCTTTTTAACTCTTTTATAAATTTCATTTTTGGACCATTTGGGCAATACACATTACATATCAAGAAATGTAAATCATTTATTTCAATAAGTATCCCCAGGTATCTTCCCTCCATATCTTTAAAAACCAAGTTTGATTTCACCCTCGGATTGACATACATGGCAACTCCCCGCTTTTTCCCCTCCCCCACAGAGTAGAACACTTTTCCAAGTTTTGGCTGTTCTAAGAGTCTTACGTGTTTACTTGATATGTGTATTTCTTGTAACGCTATCACGTCATAGTTTTTCCCTTTTAGGTATTCTACTGTTCGTCTCCTTTGGGGGGGGGAGTTCCATCCGTTGATATTATTTGAAAAGATCTTGAGCGATGTCATCCTGGGATTCAATTTCTTTGATGTCCTCTTGGGTTCCATCTGTTATTTCCACTAATTGGTAATTCTCTGGTGAGAATTTTCGGAGTCTTTTTAGGCTCTCTTTTAGGGCTGGGGGGTCGATTTCCTCCAACATGCCCTCTTCTTCCTCCTCTTCCTCCTCTAGTTCCTCTCCTTCTATTTCTCTTTGTTCATCTCTTTCTCCCCGTGTTTCCCTTCCTCGGTTTGATGTATTTGGTCCTCTCTGATTGTGGTTTTGTTCGGATTCTTTTTCAAAGTATTTATAGTGGAAGGCTCTTGCCTTATCGACAGAGTTGAGCCAATATTTGGTTTCTCTGAAGGTGACGGTCAGGCCTTCGAGTTTCTCCCACCTAAATCGAATCCTTTTCTTTTTTAAAATCTCTGTCAAGAAGTTATATTTTCTCCTTCTGGTTAATGTTTGGCGTGAGACTTCTTTCATGAATATTACTCTTTTATCTTGGAAAAATACTGGTTTTTGTGCACTTTTTTGGAGGATGATGTCTCTTAAGTTCTTCCTTGCGAATGTAACGATAATATCTTTCGGAGTATTGTGTTTTTTTGCGTACTCTGTTCGTAAACGATACACTCTGTCTATCTCTGTATTTAGTGTTGTTTCGTCCATTTCTGTTAGGTCTCCGATTATAGCGGTTATTGTTTTTCTGGTATCCTCCTCCCTGGATTCCGCTAGGTTTCTTATTCTTATTTGAAACTCCAGTGCTTTGTTTTCCAATATTTCTACCTGATCTTGTAATCTTTGAGTAGAAGTCTCCACCATTTCCATTTTGCTTTCCAGCTTTGCTTGTGATTTGTACATCAACTGGTTATCCCTTTTCATTCTCTCCATGTCCTCTTTTAATACTTTAAAGTCCTCTTTCATGTCTTTCTTCATGCCTTTGATCTCTATCTGGAGTTCTTGATGCTGTCTGGACTGTTGCAAAGCCAGGTTCCGAATCTCTTGGAGAAGAGTATCTTTAAAACCTAGGTCTTCTGGAAGTGACTCTCTCCGTGTTCCCCCTCTGGCTCCTTGGGCCGTCCTTCCCCTAGTAGACTGCATTTCTTCTGTTTTTGCAGTTTGTAGAGAGTTTCTTGGTGGGCAGGTCGAATTTGTTGTTTTTATATTACAATCTTATAATACGCTCGTTTTTCCCCTGGCGTTACCGAAGCCGAATCGTTGTCTTACCTGCCCGGATTTCTCAGCTGTCCACTGTCAGCTGTCGGTATGTCCCTCTCTTATTTTCTCCCCTGCAGTCCCCAATGTAGTTTCTCTCGATGTTCTTGTCTCTACGTCTTCACGTCCTTCCGCTCCTCTATGTTATTTGGGTGTTTCCTCTCTCTCCTCGTCCGGATCGGGCACAGTTCCTTCCTCTTCCTGGTTTCGAGCTCTCGCGAGGTTTCCAACGAGGTTCTCGTGGGATTTTGATGAGATTTCGCCAGTTTTAATAAGCTGACGTCACTTCCCGCTCTCGCGCTCCAGATCTCGTGTAGAGTCTCGCGATGGGTTCTTTAGGTGCGCGTTTTCAAGGACGCGCCCTCGTTGTGTGCGCGTCTTCAAGGACACGGCTGTTTCGTCTTTTCGCCACTTCTTCTACTCGTAAGGGACTCGAGGGGGGTCAGGACGACTAGCTCGTAGCAGTTTTCAATCCGGAGGGGGGAGGAATCGTCGGGAGAGGGGTCGCTGTATCTCTACTCACCCACTGTCGTGCCGGCGCCTGGCAGATCTCAGGCGGCTTCGGACGGCTTCCAGCTGTCCCCTTTCTCTCTCCTCTATCCACTCTTCAGATCCGTGTTAGGACTCGGGATATTGCTGTGCTTTCTTTTTCTGTTGGGAAGATTTGGATCTCCTCTCCTCTTACACCCTTGTGCGCCCGTCTGTTTGGTAGCCTTTTTTTTTTTTTTTTTTTGGGTCTCGGGTTTCCCTTGCCTTGGGATGGCAAAGCTGTATTGTTGTTGTAGCTCTTAGGTTTGTGCTGGTCGCGGAGGGATGTCTGAGAAACCTATAGGTTCTCTCCCCTCGGATGGAAGGCCTGTCCCAGGGGCCGTTACCGGGTGCTCTCGTCTGCCTCCTTGAGGGGCTCGACTTGTCACCATCGGCCGGATCCCCCTGGGGTTTCTGCCCCTTTTGGTACCTCAATCCGCACCGTTTGGGGAAGGGTGTGGGTTCCCTTGGCCTCCCAACCTGGATGCCTCTCGGAGCTCCGGTGAGGCACGTCTCCCTACGAATGGCGACCAACCGGAAGTCCCAATTTTTAAAAATAGTCTTAACGGCATTAAATCTGCACCCCAAAGGTATCCCACTTGTGATTGTAGCTGGTTCTCAGATCTCACTGTGAGCAGAGATGGAAGTGACCAAAACCTTGCTTGGAAGGTTATCAAGGGAAACATAAAACATTCATTAATTACTGAAAATCTCTCCCTTTCCCAACTATATTGCCCTATAAGGTGTCATAAGTAAGTGAGTTCCCAACTGATGTATTTTAAAGATCTTACTTACTTACTTACTTAACTTAAGCAATCACTGTTGTCCGAGTATAATGGCCTTCGAATTTCTTGGAAGTCACTTGTGAGTGGGTTTTTTTTAATTTGTGGAGGTCAGTGCAGAGCCAATCAACACACAGTCTTCACAGAGTGAGGGTCCCAACTAGTGACATGGTTAACATGACGATGGTGGCTTCTCAATCTGTTGCAGTTTTCTTCCACCTTCACAGGTGTTGCAACATGTATTTTTTATTTATTTATTGTTCATTTTTATATACCGCTCCTTCCAGCAGGCTCAGGGCGGTTTACATAAAATCAATTAGTAAAACCATGTTATCTTCCACCTGATCCACCATTGAGGTCTTCAGGTCTTTGGATTGTGCTTGAAATGAAAGCATTAAGGGCGATGCTATACAAATACAGTAGATGAAAATCCATTCATCAGGATTTGTGGACTTAATGTGGTCACAATGATGAGATGAAGGGGTGCCTCACCGGGAAGGTGTAAGTGAAGGGCGGAGCAAGCTGCAGGCGTCCGGGGCGCCCAGGGTATGGAAAAAAGAGATAGAGTGGCTCTGAGGCCAGAAAAACACACCTCTTTTAACCTGCCTGGCCCGCCCTTGTATCCTATTACCATACCTCCTCCTCTGCCTCTCAGATCTTGCTCCTGAAGACTGCAGTGAAACAGTGCAGGTGCGAGAGGCAGAGAAGGAGGTACAGTAATAGGAAAATTACCATATTGAAATCAAATCTGATGCTTTTAAATTTTTATTTGGTGTGCATTGGAAGAGGGGTAGTTTTATACGGCGAGTATATCTCAAACTCTATATTTTGACTGGAATAGTTGGGGGTCGTCTTATATGCCAGAAAATACGGTATATGTTGTGCTCCACCCTGAGTCCACTGTGGGGTGGGAAGGGCTATAAATGTTTCAAAATAAATAAATGAAAATAGAGCAAAATGTATTGCAGAATGTTCCTTCTGCAAAAACAAAAACAAAGTGTTTTCCACCACTTGAATGAAATGGAAAAGATGAGCGCTTCCAATATAGAATAATGGTATGCGCACGTCTTCAAGTTGCCTGCTGACTTTTGTCAATCTTGTTAATTTCATGGGTTTTTCTCAAACAAGGAATATTCAGAGATCCTAGTTTGTTGCTCTGAAATATTCCCTGCAGAACCTGGTATTCATTATCAGTCCCCCACCAAGTACTAAGCAGGGCTATCCCAGCTTAATGTCCAAGTTCTGTTAGAATCCAATAATATCCCAAAATCCCAAAATCTAGCAGGACAAGACATTGCTGATGAGTGTGAATTATGATAGATGTAACATGAATAAATTAAGGATGCTCAAATATCACTGGACCATTGGGGGGGGGGGTGTCAGAGCAACTTGAGAAAGTCACTTCTGCTGACCATTTGTGATTATATCTGGGCACAAATAACTATGTCTCTTCCTTATGAGGGGGACGGAATAAGGATCTAGCTCAAATGTGTGAACCGGCTCACTGTCAATGCAAAAGAGATCTCAAAAATGATCCTCCTCCTCCTCCTTGTTGTCTTCCACGGAGAGATGATGAAATAGCACCCTAGATGTCATCCTTCAGATAAGAGCTTCAAGTGAAGCCTCATATATTTTGTTGATATTAAAGATCTCACGGCTTTTAGAAGCAGAGTGTCTGTATTAATCATTCCCTTAACACACTGTCAAGGTTTTCTCATTTTTTAAAGTGGCCCCACCCTTTAACTCAATGTGGTCTCGCTGGTACAAAACATCTTTATTTGAAGGCATATTGAACAGAGAGAGAATCTATCCTCGTCTGAGGGCCCCAGGTTGGCTACTATTTAAACAAATGCATATATTTAATGTTATATTTACTGTTATACAAAACATGCATTAAAAACACTCTAGACAGTACACAGTTGATTGATGTTGGCTGGAATTCACTATAGGATTTAGGTCTCTTTAAGTGGACTCTCATGTATGGAGCAGATTCACAATAGCTGTATTCACCTAAGAGCTGGTGTAATGTTACAATATTCAGGCGTATGCAACACAATGTTGGGGTGATTGATGCAGCATGATCCATTTCACAATGGACACCAATTGTGAAGGATCTTCCTAATGTTCATAATCTACCCCAGCAAGGAGGTGAAAACCCAATGGGCACTAGAAGTGTCCAATTTGCATTGCATTTACTATGTGTTTTATAGAAATAGAATTTAATATGTATCTTTTATAGAACTACATTTTTATATGGGTATTTATAGAATTTTACAATTTTTGTGTGTTTTGACCATGTTGTGACCCACCTCGAGCCACAAAGAAAGGCGGGTAAGAAATATTATTACTGCTGTTATCATCATTACCATTATCAGATGTGAACCATATTCATCAGACATACCCAGTGGGCTCTGAGATCCCTTTTTGCTATTCACTTACCAGGTTTATTTGTACCACATAATGTAAAGATTATGCAACATAGTCATGTAGAATCTCAACCATGATTGTTACTTTTAAAAATGAGTTTGAATGTTTGTTTGAATGTTTAACACTGCTTAGGTTTTTACTTTGTATAAGTCATGCTGAAGACAGAGCAGGTTTGTTTTCTTCTGCTCTAAAGGCTAGGGCTTGGATTAATGGTTTCAAACTATGGGCAAAGTGATTCCACCTTATGGTAAGAGCTGTTCAACAGTGGAACTCTCCACCATAGAGATGGATGGAGTCTCCTTCAAATGAGGACTGGATGGCCCTTGGGGTCTCTTTCATAATTCTATGACTCCATTAGCTATTTGTATTGTTCGTATTAGCTCCATCAGGATTTTCTAATTGAAATATTTCGGCAACATTCCCAGAGGTCTTTTGCCAAAGGTTCTACCAGAAGGTCCACCATGAGCCTTTCCTGGCAAGAGCAAAAAAGACTAAAATGTCAGATTATTGCATTTTGAATAGCAATTCATGAGTCAGCACAAGATATATTTTCGCAGTTTGAGATGACCTGCAGTGTGACATGTTTGACACCAGATGGCGCTGTCTCAAGACTGCTAAATGGAACCTTGAGGAATTTCCGTTACAAAGTGACAGTAGGGATTTGTCAGTTGGGATTTAATATCTGTGAGGAAAGGATGTTTAGAAAGGTAGCTGTGATGGCTGTTGTTTTTCGATGTTTTGCCAGTTATTGTTAAATACAATTCAATACAAAGTTATATATTTACCTTGTGAATTGAATGAGAGTTTCATTATTCACACGAACAGAGACTGGAGTTTTTGGGCCGATGGGGAATTAAACTTCTATATTTCTGTTGCCTATCCGCTGTGACATAAATACTCGACGCCGAAGATAAAAGGCATCTTATTATGGCAGAATCATGAAGAGGCCACTGCTCTTTCACAAGATCTGGAACATCAATGAGCCAATTTTAAGCTTTCCACCCTGTCCAAGACTGTACTGCCCTGAAAACTGAGCCAGAAACAACCAGGAGACCTCATCCAGTTTGATAAAACCTCTTTTAGCATGTAAGAAAAGACTGGTGAAATAGCAGAGTAGATTTAGGATAAGGTGAGCATTGTGCAGGCCTCTGGATATGGTCGGATAGCTCCTCCCTACATCACTTCTCATTTTATATGATGGACAAAGCTCTTGGAGACTGGCAGTGCAATACACTGAAGAGCGGCATCATCCAAAATCTATGATAAAGGTTTAAAGGAAGGTCAGGCCAAAAGTCTTGGGGCCACATGAGATCCACTTGAATCCAAAAGTGCAGCATTGTCAGATTCAGGACAATCCCAGGCCTTGAGATTTCAAATCCAAAATGTAAGACTGGCAACCATGGAGATGTTTCAGTGGGAGGCCTTCAAAAATGATACCTTCAGCATTAAACACAGTTTCACAGTGTGCCACTGCCATTTATATTTTTTTGCAACCCTCCCCAAGTCTACCCAAACATGAGAAGTTTCACGCGATTCACACGATTCAAACCTTCTAAAAGGCTGAAGTATCTCTCTTAAGGCTTAGTTGCTAAAAGCTGCAAGGTCAACTATTGTAGTATTCCATCCTTCTGCCTTGGGCTTTATCCACCACTGGAATGTAGTCACTAAGAATTTCCTGAAAGTGAATCTAGTCCCCGGGCTGATCATTCAACCCTTGTTTTATAACCTCTTCCCTCCATTCTCTGGTTCTGGTTTCTATTGTAACATTACTTGCATTTTAAGTACTAACTGCTTTGACCTTTATTGCACTTCTTAGCTATAACTGGGAATAACTAGAAAACTACTCTACTAGTACTATTTTTAATCTGATCACTGCCCCAAGCTATTACCCATAATTTCACACAGTTCTGTTTGCACATTGATCAGTGATTTGTATTTGGAAAAAGACTTCTTAAAATTCATATGTAAATAAGGATATTAATCTATATTTAAATGTATCCTTTAAAAGTGTTTTGGTACATTACAACAGCTGTGAAAAGTGCCTCAACATGCAAAGAAATGCTAAATTGAAGAGATTGACTGGAATGGTATGAATCACATTGTTTTATGTGTGAATTTGCAAATATTAAATGTTTCAAGCAATCCTATGGGAACGCAGAACACAAGTGTGGAGATGGAAAGAACATTTGAAAATATTCTATCCACAATCTTAAAAGGGAGATTTCCAAGTAATAGGAAATATACGCGTGGAATTTTCAGTGTTCTGGGCTTTTTGTGCATGAAACTACATTTGGCTTTTTTAAAAACACAGAAACCTTTTTCTGCACAGAAATTTTGTATTTTATCAGTGGTGACCCCTTAATACACTTCCTCATGTTGTGGTGACTCCCAATCATGAAATTATTTTCATCCCTACTTTATAACTGTATTTTGCTACTGTTATGAATGGTAATAAATATCTGATCTGCAGGATGTATTTTTATTCACTGGACCAAACTTGGTACAAATACCTGATATGCCCAAATTTGAATACTGGTGGTGTTGGGAGGGGCTGATTTCTTACTACTGGACCAATTGCTGCCAAATTTGGCCACAAGACACCTACAAGGAGTGACCATCACTAAAAAAATTGATTTTGTCATTTGGGAGTTGTAGTTACTGGAATTTATAGTTCACTTATAATCAAAGAGCATTTTGAACCCCAACAACAACAGAATTGAGCCAAACTTCCCACACAGAACTCCCATGACCAACAGAAAATACTGTGCTTTCTGATGGTGTTTGGCAACCCCTTTGATACCATCTTGCAACCTTCCCCCAGGAGACCCAACTCCCAGGTTGAGAAATGCTGTATTATATGCATAAATTGTTGTGCTAAAACAAACCAAAACAATGTTTTGTGAATAAAGCTGCAATTTATGCATAAAACATTGTTCAGTTGGACTTTGTGCTAAAACAAACCAAAACAATGTTTTGTGAATAAAGCTGCAAAGTCCTGAACTGAAAGAAGTTTTCTAAAATTTCAGTTTTTTAAAGGGGGAAAACTAAAATTACTCATTGCATCTTTTGAGAACAAAATTAGTAAATATTTTCACCTCTGTGTAAGTAAATGATGAAATCCTTCTTTAAAGACTACCTTTACCAGGTTAGTCCAATGTCTCATATTGTTAAAGTTTCTCTCCCTTGTTTCCTTGAGCTTGCTTTCCAACAGCTGATAATAACATTCAAACATCAATGTTCCTCAAATGTTAAAAGCAAAACAGAAGACCCCATTTAAAAGGCTAATTTTACAGACCCCACACTTAAAAGAAAATGATCAGAATTAAGCAGACTGTAATGGAGGAGGGAAGAACCCAGCCAAGTGCATCTTCTGATTTGTTCTGTCATCTCAACTCTTCAGGAATGATGCAAGGAGATCTCTTTCTCTCCCTCCTTGAAACTGCCAGCAGTTTAAATACATGCATGCGTAGGACTCCCTAGCAAATAAACCAATTAATTCTGTTGTATTCAATGATTCAATGATAGTCAACTCCATCTGTAGTAATTAGTTCATTTTAATTAAATAATTCATCCATAGTAAGTATTCAGGTTCATGTTTGTCATTCTCGATATTTATTGCATCCCGTTTTCCCTATGTAGAGAAAACTACCCATTCTACCCAATTCCTCCTGCACCACCAGAGGGAAATAAAGCAGCAGCAGGTCCTCTCACTGGACCATATGATTTTAAGACCAAGAGTGTATGCAAGAGGGAAAAGTCTCCTTAAATGAAATGCTCCATTACAGCATTTGTAAAACACTTGTTTGTTTTGTTTTATAGTAATGCACTGTTGGGGTTGGCCTCATGTAAGCTGCCCGAGTCTCCGTTGGGGAGATGAAGGTGGGGTATGAATAAAGTTTATATTATTATTATTATTTGTCAGAGTCAAAGGCCAGAGCAATCCGGAGCTCTGGCCTTGGAGACTCCGCCATGTGTATCACAGTAGAAGCCGAGGCCCGCGGCCTTGGACAAGGCCAGTGGGATCCGGTTTTAGACCTAGACTAAACAAAGCACAGCTGACAGCAGGGGACATTATTGACCCAAGGCTCCCTAGGATGATGCAAGGGGCCCACAGGGTGGCGTCAGTTGGCTGGGTGATGCAAGGGGCCCACGATGTGACATCAGTCAGGGGGTATAAATATAGGGTGTCAGGTGGTGGAGAGCACTCTTGGCTTCAAATGTTTTGTGACCTCCAATAAAAGTGGAGTTTACCAGCAGCTGTCTGAGTGATGCTTCTTTGAACCTGGAGCGGCCTGACAATTATTATTACACAAAAGAAGCTACTAGGTAAGGAAATAGGTAATTCCATACTAGCCTCTTTCCTGGTATAACCATTCATACATGTACATACCAGCCAATATTTCACAGGTGAAAAATGGGACAGATGTGCCCCAGCAACAGCAAAGGATAGCAAAAGTTCTTAATGAGGAAGAACAGACAACCTAGGACATTCCACAAATATATAAACCCCACTTTCCTCGTTTCCAACAGACCTCATAACCTCTGAGGCTGTGCTGCCTGCCAAAGATGTGGGTGAAACATCAGGAGAGAATGCTTCTAGAACATGGCCATACAACCCCAAAATCCTACAACAACCCAGTAACTCCGGCCATGAAAGCCTTCGACAATCAATAGTTTGTTGTAGCAGCTTGATTTTTCCTGAGTCTATTGGGAAGGAAAAGATTCCCCCCACTCCTCCACTCTCCTCCCTGTTGAATTAATTGAGTGAAAACAACTTACTGTATATACTTGAGTATAAGCCTAGTTTTTCAGCCCCTTTTTAGGCTGAAAAAGTCCCCTTGGTTTATACTCGGATGAGGGTTTAAACTCAGGTGAGAGTCCTGGTGGGAAGATGTGGGGCTGAAAGAAGGGTTTCTTTCAGCCCTACGCCTTCCTGCCAGGACCTGCACTTTTATGCACAGCAACCCAGCTCTCCTTCCTCTCTTCCTTTCTCATGCAGCGTGCACCTTTCCCTCCTCCTTTATTGCGCAGTGCATACCTTCCTCTTCTCTCAGTACAGAGTATGCCTTCCTCTCCTCATCTCTCAGAGCAATGCACACCTTCCTCCCCTCCTGTCTCAGTACCAGTCTTTCCCACTTTTCCTTATTCATATATACACACAGCCTTTCCCACTTTTCCTTATTCATATTCCCCCAATATATATAGTTAAAATAAACTATGGTGATTATTGGAAGGATATCTAAGCACTTTTACATTGAAGAAAGTTAGAATAATGATTTGATCAGAGTTGGATAGTCTTACCTTAAATTACAATTTTATTTAAATATTCAAAAACATTCAACCTACTGATTCATCAATTAATGTAATTTTATTGGTATCTATTTTTATTTTGAAATTTGCCAGTAGCTGCTGCATTTCCCACACTCGGCTTATAGTCGAGTCAATATGTTTTTCCAGTTTTTTGTGGTAAACTTAGGTGCCTCGGTTTGTATTTGGGTTGGCTTATACTCGAGCATATACAGTAAGCACTTTGAACTCAGTTTGCACCAGTGGAAGTAAGCTGAGGATACAGTATGAATTTAGACCATCCAGACTGGTCCTAGAGGCAGCTCACACATCCCACAAAATGGGCTGTGCTGAAGGGTTGGCCAGCCAGGGCAAGACAACATTGCTCCACTGAACTGTTGCTCCATCTTTCAGGTTGCTGTCAAATTACAGGAAAGGAGATTCCACCTGAACATTAGGAAGAACTTCCTAACTGTGAGAGCTGTTCCGGAATGTGGTGGAGGCTCCTTCTGTGGAGGCTTTTAAACAGAGGCTGGATGGCCATCTGTCAGGTAAAGGTAAGGTAAAGATAAAGTAAAGGTTTTTCCCTGAAATTAAGTTCAGCCGTGTCCAACTCTGGGGGTTGGTGCTCATCTCCATTTCTAAGCAGAAGAGCCGACGTTGTCTGTAGACACCTCCAAGGTCGTGTGGCTGGCATGACTGCATGGAGTGCCATTACCTTTACCTGGATGGCCATCTGTCAGGGGTGCTTTGAATGTGATTTTCCTGCTTCTTGTGAGCAGGTTGGACTGGAAGGCCCACGAGGTCTCTTCCAACTCTATGATCCTCTGATTCCCACCCATTTGACCCAGAAGAAAGAGGAGGGGACTGATCCCCCTACACACACACACACACACACACACACACACATGGCCATATAAACACCTCTAGTGATTTCAGAATGGGGCAGAGACCTCTGTAGTCTGATGGGAGCGGCAATGGTGGTGACAAAGGCCTATCCATAGAATCTCTATTAACACAACGGCTCATTGTCTCATAGTTAAAGGCAGTCCAAAGTCATATACAATTGCTCCAACAAGGGAAAAGCATATAAAGAGTCCAAAGTTCTTTCCAAGTGTCAAAGCCAAGCAATCTCACGAACAAAAGCCATAGTCCAAAACATAGTTAAGTCACTAAAGGAAAGAATTCACCAACAGAGGTTTGTTTGTTTGTTTGTTTGTTTTTTTCCTGTAGCGGTTCTACAATATTACTTCCAGCAACTACCAGATCCAACTATTTATGCCACTTTTACAAGTGCTCTCACTTGTTGGCTCTCCTCTGAGCCAAGCGATTAGATCTCCTCAGTTAGATGCCATCAGTTCTTAATCGCTGGAATGTTTAATTCCTGGTTTGCCTCCTGAAACTTCTGATCCTGCCCTGACTCTGCAGCCCTTTTTCCCCGGAGGCTCTTGGTCCTGCTCTGCAGGGGGTGATACCTCAGTGTCAGGCTGCTCAGGTGGCTGCTCTCTGCTTGCCCCTGACTCAGATGCTGGGAGAAGAAGCCCTTCATCTTCATCTTTATCCTCATCATAAGCCCTGACAGGCACGATCCGTATCTGTTTCCCTGTGTGGATGAGTACAGAGAGCAGTGTCCCTTAGAACAGTCCAAATAGAACCTGATCCAGCCATCCACACTGCCCTGGAGCCTTGGGATACTCTGGGGCATCCTCCAACTTTGCTGTAGCAGGGCAAAGCCAATTTCACCGGGGGTAATAACCTGCAATACTCACTAGAATGACAGGAATGGCATCAAGATAGCCAGGAGTCAATTCAGGATGAGTTCTGGTTTTCACACCCAAAGGAGGAAAGTGGGAGAAGAGAGAGAAGATGGGACATTTTAAAGCAGTTGAAAAATGGGGTGACAGGGTGTTATTTGGGACTCTTCCTGCTCAGTTGGAACAGTTAGAGGCTATGTATATGGAGGGTGTGACATATTCAACCCATAAGTCCAAATGGGAGGTCCAAGAAGGACAGTTTCCAAACATTATTAGTTGTCAGTCAGTCACTCACGTTTATTGAGTAACCGTCAGGTCATTTCAAATAAAAGCTCCAACAGCAGTAGTAGTATATACAAGATAAAAGATAAAGTCAGTACCTAATGTGCAAGGCAAATACAATGTAACACATTAAAAGCTAAGCTTATTGCGATTGTCATAGGAAGGGGAACTATTAGCATAGGATACTTAAGAGGCCCGGTGATCAGTTGATAAGACGCTTATTACCACTGTACCGCGGGCTGTTCCGTGCCGGCTACTGGAACTCATCCCCCGCACAGTTGACTCCAATAGACTCCATATACCGCTGTCTCTTTTTGAATGGTCTAAATAAGTAAGCAGCTACCTTATACACTGTTTGAAGGTTTGAGTCCGAGAGGAGGAAGTTAATTTTAAAGGTAGAGGGCCAAAATGTCCTTTTAGATAGTAAATAGCTAAGGTATTTCTCCCTCTCCTCTGCATAAATGGGACAGATCAACAGAATGTGGACTAGATCCTCAACTTCTGGTAAGCCGCAGACACAGACTCTGTCCCTATAGGGTATGGCAGCATATCTGCTGGCCCTCACCATAGACTTGAATTGCTCGAACCTAGCTCTAGTTAGGTCAATCCTAAGGTGAGGTAGGAGCGGGCGAGCCAGATACGGGGCAGTGTCAAAGTAGTTGGGTTGTTGGGCTAACCAGTGCATGGATTTAACCCTAGCCAAATGGGCTAGGTCATCTTGGGCACATATATTGAGTACCCTCTGCTTCACCCGGTTCATCATTGAAGTCACTCTGATGTTCGACGGATCCATCTGGAGCCCCTGTAGGTTGAGGTATGTCATTATGCAGCCCCCATGTTTTCTGAGAGTGGACTGAATTGCTCCATCAGGCACAACTTGGGCAATCTCGCGTCTTCTAGATTGTTTACCTTGCACCAGTAGTTAATGGCTCTAATTTTCGCTAGGCCTGAGATTTGGTGTCTGCCTAATTCGGACCTGACTGCCGCTGCAGGGTGTGTTTATTCACCCCAGGATCCGCCTAAAAAGTTAGTCTGGGTGCGCTCAATAGGGGTGACATTGGTCAGGCCCCAAATTTCTGCTCCATACAACAAGAGAGGCAAAACCTTGGCGGCATAGACTTTAAGAATTGGCAGAAGGGATCCCAGATAGTGGCGGTTAATTAACCTGGTAAGCTGAGATAGCCGGAGGTTAGCCTTGATGGAAAGTGCATGCATATGATCCACCCATGACCCGTTAGCAGAGCAGGTGACCCCAAGGTAAGTATACTTTTTAACTTGTTCGATTGCCTCCTGTCCAAGAGACCACATGTGCTTCCTGTCTCTCCTAGCAAAACTCATCACTTTTGATTTATTTTTGTTGATTGTCAGGTCATTTGCACTGGTGTATGTAAAACATTATTAGTTATATTCTTTCAGGAAGACCTCTGGCAGAAAATAAGAACATAAGAACATAAGAACATAAGAAGAGCCATGCTGAATCGGGCCTCAGCCCATCTAGTCCAGCATTCTGTGTCACACAGTGGCCCACTAGTTGTACACAGGTGGCACTTGGGATCTCTAGTATCCAGAAAGGAGGGCAAAACTCCTCACCTGCAATCCTCTGGGTGAAGAAATACCCCTTTATTAGTCCTAACTTTCCTACCAGTACCCTAGTATTGTGTGACAGGAAAATAAAGGGCAGAACTTGGAAAAGTTATTTTGTGAAGCCGTTGCACTCAAAACCGCCCAACCAGGATGGCACATGGCCTAGCTAGAAGAGGGGTTATGGAAGTTGTAGACACGTACATTAGTCAGTTGTTGGTTATATAAGGTCTGAAGAAAGCAACAATGCTCCCATGCTCTCCCACCCTCCTCTTTGCTCCTGTGATATTGTCAGCTATTGCGCCTCATAAACATAGATTCTGACTTTGGGGGGTGGTGCTCTTCTCACCGGGAATGTGGCGCAGCTGGCTAAGTGTCAGCTGCATAAGATCTCTCTGACCAGTAGGTCATGAGTTAAGCCTGCCCGGGTCGAGGTGAGTGCTCGGCCTTTAAGTGTAGCTTACTGTCGACCTTTGCAGCCCGAAAGACAGTTGCATCTGTCAAGTAGGAGATAAAGGTACCACATTAAGTGGGGAGGCAAATTTTGACTGAATTATGAGGCCATAAAAGAACACCAGGAATGCTGAGAAATGCGGAAGGAACAACGAGGGACTCTGGGAATGCTGAGAGATGAGGAGTGCGTCAGCTCCCCCTGGTGGCCAGAAGTTTGCTTCTGTACGTCTATATGTGTGTATGTGGAAAACGGCAGGGATTGTCTGCTAAGTATGTGTACCTGTAATCCCTTCGGGGTGAGAAGAGCAGAATATAAATAAAGTGTATTATTATTATTATTCTCCATTTCTAAGCTGAAGAACCGGCGCTGCACATGGACCGCCATTGCTCATGACTGCATGGAGCGCTGTTACCTTCCTGCCGGAGTGGTACCTATTGATCTAATCACATTTTCATGTTTTCAAACTGCTAAGTTGGCAGAAGCTAATGAAGGGAGCTCAACCTGCACCCCAGATTCGAACTGCCGACCTTTCGGTCAGCAAGTTTAGCAGCTCAGCTATTTGACCTGCTGCACCACCAGGGACTCCTAAGTATACAAAGCATGGTAGACATAGATTATTGTGATGCTGTTTTGAAAGGCTAACAATAGATTATGCATACGGATATCACAATTAACTATGGTTAGCATCTGCATGTAATACAAAAGTAAGTCACTGGAAAGAGGGAAGGAGAGTATAAGCATGGGGCATGTGAGCTCATTTCCACTTCCCTAGGCCAATCTTCCATATCTTCTTAACAACTGCAAGTGTTTCTATTCAAGGTGACTGGGGCTGACGGGAGTACTACACATGTAGAGGATTCCTAGAGGCTGTTCTATACTACCTGGTTTTTAGTCCTCTCTACTGCCTTGACCTTAAGCCCTTCAGAAGGTGATTATTTTAAATAACTAAATATTACTTCATGGCAGCACATTGATAATGTGAAGTGGGGTGGGCTTAATGAAGTCCACTTATCTGTCCAGTTTAAGCTAAATCATTGCCCCATTCAGTATCCTTCGAAAAATTATAACTAAGTGGGATTGGCTGTTGGCTGCCCACACCATAATTGGATCGCTGCTTGGTGCCAAGTGACCATAAAATGGATGTCAAACAAGCGACTAAGATCAAAGAATTCTTTAGATTCATTCCATTCAAAATCACTGAGAATCAAGCTCATAATATGCCTTGGAAGATCACAGCTGTCTTGCTTTTTCACAGAGTTCAGGAAAGAAAGAGAAATGCATTTACCATTATCCATAAAGTTACTATTACAAAGAAATACATTGTCATCCATGACCATTAGCACTAAATTTATGCATGCTGCCTCTAGGTTGGTTCTGTAGCGTAATAAATAATATTGACAACAATAATGACAGTGAAGGGAAGAAGGAGCAACGACAACAACCACAATATCGTCATCGCTTTTGTCCACAATGAATGGATTCATTCAAATGTTCATTCTGGGGAGCTGTCTCACACCAAAATCCTGTGTACTGTGAGAATGGGATGGATTGATCTATATCAAGATGATTTAGATCACCAAGGAGGGGGAAAGACAGATTTAAATCAATGGTTTAAATCACATTGACCATTCTGTAATTCATGCATTCCCTGAAGCAGTGCGCATACTAATTCAATTGGTTGCTAGAACATGGAAAGCTCTGTGGTTTTCAGTTGAGTAGAGTCTTTGTTCTACTTTGGAACACAACCCAAATGACAACACCCTCCCTCCTCCCCTAAGCCTTTTAGGATAGATATATGGCTAGAAACAAGGAGATAAATCAGCAAGGCTGAGCTTGCACAACTCTGAGGCTTAGAATAATAGAATCCTAGAATTGGAAGAGACCTCATGGATCATCTAGTCCAACCCCTGCCAAGAAGTAGGAAAGTCATGCTTCCTCTTCTCTTCAAAGTACAGTTCCCCAACAGATGGCCATCCAGCCTTACAAGGTCTCCATATCTTTTTCACACGTACTGCTATTGAATAGGCTTGTTTGATCAAGGAAAAAATGGTTCAAAACTCGTTTCAGATGTAGGAGGCGCTGGTGGTTCGATTCCGAAATGATTTCCGAAATTTTCCCAAAAAAGTCGGAATTTTCCGAAATTTCCGAAATTTCTAAATTACTTCATTAATCGTGGGCCCGATTGCGCAACTGCAATAATTTCATAATATTGAAACAGGGCAGTTAATGTGGTGTCAAATTGCATTAATTCTACAGTGTAGATGCACCCTGAAATAGTAGTTCGCACTTCCCAGTAGACTCAGGCAAAAGTAACATGTCACAGGTTCTGCTAGTTTGTTTGTTCCTCCTCATTAGTAATGTTTGCTATCTTAACCAAGATAGCCCAGCCTACTGCCCAAGCTTAGAAATTGTTTACTATATGTCAGGCTAATGGTTGTTGTTTGATGGTTGTTTTATATTGTTTTGCGATATTGTTTTATGAATTTTATTGTGTTATATTTTTCACTATGTTAATTGATCTTGTCCCCATGTAAGTCACCCCAAGTTCCTTCGGGAAGATGGTGGTGAGTTGGATCCGGATATTGGTCCCAAGGAGTTATGGGATTCCATGACTTCCCTCCCAAACCGTCGTGGCATTCCATCGCTTCCTTCAGAAGTCTCCCAAGAGTTATGGAATTCCATAAGTTCCTTCAGAAGCCTTCAGACTTGAAAAATGAACTTCTTTGAGGCTGCCATCTTGGGAGTTGGACACTGACATTTGTCCCAAGAAGTTATGGGATTCCATGACTTCCTTCCCAAACCTCGTGCCATTAATCCCTTCCTTCAGAAGTCTCCCAAGAGTTATGGGATTCCATCAGTTCTTTCAGACATGGAAAAGGAACTTATTTCAGGTTGCCATCTTGTCTCAAAGAGTTATAGGATTCCATGACACTGGTGATTATATGTTTTTAATGGTTTTTTGTTTGGATTTTTATAATGTCGTGCTAAATGTTTTCAATTGTATTTTATGACTGTTGTGGCATCAAATTGCTGCCAATTTGCAAGCCGCCTTGAGTCGCCTTCAGACTGAGAAATACCGTAAATAAATAAATAAATAAATATAACCACACTCCAATGTTGCTTGGTCCCAGTTTTCACTACTGAAATGTTGGGAGGGAGGGAAAATGAGATGTGGTTTGGAAGGAGACACATCTGACACATGTGGGAGGTGACATTCAAAGCAAGCCCTATGTTTCACTGGGCTCATCTTTTAACCCTGGACATGTCAAGTCTCAGCCGTCTCCCTGGGGTGGATCAAAGATCTCGGGTTAACTGCTTTATACTTTAAAATTTCATTGAGGAACAAATAATATTGTTGCCAGTAACAACAAGCTCGGGGGGGGGGGGGAGACGGAGAAGGGAAAGTTGCCCCCATAGGAAGCTTGGCAATTAACTCCAGCACTGTCAGCAGTATTGCGAGAAATTTAAATTTAAGGAAGAGAGAAAGGAAGAAAAAAAGCACCCCTCATCTTTGCCACGGGAAAGATAAAAAGCTACAGCAGCGACAACAGTGAGCCTTGCGATATGTGTGTGTCTTACTCCTTAACCAAGCCGCTAATCACGCAAATTATTGCGACTAATTACATCTGAAGGTCTAATTAATTCTTTCAGTACCACATCATTTAGTACGCATTCACAACACAGCACCTGTTTTGAAAAATCCTTGCAGTTAATTTGTTTATAAACAAACACTATTTGCATAAAATGTTTAATGACTGGTTTAACCGCTAGTACACTACTCTGGCTTTGTCTTAGTAGAGCCGAGGTCATCGAAGGCTACAATAAATTAATTTTAAACTATACAAATTAATTTAAATAGAATGTGTGAATTTCTCATTAATAAAGAAAACATTTCTAACATGTTAATTAATATCTCTGTAACAGGCTAATTACTGTCTGCATAACAAGTGCATCTATGCTCCTACCTTAAACTGTATACTTTTTAAAAAAAGAATAAATAAAATTTCAAAATACACTGCATAAGCATATACGCTGTCACTCATAATAATTATATCTGGGGTATATTTCAGGGGGTCACCAAGGATGTCATCCTGCCCCTAAACCAGTGCTTGTCATCAGTACTGGACTGGATGAGTTGACAAAACAGAGATACTCCAGGTCAGTCATAAGGCAGAACAGGGTGTGGGGTTACGGTCAGTTTTCGATGGAGTCACGTTCCCTCTGAAGACACAGATTTGCAGTCTGGGGGTGATCCTGGACTAGAAGATACATTTGTCTTTCAAGTTACCTTGTCAATATGGTGACCCCATGAATTATATAGGGTTTTGATAGTCAAAGAATATTCAGAGAGGAATGTTGCCAATTCCTTCTTCTGAAGACCTGTCTTAGAAATATTTTTCCAGGACTACTGATAGGGCCCCCTGGTGGTGCAGTGGGTTAAACCGCTGAGCTGCGAAAGTTGCTGATCGAAAGGTCAGTGGTTTGATCCAAGGAACAAGGTGAACTCTCACTGTTAGGCCCAGCATCTGCCAACCTAGCAGTTCAAAAAAAATGTAAATGTGAGTAGATCAATAGGTACTGCTTCTGCGTGAATGTAACAGCACTCCATGCAGTCATGCTGGCCACATGACCTTGGAGCAGGGGTGGGCAATTATTTTTTCCAAGGGGCTACATGAGAACCAAAAAATATTATGGAGGGCTGCACCTAAAGACTGAACTGCATTCTAATCTACATTATTTATTTACTATATTTACTATATATTACACATCATTAATATTAACATATTAATATATCAAGAAATATTCATATATTATTAGTATTAATATCATAATTATTATATTATAGTATATATAGACATAATATATTGAAATTATAATATAATATAACATTATTATATTATATTATTAATTATATTATTATATTATTATAATAAAATTATTATAAAATAATAATAAAAACCACTAAAATAAAATTAAATTCAAGAAGACAAGGTGCGAACCAAGATGAAGGCTGACATCCTCAAGAGAGGAAGGATCCCAAGATGGAATGGCCCAATGACCCCAGCCCAGAGGATGGCAAAGCGGACCCAGCCGCCGCTGCAGCAGAGGAGAGCAGAGCAGCAGCCGATCGGAGGCTGCAGGCCTCCGCCCGCTCTCACCCCCAGCCGTTCCCCAGCTGATTGCCCTGCTATGGAGTGCCTGCCATCCCTGGAGGCCATCTGGGCCTGCAGGGGGAGCAGTTGGCGATCTGAGGCAGCTGTTCGCCCTGGCGATCAAGTCTTCCGGGTCGCCAGGGCGAACAGCCCCCGCAGGTCTCCGAGTGCTCCTGCTGCAGGCCCGCATCAACTCCAGGAATGGGAGGCAATCCAAAGCCACTGCTCCTCCGGCCTGTCTGCCAACACAGGCCCCACAGAGCCAACGATGGGATGGCGGCAGCGGCACCCCTTCTTCTTGGCCCCACCCCCACCGCCATTCTCCCTGGACTGGACAGAATCGGCTGCCGGGCCAGATCCGGCCAGCGGGCTGTAGGTTGCCCACCCCTGCCTTGGAGCTTTCTACGGACAACACCGGCTCTTTGGCTTAAAAATGGAGATGAGCACCAACCCCCAGTCAGACACGACTGTACTTAATCCCAGGGGAAACCTTCCCTTTATGGATAGATGAGAATTTATTTATGAAAAACTACCAATGTTCAAATAGAGAACTTCTGTTTTTTCTTGTTCCGGAACAATCCACCAATATACATAAAACATTGCATAAACTATCAACCAGAACTTCACATACTTTTAATTAGCAAATAGCATCCTTAGGAGTCATCTGAGCACATCTTGATTTTGGTGTATCTGATATAGAAATTAAATAAAACCATCCCAGTTTCCTATCAAACAGATTCTTTGCATGAGTCATCCTTGAAATATGTTTATAGTCTCAAAGTTTGTTTCTGATTTGCAAGCGTTTTCACATTTGATAAGCACCTGTTGTAAATTTCCATCCACTCATGAACCATTCTTACGATAGGAAGCTAGGAACTGTAAAATATATTTATATATCCTTCACCTGGCGGAGTGTTGCCCCTTAATGCACATTCTGATAAATTCATATCACTGTAGTTCTCTGGGTTTTGTACCAGAATATCCATTTCTTTTTAAAAAGTGAATATAATATCCCAAAATTATAAATACAGGGATATTATTGTTGATCAAAATCCATCAAATTGCATTCAGGTTTGGCAAAATTGTCCTCAAATGTTGATTTATCTCAATTTGTTTTCCATTTACATCTAGTTTAGTTTATTAATACAGTTTTCTAGCTTATTAAAGCTTCTCTGATATAGAGGCAAGAATAGGAAAGCAACAAGAAGAACAAACACGTCAGTTAATTCAGAAGACTCAATATCCAGTTTCTTTTTAAATAGATTGGCTACTAGCTGGTGGTAACCCACTCATTTAGTAGTGTTCCTTTGGAGAAACCAATTGTTTAAGAATACAATGTCTAGTATTGTATGTAGGATTCTCCTTTGGTGCAACAACAGGATAATTAGAAAATGTGGACCTATTACTGTTTTTAAAAACCCATAGTGATTCCTTTGGGGAAAAAATACATCTGGGTTTTGTACCAGAATATCCATGATTTTTCATACACATAGCGATAACAACGGTCTTCGTTTTTAGGCCTGTTCCTAGAGTTATTTGGGGCATTGCATTGGATAGACTGCATCAGGTCTAGTTCTCTAGATATGGCTATCAAGGGTTGCTGTGAGTTTTCCGGGCTATATGGCCATGTTCCAGAAGCATTCTCTCCTGATGTTTCGCCCACATCTATGGCAGGCATCCTCAGAAGTTGTGAGGTCTGTTGAAAACTAGGCAAGTGGGGTTTATATATCTGTGGAATAATGTCCAGAGTGAGAGAGAAAAACTCTTGTCTGCTTGAGGCAAGTGTGAATGTTGCAGTTTTCCAGCTTGATTAGCATTTTATAGCCTTGAGACTTCAAACCCTGGCTGGTTGCTGGCTGGAGGAATCCTTTGTTGGGAGGTATTAGCTGTCCCGGCCTGGCTCTAAAATCAGGACAATAAATAAAGAGAAAACAGTGGAATTCCCAGACAAGACTCAGTCAACACCAGCTAATAGCTCCCAACAAAGGATCCCCAGGCAGCAACCAGCCAGGCTTTGAAGATGCAAGGCTATTAAATACCAATCAAGGTGGCCAATTGCAACATTCACACTTGCCTCCAACAAACAAGAGTTCTTACTCCCACCCTGGACATTACACAAATGTATAAACCTCAGGTGCCTAGTTTCCAACAGATCTCACAACCTCTGAGGATGCCTGCCACAGATGTAGTTGAAATGTCAGGAGAGAATGCTTCTGGAACACGGCCATACCGCCCAAAAAACCTCACAGAAACCCAGTGATTCCAGCCATGAAAGCCTTCAAAAATACAATGGTTATCATGGTTTTCTATGGGCGAGCAGATGATGACTAGTAGGTGGCATATGTTCTGTATCTCAAAAACTAGGGCTGATAGGAGAAAACTGGTGCCTTTTGGAAACCGCAGGTCAAATATAACCAGAAACAGGTATCAAGATGTGTGTTGGCCAGTGTAATAACAGCATATCGTATTTTAATCTGATGTTTTAACTTGATGTTTTATTATGTGTTCTATTTTAATGTGTTTTTACTGTACACTGTGTTTGTTGTGAGCCGCCCCGAGCCTCCCGGGAGTGGCGGCCTAGAAGCCTGAGAAATAAATAAATAAATAAAATAAAATAGGTCCATACTCTGATGATTTGCAAAACAACAAATAGAGGGAGCTTCATTCTTTTAAGTGTTAAAATGCCTTCGGATGAAAAACAGATTTACTTTTTAGGGGCAGGTTCTGTTTTGGTTTGCCACTTAGGACAGTGTGTTTCCCAGTCCCTTTACTACAAAGGCTCCTGTGGCCTTGAGGATTTTATTTGGCATGAAAACAAAGCAGGCCTTTAATTCGGAGAGATAAGTCATCCAGGGAGTGAGAGGGGAGTTAGAACAAGGCCAAAACAGAGCTACAGAAAAGCAACCGTGCTGTGTCTAACTCCAAGGCGTTGCTGGAGATGCCCCCTTGCAAACGCCCCAACACAATGGCTGCCCTTCCAATTAACAACCCCTCGCCTTTTGCAAAGAAAGGCGATCACCGTGTGAAAAATTATCTTTTAAAATGGAGTTTAATTTGCATATAAGGGACGGGGAGATTTATGACAAGCAACATAGCTCGGCACTGCGTCTGCCTAGGATCAGTCGTAATTTAGATGGCTTGTGACCGATCTTAAATTCTAAAGCACAGTGAAGATGAAGTGTTCTGTTGCCATGTTATTGTCAGGAGTCTAAGACTTACCAGAGATTTATTGGTAATCTTATCACAAACATGTCTCAAGTTTTTGCTTTTAATATGGGCCAAGCTCCTCTGAGGGATGTTCCTCCTTGCAATTATATTTCTCAATGCATGCTTTCTGAGGCTTAGTTGATTTCCTTCCCAAAATAAAGCGACCCATCATTACACTACAGTAGTTCGGATACATTTTTCTTCCGCTACTTAATAATCAATGTATTCATCATTTGAAGAAAGAAAGAAAAAAAGAAAGGAAAGAAATCCTGAGCCCCTGAAGCAATAGTTGGGGCTTTTTTTAGCATATTCTAATGACTAGAGACTTGCAAATTACATTGACCTTTCATGTACATTCTGTAAGCACCTTGTTCTAATGTGTACTGTATTTATAGTTTGCCAATACAAACTAGCCAAAGATTGGATAATTACTGTAATCTATTAGCTCGATTGCTTCGCCCGCTCATTTGTAGCATGGGCTACTACACCAACCCGTTTTCAAAAGCTGCCTTATCTTTCATCTATCTGCTGCGGGCTCAGAAACTCAAGACGGAACACGTTCCACCTTCCCAGGACACATTCCTGGTAAAATATGAAGAATAGCCCATTGCTGCTGTTGGGATTTGTGTGTGAGTGTGTGTCTTTTAAGGATCTTCTTGACCATTAGTGTCAGGGTGCGATTTGTGACTGACAAAAAACACAGCTCCTTAAGTGTAAACTTTGGGTGAAAAATGGCAGCCCCACCTCCACTTTGCAACCCATTAACCTGACCTCCAAAGAGCATTTTGTTTGCTTCTGGGTCCTCTAAACGGGATTTTTAGGAAGGAAAAGGAGAAACAAATTTGGGGAAGAAGTAAAATACATATATTTCACACACAAACGTACACACACAAACACGCAAACACACGCACACACATATATGGCTTTTCTTCGTGAACAAAGATTCAGGAAGGACTCATCCCACGCTTTCTATAAGCGCGTTGATGACTAAATTGGATGTGTCCTTCGAGCCTGTGCAATGGACCTTTCCAGTGGAGCGCAGCGTGCACGGAACTGGCCTCACCCTTTAAACCAAACGTTTGTCTGCCGGGGCCTAGCAAGGTTGGACGGTGGCAGTGAGGTCCTCAGGCTGTAGGTTTGATTAGAGTTTCCTTCTCTTACATGGTTGACCTTACAGGGTTAGACATGCACCATCTGCCCGGGTTTGAAGTCAGAGTTTTCCTTCTCTTAGGATGGTTGTCAAAAGGCTAGAGAGCCCATCCTGGCCATTGACGCTCTTTGTCAGACCCTTTGATTGTGGCCTGTCTGACATGGGAGGCCCTACTGGTGACTATTATGCCACCGCCAGCATAGCTTACAAATTCATTAGGGTATGCAAGCCTCTTCCCCACGACAATGGGGCCCCAATGGAAAGGGGATATATATATCCCCTTTCCATTGTATATATATATATATATACATACACACACACACACACACATATATACAGTATATATATATGTATATATGTGTATATGTGTATATATGTGTGTGTGTGTATGTATGTATGTATATGTGTGTGTGTGTGCGTGTATATATATATATATATATATACACACACACACACACATATATATTCCAACCCTGCATCAGTTCTACATTGATCAGCTGCAGTGGATTTTATGGCTCGTTTTGGAATTTCTGTTAATGCTGTTAATGCTTCCAGTTGATGCTGTTGATGCTTCCAGTTCAAAGACTACTAAGATGTATCTCCAATCAAAGGAAATCAATGAGGCAAGAAATAATTCACCTCCCAACAAAGCAGTAGTTATAAACCTTCCTAATGCCGCAACCCCTTGATATATTTCCTCGTGTTGTGGTGACCCCCAATAATAAAATTATTTTTGTTGCTACTTCAGAACTGTAATTTTGCTACTGTTATGAATCGTAATGTAAATATCTGATATGCAGGATGTATTTTCATTCACTGAACCAAATTTGGCACGAATACTCAATAAGCCCAAATTTGAATAATGGTGGGGGTTGAGGAGGGTTGATTTTGTCATTTGGGAGTTGTAGTTGCTGGGATTTATAGTTCACCTACAATCAAAGAGCATTCTGAACTCCATCAATGATGGAATTGAACCAAACTTGGCACACAGAACTCTCAAGACCAACAGAAAATACTGGAAGGTTTTGGTGGGCATTGACCTTGAGTTTTGAAGTTGTAGCTCACCTACATCCAGAAAGCACTGTGGACTCAAATAATGATAGATCTGCTCCAAATTTGGCATGAATACTTAATATGCCCAAATGTGAACACTGGTGAAGTTTGGGGAAAATAAACCTTGACATTTGGGAATTTTAGTTGCTGGGATTTATAGTTCACCTACAATCAAAGAGGATTCCGAATTCCACCAACAATTGAATTGGGTCAAACTTTCCACATACAACCCCCATGACCAACAGAAAATAGTGGAAGAGTTTGTTTGGTGGCCATTGACCTTGAGTTTTGGGGTTGTAGTTCACCTACAGTACATCCAGAGAGAAGGCAGAGGGCTTGTGGTGGAAGGATTTGCTGTCTGTTTCCAAAATGAAGAGGACAGGCAGAGAGATCTTCAGCCTTCTCTGCCAAAGGAGTTCCTACGACCATCAGAAATATGTGTTTCCTGGTGGTATTTGGTGACCCCTCTGAAACCCCCTCATGACCCCCTCAGGGGTCCTGACCAACCAGGTTGAGAAACACTGCAACAAAGGATCCCCCCAGGCAACAACCATCCAGGCATTGAAACTGCATTAAATGCTAATCCAGTTCTTTCTCCCACCCTGGACATTCCACAGATATATAAACCCAATTTTCCCAGTTTCCAACAGACCTTACAACCTCTGAGGATGTCTACCATATATGCAGGTGAAATGTCAGGAGAGAATGCTTCTGGAACATGGCCACACAGCCCGGAAAACTCACAACAACCCAGTGATTCCAGCCATGAAAGCCTTTGACAATATATCAGCAAATTATTTCACGCAGCGGCTTTAAAGCCGTTTCCTACAAGTGAGGAGGGTTTTCCTGCAGATAGAGAAGAGATACCACATTGGAAGTATTAGTTCGGGTCTTGTTTCTGTTCCTCTCCACTGACAATCTATTTCAAAGACAGTTATGGATAGATAACACCGCAGACACTGGTAATTAAAACAACACTAATTTTGTCTCAGTGGCTGCGCTTTGTTGTTTGAAACCATCTATCATGGCCTTCATGCTTCATACAATGAGAAGACATTTGTCTAGTCTCATTTTGCTTGGTCAACACTTTTGCTAATATCGCAGCATACCTGAATGCTATTATACTTTTTTTACTGTATTAAAAAAAGGAAAAGGGAGGAGGCGAGCACTTGGTTTATGCCATTTTTTGCCCCGATTAACAAAGAAGCCCAACGCATGCTTTAAAATAAACACGCCATGGCATCTGCAAGGGATTGCATTATAAAGTACGCATTGATTTTCCTTTGTTTCTGATTATTTTTGAGGAGATAAAAATACATCTCCTTAAAACTTGGCACAGCAGAGTCAACTGCTATGATACTGTGCTTTATTCCCTTCAGAGAATACAAATAGAAATAAAACCCATCTGCTAATCTATACATCTAAACTAAAATAATTTTTACATATCCTTTGGGGACTGAATATATATATGTTACTGTATATATAGATATGTTTCTGTGCATTAATCTAATTGATTGGAAGACACTAAAGTTCACTTTAAAGTATGTTTTAATGCCATTATACCTCCTGCATTTAAACAATAAGAAGCACGTCAAGCAAATGCTTTCTATCCCAGCTATTAAAATTCAAGAAGAATCATGTGTTGTAAGATTAGAAAAAGGACTGGACTGAGATGTAAAGATGTAATTGTCAAATTAAACCCCAAAGAGAGACGATAAAGTTTTTTAAGCAATAAAGAGCAATTTTGGATCCATGACCACTTCATCACATTAGTTAAATTATGCTGAATCCTACCCTTAAAATCTGGTAATCCACTGTGTTCATCACATTACTTTTGGTTAAAGTGTAGATTACAGCATTCTTTGGGTGTTTTTTCAATGTAGGGGGCAACATTTTTTTCAAACATATTAGGAGAAGGTGGGAAATTGATTTTTCTCAATAATCTGGATGTTTTGCCAAATGTGTAATGTGATGAGCATTCGTTGCTCTCAAGTTTAGGGTTACCCAATTTGTGGGAGGAGCCAAAATACCCTTGTTGGGGGAATCTACACCATTACCTTTAGCTCACAGATTTTTTTACTTTGCTAGAATAATTTATTTTTAATTAATAATAATAATATTCTTTATTTATACCCCACCACCATCTCCCCGAAGGGACTCGGGGCAACTAACATGAGGCTAAGCCCAAACAGTTACAATAAGGCAAAATAAAATACATACAAAATCAATAATAACATCAGATAAAATACTTAATAAAATAATATAATACAATAAAAAACAATAGCATAATAAACAAAGTATGAAATGATAAAAGAAATTAAACAAGGCCAAGCAAGGCCAGATGCGAAGGATAAAAATTGTAAAACCCGTGGGTGAGAATAGGAGTACTGTGTCTATTGAGAGACTCAGGTGGGATAAACAGTAAGGTTAACCTCCACTGAGGGGTGAGATAAAGTGCATCAGAAATACAAATTGGCACTTTCTGGGTCCTTCCCTTTACTTCCCTTCCTTCTGTGATATGTCTGCCAATTGGGGCTTTCCCTCCCTCCCAGGAGTTGAGTGTATCAAATGTACACAATTCAAATTTCCATCCCAATGGAGAAACACAAAAACATATTTTGTCCCTATAGAACTGCCCAGTTCCAAACATTTTAAAAAATGAAATGAAAGAATAATGGGGAAAGTGAAAAACATGTACTGAGGATTTTTCTCTGATTGCCACTGGAAGTATACTGCTGATCCATTCAACAAAGGAGAATCGAGTGGTAGGAAACGACCGCCCCCAAAACATGCCACGAAGGACATGTCACTAGAACAGCTGACGACCTGCAGATGGGTGTGCAATTGTTGGGGATATTATACTGCTCAATCTACGAGTTAGGAAAGTTCTAAATCTCTCAGTAATCTGGCGGTACCTGATTATTAGAACAGCACACAGGCCAACAGCAGAGTTTTCCATTCCAAATCAGGAAGGCTTGATCTTGAAGTTTCAGTAGCAAACATACAAACAGCTCTGTACAAATGGCACAATCACTCTTTATTTTGCTCTCAGTCAATTCTCCGACATAGTCCCACGTAGATATCTCTCTCTCAAAGTCTATTAATGATCAGCAACGCATCAACAACACCAACCCGCCATACTACAACATGTTGGCTGTTCCATATTTATACAAAACCCAGCCAATCACTTATTGTGTTGCATCATTGTGTTGCATTATCCCTGGTGTTTAGACGCTACCTCATGGTCTTGCATTATACATTCTGACTCACAGTATCATCCTGACCTAGCAATTAGCTACTTCGATATGCCATCACATTTAGCTTCTTGCCAAAATCCTGACATTGATCACATGTCAAAAACCACACATTTGATGTACAGAGAGACATAAAGATTGAATGAAGTTGATATTTCCTGTCTTACAAAAGTTATGTGTGACAGATCCTCTGTCAATGGGTGCCTATGGGTGCCTACGGGTAACTGACAGAATGGACATGTTATAGGATCTGTTGCAACCAGTGTGCAAAGGGCATCAGGGACTGTGTGATATAGTCCCAGGAGCCCAGTGCCAAAGTAGACATCACTTCCTTTATTTATCTTAAGATGAATGACAAGTCCATTCAAGTTCAGTGTTGACAAATGATTGACCAATATTCACAAATGTCTTCATATCTAAAACAAGAGAAATTTAAGGAAAAGAGAGGAACTGAAACTGAGAGATTCATCCATCCATTGAAGCCTGGGTTTTGAGTGCTTAATTCTTAGAAGAGTTTTAATCTTTATTTATAATAGTGTATAGTTGAGGTTACCATTCTCTCTTTTTTTCCTCCTTCAGGCAAGCAGCTAGGGTGTTGTCATCTTCATGCTGGAAGCAGCTGTGCCTGCCAAAATTGATAGGAGCAAATGGGGAAGAACTATGTTTCATGTGAAGAATCTACCAACTTTTGGTATAAAAATAACTCAAAGTTCAAAAATTTCATGCACAAGGGAAAGAAAAGAACCTGGCAAAATCCTATTGCTATTTCTGACTAAAGCAGGGCTGTTGAATCAATTGGATTTACCCACTTGTTGATATACCTTTCATAAATTGATCAAACTAGCTGTACCCAGCACGCGTTGCTGTGCCCTATTTAGGAGATGCGAGAAAGTCTGAGTATGTAAGGGTTGGAATTGTTGTTAGTGAATTGGGTGTTTTATGTTTGTGCCTCAGCTCTTTGCCTGCAGTCCTTCAGGTTTGACTTGTACCATGGCCAGGACGGATCAGCTTGGGGAGGGCTTGTCCTGTCAGGGGATCTCTATCTTCACAGGTGCGTCCAGTGTCTGTTGGGGGACTGTTAAAAATCCTTTCCGTATCCTTTTTAGCCACCTTTCTCAAGATCTTCATGTCTAGCTTACTTTCTGCTCCTCTCTTTTTCAAGATGTCCTGCTCTGTGTCTTTTGCACCCATTGGTCAATGTCCGATGAGGCTTTCCTCATGGACAGGCCATCTGAGGGAGCTCTTCCAGTGCTGGGCATCAGAAGGTACTTGGTGATGACCTCCATCCCTTGGAGCCAGCATATAGAGGGGCTGGAGCACCCTCTTTGGCAAACCCCATTGTTGCTGGATGGTCCTCTTATTAATGTGGAATTCCAAGCCACTGGAGATCTTTTGGGAAAGGAAGAAGAGTTCCCCTTGAATGGTGTTGATCTCCATCATGGTCTTCTGATTTGAAAGTGTTGGAGGAGGCTGTGGCACTCATCTGACAGTTTGTTATGGGTCGGAATGTTCATGTTGGCTGGCCAGTACAGCAGTTATGCAAATCCGCCCTTATTGGCAGCCAATCATGTTGTCAGAATGTAGAGGCTGGGAAGTCTTTGGCAGCCCCGGAGGATGCTGGGAAATGTAGTTTTATATTTACTCGTTGTTTTGGGGGCCTTTTAGGTTTTGGGGGGGAAAGTTTCTTTGCTACAAACCTACCTTGCTTGAGGCCTATTTCTGTTGGCAAGTTTTGTGTTTCTGCGTTGTAAGGTTTCTCTGTTTGAGGTAGTCTTCACATGACGACTGTTCCTTTATATATAGATATGTCTACTCCATTTACTACTAACCCATAGATTCCAACCTATTGAAGTATCTGGCCCTTAGAAGGACTAAGAAGTAACTTAGAATTCAGGTATACTTGTTTTAACTTCTGCACTAGAACTCTCTGAATGAAAAGCCCAAGGGCCCTTCCACACAGTCCTATATCCCAGAATAACAAGGCATAAAATTCCACAGTATTTGGCTTGGCCGACTTACTGGCTGAGCAGGTTGCGGGGCAGGGTTGCTCTCGCCGCCATCTTATTTATTTATTTATTTATTCTGACTTAATTAGTCCAAATAAATAAATAAATACGGGTCAGGGCGACTTACACAAGCAGAACAACAATACAATCTTGCTTAGAGTGAAGGGGCTTCTTCTTCCCAGAAGCCCCTGGGGTGGCGGGAAGGTTTCCCGCCACCAACGCCGGCCGGCCAATGACAGGGCTGACCCCACCCAGCCCCCTCACTGCAGCCGGCTGGCCCTCAATTCCACCCGGGCAGTTTATTTAAGGCTGCCCAGGACTTCCTCTGCAGTATGCTGGGGCCAGTTCTGTTTTTCCTCCCACCCTCCCTACTTCGTTCATGGATTGTTAGTGTCCATTTTGTTAATTTACCACTTCATTGTTGCATTGCTTATGGTTATGTGTTTATGTTCTTTGTCACAACTCCATGTTTGGCGTGTGGCATGGCCCCTGGATCAGGCTGGCTTATCGCCCCTTGGTTGTAAGGGGGGATAACGCCCTGGCCCCCTGGGGTGCCATGTTTCCGTGGACAGGCATTGGGCCGCTCGCACCCAGGCTTGCAAGTGCCTTTGGACATTCGTGGGGGCTGTTCTACCCTGATCCAGGACCCATGTGTGGCCGCCAACCCTTTGTTCCTGTTTTCAATAAAAGAGTTGTGGCCATTTTCATCCTATCACTTGTGTTTGTGTTATTGTTCTTGGCGCAAGGTGTGTCATCCTTGCGCACGCAACTGTTTTGAACTGGGTTATTTGAGTCCACACTGCCATATATTCCAGTTCAAAGCAGATAGTGTCTACTTTTCTGCCTTGATATTCTGGGATATAGGGCTGTGTGGAAGGACCCCCAATTCCTTGCCAAACTATATCCCAAATATTTATAGGATGGAACCACGACAGCTAAATGGTATCAAACACATCCATTGTCATACTGAAAATGAGCAGCTTGAATACCTGTAACTGGAAGAATATCCTGGGATATACACTTTCCCAGGTCTGTGGATGCACCATTGAACAGAGATGTAAAGCTTCTTCTAGGAGACAAAAAAATTATACACTCAGAATGATGTCAAAATTGACCTCAACCAACCTGGGATTACTTCCATGAATACGCATTTGCAAGGTCAAAACAAAGGCTTTAAACCCAGCCCAACAGTATTCTGTTATGGTATTCGAACAGACGGGAGGCCAGGAGGGGAAATTGGCTTGAAAGAGATATCTTCTACTGCAGAAGAATTTTGTTTATAGAAGACCAATTGCATATATTTGACTGTCTGTTTATCCATCTATCTACTAACCTACCTGTCTATCTATTATTACTTCCACACTTCGCCTCATCTGTACATTGGTATTGAAGCCAGAAGCTGAAGCCTAATTGCTCTCTTTGGGAAAGTACCATAAACAGAGATCGCAGTGACATAGATGTGTGTGTGTGTGTGTATGTGTGTGTGTGTGTGTGTTCACGTGTCTGTGTGTAGCTCTTTTTTCTTGCAGGGTGAGAAATGGGAAAAGCTCGGAAAACTCTCTCAGAAAAAAATCTCTTTTGAGATATTTTGGATTGGGTCTACTAATTTCTGACAGTGGAGAAGACAACTAAGGAAGTGGATAAAGGAGAAAGAGAGAAGTAGGTAAAAGTGCATTATGAACAATTCCACTTCTATTTGGTTACAAATGGAAATGAAAACTGGAGGGTTAAGCCAAATAGAAAAGGAGAATTCCATTAAGCATTGTGGGGGAGTGATGGACCACCATATATAAATCCCAGAAGAAGTTCTCAGCAAAAGGGGTGATGCGATGTCCTCTACCTCACCCAATTTATGTGGGTCTGTCACCATATTCTTGTCACTGTTCCAGTTAATCCACCTTCCCTATTTCACTCTGACCCCTTTTTATTTTTTGGAGATGACATATTTTTCTATTAGTGGAAGCAGTGGTGTTGGAACACATTCTGAAGTAACACATCATGATAACTCCCAAAGATAGCAAACATTTAACTAGCCACATCATTCTTGATTCTTCTATCTAGATCTACAGATAGATAAGTGTCAGGAAGACAGATATTTGCACATCATGAAGATACAGATATCTGCACATGCATATATCTCACACACCATGAAGATACAGAAATGTGCACATGGGTATCTCACACGATGAGTCATGAAGAATTGGAAACAACCGACCAAATGAACAATAACAATATCTCACACGCTTTGAACGTCAGTCTACCACATTGGCAAGCCACCAGAGGTGGGAAAGTGACCATCATTTTACTGGGAAGACCTGCCAAATAGGGTTCTTATGAGTCTAAAGTGGGGTGGCCCATCCATTCTGTTTGGGAGGCATGGGACAGCATCCTATTATTAGTGACAATCCAACATTCTGAGGCTGTGGTTGAGGAAGCTGGTATTTGTTTCTTTCCTCTCCAAGAACCAAAGTCTCCCAGTATAAATATAAATATAAATTTTATAAATATAAATAATATATAATAAATATATAATATATATTTATTATATAATAAATATATAATATATATTTAATAAATATAAATTTATAAAATTTATAAATATATAAATGTATATAAATGTGTATAAATATAAATATATACATTTATAAATATATCACTTTTTAAGCTCCTTCTCTATGGCCCTCCAGTGGCTGGTGGAGAGTGACTGGATGTGTAGCCATTTAACCAAAGGTGGAATAAATATATCATCTGTTGAAACCTCTGGAGAACATCTCTGTTTCTTGCCCTGCAGAATCTGAAATATCTGATGCTGAGGAGTTGGAAAGCAAGGCGCTTCTGGCTCCAGAAGATGGCTCAAGGTCTTTCTCCTCAGTGTGGCATGATAGATGCTGAAGAGATACTCCTATTTCTATTCATTGAATTCCAACAAAGAGAAAGCTTTGGCAGTTCTTAAGGAAGAGATCCTGACTCAGCAAGTACCTGGCATCCAGATGCAGCCACCCATGGATACCAATTGCTAGAAGTCCTTGCTGTTGGCAACCCCCAAGTTACGAACAAGATAGGTTCTGTAAGTTTGTTCTTAAGTTGAGTTTGCATGTAAGTCAGAATAGGTACATTGTTCAAGTTAACTCCAGAGATAGATAGATAGATAGATAGTAGGCATGTTTTAGAATCCCAAAATGGCGATTCAGTATATCAAATGGGGGGATTTTTTTGTTTAGTAAAAGAAAGACTTACAAAAAATTCCAAAAATTTCTGAAATGTAACTTAATTACTTACTTAAATTCGTTAGTAGTTCTAAAGTAGGCAAAGCAGGAAAACAGGACTGATACTGTTTTAAACACAGGCAAATCAAGGGGCAACATTTCCTTGGTTTCCTTGCAGGGAGATATAAAGCATTAATATATTATTATTATTAATATTATTAAAGGACAGGGTTCCTTTGCAGGGACACATATAATGCATTAATATATTATTATTAATATTATTAAATAAATGCCTAGGCCTACCTCTGGTGCAGGCCTTGCTAATCTGTAGAGTTCTCCTCACTCCATCTTTTTTCCCCATTCAGTTTTACCATAGCAGTCTAGGACCTCCGTTGGAACTCTATGGCTTTTCTTGATTCTGAACTCTTCCTTCTCCTCTCCGTGCTCTTTTCACTCCTGCTGCCCTTCTCTCAGCAGTTCTTATGTCCTCCTACTCTGTCCTTCTATCTAAACCCCCTCCCTGGGTGTTTAAATCGCTTTTTTCATCAGTCCTCCAGCCCCTCTAGGAGTCCCGATTTCGGGCTCTCTATCGTTTCCGGCTCCCTTTTCACTTCCTGGAAGAGGCCTTCCACTCTAATTAGGCTGCAAGCATGGAAAGGCCCGATTTCACTGTGAGTTATGTCTGCAAAGCTATTTTGAGGGGGAAATTTTCCTATTGGGGGACATCCGAAATATTTAATAATCTAACGAAATTTTGGGCCCAGGGGTGCGTAAAGAAAGTCCACTTCGGGATTGGCCTTGCGATCCGTATAAACTTGAAAGGCCCATTACATACGAATCACTTACGATTTCTTTTAATTTCCATTTCATTTTTCTCATGCCTAATAGATAGATCACATAGGGAAGGGTGAAGGGTTAACACTCTTGTGGTGTTGCCTTTGATGTCTGTGCCTGCATCTTTTATACCTCTACTCACTCAGTTGTGTTTTTAACTCTGCCAGTATTGTGCTAAAGGAAGGTCAAACATCTAATAGTACCCCTGTTCAGAAGATACCACCTCACTTTCTGTCCCTGTGAGAATTGGATTTTGAAGGATTCGTCTTATTGTGAAAACAAGGACTGGTGATAAAGGTTCAGTTGAGAAACATTTTCCCCATGATAATAACTCTTACAAGACTGAATTTCCCTTCCAAGGGGAAGTTTCCTTTCTCTTCCTGTTGTCTCAGCCCCATTCTTAACCGTGAATCTTTTGTAAGTCGGATGTCTGTAACTCGGAGACGGCCTCTATTCTATCATTTGCAGTGCTCTCAGTTTTCCTCGAAGTCTTAATCACTGAACCAAGTATATTTAACAATTCCTTGTCTCATCTCTTTTTGGCCTATTAGAATTACTGGTTTATTGGTAAGGATTTCTGTACTAACTGATAACTTCTGCCACCACCTCTCTCATTTTATTGGTAAGGATTTCTGTACTAACGGATGCCTTCTGCCACCACGTCTCTCCTTTCATCTTCTTGGACTTCCTGGGTATGATCTGGTTTGGACTGTGTGGCTGCTGCTTCTTCTTAGGATAATAGACTTTTGTAATTAACATGCACCCAGGAGAACATGTTCTCTAGGGTTTCGGATGAATTAGGCATGCAGGACCAATGGCATTTAAATTTTATTTATTTATTTTGCATTTAAATTTTAGACCAGGGCTCATCAATGGTTATAGCAGGGTAAATGAACGGGGCCTTCAGGCTATATGTCATAAATGTTCGGAGTCTGCCGCTTTAAGAATGGCAGTGTTAGATGCACGTGCTTATATTAGAGCCACTGCTACAAAAGCATAGCTTCAGGGGGCCTGAACAGCTCAGAAATATTCTAGAGTTTGTAAAAGTAAAGTAAAAAAGGGAAATATCTTCATTTTTTGAAATATAGGGGGAAATATTCTAGCCAATTGCTTAATAAGAGGTATATTTACTACTGCTTCACTGAGATAGCGGATAGGCACAAAGGCCAATGGCAACAATGCTCCGATGAATAATGACACCCAATATACAATTAAATGTGTGTGTGCATCCATGTTCAATGTGCAGTGGAGCGCTGTTATCTTCCCACAGAAGCTGTACCTATTGATCTACACGTATTTGCATGTTTTCAAACTGCTAAATTGGCAGAAGCTGGGGCTAGCAACGGATGCTCACCCCACTCCCCGGATTCGAACCGCCAACCTTTCAGTCAGCAAGTTCAGCAGCTCAGCGGTTTAACTCAATGTGACACCAGGGGGCCCCAATGCAGATGTAGCCAAAATTGGCAAACATCATCTCCCAAATAAGTTAGGCACCCTAGATTACACTGCCCTATATCCCAGGATCTGATCCCAGATTATCTGTGTTGAATTGGATTATATGAGTCTCCACTGCCAGATGATCTGGGATAAACAGATAATCTGGGATCAAATCCTGGAATAAAGAGCAGAGTAGGAAGAGGTAAGGTAATATAATTTTCTTTCCTGGGTTATCAATGTCATTTCCTAATTGGTTCTATCATTAAACATAGAAAATAATAATAATAATACACTTTATTTATATTCCGCTCTTCTCACCCCGAAGGGGACTCAGAGCGGATTACAGGTACACATACTTAGCAGACAATCCCTGCCGTTTTCCACATACACAACATATAGACGAACATATAGACAAAAAATAAATAAATAAATATAGACAAACAGAGGCAAACTCTGGCCACCAGGGGGAGCTGACACACTCCTCATCTCTCAGCGTTCCCAGCATCCCTTGTTGTTCCTTCCGCATTCCTCAGTGTTCCTGGAGTTCTTTAATGGCCTCATAATTCAGTCAAAATTTGCCTCCCCTGTGGTACCTTTATCTCCTACTTGACATATGTCTTTGCAGTCTTTCGAGCTGCAAAGGTCGACAGCAGGCTACACTTAAAGGTCGAGCACCCACCTCAACCTGGGCAGGCCTCAAACTCATGACCTATTGGTCAGAGACATCTTATGCAGCTGACACTTAGCCAGCTGTGCCACATTCCCGGTGCATGGGGGGAAATGTTTATTAAACCGCAAAAACTTTGTAGCACATTTTGCAATAGTTTTTCCAATGAGTCTCAACCAATTCAACATTGTTTGCGGCAGCCACAAAAAACAAAGTTTCTGGAGTAGAACAACCACTTTCAAGGTAAGGACTGTACAATTAAACAAGAAATAACATTTTCAAACCAGGAACAGTACATTTTTCAAATTTGTTCTGTAGTGTTATTTCTTTAAGTTTATGTTGTACATATATAAAACATGCAATGTATGCCAATCAAGTAAAGAGCTTTGCCCAAGTATTATTTGGTGGCGGAGCGGGGTACACATCAACCATCCAAATGAAGGTTGCCTTTTGTGTGTTTGCGTATCTGCATTGTGGAAACAGAGGAAGCCGAGGAGAGTGGAGTGTGCCTGGCAGAGGGAGGCAGAAGCAGCTGCGAAAAAGTGTTGTTCATCTTTCAGCCATAACAAGATTCCACTCTGTAGCTTTTGTGCTTGTCCGGTTTGGCCACCCTGGAGATACAAGGAGGCCCACATTCTCCTTCTATCTCCCAAAGATATAAGGAGAATAATATCTCCAGAGATTCATATTTCGTATCTTCGCAGGTTCTGGTGAAGGGGGGCGGGGGGCGATCCTAGACTGCTGGAACAAAAGCCTTAATCACTTTCAGAGGATTTCAGGCGCTTTGAAGAAGGTTTAGCATTTGTCAGGGAATTGATATCCTCTTTCTATTGAACATCACAGAATGCTAATGGCTGTCTTTTTTTCTGCAGGAAGCCCACCAAAAGGCAATGGCAGGGAATGGATAATAACCTTGCCATGATTGTCTGATTCTCAACACATCCCTTATAAAGTTTAGAGAAGTTACATTTTTGGACTGCAATGTCTTCATGAAGGCAAAGACCTGTTTATTTTTATTGAGTTTTATTCGGTAGTACGAAAGCATTTCAAATGGAGTATGTTGCACGCTATGTTTTAAACACGTGTTGAAATTACTTTTTGATTTTTTAAAAAAACCATTTTTAAACTGAAGGTATTTCATTGATTCTCCAGTTTTTAGCATAGACCATCATTGCCACAGTTATTAAGTAATTGAATAATATATTTGGGGTTTTCCCCCCTATGTCTACTATTTCTAGGAGGTAATATTTTGGTTCCATTTTAATTTTAATGTCTAGCATTTTTGTATTCTGTCATGTACTTTTTTTCAATACTTCTTAACGTTCTCACATGTCTACTTGTATGGAAGAATGTACCGTCTGATGCCCACATTCCCAACATTTGTTTGATATGTTTTGGGTAGCAACTTGCAAGTTTTTGTACCATTGGTATATCATCTTGTAGCAATTTTCCTCTAGATCAGTGTTTCCCAATCGCTGTGACATGGCACAGTAGTGTGCCATGACTGACCTCCTGCTGTGCCGCGAGAAAAGCTCTCTGCCCCCCTTCCTTCCCCCCTCCTCCTGCCGAACTCCTGCTGCTTGGGGGAGGAGGAGGAAAGGCCGGGCGCCAGCAAAGAAAAAGAATGGGCCGGGGCACCGCCTCCTTCGGCCATTTCCCCAGCCAGCCTCCAATCCGCCATGACTCCCGCCATGACTCCTGCCCCTCGCTCGCACTGCCCCCTCAAGGCTGGAGAAGCTGTGGGAGAGCTGAAGCCGGGGGAGGGGGCGGGGCATGGAGTGGCCTGGCTCCGCCCCCTCCCCAGCTTTGGCACTCCCAGCAGCTGCTCCCAGCAGGCCACCATCCCCCAGCCGTTCTTTACTGTGTTGGAGTGTCATTTTGTGTCATTTTGGTTAGTGGTGTGCCCCCAGATTTTTTTAATGTTAAAAGTGTGCCGCAGCTCAAAAAAGGTTGGGAAACACTGCTCTAGATTGAATACATAAATATACTTAACTTTATGACTCCAAATTTTCTCTCAGGCTTCTAATTGTATGGGATGTCTAATGGGATGTTAAAAGAAATATCTTAAATTGACCAATGGTTACTCAAAATAACGGAAATCATGAACATAGATAACCCTAAACGATTCTGGCCCAGCTTACCTGTCCTAACGTATCTCTTTGTACCGTGTTTCCCCGAAAGTAAGACAGTGTCTTACTTTCTTTTTATCCCCAAAAGCCCCACTATGTCTTACTTTCGGGATATGTCTTATATTGGAAAAAAATTCCATGACAACCATGTCATCATCCTCAGGAATATCATCATAAACATCCACAGTCTTAGGTTCCTGTGGATTTTCTTGGGACTCTCGGGACGACTCCGCGCCCCCACCGCCGCCGCACTGCCCTGCGCCGCCGGCCGCGCACGCGCAGAAGCAACTACAGGCGCTATAGCGCCTGTAGACGTTTCTGCGCTCGCGCGAACGTCCGCACACGCGCAGTTGCTCCCAAGCACACCTGTCGCCGAGCCAGCACGCATGCGCAAAACCTGCACGCATGCACGCTGGCTCCAAAGCGGCAGGCGCGCTTGGGCGGGCGTGCGCGTGCGCGGACGTTCGCGCATGCGCAGAAACATCTACAGGCGCTATAGCGCCTGTAGGTGCTTCTGCGCGTGCGTGGCCAGCGGCGCAAGGAGGCACGCGCAGAAAGGTGCGCCACGGAGGTGTATCACGGCCGATGGGGCCAGTTGTGGCGGCGGCATGGCGGCAATGTGGGCATGGCGGCGGTGGTGTGGCCTTGGCGTGGCCATGGCGGCGGTGAGTGATGCGGCAGTCGGGGGGCACAAAATTTTCTTTGCGTACCCCCCCAAATTAGGTCCAGCCGCCCCTGCGCGCAGCTACGGTAGATGAGAGGGAGGCGCCGTTATGTCTTCCTTTCGGGGTACGGCTTATATTAGCCGACCCCCCTGAAACCCCTGATACGTCTTACAATCGGGGGTGTCTTACTATCGAGGAAACACGGTATGAACCACCTCAGAGGTTAAGATCTTCTGGGGAAGTCTTGCTCTCAGTTCCACCTTCTTCGCAGGTGCAACTAGTGGGGATGATTGACAGGGCCTTCTCAGTGGTCGCCCTCAGTTATAGAACTCCCTCCCCAGTGAAATTAAATCAGCTCCCTCCCTCTTGTCCTTAGGAAAGAAAGTGAAGACATGGTTGTGTGTCGCACCCCAAGAGCCTCCAACGGCATCTTTCCTAGGGGCTGCATTTTGCCCGCTTGACTTCCAGAAACTTTCCAGCACAGCTGGGTTAACTCCCGGCTCCTTCAGTGGGCCTCTTCACTGTTCTCCTGTGCCTCCTAAACAACATGCCATGCGAAAGGCATGTCAAGGCCAAGCGGAGCCCACCAAGCTGATAGCAGAAGCGGGTACTCGGAGCAGGAAGCGCTACTCCCCAGCCCAGGTGGTTCGCACTAACGAGGTCCCACATTCTTCAGGACTGAGGTTCTCAAAACAACCCGGGGCTCATCCATCATCTAGTTTGATGTTCGACACACCGGGCCCTGCTGACAGAAATCCTATAAAAGCTGTGAGATCCTGTTTAGCAGTATCTCGTACCAACGACCGCTATTGCCATGATGCCCATGTGAACCAGGCCTTGCGGCCAGCTTCCAAGACCAAGCCAGCCAGCCTTTCTCAGCTGCCTCGTTCCAGCATCCAGCCTTGTTCCTGTTCATCGCCGAGCCCTGCGGGGAAGCCGTGTCGCTTTTGCATTGACTTTGCCTGCAGTACCTAAAGCCGCCCGATCTTGCGCCGATCGGGCGCTCAGAGACTATCGCATCCCGCATTTGTTCCTGCATTTCCTCCGCTTGAGATCCTGCTGTTGCGGATACTCAAGCCTTGCTGATTCCAGTATTTGCTGCTAACCAGAGGCTGCATCTGCATATTAAAGGCTTCCTGGACTATATCCTTACTTTGCTGCCTTATAATCAATAAAGCTTGTTGTACCTCAGCTGTCTTGTCTGTTGTCCGGGGCGGTCAAGTGCCAAGGGCCCAAGGGGGCGACATTGTGGGACAAAGCCTTTGGACAGTGATCTGCAATGAAGTCATATGATCTACAAAATAAGTTATTATGGAATGGTGCAATTTATGGAACAGCTTTTGGAATATGCCTTTGGACTGTGTGGTTTTAATACAACTGTTTTTAAGATGATGTGTTTTAAATTATTGATTTTAATGTATATGTTTTGTTTTATCTTATGTAAAAGTGGCATCGAATTGTGCCTTTTTTGTCAGCCGCCCTGAGCCCCCTGAGGGGTTGAGAAAGATGGGATATAAATGAAGTAAATAAACAAATAATAAATAAATAAATTCACCTATTTTATTTTGAGGAAGAGAGTAAAACACTCAATTAACCACTGATATTCCTTTCAAAAGGCTCAGTGATATAGCATAAATCCTATTTGTGAGTCTTTTATTAAATACAGTACAGCCTCACTTATCCAACCTTCGCTCATCCAACATTCTGTATTACTCAATGCAGTCTGCCTCCCGCCCAGATCTATGGTTGTTTCAGAACATTGCGATGTTTTGGTGCTAAATTGGTAAATACAGTAATTACTACATAACATTGCCGTGTATTGAACTGCTTTTTGTGTCAATTTGTTTTGCTGCTTAATTTATAAAATCATAATATAATTTGCCATTTAATAGGCTTTTCCTTAATTCCTTCTTATTATGCAATATTTTCACTTATCCGACGTTCAGCCTGCCTGTTTATGTTGGATAAGCAAGACTCTACTGTAGTACAAATTAACTTCCTTGTTTTATGGTTTTCAGTAGAGAACCAGTCAGTACAAAATCATATAAACGAGTAGAGGTCAAATCACATCGCCGAATGCTGTCCTACTGTCTACATAATTCCCCAAAGATCCTGGCTAAAAATTTCAATAAATGGAGTATTTTCATAGTGCAAAAATCACACTGCTTTTTTATTTTCCTACAAATTAAAAAAAATATCTAAATGGCGGAGAGAGAGAGGGGCAGGTTTTAATTTCGATTTGCAAGAAATGATGCACAAATTTTCGTTTTTACAACTCATTTTCACGAATGTACCTTTTATTTCTTTTCTTTGCTTTGTTTTGCATTTTTGCCTCAAGAGGTTGTTGTAATGGGTGTTAAACCACAAAATACAATTTTAACTCTGTAATCCCAGGGGAAGAAGATGAAGAAGAAGAAAGAAAGAAAGAAAAGAAATATCATGTTCATCTTACAAAACAGTAAAGAAAAGAAACCGGTGCTGTTGCGTCTCACCAGAGGAAATTGACAAGAATGGCCCTGCGCTGCTCAAAAGCACCACCCAAAGGCAGAAAAGATGTAAAAATCATTCAGAAAAATTCCCCTATTTCGCTCTGTTTATTTCATTATTTATTTGCCTTTCCCCCCTTTTCCTGCTGCTGTTACTAATTTTAGGAGGATCTGAATGTGTAAAAAAAATGACAGTCTTGAAGAGGTTGACAGAAGGGTTTGATTGAAGTGACTGATCTTCACAGCTGCACCTGCAGAAAACTGATGATAATGCCGTCTAAACCATTCATTATGATTCGGAAATTCGCTCTGATGAATACAAGATTTACACATTTATGAGACCCGTGTAGTAGAAAATAAGACAAAGTACTGTTTTCCAATTTTTTAAAAGAAAAAAACTGATTTATCATGTGTGCACATCATGTATACACAATATCTTTATTATTATTATCATCACCACCACCATTGTCGTCATTTTGATGTCACTTTATCTCTCTAAAAAGAGACACAAAGTTCTTGGCTTTTTCTTCGCAAACTGAGATTCAAGAATGACTCATCCCGCGCTTTCTACAAGCGTGTTGATTATTCGAAGGTTGGATGTGTCCTTCGAGCCTGTGCAATGGACCTTTCTGGTGGAGTGCAGCATGCACAGAACTGGCCTCACCCTTTAAACCAAAGGTTCATCTGCCGAGGCCTAGCAAGCTTAGGACTGTGGCAGCGAGGTCCTCAGGTCATAGGTATGGTTCGAGTTTCCTTCTCTTAGATGATTGACCTTACAGGGTTAAACGACCACTATTTGCCTGCGTTTGAAACCAGAGTTTTCCTTCTCTTAGGAAGGTTGCTAAAAGGCTAGAGAGCCCATCCTGCCCACTGACACTCTTTGTCAGACCCTTCAGTTGTGACCTGTCTGGCATGAGAGGCCCTACCGGTGGCTATTATGGCACCACCAGCATAGCTCACGACTTCATTGGGGCATGCAAGCCTCTCCCCCACAACAAGGGGGCGCCACTTTGGGTCTCTACTTTCAAAACCCAAAGTAGCTAACAATAAAAACTATGCAATATATATATTTTAAACCTCGGAAAACCCATACAAACTTTAAAAATAGAAATAATTTTTAAAAATAGATATTTGAAAGCAATACAAGCTAGGCCTGGTTGATCCATGGTTCTAAATGCTTCAAAAGTACTTACAAAACAAAAGTTCTGGTGGTGAACATTTCAGAACTCTATCAAAATTTCATTATTATTTCATTATTGGCTATTTTTAAGACAGAACCAATTAGGGACTGCCATTTATAACAAAATTTTGAAAGTTTTTTTAGAGTTCTGAAATGTTCACTACCAGAACTTTTGTTTTGTAAGTACTTTTGAAGCATTTAGAACCATGGATTAACCAGGCCTCATACAAGCATTAAACAAATCCGGGTTGATGTGAGTTTTCCGGGCTGTATGGTCATGTTCCAGAAGTATTATCTCCTGATGTTTCACCTGCATCTATGGCAGGCATCCTCAGAGGTTGTGCGGTCCGTTGGAAACTAGGAAAATGGGGTTGATATATCTGTAGAGAGAAACGTCAGGAAAGAGTGCCTTGTAACATGGCCATACAGCCCGGAAAACTCACAACAATCCTGTGATTCTGGCCATAAAAGCCTTTGACAATACATTACACAGATATATTAAAATATCTTTTATCATATATACTCAGGATAAAATAGAAAAAGAAAAATAGATCTCTCTCACACACAAACCCCAAAAACTGTTTATCATTTCTTTCCAACTGCTTTCTTAAATGGCTGCAATGATGTTTGTGTTAATGCACATATTAATTGAGAAAAATGCACAACTACTCTTATGGTGCATTTTATTTGTTAGGATTATAAACCCGATATTCATTTTGTGTACTATATCCAAAACAAAACAAAAAAAATCTGAAATTAAGTCTTTTTATCGATTCGTGGGGTTTGGGGGGGGGGAGGAGGCAGACTTATTTTTATTTTTTATTTTATTTATTTTATTTCTTATATCTTATATTACTATGCAAAGAGAAATTCCAATGCCAATTTATGTAATACTTGTCCCAGAGTCAAATTAAATATAATAATTATAATAATAATAATTTTATTTCTTACCCGCCTCTCCTCGTGGCTCAAGGCAGGTTAGAACATTGCTGAAAATACATAATCATCTAAAAATATTTTTTATGTATAAGTAAGGCATATTAGTTAATGGCGCTCCATGCAGTTATGTTGGCCACACAAACTTGGAGTTGTCTACAGACAATGCCAGCTATTTGGCTTAGAAATGGAGATGATAACTATCCCACAGACACGACTAGAATTAATGTGAGGGGAAACCTTCACCTTTTTTAAAGGCATATCAGAACAATTAACACAAAGACATGCCACGTTCAAACATCATTAGAGTTTGGACAGCGGACTGGTTTGGATTTCAGCCGATTATGCTGTCCGGATTCACTCCAAAGTGCTTTAACTCCAGAGTCTACTGTAGTTTATTTGCAGATTAAGGACTGGGAGTCCCTGGATATCATCTAGACATTGATGTTTGACTTCTGGTCCACTTCAAGGTGAAAGGTTGGTGTTGAGAAACCCCTAGACTGCTTCCTCAGTGTAGGGACTCCAACTAGACTGGGTTGCTGTGAGTTTTCTGGGCTGTTCCATGCATGCCCATACAGCCCGGAAAACTCACAGCAACCCAGTGATTCCAGCCATGAAAACCCTCAACAACATATCCAACTAGACTGCCTGCACTGGGTAGCTGCCCAGTTTCTCTCTATAGAGGTCCAGAGAAAGAGAACCCAACTCTTCCACTACCAAACCTTTGTCAACGTCAAGGAATTCCTTCTAATGCTACTTCGGGTGCTCTCCATCACTTACTTGTGTCATGTTGTCATTGCTGCAGCTCCAAAAAGCTCCTGGACATCCCAAACTGCCTTTGCCAATGTAGACAAATTATTATGTTTATGTTTATTTATACCCCACTTTTTCTCTCCACAGGGAGACTCAAAGCAATCCCACTCCTCTCTCCAAGTGACATGGGTGCCTCTGCTTACATTGGCAAAAGCACCGGAGATAGCCAGGAGCCCTTTGGATCTCCATGGGTGCCATTACAATGACAACAATACAATGCAAGTAAGTGTCACCCCATTTTCCTAGCACCACAGTGTCATGGGGAGCTGGGGAGCTGGGATGAGAGATTGCTACTAGAAGTCTCAGCAGTAGAACTAGAACCTAGCAATGAACAGCAACTCCCTCCACCACATCCTGAAGGAATATCTATAGAAGGAACGATTACTCAGCCAGCTTGCCAATCCGACCTAGCCTGTTCCCCAGCCTTCATTGTTAGGGAAGCCACTAGATACCTCACTGCCCCCATGGCATACCTAACAGACCTGGAGGTGCCCAAACACCGAAGGGCTTTTACCCTGGCAAGATGCCATGCCCTCCCATTGGCTGTATTGGAGGGGAGGTATCAGAAGACCCCTTCAAGCAGAGACTATGCCCCTGTGGGTCTGGTCATGTGGAACTACTGAGCACATGCTTCTTCAATGCATGTTCTACAGAGATCTTAGATCCAATGTCAGTGGACCATGGCTTTGAAAGTACCTGGGGCGCAGTGAAAGATGTTATTCCGCCCTGCTGCTTTTCGGACTCTAGCACTGCAATGACTTACAGTGTTGCTAAGTTCTGTGCTGCTGCCCTTAATATCAGACGGGTGATGATTGACACCGTAAGGCAACAATATCCTGTCTCTTAAAATATATTTCTATATTGATTTCTAGTCTGATTTTAAATAACTGTTTACTGGGGAGTTGTCCTTCTACTCTTAGGGCGCTTGTGCCCGCTTTGTGCTGGTCTGTGACCGTAATAAAGTTTTTGATTTGATTTGATACTCAGCCAGCTGAGACAATGCAAGAGACTTCCTCTGAGCAGGCTGAGGAGGAGTTAGTTGTTCCTGCATTTCTGGGTTTAAGGAAAGAAAGGTCTCAGTTGCAAAGAAGATCATTGAGGTGAGCTGAGAAGAGAGCCAGCAACAGGTAACATCTGTGAAAGTGGAATTTAAGGGACTGGAGTTTGTTATCTGATTGCTGGTTGCAAGATCAGTGTTTGAGTCAAGTTCCTGGACCCTGGATCTCTCATGCTTTTTGGAATAATAATACTAATAATACACTTTATTTATATTCTACTCTTCTCACCCTGAAGGGGACTCAGAGTGGATTACATTACACATACGGCAGACAGTCCCTGCCGGTTCCACATTCAATGACATACAACATACAACATATAACAGTACAATTTTAGAAGGGTTTTTCTTTGGCTTGCATCACAGTTGCGTCACAGGGCTGCATCACGGTGCTTCACAGGTTGTGATTGCGTCTTTACATCACAAGGTGGTGCTGTTGCTTCATCCTCATGACGGATAGTCTCTGCTTTTCCGCATTCCAGCCGATCTTACTTATTTTAGGCATTGTAAGTCCTTCTTTTTGAAAAAGTCCTTCCCCACTTGGCGGTTCCCAGTTTATCTAATCACAGCTCAGCTGTTTTCGAACTGTTGGATAAACAGTGGACAGGGCTCACAGCTGGTGTCCAACCCAGCCCGGTCTTCAGATCTTCAGATTGCCAGCACAGCTGTTGTTACCGCTGTGCTATCTCTCCAGCCCCTGGACTACCCCTGGACATCAGCTTGGTGGACTCAACCTTGCATCTTGGAAATTACTGGTTATTGGCTCCTGACCCTGGAACTGACATTTGAATTCCCCTCTTGTGTATTCCTTGAAGTGTTTGGCATCTTGATGGACTATTCAACTTAACAGTTTGTATATACTCTGTGTGTAACTGGGGGGGTTTGGCCTTGACACGCAGGGTGCGAGGAAAGTGAAATTGTGACACCAGCCCATGTGATTTATGGTTCCAGTTCCAATTCAGCTGCTTGCACTACGTTAAAGTGTGTATTAACTGCCCTGACAACCACATTAAGCAGCTATGTCCTGTGTTGAGGGCAAGATGGCTCCAGGTGTCACGTAAATGCTACAGAGATGATTCTCACCTGCTTCAATGCCAGTATAGATGCGCCTTTTGTATTCAGGAAGCAAAATAACTTGGTCACTTCTGGTGTGGAGTCACATTATGGGCAACTGTAACATTTCCAGATATAGCCTTCTCCTTTTTTCTTCTTTTTCTTTTTTGATAAAAATCACCTTATATGCAACTGTGGGCAACTCCCACAGCTAACAATTAGCCACACTATTGTATCCTGTTATGTAAAAAAGCCTGTTTTGCCGATCCCGGCTTCATTTGTTTGCATCATAAATAGGAATAAAAGGAAACTCTCTGAAAGTTATTTGTTCATGCGGAAAGTAGGTTGTCTACCCTTTTTGAAAAAACAAAACTAGGTGCATATCTCTTGCAGAGAATAAAAATAACTGGCTTCAACCTTTCCTAATCTAAGAGGAAAGATGGGGAATCATTGTGTTTTCCTAAATAGACCTAAATCGTGAGATTTTTTTCTTTCTTGTTGAGGAAACAAAGGAAATAACCACAGCTATTAAAATAAACACTACCTAGAAGAAAACATGGCTTTTCTTTGAACTACGGAGGTTTTATTATTACAAAAAATGTGTTGACAATAGTTAAATTTTTAAAACCTTTTTAATAAGGTTCTTTTCTCTTTGTTTGCATATTTTATACATTTACAAACCCAAGGTTTTTCTATTTCTTGGGACACATTGATATCATCATGATAGAATTCTGCACCAGAGGGGAGGGAAAAATGAAGGGTGGGGGGAATAGAAAATAAACTAGAGGTGTCACCCTGTTTCCTGAAAAATAAGACAGGGTCTTGTGTTAATTTTTGCTCAATAACATATGTTAGGGCTTATTTGCAGGAGATGTCTTTTTTTTTCTAAAGTGACTTTTTGAATGAACTATAACTGAGGCTTATTTTTGAAGTAGGGCTTATATTTCAAGCATGGGACTCAAATCTAAACAAAAATTTCATGCCTGCAAAGGGCTGTAAAAAGGTAAAGGTAAAGATTTCCCCTGGCATTAAGTCTAGTTGTTTCTGACTCCGGGGGGTGGTGCTCATCTCCATTTCTAACTTGAAGAGCCGGCATTGTCCATAGACGCCTCCAAAGTAATTTTCAAACAGAGTGTTTAAGTCAGGTATACTCACAATTCCCTCCCCAAAGTGTCCATCAATTTTCAATTGTTTAGAAGCTTTATGGTGTGTTGTTAGCTCGGGGCTAGTCCTATTGTGTTTTCGGTTCCCCATTTTGAGGAGAGGGAATATTTATTTGATTTTACCTGGTTTTAAATATGCAGGTGCTAGTCCATGCAGTAAGTAGTATTTTAAGGGTGCATCTTGCCATTGATATATGTAGCATTTTAATGATTTATAGGATTTTAATGGTGTAGTTTATATTGTATTTAATAATCTGGTTTTCATGTATTTATTTGTTTGCCTTATATGTGAAAGACTTATGGTCTAAGCCAGGGCTGCCCAGGAAGTCGATCGCGATCGACCAGTCAATCCCGGGACTGAAGGAGGTCAATCCCAGCCGGATCGCTTCTCAGAGGGGGTGGAGCCAGGCTGCGCCAAGCCCCGCCTGCCTGCTCCCAGCAGCTGCTCCAGGTTTGAGGAGAGCAGGGCCAAGCAGCCTTGTGCTAGCTATGCTACCACTGGCTTGGCATTGGCCTGGAAGTGAGCCAAAGCCAGAGGGGAGGGGCCTTGTGCACCCCCCTGTATGCCACAAGCAGCTTCTCCAGGCTTGAGGATGGTAGTGCCAAGCCAGCCTTGTGCTAGCTATGCCACCACTGGCAGGCCATTGTCAAGCCTGGAGAAGCTGCTGGGAGCTCCAAAGCCAGTGGGGAGGGGGCAGGGCTTGGGGCAGCCTGGCTCCGCCCCACGCTGGCCAACCCCACCCCCTCCCCTCCCCAGCCTTGAGGAGGTAGGTAGATCTTTCTGACTTGGTTTTAATATAAGTAGCTCGCATGCTGAAAAAGTGTGGGCACCCCTAGTCTAAGCATTGAATAAACTTGGATCCAAAGTAACGTTTTCAGCATGACTGCGTGGAGCTCCATACCTTCCAACCAAAGTGGTACCTATCGATCTACTCACATTTGCATGTTTTTGAATTGTTAGCAGAAGCTGGGGCTAACAGCAAGAACTTACCCTGCTGCCCGGATTCAAAGCACTAAGCTTTCAGTCTGCAAGTTCAGAAGCTCAGCAGTTTAACCTGCTGCACCACCAGGGGGCCTGCAAAGGGCTGAAATGTGTACAATAAGCATTCTCCATTTAAATAAGGCAAAATGTGGAATTATATGTCTGCAGCATTCAAAATGCAAGAAAAAAAGGTGAAATGTGTGTGGAGGAAGGGATATTTTTTGTCTTACCACCTGGTACGAAAGCAAAATAAAAGGAGTGACAGGTACTGAAAGAAATGTCACAAAATCAGATCCAACATTTACGCCCCAGTCCATTTGAACCTTTAGTTTAAATAAGCATGGCATTGTGATCCTGGAGACGGATCAGAAATAGTAAGTCAGATAAACCAGTGTAATATTGTGCCATGTTCCCTTGAGGACTGTCTATAGCCAAAGCCAGAAGTGGCCACGAATAGCTGGTGCCATCCATTTTTGCACTCTATTTCAGCCATCCTTGTTTCTCTCTCTCTCTCTCTCTCTCTCTCTCTCTCTCTCTCTCTCTCCCATTTCTTTCTCTTCTTCATCTTCTTCTTCCCCCCAGTCAATGGGTTTTGAGGGGAGGGACAGATCAATCTTAGCAGGGCTTCCCTCTGTGCATTTGCAGAGGGCTTTTAAAACGAAGCTGAGGGCTGTCATCGCGGTTTATGTCATCGTTGACGTAAACAACATCCGATCATTGAAAAGAGGAAGGGAAAGCATCAGCCCTCCAGATGTTATTAAACTGCAATTCATGCCAATGCAATTCGCCAATGGCAATGCTACAGCCCAAGAACATCTGGAAGGAAGAGCTTTGCCCATCCCTGATTTAAAAGAATTGCTTTTCCTGCTGTAAGTAAGGGTCATTACAAAAAAAATATGAACAGAATAATTTGGAAAGAGCTGCTCACAAAATATATTTTATTCTCCTGGTGGGAGGAAAACCCTCACATACACCAAGGAACCAAATCTTCATAATCCGAATCACTGAAGCTGCCGATAAAAACCCAAAAGGCTAAAATATTGCGTAAACTTTCCGATTTATTTTTTTCAGTCTCAGTGACCTGAATCTTCCTGTGATCTCCTTGAATGGGAAGCTACTGATCTGCCCTTTTCTCCTCTGTACGTTCAACATAATAGGTGTTATTACCCATAACTTTTTTTTTATTTAAAGGAATTGTACAGCCGGGAAAATGAATGAATTTAATTACCAATGCGGTGTGAAAAAAATCATTAGAGCAGGAGTCCGGAACACCAGATATTAAAAATAAACAAAGGCTATTAAAAACAGTTTCAAAAAAGAATGTCAGTTTTTCTTCAATTCTCAAAATGTAAATACAAAAAAAAGTAAGGGGGAGCCATATGTAAACATCCAGGAGTTGCAGAAGAAATTACTCTATAAGAAAATGTTAAACGACTGACTGGATCATTTAACTTTAAATCTATACTTTATGTGGCAATATGGGGAGGTCATTCGATTGCTATGCATAGAAAAATTAGAATTGTAATACGATCACCAAGTTTCACCTTCATAAGAGAAAATTTTTCATTATAAAATTATATTTAACGGTAGACACACAGAACGGCCTCCTTGGTTGCGTAATGTGTCTTTGACATATGGACTATGCAATCGGTTTTTTAAGTACGTATTGCAGCGCTCAGCTACCTTTATACTGAACTGACGGCTTCAGTGTAATGCAGGGGACTTGAATCAAGCAGACCTGGATTCAAATCCCTTGATGCAAAGGGAGATAGTAGGCAAAATTGCATCTCTGGGACTATCCTCAGAACTACTAACCAGCATGGGTTATGACCAAGCCAAATCCCAGATCAAACAATGAATAACAGGCATTGAGTGCCAAACAGATCTATTTAGCACCCCATTCTTTATTACCAATGTAGACAGTAGGGGCCATACCTCCCCTATGGAATATCTTACTGCAGGCATGTATCCGGGGGCTTGGGGGCTGAAGCCCCCCCCCAAACTCAGGGTGGTCCGCAAGAAAGGTCTTACTGGTACATTATGTAAACTGTTATGTGTATTCATATCATGATCTGATCACCATGCTCAATATATCCCATATGCATAGGGGTATTGGGATAACAATACAAAAGGTTTGCTAGGGTAGACCCTCTCTCACCCAGACTCAGTCGTCGTCCGTCGTCCGTCCCCCGTCCCCCCGAATCAAAATCCTGGGTACGGCCCTGTCTTACTGTGTTGAAGGTAGCCAGCCATCGGAGAGCCTTCACCTTGGCATGATGCCATGCACTTCCTTCTGCCTTACTGGAAGGTCATTACTAGATGACCCCATACTCTGAAAGGCTACGTCCCTGTGACTCAGGTCACATAGTAACAACAGAGCATGTGCTTCTGCAGTGCCTGTTTTATAGAGACATTCGATCTCATCTCATCTTGCCATGGACAATTAAATAGCCAGGACACTCTGGACAATTCTCCATAGCCCTGCTGCTCTCAGACACAAACTCGGCTGTGACATACAACGTCGCTAAGAGTTCTGCACAGCTGCAATTAAAATCTGGTGGACGATAATTGAGAGTCAAAAGACCTAAGCTTCACCTCTACAATATAGATAGGAAATCAGATATAGACTGATATTTATAGTCTGAGTTCCTCTACGGAGGTAGAGAAGATAGAGATATAAACGTTTTAAATAAATAAATACATTAAAATAAATAAATTGAATAATATTTATAGTGAATATAGTGGATATTTATCGTGTTAGGTTTTAATAACTACTTGTATATAGTTTTTAGCCTAGGTTTGTTGAAGATTGAAGCATATAACCCCTTGGGTTTGACATGGATGTGCAGGACTGGGTCCTCCTGTTATGATCTGGTCATCAACCGTAATAAAGTTTATTACTTCCTAAATCCCTGCACCACACAATTGCACTATGTAACAAGATTTAAAAGATTTTCTGTTCCTGGTTTGAAAGTGTTATTTCCTATATAATTGTGCAGTGCTTGTTTTTAAAGTAGTTGTTATACTCCAGAAACTTTGTTTTTGTGCTTGCCACAAACTAGATTGACTTGGTTGAGACTCTATGACAGCGTCTCTCAACCTGGGGTCAGGACCCTTTGGAGGGTCGCAAGAGGGTTTCAGAGGAGTCACCAAAGACCATCTGGCTGAAAATCTCTCTGTCTCACTTTCTCTTCGTTTTTGGAAACAGATGGAAAATCCTTCCACCAAAAGCTCTTTGCTGTGATTCGCCGGCCTCTCAGCCAAGGGGAGGGCTGTTTCTGAGACTCCAAGCGAGGAGGGGAGAGCAGGTGTGCTCATCCCATGGCAACATGGGGCTGCCAGTGAGTCCCTTCAAGACATAGGGATTCTGTGTGGGAAGTTTGGCCCACTTTTATCGTTGGTGGGGTTACGAATGCTCTTTGATTGTAGGTAAACTAAAATATCCCAGCAACTTCAACTCCCAAATGTCAAGATCTATTTCCCCCAAATTCCACCAGTGTTCACATTTGAGCATATTGAATATTCATGCCAAGTTAGGTCCAGATCTATCATTGCTTGAGTCCACAGTGCTCTCTGGATGTAGGTGAACTACAACTCCAAAACTCAAGGTCAATGCCCACCAAACCCTTCCAGTATCTTCTGTTGGTCATGGCAGTTCTGCGTGCCAAGTCTGATTCAATACATATGTTAAAATACAAACAGAGTGTTAATTTAAAATTCCCCATTCAAAATTGATTGGGTCCTGAAAACCTGTCTTTGCAAAATACACAGTGGGAGGATAGCAACTCTTATATATATTGTTGTCCATTGAAGATGATGGTTTGCACTGAAATGACTCACATTTTGTGCGTTATATAAAATGTTTTTACTGTTTTTGTGTTTGTATATCCAATTATTCGTGTTTGTATATCCAACCACCCTGAGCCTTTTTGGGAAGCGTGGTATATAAATCGAATAAATAAATAAATAAATAAATTATTAGGGACAAATTAGATTAGATCCATTAATTGAATGGGATTTATGTAAGTGGTGCAGTTGATCCAATGAGACTATTCTAGTTGTGATTGAATCCTCATAAAGTATTTTAAAATAGAACATAACAATTGAGAGTCACCATCTTTTTGTTCAGAGGACCGTCAAGCCTGTTGACCATGATTTGAAAATGGATGGACGATGCCTTCATATCAATTTGTGAGATGTGAATCAATTTTATTTACTGAACCTTGTCAAAATTAGTCATTTGGAAAATCCAAGAAGATCTATTTTAGGTTGAGTGCTTATTGTCACATCTCTTAGTTGTGTCCACCAATACGACATCTCTTCTCTGCTTACCGCTCTTTGCAAAGTTTGGTAGGAACTTCCTATTTGCATAATAACTGGTCAGAAAAAATTAAAAACAGCTCATGAATATGCCAAGAGGTGTTAATTTGAACCCTACCCATAGGCTATTGTAAATTTCATTTAGCAAATGTGAAAATGTAATGCAGTGTAAATTGAGGTGACTAAACCTTTTTTTATTTAAGAAAAAAAAGTAGATTAGATGAAATTACAGGAAAGATTTAGTCCCTCCTCCCCAGTCTTTATAAACTAATTAACTTCCATTATGTGGCTTGGATCTCAAGGCTAACACTAAAGTTTAGAAGATATCATTTATTTTATGTGTAGGACAATACAAAGGTGTATTAGCAAAGTACAGTAAGAGTCTCGCTTATCCGACCTGCACTTATCCGACATTCCATCTTATCCGGTGCTCTTATTTGAATCCCCCCATTTCCTCCAGCATTTTCTCTTCAATGAAAGGAGCACTCCACAACTCTCTCTCCATTCCCAATAAGTGAAAAAGGCAAGACGAGGAGGAGGAGGAGGAGGAGGGAGGAAAAGGGGAAAAGAGGCAGGACCAGAAGCGGAAGCATCCTCCCTCTTTCCCTCTGTGATTTCCTCCCTCCTCTTCCGCATCCGAGCTCTTCCTGCTGGGCCACTCTAGCCCCAAGGCGTTGTCTTGCCATAACCCTTTCAGTCCCTGTTGTAGGTGTCTACATTGTGCCACATTGGATAGGTAACAGTAGGAGACTCCATATTATCCAACATTTTTGTGCACCCGGTGTTCTGCCAGTCTGTTTATGTTGGATAAGCAGGATTCTACTGTACTACAATTCCTTTTTTTCTTTTTTTACAATTTTTCTTTACATTTCAGGTTCATTCCATCATATTCGTGAACAAATATGCGGATTTCTCTGACCAGTAGGTCATGAGTTTGAGGCATGCCCGGGGCGAGATGGGTGCTCGACCTATAAGTGTAGCCTGCTGTCGACATTTGCAGCCCGAAAGACAGTTGCATCTGTCAACTAGGAGATAAAGGTACCACATTAAGTGGGGAGGCAAATTTTGACTGAATTATGAGGCCATTAAAGAACTCCAGGAACACTGGGGAATGCGGAAGGAACAACAAGGGACGCTGGGAACGCTGAGAGATGAGGAGTGCAACAGCTCCCCCTGGTGGCCAGAGTTTGCCTCTGTTCGTCTATATGTGTGTTTGTGGAAATGGCAGGGATTATCTGCTAAGTATGTGTACCTGTAATCCGCTCTGAGTCCTCTTCGGGGTGAGAAGAGCGGAATATAAATAAAGTGTATTATTATGTATTATTATTTTTGCTTTACATTTAAGGAGGAAAAAAGTCACCTCTATTGATGTCACCAAGAAGATTCTGGCTAGACTATTTTTAATTTTATTTGTTTGCAAAATACATTATTTGCTACACCAAATTATTGCATTTTCTAAGCTGCTTTTCAAACTATTTGCTTTTTCCCCTTAAAATGTGAAAATCTCTGGTAATCATGTCCAAGCAGGAGAAAACTTTAATAAACCTTTTGCATATACAATACAAAATTATTCCGTTGTGTTAAGAAATGCTAACCAGATTCCCTTTGTCTTTCTTTCTGGAACCATTGCTTGTACTAGGAAGGGCTGAAGAGGTCTGCAATACAAAACATTTGGTTCAGATTGTAGCACAGTGTTTCTCAACCTGGGGGTCAGGATCCTTGGGGGGTTGCGAGAGGGTTTCAGAGAGGTCACCAAAAACCATCAGAAAGCACAGTATTTTCTGTTGGTCATGGGGGTTCTCCGTGGGAAGTTTGGCCCAATTCTATCATTGGTGGGGTTCAGAATGCTCTTTGATTGTAGATGAACTATAAATCCCAGCAACTACAGCCACCAAATGTCAAGGTCTATTTTTCCCAAACTCCACCAATGTTCACATTTGGGTATTTTGAGTATTTGTGCCAAGTTTGGTCCAGATCCATCATTGTTTGAGTCCACAGTTCTCTCTGGATGTAGATGAACTACAACTCCAAAACTCAAGGTCAATGCCCACCAAACGCTTCCAGTATTTTCTCTTGATTATGGGTGTTCTGTCTGCCAAGTTTGGTTCAATTCCATCATTGGTAGAATTCATAATGGTCTTTCATTGTAAGTGAACTATAAATCCCAGCAACTATAATCCCAAATGACCAAATCAATCCCCCCAACTATTCAAATTTAGGCATATCAGGTATTTGCGCCAAATCTGGCCCAGTGAATGAAAATATATCCTGCATATCAGATATTTACATTACGATTCATAACAGTAGCAAAATTACAGTTATTAAGTAGCAACAAAAATAATGTTATGATTGGGGGTCACCCACTGTATTAAGGGGTCATGGCATCAGGAAGGTTTAGAACCACTGTTGTAGAAGGTTGTAGAAGGTTATCTTAAATCTTCTTAATACTGTCTTCCAAAACATACAAACAATCCAAAACATGGACCAAGCTGTGCACCGTAATCTCTCACAGCCCTGTTTTCTGCAAACATAATGTTGATTTTAGCCGAAACGAAATCTGCAGTACACAAGAGCAAGAATAATATCCACTGGAGTATTAGGGATTAGTTCATTAATGGGTGCAAGCAACCACCATGCATCAGCATAACATTAAGAGCTAACTGATTTTCCCACTGTAAGCCACTTAACCACCAAGCATTTGCGAATCATCTCAAGATCCATGTCACGGCGAGTGATGACAGTGTTAAAAATGCATTTTTCATTTATTCTAATAATAGTAATACACATTATTGAATGTGTTACAGTGCAGACAAAAGAAAGGGAGCTTCACTTATTTACTGAGTCAAGAGTCACGTCTATACGCAATCGGTTTCTAATTTTGGAATCATGTTTCGGCATCTCTACAAGAATGGTTGGGAGCAGCGTACCATTATGTCACCATCAACTGGTATCAAAATTGCATGTGTGATACAAGTAAAGTACATTTTGCTAAATTTAGATCCTGCACCAGCTCAGCAATGAAAGTTATGCACATGGAAAAGTTACTTTTTGGACAGCAGCCCACGGAATCCCACCCCCCCACCCCACCCCGGTCAGCAAGTTCATTGGCCATTCCAAGCTCTGCTGATGATTAAGTAGGGCTTTGCCTTGAGATCATCGCAGTTCTCATCTAACTAACTTGCCTGGCAACCTAAACATTTTATTGTCAAACTTTTTTGTGTGCCGTTAATAACCAAGGCTGTAAAACTGCATTGCAGTCTGTGATGCACAACTTTAGGGTGATACAGCCACATCATTGGCACTATACCCACCCATGTTAAACAATTACAGAAATGTGCAATGGACACCTTTCAGGATGTCCTGTTTTTCATTGGGCATCAGAAAAGGTATGGGCATTCAGGATTCCCATTGTCCTGCAACACTGTTGGGGTCTGCTATCCTTGTTCTGACTCTCTTGTTGTCCAGGAGCATTCTGGCCTGTAAAGTGTTGTTTCACATTGCAACTATTATACCTTGCACATTGCAACTATTGCACATTGAAACTGCTACACTGATGGCCTTCCCAGAAGATGGGAAGAGATAGTAGGGAATGGGGTGAGACAGTTCACTCCGCTTTCCCCCACTTTCCTACCACTCATGGAATGAGGTCCTAATTCCTTCCTTCCTCCTTCCCACTCTCCTTCCCAATACTCTCTCCATCTTACTTATCTTATGGCCTCTCATCACACTAGAGAAAAAATCCATTTAAAATCCGGGTTTCTGCTTCCTGCAGAATTCTGGGTTTTGTAGTTTAGGGAGGAGTCTTTAACAGCCTCATTAAACTACAAACCCCAGAATCCTGCAGGAGGCAGAAACTGGATTTTAAGTGGATTTTTTCTCTAGTGTGATGAAGTGGCTTTTTTGTGAGAACAAAATGGCAAGGGGGAGTAATATGTATCAATCATCAATCAATCAATCAACTTTATTTCTTATGAGTCGCCCTCCACCAAAGGTGCTCTGGGCGACTTACACAATTAAAATAAACAGGTTACATAGTCACAGCTTGTTACTAACAATCATAGGCTCTTCTGAAAAGCCATGTCTTAAGTGCCCCTAAAAATGTATGTAGATCAGGAGTGGCTCTTTGGTCTGGCAGTAGGGAGTTCCACAAGATTGGGGCTACAACGGAGAAGGATCTCTGTCTTGTGGACTCCAAACGGACCTCTCTAGGGCCAGGGACATAGAGGAGATTCTCATGAGCTCACCGTGGCAGTCTCTGGTGGTGGAGTTGCATTAAACGATCTCTTAGATATGAAGGACCCTGACCTCGAAAGGCCTTGAATGCTAGGACCAGAGTCTTATAGAGGACTCTGTGTTCAACCGGCAGCCAATGCACGCGTTGTAGGGAGTCTAGCGGCTGCATTTTGCACAATTTGGATCTTACGAATTGCTGTTCGAGGTAAGCCCACATGCAAGGCATTGTAGTAATCCAGCCTCGCCGTAACCGTGGCATGGATTATCGCAGCCAGCACCTCTGTTGGTGAATATGGCGCCAACTGCCTCGCTTGGCGTAGATGAAAGAAGGCCCTTTTACTAGTGGAGGCAATCTGGGCTTCCATCGTCATTTTGGAATCCAGGATAACACCGAGACTCTTCACAGTGGGGGATGGAGCTAACGGTTCCCCTTCAAAAGATGGTAATACACCAACCAATTCTGATGGGCGGCCAGGCCACAAGATTTCAGTTTTTGCTGGATTTGCTTTCAATTTATGGGCACGTAGCCATCTTGTCACCTCTCCAAGACATCGGTGTATGTCACCTACTTGTATTTACACATAACACTATGTAGCAAAATTTGAAACATTTTCTGTTCCTGGTTTGAAAGAGTTATTTCTTGTTTAATTGTGCAGTATTTACTCTGAAAGTAGTCACCACCCTCCAGAAACTTCATTTCTGTGGCTGCCACAAATGATGTTGAAACGGTTGAGACTCCTATGAGATATTCATTGAAAAACTAGAGCAAACTGTGCTGTAGGATGTCACTCCCACAAAAAAATATATATTTGCAGTTTCATAAACTTTTTTCCATGTTTTTATGATAGCTCCAATCAGGAAGTGACAATTATAACCCAGGGACAAAAATCGTGTCACATAGTGTAATACATTCTTTGCAGATCTAAATAAGTTCTTGCAATTTTCCAAGATCCTTTTAAATATAACTCAACGAACAAATAGTATTAGAAAAATATTTACTTATTAGTGCAGGTATATAGGAGTCCAGTGGGACATACTTTCTTGCTCCTTCTCCATCCATTGCAAAAGAAAATTCCAACAGAAAAACTTATACAGGAAAGTGAGAAGCACAATTGTTCCTTCTGCCTGAATATTGCATCAGGAGCCAGAGAGCATTCTCCTTTCTTCCAAGCCGCGCTCCTTCCTTCCTTCCTTGCCTCCCTCCCCAGCCCCACTTTCCATTTTATATTTGCTCACTTGACAACTTGTCACTACCCCATCACTGCCACAACCGCTGTCCTTGAAACCTGACCTCTGCAGCTTGTTGCGCCCAGTGGTCATGCCGTCCTTGTCTCACTCCAACCACTTTTGACAGGAGACATGCCGATGTGAGCAGCAAGCCCTGGCACCTGGGACACACTGGGATTACACAGGTAAACCAAAGTATTCCATGTTGTCTCCCAGCTAACAACAGAGAGGGGAGGGGGAGAAACATGACATCTGAAATAGCAGGTCTTACATTCGCATATTCAAAAGATTCCATCATGCTTGTACAAGCCGGTGGGCACATCTGATTCTCCCTTGGCACACCGGGGCAAATGATGCGACAATAAATTTTACATGCAAAGCAGAATGAGACGGGGAGAATCCTTTTTTGTGTGTGGGAATTGAGTTTTGCTAATGGAAGTAGACGCCGCCTAAGAGAACTATTTAAAGCCAGGTCAAGCAATTTCTTAAAAATATATTGAATGAATGAATATGTAATTTAAAGGCAAGTCTGAATGAAGATCATTTCAATTGGATATTGTTCTTCTTGTTTATATTTATGTTTATGTTTATATATACCCTGCTTTTTCTCTCCACAATAAGTAGTCAAAGCAGCTTACCTTCAAAGCATTTTAGTGCAATTCAAAATTTACAGATATATAAACAAAACAGAATTAAATATATTGGGATTTTAATATCACTTAAAATCCATTAAAATATTCAAAACTTTAAAAAAAACCACATAGTAGACTTATCTGTGCTTTTAAAAAAATAGACTCTGCTTCTCTAAGTTAAGTGTTATGTTATTTATCGTCAATAATGCAATATTACCTGGTTTTTGGTGGTGTTGCTTTATTTGTAGAGAAAAGGAAAGCTTCCTTTTAAAATGACATGTTTTTATTCTTTTTGAAGTGTCAGTGTAGGGGAAAAACTGAAGTATTTTTACTGAAATAAACGCTTTCATGGAAAATAGTGAACCCTGGAGATTATTCTGATACTTGAAGAACTTCATACCGTTTTAAGCAGGTGACAGTAATGTCATTGACTGGGGGCGGCATTTGCTCTCAGACTTGCAGAGCCATGATGAGGAGGGGGACGTGTATTGGAGCAACATTTAAAAGCAATGCATGAAGCCAAACTCCTTGCAGAAAGTTTGGGATCAGGATTTATCGGTTTTACAAAACTGGCCACGGTGTCATTCTAGATGTGCCACTTTGCTTAACACAAGGTTAAGACGTTAACAAGTAGTTTGTTTGTTTTTTGTGTCAGGAGCAACTTGAGAAACTACAAGTCATTTCTGGTGTGAGAGAATTGGCCATCTGCAAGGATGTTGGCCAGGGGACACCTGGATGTTTTGATGTTTTACCATCCTTGTGGGAGGCTTCTCTCATGTCCCCACCTGGGGAGCTGGAGCTGACAGAGGGAGCACATCCATGCTCTCCCCGGATCTGAACCTCCAACATGTCCATCTTCAGTCCTGTTGGCACAAGGGTTTAACCCATTGTGCCACGAGGGGCTCGAATAGTAAAGGTAAAGGTTTCCCCTGACATTAAGTCTTGTCATGGGACTCACTGATATCATCATGATGGGAAACTGGGGTGTTTATTCAGTCAAAAAAATAGGTTAGGGCACTGCTGCCCGACTCCTGTCTGGTTCTCCAGCAGGTTGTCACATTACACCTATTTTGCAGGATCTGCACTGGCTTCCAATTGAGCACCGGATCACCTTCAAAGTGTTGGTGCTCACCTTTAAGGCCTTATGCGGCTTGGGGCCAATGTACCTGAGGGACCGGCTTTTCCCATATTGCCCTATGAGATCACTGTGGTCAGAAAATACCAACTTGCTGGCCATTCCATCTACGAAGTCAATCAGATTAACTGCAACCCGTAGGAGAGCGTTCTCCGTGATTGCCCCAACGTTGTGGAACGCTCTCCTGGCTGAGACGCGGGCTCTCCAAGACCTCATGTCATTCAGGCGGTCTTGTAAGACATTCCTTTCCCAGCAGGCTTTCGGCCTATAAGATGTCCTCAGCGCCTGGTTCGCCTGTTATCGCTGCGTTACATTGCATTGTGCTGTGCCTTGTATCCTCTACAGCACATCGTTGTTTTAATCTTAACTCTGAGATTTTATAATGGTGTTGTTTTTTAATTGTGTTTTTATTGTATCTCGTTTTACTGTGAGCCGCCCTGAGCCTCCCGGGAGTGGCGGCCTAGAAGTCTGAGAAATAAATAAATAAAATAAATACATTTTCAGGAGATGTGTTCTTTTTTTCCAAATTGACTGAATTGTTTTTGAAGTAGGGCTTATATTTCAAGCATGGGACCCAAGTCTAAACATGAAATGTATTCCTATGAAGGGCTGTATGACTGCATGGAGCGCCATTACCTTCCTGCAGAAGCGGTACCTATTGATGTACTCACATTTGCATGTTTTTAAACTGCTAGGTTGGCCAAAGATGGGCCAACAGAGGGAGATCACCCTGCTCCCCGGATTCGAACCTCCAACCTTTCCGTCAGCAAGTTCAGCAGCTCAGTGGTTTAACCCACTGCACCACCAGGAGGCCCTACATTAACAAGTACCTTTCCTAAATCTAGAAGCATTCTAGAACAACCTTTCCCATCCTGACATCCTCCACAATCAGGTCAGTCAATCTTCACTTATTTTATTCTGGAACAGAAGTATGGGGGGGGGGGACTATTGTTATTGCTATCATTTCTATCCAGTCTTTTCCCCAATAATAGCATTCAAGGCAACAAACAACATGTTTCAACAACACATATTTTAAAAATTCAAAAGCCAGAATTAAAGTATAATTAAATATAGTATTTTAAGAAAATATTGAAATGCATTAAAAGGCTATATTCAAAACCTACAAAACCTTTAAAAACAGCACTGCACAGCATGTAAAACTCAAGAGGATCCTTCAAAATCATTTGGGCCCAAGCAGTATAGGTCAAAACCAGCACTTTGAGCTATGCCTAGAAACAGATTGGCAGCGAACGCAGTTCTTGCAACAAGAGAATGGCCTGCTCCCTTCAGTTAGACCAGTAGTTCTCAACCTTCCTTATGCTGCGACCCCTTAACACAGTTCCTCATGTGATAACCCCCAACCATAACATTATTTTCATTGCTACTTCAGAACTGTAATTTTGCTACTGTAATGAATCATTGTGTAAATATCTGATATGCGGGATGTATTTTCATTCACTAGACCAAATTTGGCACAAATATCCAATACACCCAAATGTGAATACTGGTAGAGTTGTGGGGGATTGATTTTGTCATTTGAGAGTTGTAGTTACTGGGCTTTATAGCTCACCTACAATCAAAGAGCATTCTAAACTCCACCAACGATGAAATTGAACCAAAGTCGGCACACAGAACTTCCATGACCAAGAAAAAATGTTTGAAACTATAATTATCTAATATAGTAGGATCTTGAAGATGATTTTTCAGACGAGATCTTCCATCGCCTCCTTTAGGCATGTTGGGACTCTGCCTTGCTCTAAAGAGACATTAATCAATTTGCTTACCCACTTAGCTAGCCTGCCTCTGGCCTGTTTAATGAGCCAGGAAGGGCAAGGGTCTAATACACATGTGGTGGCTCCCACTTCTCCAAGGATCCTGCCCACATCCTCAGGCAGCACAAATTGAAAAGTATCCATCAATACCGGACAAGCAGGTGCCAAGGTTACATCCACCAGATCTGTTCATTGGTGTCAGCTCCATTCTGGGAGAAGGTGTTTCAAAAATGTTTTTGCCTTCTAGAGGACGTTACAATCATTTCCGTGCATTGTAAACAAGTTATTAGATTTCAGGATTTATCTGTGAAAATTTCAGAAAAGTGTGAATTTTTGTACAAAATGCACAGTGAAACAAGTCAGGCACAAAATATTCCCTTAGATAGTAGAAAATGAAAACACTGTAGTAAGAGGAAGCATGATATAGTAGTTTGTGTTTTGGGCTAGGACCCTGGGAAACCAGGGTTTAACTTGGTGCTCTTCCAGGGAAAGCTACTGGGGAATTTTTGCAAATCAGCTGTAGAGGAAGGCAATGACAAATCTCTTCTGAATAAATTTTGCCAATAAAACCCTAGGATGGAATCACTGTGAATCAGGAATCAAAATGTGGCACTGAAGAGAAAAATCCCACTGCCTCCATGACCCTTCAGTCTTATGGTTGTGTCACCTGTTCTGCCCTCACGCTATCTTAACTACTTGGAAGGTGAACTATCTGCTCAGGAAACAGATCGGGAACTATATAGTAGAATCAAACAAGAATTTATTAACTGACAAGCATTTTAGACTTTCTCTCCTCCTGAGTCTCACGACAAAGTCTTCATGGGGGGAGGTAAAGTCTTTGAAAGATAAACACAGTTTTGGCCAGTCGGAGGCTTTTGAATCTTTATTTCTTCTTATTGTCTATTTCTTGTATGGTGTTAAAATGTCTCTAAGATGGCCTCAATATTTAACTCTAACTGGACATGAATACAACTCAAACAGCTCCAACTGGACGTGCTATTTTGTAGACCTTCCAGTCTCCTCTTTCTTCATCTTCCAGTCAGAAAAAGGCTGACTCTTCCAAGAACCAGAAGTGCTTTGCCTACAACTCCCCCTGAGGGGATTCTTAATTGGGCAGGGTGAAGGAGGCTTCAAATGCAAAAAGGCTGTCTATACTGACACCCCCCCCCCCCCAGATACTGTACATAAACTACGAATCCCTCTAGGGGCTGAACTAGGGGTAAACAGTTAGGGTTTTCACCACCACTGAGATCTTTGCAACTGAAGGCACACAACTATCAGACCAACAGAATCTGATATGCTTATATTTGTCATGGATACTTTTTGAACCTTAAAATCCCATATGTTCCCCAGAGATCTCTCCGTTCTGAAGACCTCAATCTCCTGCAGATTCCCTCCCTGCAAACCATCCACCTGTCGTCAACTAGACACAGAGCTTTCTCTGTGGCAGCACCTCAGTTGTGGAACAGCTTACCACCTGAAGTCCGAGCAGTAAATGAGCTACCGGCTTTCCGGAAAGCTTGTAAAACAGCACTGTTCAGCGTGCATTCAATCTGTGACCACTCTTGGTCATAGCAGAACATTGTTAAATTGGTTTATTGTGTTTTTATATGCCTTGTAGGTTGTTGCTATGTTTTATGATGTAATTTGATATGCTGTAAACCGTCCTGAGCCAGTCGGAAAGGACGATATACAAATCGAAATAATAAATAAATAATAAATAATAAAATGTTCTTTAATTCATTTTCAATGGGGCAGAGTATCTCAGGTCCTTTCAGAGAAAGAAGTAGACAGTACTGGTTTTATAATAGCAATATATTGGTTACACAGACAAAGGGGAAACATCACATTTATTCAGCATTCACTCGCATATATTCAAAATTCATATTCATCATCCCTTCCCCAGCCAATCCTGTTGCTGGAGTAGAGAAGCAAGTAGACAGATGCTGCATTCCTCACAGATTGGCCACACTATCAGAAAAGGAAAAGGGTCTCTTTATGTAATAATTTTGGTTATCCATTTGGTTATTTAAATAACTTCTGTCATTCAGCTCAGACCTGTTGGGCCCTCATCAATTCTGGAACAGCTAGATTGTTTAAATTCTTTAATTAAAAAACTTATTGTCTTTGTAAACATGTGTTGTATGCAATCAGAGTTCTCCGGTCATTTCCCATCAGCACCTTCCTTGCCATAGTTCTCCATAATGCAATTTTCCAGGTTCCATTTTTAGGATGGTATCTTCAACCTTGCCAGACCACAATAGGTCCCAGCCAGACACCATACATTCAATTCATTCAGTCCACTCATCACCTATTTGTGATGACTAGAATTTAAACAGTCAGTTTTAATGAGTTTTAATATTTGTACTGAAGTTTTATATTGTGATGTGTACTTTGGATGTTGCTAATATGTGCACTTAATTTGTCATTGCCTATGGCTAGAACAATAAAACTTATTCATTCATATTTGTACCTTATCTGACCTCCAATATGGAGTATGGGTTGAGATTGTATGGGACATACACAGAGTGTAAACCTTTGCCTGTTTATTTATGCTAGAGATCTGGAGGATGATTGTGTTTCTCTTATCTTTGGATGACAATAGGGCAAACATATATGGCCAATGAGTGGCCATCTGGTCAGAGCATATAAGTGTATTGCATCCAGTGGATTTGCACATCTGTAGGGGGAGCACTGAGGAAATAAGTGCTGCATACCTCCTTATGCAACACACTCCAAAATACTTGTGCTGGCATAACCCATTTTACACCATGCTAAGTCATGGAGAGGATTCATGGTCATCTTCTTCCATTTTTATCTGCATACCAAGCTAGGAAATGCCGTGAATGAATGACTTATCCAAGATCACACAGTGAATTTTAGGACTCATTGAGGACTTCAACGTGGATTTAACCACACTGGGGTGATTCCAGACAGCACTAAATTTTAAACAGGGGCAAAAATCCCAGAACTTTAGAAGAGGTCCACATACAGACCCCCCAGGATTTCTGCCTCTACTGTCCAGACTTGATACTTTGTTGTGTGATTTAGAGGCTCCAAGATGGCCACTGTGGGACTTCCGCTGGAAACTTTGGCAAGTGGGTTTTAAAAAAAAGTCAATATGCAGATATGTGGAGAATCACTGCAGCGAATGACTACAAAAGTTCCATTCTTTGTCCTAGCCAGAGAAACTGTGCCACCCACAGGTTTCATGAAGTTTCTGGCACACAAACAAACTTTTTGCCTTCTACTCAAGTATCACCTTCTTTTGAGGAGCCGGCCAATCAGGAACAAACATCTACAATCCAGGAACAAACCCAGATTTTTTTTATTTAAAAAATCCCATGATTTCCTATTGCAGGGACATACAGACATGCGAAGATCTGTATATTTGACTCAAAACCATGATATTCCCACATCTGGAAATTTCACATTTTTTTTTGCCTTTTGTAGCAATTGCTTCCATGCTTACAGGGAACAACATCTGGCCACCTTCCTGTTTGCTGCGGAAGCTCCTGGGGCAAAGGTACTCTCTGGATGGGCCCTGGATTTCCAAACTCACCTCAATAGTTACATCACATCGGATACTCTGATGGAATAAGATACCACTTTATCTCTCAGGAACATGTTCACTAGAGGATTGCTCAGCCCAACAAAAGTCATGTGTCAATAACTCACTTTATACTTTTAGATAAATGGGTCACCTAGATGGCATTGACTGTGTTTCATTTTGTATTAAAAATTAAAAGAGACACATTACTCTAATGAGCCCCATGCAGGCAATGTTAATGATGTTTAATATGACATTTGCTTTTAATGGTATGCCAAATACACCCGTCTAGTACTGTAGTCAATTATAAATGCAAGTGTTTGCACGTCTGTGTTTATTTCCACCATTTCACATCAAGAGTAACATCAGCCAGTACATACATTTGCACAGGAAGACCTTAACCTATTTCATTTTATGCTGTTCATTAACTAAAAATACTTCGCTCTGGAGATTTATCACATTAATTAGCTCTGAAATTACTCATAGCAATTAAGTATATTGTTCTTAAACTCTTTGGAGATTATTGAAATACTTTTGTTGCTTCTGTGGGGAAGCATAAATAACAGGAGCAAACGTTGCTTTCTAGTGGTAGGGAGGGGGGGAACTCCCACCGCCTCCATGGCCCTTAAATCTTATGGTCTTGCACCACGGAGAGCTCAGCAATCCTCTTTCCAAAATGAACATTTTCTCTTTCTAACCCATCTTTGCAATATCTTGAGTTACATCTCCTATTTCTTCTGCATACTGAAGGTGCCACAAGCATATTAATACATTTTGACTGCCAGGTGCTCATCAAAGTATCCCCAAAGCTGGCCCCATAAAAAAGAGTACAAATACATCGCTAGCGATTCTCATCCATGTCAACAAAACCAGTATGACCAGCTTTCATGTCTACCCAGACATGAAAGTCTTTGAAAAGCTAGTGGTTCTGAACTGTCAATTCAAAACAGAGCCAATTCAATAACATATTGTTACAGGCAGTCCCCAAGTTATAAATAAGATCGGTTCTTTAGGTTTGTTCTTAAGTTGAAATTGTTTGCAAGTCAGAACAGAGACATTTCAAAAGTGTAAGTCCAGATACATACACACATATACATATACATGCGCACGCACACACATGGAAAAATGGCTTCAAAACTCACTTCGGATGTAGGGGGCGCTGGCACCTTGTATCTGATAGACTTCCAAAGTTTTCAGCAGTTTTTTCGGAATTGATTCGGATGTACTTCCGAAATTCGGAATGGCTTCATTAATGGTACAAAATATTGAACACATTTAACACATTAATAAAAAATTAAAACATTTTAAACGCAATGGGACAGGCAGAAATGACATGCAAGCCCTATCCGAATATATTCCAAATATATGGCAACGGAGACTTCAGAATGGCGAATCCACTTCCTGTTTCCCTAACTCTCTTCGGAATTGCTTCGAAAGTCTAAAACATCTGAATTACATCCGAATTTCAGATGTATCCGAATTTTGAAAACAGGCCATATATATATATATAGAGAGAGAGAGAGAGAGAGAGAGAGAGAGAGAGAGAGAGCTCCTGATCGCATAGGTCAGTGGTTCTCAGCCTGTGGGTCACTAGGTGTTTTGACCTAGAACTCCCAGAAATCCCAGAGAGTTTATCAGCTGTTAGGATTTCTGGGAATTTAAGGCGAAATCATCTGGGGATCCATAGGTTGAGAACCACTGGCATAGGTGTTTCCTTTGTAGTGTTCCCTTTGCTGCCTGTGCCCTTGTTGAGAAGATTTCACCTCACTATCTGTCACTGTGAGCATTGAATTTTGGTCCTTTCCACCCAACTGTATAAAATCTACATTGAACTGGATTATATGGCAGTGTGGACTCAGATAATCCATTTCAAAGCAGATATTGTGGATTATCTGCCTTGATATTTTAGGTTCTATGGCTGTGTAGAAGGGCCCTTTGTAAAATTTGGCTTGTTGTGGAAACAAGGAATGGAGAGAAAGCACCAGTGGAGATACACCTTTCCCCATGATAATAACTCTTCCAGGAGTGGATTTCCTTTCCTTCTAAATGGTAGATTGAATTCTTCTCAGGACCCTTTTACACAGCTGTATAAAATCCACATGATCTGCTTTGAAATGGATTGTATGGCTATGTAGACTAAGATAATCAAGTTCAAATCAGATAATGTGGATTTTCGACTTTGATAACCTGGCTTATCTGGCAGTGTAAAAGAGGCCATACTTTCTGTTGTCTCAACCCCGTTCTTAACTACGGCCTCTTCTACACTGCCATATAATCCAGATTATCAAAGCAAATAATCCACATCTTCTGTTTTGAACTGAATCATATGAGTCTATGCTGCCACATAGTTAAGTTAAAATCAGATAATCTGGATTCTATAAAGCAGTGTGGAAGGGGACTATGACTCATTTGTAAATCGGATGTTTATGACTCAGGGACTGCTTGTATAAGGATTTGTTGCACTGTGCTCTCAAATTATTTCCAATTTGTAGTGACCCCAAGACACAGTTTTCACTAAGGCCCTTTCTACACAGCTGTATAAAATCCAGATTATCTGCTTTGAACTGGATTACATGGCAGTGTAGATTTAGATAATTCAGTTCAATGTGGATTATCTGATTTGATATTCCGGATTATATGCAGTGTAGAAGGGCCCTGAGTTTTCATGGCAAGCTTTGTTTGGAGGAGCTTTGAGACTGAGGTTCCTTCTACATCGGGGTCCCTTCTATATAATTCAGATGATCAAATCAGATTATCCACATTATCTGCTTTAAACCGGATTGTATGAGTCTACACTACCATATAATCCAGTTCAAAACAGATAATCTGGATTTTATATAGCGGTGTACTATAAGGGACCTGAGAGATAGTGCTTTGCCGATCAAACAGCAATGAATGGGAACCAAGATGACTAAAGAATTCTGTATGCCTATCAGAAGGGAGATCTTTGGAAGTTTCCCATGAGCACTCACAGGAACTAAGAGCGAGCCTAGAAGCACTTTGTGCCTGGGATGTATTTTATTCTCTTACATATGGCCTTCATATATCTAGTGGCATGAACCAAAGGGAAATAGGCACAGCTGTTTTACATTAAGCTCATAATCGCAGAGCAGTATGGAACCAGTAGGAGGAAAGCTCTCCCAGGGGGAATGGAAACTGGCATAACAAACCATTAAATATTTTAGCCATTTAACTTTGAAATGCCTGACTCCTCGCAGCTTAGAAATTCGGGAGAACAATTCTGTCCTGCTTCTAATTGTATCTTTAAACATCTACTCTGAAAGGCAAAGTATTTTTAGAATTCCCAATTGCAGTTTAATCCAGCAGTCGTGGACAAAACAATTGCTATAATAATAATAATAATAATAAGCCCCTTTCACACTTCCATATAAAATGCAGATTATCCGCTTTGAACTGGATTATATGGCAGTGTAGATTTACATAATCCAGAGCAAAGCAGATAGTGTGGATTAGGCTTGTGCAATCTGGGTAAACCTTGACCTGTTTCATGTCCCGGCTTTTGGTGGAGCCACCCAAAATCGGGTGGGCATATATCTGTTTTCACTCTGGGGTGCCGAAAGATCCATTTCCTATTGGCCCATTATGGGGGAGGTGGCCTCCCAGCAGGGCCATAGCCAGGATTTTGATTCAAGAGGGGGGGGCTGAGTTTGATTTGGGGTAGGGCTGAGTCTGAGTGAGAGAGGATCTACCCGAGCAAACCTTTTGTATCATTATCCCAATACCACCATGCATATGGGATATATTGAGCATAGTGATCAGATCATGATATGAATACACATAACAGTTTAAATAATGTACCAGTAAGGCCTTCTCGTGGACCACCCTGAGAATTGGGGGGGGGCTGAACCCCTCCAGCCCCCCTCCCCTGGCTACATGCCTGCCTCCCAGGTCCCCCTTCCCTTCATTTTAGGCATTTAAGCACTACTCTAGAGGAGTGGTGCTCAGTTGCCGGGAGGCACACACTTTAAGGAAGCTTCTTATCTGTTTCTTACTCTAGACGAGGTGCTCGGTTGCAGGCAGGCACACATGCTTTCTTGGCCTGCATGCCACACACACTTTACAAGAAAATTAGTCAAGTTCTCTTACTCCAGAGGAGGCACTTGACTGCAGACAGGCACGCACACTTTCTGGGCGTGCACGCCTCACCCATTTTCCAATGCAAGGAAGCAAGTTCTCTTACTCCAGGGGAGGTGCTCAGCTGCAGCCAGTCATGCACACTTTCTGGGCCTGCATGCCACACATGCACTCTTTCCACACAAGGAGGCTGCTCACAAAAACAGGCGAGGAGCCGGGATCAGCTCCCGCTTGCTTTCGTCTCAAACTGATTTTTGTACTGGGAGCTAGCTCTCCGTTATGAGCTCCCGAAGGTAACAAAAGTCACAAAAGAACAGATGTGACAAAGGAAAATGGATCCACGCACAACTCTAATGTGGATTATCTGCTTTGATAATCTGTATTACATGGCAGTGTTGAAAAGGCCTACGCATCATACAAGTTCCCCCCCCCCTCTGTTTTATCCTTACAGAAACCCTGTGAAGTAGATCAATTTGAGAGACCCATTGAGCTCATTGCCAAGTTACAATCTGCATATGGGACTTCCTGATCTTGGTCCAGCATTCACTTTGATCTACTGTCATCAGGATGGGAGAAACCGAAATGGTTTTATTTACAAGGAAGAAGAAGGTTGCTGAGTTATGCAGCACGTTGGATTTTTATAATATTCTGTCCTTTCTCCAAGCAGTTGATTTCACATCCCCACATTGCCTCTTCTACAGGGAAGGGTCTAGGGGCAACTCCTTGGCGATTCATCCACAGGGAGGCAATAGGAGAGATGGGTAAGAAATCAAAACCAAAATTGTTATTATTTTATTGCTATTACTATTACTATTAGAGTCCTGCAATCTAAACTTCTTCTTCTCCACTTTATAAAGTGTTATTGTCTTTTCTAACAAGTCATACTGTATATTCTCATGATTTAGTCAAGATACAATAGTCTCAGGTCCCTCTACTGTGAAATAAAATCCAAATTATTATTTTTTTAAAAGTTTTTATTGGTTAAAAGTATAACAGTACAAACATGTAACATAGAGGCTTATAATTTAGCCCCAACATACAAACAGAGGGGATGGGGGGGGAGGTGCGAACATTCGGGATGGGGGGGGGGGGGTTGACCCAACAACATTGTCGAACAGGGTTACATTTAAAACAAAACGGGTTGACTTCGCCCAGTGGCACAGACATGAAAATTTTTTTTTAGGCTTTGGTGTTGACATCACCCTCTTTACCCTCGTAGCCAATAACCCTTCAGCTCTATTTTCTTGTTGTTTTTTATATAAAATAAAATCCAAATTATCTGCTTTGAACTGGATGGCAGTGTAGACTCAGATCATCCAGTTCAAGTCAGATAACGTGGATTACCTGTTGGATAACCTTTATTAGCAGAGGTTTGGTCTCAGTGAAGTCCCTTCTCTTGATGTGCTTCTGTTATGGGATCTGGTTCTCCCTTTACTTCAAGTACATCAGAAACAGAAAAAGCAATCCACTTTTCCATAAAATCAAATTCTGCCTCCACCAGCAAACTTCCAAAAAAGACATCTGGTTAGAATTTTGAATATTAAAAAAATCCACTACAATGGCATTAAAATATTTTTTTACATTGCTTTCTTTTTGTTGCTTCCTCCTACCAATGCTTCCAAACCGCTCCATTTTATGGTGGGGTTAAGATATCTTTCTTTCATTTCCTTTTTTAAAAAAAAAAATTTCCTCCTCATTGTAACATTTTGTCAGCCAGCCTAGGAAGAACCTGTTGTTATCCTCTAAACATGAGACAAACAAAAATATTACAGAATATTGCAGAAGTATAGATCTAGAGAAATACGAGGGGGAGCATGCAAAGGAAAAGTTTGTTTCTCTGAAGGTTTGGGTCGTATCATAGATAGCACACCTTATTGATCTGAGAGGCTTTGGAGAAAAGTATTAAAAATCCCAAGTTTCAAAATCTCAGCACTGAACAAGTTTTCTTCTTTTTGAAAAAAAGAATGGCTATAGGAAGTGAGGCGCCCGACTTGAATTTCTCAAGCTTGACATCCCATCGGGCTGATGCGCCGTGTCCCTTTTTGTCGGCCTGTCTCGTCACACAGCGTAATGTGGCATTTCAGTGTAACCGGCTGAGACACGTCATGCCAATGCCATGTCAAGCTTGTGAATTTCAAAAAGACACAGTTCAATGGAAAACATGGGTTTCTAACTGCCCTGGAGGTTTCAAAACCTTGGGAAAGAACACCCCCTCCACTCTCACACACACACACACACTGATATATTAAAGAAAAATACAATTTCTTCTTCAGTGATCTTGCCATGGGGTACGCATTGACTTGTTTTCGTTCTGTTTACTTTTGCAATCCTGCTCATGAACTATGCAGATTTCCTCAGAAGTATTATTATCATTATTATCATTATGTGCATTTATACGCTGCTTTTTCTCTCCACAAGAAGACTTAGTAAGTAAGCCACACTGTGTTCAAAACACATTTAACTCACAATTGCGTACCCAAAGAAACACAACTTTAATTACTTTACTACCATGATTGTGGCTGTGTTTATGGCACTATTGTTTTATGAAGAATTTGAAAAACACAAAGGGACACTTCTGCTCATCTGGAAAGTTCAAATGCTGTACTCACATTGCAGCTTCTGTAATATATATATTACATTATTGAGATTTCCACAATATCAAAAAGACACATGCCATTTTGGGCTGTCGCTATCAGGAAACTTCCCTATGTTGGTATAAGGAGAGAAGCCTGAGTTTGCCAGCTCTTCCGTAATTCTGTATCTTTCTTTGGTATTTGTAAAGTCTTTTGCCTCCTTGTTACTTCTTGATGGCATCCTCAAAAAAGTTAGTCTCTTTGTTCCCTTTCCTAGAAGGAGGCATCCATAAGGCTTCAGTTCCTATAATGCCTGCTAACTTACTCCCACACATGACAGGCATCTTTTAGGAGCTCTTGTAACCAAGAGTGGTTCCATGCAGCAGAAAAGCCTGTACCAACCCGGGTTTTAAAAAACTGGGTCAGTGCAGCCTGTGCTTTTCGCAGGTGTTGTCTACGTGTTCTTCCAGTACCTACCGGGAGAACAGTGAGACCACACCACCACACTCCCCCAAAAGAAAATTACTTATGAGGCTGACATTTTGCTTCTGCTGGCCCTCTCCTGATAATTCCACCAGGAGAGGGCCAGAAGAAGGGAAATGTCAGCCCTGTAAGTAATTTTCTGTGTCAGGACTGGGAGACTTGAGCTTGAGTGAAGTTCAAGCTCCCAGCCTGGCATGAGATTGCATCGACCTTTGCCCTAGTTCTTGGGTGACCTTGGGCTCCAGTTATATAAGACTGTGCTGAGTCATGTGGAAGTGAGGTAACTTCCACATGTGTGCAAGGCTGCAGGGGGAAGTGATGTAACTCCTCTGAGCCTGGACATTGGACAATTGGACTCCTATTGCTGACTCATGGGGCCATGAGGTCACATCCCTTTGGACTATGGGATATGCTGAATCACCGGATATGGTGCAACCCTACCTGGACATTGCATGGGCGATGGGAGGGGGGGTTGGGGTATATAAGTTGTGTTTTGGTGGCGGGCAGGTGCTTTTGCTTCACATGTGTCGTACCTGCAATAAAATCGTGTTGGACCGTGCTTTCAATCTACGCGTGATCCTTACCGAGTGTTGGAGAGTCGTTACAGAAGCAAAAGCCCCTTTTCAACTATCCCAGCAATGGAGAGGTTGGCTTGGAGAGAAGAAGAATATATCGATAGATGGGATTCGGCTCCTGAGGAAATCCGGCGCACTATGGAGTGGGATTGGACCACTCTCGACCAAGTGGGGTGCCCGGACGAGCACCATGAAATGATGGAAGGTGCTGTTGCCCAGGAGGAGGAATTTGAGGAAGCGGAGCGACTCTGGGAAGCTCAGGTGAGCCTGGAGGTTGCCCGGCGAAGGAGAGAGAGATTTGTCTCCAGACAGGCTGAGGTTTGGAGGAATGAAGGGATCGGAGGAGCTGTTCCGAAGGACTGGTCAGTTCAAGCAGATCCAGAAGTGTATGGGACCAGAGAGACTGTGCCGAAGGACAGGCCAGTTCAGGTGGAGGTCCGGAGGGCCGGAGGGATCGGAGAAGCTGTTCCGAAGGACTGGGCAGTTTGGACGGATCCAGAAGTGCGTGGCCCCAGAGAAACTGTGCCGAAGGACAGGCCAGTTAGAAGGAAGTGTGGTAGTGAAACCACGGCGCCGGCATCACCCTCGGAGTTGGAGGTGATGAGATGTAAGCTGGAGGCTATGGAACAGACTATGAGGAGGATGTCCCGAGCCATGTCCCGTAGAGAGCCGATGGAGTCGGTGTGGAGTGCCCGGGCGGAGGAGACTTCACTTATTATTCTTGGATGGATGGCGGACTATCAGCTGAGCGTCCTAGATCTCCTTTGGGAGTGAGGATCAATGGTGGCCATCCAGGAGGAAGTCCGCGGCGGCCCTTACCTCAAGCCGGAATGGGAAGAGGTGTTACCATGCTTGAGGTCCCTCATGGAAGGGAAGCGGTTTCCCAGGAATTCGGGGCCCGTTTGAAGAAGGAACCATTGCGGGTTGAGTTTGAAGGAGAAGCCTGCAAAGTAGCCTTCTTTGCCGCTGCGGTGCAGGACCATATGGAGGACTATGGTCATCTCTATCCGGCGACAGCAGCCGAGTACGGGCCATCGGTGCAGTGTTCAAGGGAAGGGCAGCTGAGTGGTACGTTCAATGCCACGATCGTCGAGACCCGTGTTTGCAGTCTGTGGGAGCCTTCTTACAGGCAATACGAAGCCGGTTTAGAGATCCATTGGAGCGGATTAAGGCGAAGGAGGCGCTTCGTTGTTTGAATCAGGGATCCCGGTCGGTCACTGAGTATGCGGAGGAGTTCATGGGGTTAGCTGGAAAAGTTGCGGAGTGGTCTCCAGCTACCCTATTGGAATTATTTAAAGACGGCCTGCGTAAGGAGATCCTGGAGTGGTGTCTACATCGGGATGATCCTGGAGATGTTGATGGCTGGATCCAGTTGGCTGGCAGTGTTGAAGGAATTCTTGCCCAGGTGCAACGGCGTCGTTTTCAACCCATGAGGTCCAGAGGGTCCGGTCGTGGTGTTGCGGAGGGCGATTCCGTGGAGGAGAGGCTCGTCGTGGCAGTGACAACCGATCCAGTCCAGTGAAAAGGCCATCGAAGGGACGAGGCCTTTGCTTTATCTGTTCGCAACCCGGTCATTTTGCGTCCCAGTGCCGACAAAGGCAGGCACTGGAGCCGGTGAAGGTGGCCTCCGCGAAAGCCGCTTTTGTGGACAATGATGAGGGGAAAAGTGTTGGGGTGAGCTCCAATATTCAATGTACATTGGGTTTAATTAAAGGAGATGGGATTGTGGAAAGAAAAGCTTTAGTAGACTGTGGGTGTTCAGAGAATATTATGTCCCCGATGTTGATTGGGGATTTGGGTGGGAGTACAAAGCCCTTGGAAACACCTGTAACATTTACGCAATTAGATGGATCCTCTATTGAGGGGGGCCCTTTCACTGTGGGGACTAAGGATTTAAAGGGTCGGGTGGGACCCTGGGAGGGGGACATTGATTTTGTAGTGGCCCCCATTAAAGGTCATGAGGTGGTATTGGGGTTACCGTGGCTTGAGCAGGTTAATCCCAAGATTGATTGGAAGACGGGGGTGGTACAATGTTCTCCTAATGCGAAGGAGGGGGTTAGGAATGATGTACAAGGGGTGCCAGCGGAATACTGGGATTATGTTGATGTGTTTAACCCAATTTTAGCTCAGGGTCTTCCCCCTCCCCGCAACGTACAGTGTAGTATAGAAGTTAAGGAAGGGGCTGTCCTGCCCAAGCCTAAGATATATGCTATGACGGTGAAAGAGAAGGAAGCGTTAAGGGAGCAGATAGATGGCTATTTAAGAAGAGGGTTTATTCGGAGGTCTGAGTCTCCCATTGCAGCGCCAGTGTTGTTTCGTGAGAAAAAGGATGGTAGTTTGCGGATGTGTATTGATTATAGAGGTTTGAATGCTGTGAGTACCACCAACTGTTACCCTCTGCCATTAATCAAAGATTTGTTGGGGCAGTTAGGAGGTGGTAAGTTTTTTACAAAGCTGGATTTGATTGACGCGTTTCACATGGTGCGAGTGAAGAGGAGTGATCAGTGGAAGACTGCTTTTTCTTGCCCCCTCGGGCTCTACGAATGGGCCGTAATGCCATTCGGTTTGGCCGGGGCCCCCGGTATTTTCATGCAGTTGATCAATGAGGTGTTGCACCCCCTTTTGTATAAGGGGGTGTTTGTTTATTTAGATGATATCGTGATTGTGACGCGTACCAGAGAGGAGCATGTTTGTTTGGTAAGGGAGGTGTTAGAGAGGCTGCGACAGGCGAGTCTGTATGTAAAATTGAGTAAGTGTGAGTTTGGTAAGAATCAGATTGATTTTTTGGGATATAGAATTAGCGAGAGTGGGGTTGCGATGGATCCGGCCAAGGTGGATGATGTGTTGAGCTGGGAGGCTCTGCAGACCCGTAGGCAATTGCAGGCTTTTCTGGGACTGGCTAATTTTTATCGCACCTTTATAGCGGGATTTTCAGAGATAACTCTTCCGCTTACCGAGTTACTGAAGACTAGGGGTAAGGGCGAGTCCAGGAAGATTAAGTCTCCAGGAGCTAGGTTGGAGTGGACGAAGGAATGCCAAGAGGCTTTTGTGAGGTTGAAAGAAGCATTACGAATGGGCCGTTGTTAATGCATCCAGATGTGGATAAGCCGTTTGTGGTGCAGTGTGGCGCTTCTGCTTGGGCGTATGGTGGAGTGTTAATGCAGGAGGATGAGTGGGGTAGGATGAAGCCGTGTGCGTATTTTTCGAAGAAGTTTGGGGAGCATGAGAAAAGGTGGCCAGTGTGGGAGAAGGAGGCGTTTGCTGTGCGCAAGCTTTGCAGACATGGAGGCAACTTTTAGAGGGTGCTGCTTTCCCTTTTGTTGTGATGACTGACCATCAGAACCTTCAATATTCTGAAACCCCAGAAGTTGTCTCCCAAGTTGGTGAGATGGGCGCAGTTTTTGCTCGGTTTAATTTCAGGCTCCAGCATATTAAAGGCAAAGAGAATGTGGTGGCTGATGCATTGTCTCGGTATCCAGTGTGGGTGAGAATGAAATGCATAAGGCGGAGGAGGTGTTTGCCAGGGAACATTGGGGTCTGGCCGTGCAGACGAGGGCGCAGGCTGCGAATGAGATTAAGAAGGAAGAGGGAATGGTGGATGAATGGAGTTTAGAGTTGCAGAAGGGTTATGTAGGTGATATATGGTTGCAGAGCCATGAGAAGGAGTGCAAGTTGTTGAATGGTTTGTGGATCATGGGAGATAAAGTGTATGTCCCTCAGAGCATGAGAGCAAAGGTGCTGAGGTTGAACCACGATCATAGGTCTGCTGGACATTGGGGAGTCACGAAGACTCTGCTGGCCTTGAAAAGCGGTATTGGTGGCCAGCCATGAGGGCTGAGGTGAAAAGATATGTGGAGTGTTGTGAGGTGTGTGCCAGGAATAAAGTTCCCTCTGCGAGCCGCAGGGGTTGATTCAGGTGGTAGTTACTCCTGTGAGGCCGTGGACGCATGTCAGCACTGATTTTGTGGGGGGAGTTGCCTTCGAGTCGAGGTTATAAGTACATTTGGACGGTGCTGGATATGTTTTCGAAGCAGGCCCATTTTGTGCCATTGAAGGGGTTGCCTTCTGCGGAACGTTTGGCAGAGTTGTATGTGCAGCATGTGTACCGGTTGCATGGGTGCCCGGAACAAGTTTTGAGTGATCGTGGAGTGCAGTTTACGGCTCAGTTTTGGGAGCGGTTTTGGAGGTGTTGGGAGCTCAGAGGCGTCTTACGACTTCTTATCATCCTTGTTGTAATGGCGGCGTAGAAAGAACGCAGAAATCGTTGGGGGCTTATCTACGCATTTTTAGTAATAAAGAGCAAACTAATTGGTCTGATCTGTTGCCCTATGCTGAAGTGGCATACAATAGCTCGGTGCATTCATCTACTGGAAAGTCTCCTTTTGAGATAGTCTATGGTCAGGAGGTGGCTCCTTTGCCCCAGCTGTTGGAGTTGGGAGGGGAGGAGAAAGTGGAGTGGAAGATACGAGCCCGGGAGGAATGGAAGGAAGTAGCGGAAGCTTTAGGGAAGGCACAGCGTTCGTATAAGATGTTTGGTGACCGGAAAAGGCGAGAAGGGAAGAGTATAATATAATGAAGGGATTTAGTGTGGCTGTCCACACAGAATTTGAAATTGGGCTATCCATCTAAGAAATTGGGTCCGAAGTATATTGGGCCTTTTAGAATTGAGAAAGCTGTGAATAAGGTCTCTTATACCCTTCTGTTGCCCAAGAGTTTAGGAAAAGTTCATCCCACGTTTCATTGTGGTCTTCTAAAGAAATATGTGGGCCCCTTTCATCCACCGGATTGAATGATGTTTTGTTTTACAGGGGGAGGACGTGGTGGAGGAGGCCGTTATGTCAGGACTGGGAGACTTGAGCTTGAGTGAAGTTCAAGCTCCCAGCCTGGCATGAGATTGCATCGACCTTTGCCCTAGTTCTTGGGTGACCTTGGGCTCCAGTTATATAAGACTGTGCTGAGTCATGTGGAAGTGAGGTAACTTCCACATGTGTGCAAGGCTGCAGGGGGAAGTGATGTAACTCCTCTGAGCCTGGACATTGGACAATTGGACTCCTATTGCTGACTCATGGGGCCATGAGGTCACATCCCTTTGGACTATGGGATATGCTGAATCACCGGATATGGTGCAACCCTACCTGGACATTGCATGGGCGATGGGAGGGGGGGTTGGGGTATATAAGTTGTGTTTTGGTGGCGGGCAGGTGCTTTTGCTTCACATGTGTCGTACCTGCAATAAAATCGTGTTGGACCGTGCTTTCAATCTACGCGTGATCCTTACCGAGTGTTGGAGAGTCGTTACACAAGGACCCAGCCTCGCTGCCCCCGGGGGACGCCCAGCTCATCGCCCTCATCGTCCGGCAGGTCAAGAGCCGCTGCCTCTTCGATGCCTTCTGGAGGGACTGTCTCGCCGACATCAACACCAAGGTCCGCCTTGGCCCCGCGCCCTCCTCCCCCTTTCTTCCTTTCTTTTTTCCTCTCTTTTTCTTTCATTCTTTTCCCTCCCTCTCTCCCTACCTTCTTTCCTCCCTCCCTCTCCGTTCCTTCCTTCCTCTTCTATTCTTTCCCCCCAAGTCTTCCTTTCTTTTTCCTTCCTTTCTTTTCACTTCCCTCTCTCTCACCTTCTTTCTTTTCTTCTTTTCCCTTCATTATTACTTTTTCCTCATTCCCTTTCCTTTCTTTTCCCCACCCTTTCCTTTCCTCCCTTCCCATTTCCTTCTTTCTTTTCCCCTCCTTGTCTCTCTCCTGATTTTCTTTTCTTCATTTTCCATAGTTCGTTCTTCTCTTATTTCTTCTTCTCCCCCTCCCTCTTTTATTTCCTCTTTCTTTCCTCCTTCCTTCCGTCTTCTCTTACTACCCAGAATCCTGAGCATGCCTTGTGCAGAACCAGGTCTGAAGTGTCCCGTCATTCTGCCGGGGGAATCCTTTTCTCATAGTATGGACGTATATACTCACATTCAGTCTTAAAATATATTATATATATTATATGGCTCTCACTGAAATAAATTTCCAAATAATTCGCTTTCATGGCTCTCTGAGTCAAAAAGGTTCCTGACCCCTGAGTTAGAGCCTTCTCATGTTTCCCATGTCTGACTCAACCAGGAAAACATGAGATGTCTGTGCAGATGGCCCCTTCAGAAGTCCCAGGACTTCTGTTTGGCCAGTTCAGACAACGGTCATATTGGGTTTGTCCAAAACCTTTCAAGAAGGCATGGAACAAACCCAGTAACAAATTAATTTGCTACTAAGCAGAGGTTTCCTGCTTTGTGGCAAATGAATTCGTTTTTACGTGGGGTGTTGTTTGGATGCCCCATTTGAAAATGTGGGAACTTGTTTTTCTATCCCTAGAAAGATTTTCCTGAGGTGTAGGATTTCTTTTTACCTCGCAAAAGCATCCAGCGTAATTACTCCTGTCCTATGATCCTGGCCTTTCTGTACTCTGCTCAATATAGATAGAACATATTCCTACATTAACTACTAGCTCTAGATTATATCAGTCCAAACTGCTGAAGAACATTATCAAAGGATTGCTTTTAGTCAGAAATGACTTCAAGACATGCAACAACAACAAGGTCATGGCTTTGTCATTGCTTTTTTAAAAAAAATCAGTAATTTTAACTATGCACACTTTGTCGTCATGTTTTCTCATGTATTCTCATACCAGAAGTCTTGAGACATGATAATCCCCAAACTGTGTCAGGTTCCACATGTACCATTGCAATATCAAAAAATGTATGCAGCTACACTCATGGTCTGGTTTTGAGGCAAGTCAAAAAAGACAGGCAAAGAGCTGACGATGCAAGACGTAACAAATGATGCTGTGTCTGATCAGCCCAAATACATTTGGTCCTTCACTAATTAGAGCTGCCCGCTTCCATGCGGTCTGCTCTTGATGAGCGTTTGGAAGCTTCTGCCAATGCAACATTTGGCAGCCTTTTTCCCGATGGGAGATGGCTGCTAAGAACACATTTCACCAACCTCTGCCCTGGCTTCCAGTGCCTGGTTGGCACCATTAATACCACTTCTTTGGACTTCAAAAACCGTGCAAATTCTAGAGGCCACGCCCCCTGCTGTGCTCCCTTGGAATGTTCCAGACAGAACTATGAACGTCTACTAGTCATAGTTCTCTAGGCCCCACCTATATCACTATGGAACATGATTTCTGTTCCTGAGTTATAAATGTCATTTGGTAATTGGTTCTATCATAAAAACATGGGGAAAGTTTATTAAACTGCCAAAACATGGTATTTTTGAGAGGGACATCCTGCAGGACATTTTGTTCTATTTTTTCAATGAATATCTCATAGAGTCTCAACCAATTCAACCTAGTTTGCTACATACTGTATTTTCTTTTCAACCTTGTTTCATATTGGCATGTGGTTTTTCTCGCATAGATATTGAAGCAAATTTCGCATTTTTTCAAATAGAGGGTTATGTATGTGCTTGTCCACATGGACACATTTTCCCCATTGTACAAACAGAAGTGTGCAACTTTTCCCTCCAAAGATGACCTTTTTTGAACAATTTTGAAAAATGTTTGTCATTTTGTGTATATGTGGTGTTGTTTTTTTCTCACAGGGAATGAAGAAGTAATCCGAGGACTATTTTTATTACAATTTCAAATCCAACAAAATTCTTTTCAATCCCTTCCTCTTCACTATAGAATCGTAAAGTTGGAAGAGATCATGTGCGACAGCTCTACTGGCACATAGAAATGACACATCACGAGAAAGGGGGGAGCAATTTTCCTCCTCCCCCTCTTCCCCCAGTTCTCCTGGCACACCAGGAGAACTGCCGCAGCTCTTCAATGGAGGCTGGTAAGTATTTTTATTTTTTTTAAAGGAGTTTAGGACTATTGGGGAGTTCCCACTGTTTTCCAGGCTAATTTAGTCCGAAAAACTGTGGGAATGGTGTCTGTACTGCAGTCCAGACATCAGAAGTAGTGGGTTTATCCTGCGCCTTCTTGGAAGGCTTTTCCTTAATCCCTCCTTATTATCCAACATTTTCACTTATCCCACGTTCTGCTGGCCCGTTTATGTTGGATAAGCAAGACTCTACTGTCTGTGTGTGTGTGTGTGTGTGTGTGTGTGTGTGTACACACACATATGGCTGGTTACCTATTCTGATTTAAGTTCCAACTTAAGAGCAATTCTACAGAACCTCTCTTGTTTGTAACATGGGGACTGCCTGTGCTCAGAAGGGACATTCCATCGTGTCCTCATTTTCAGAACAAACACAACCTCAGCCATTTCAGTAGTTCTGCTTTAGCACTATCCCTGAGCCCCATACATCTCAGTTTTAACATTGAGATCTTTCTGTAATAATACAGATCCATTATAAATATCTTGTGTGATGTCTCATCAGGTCAGTCCCTCACACCATAAAAGAAGAAATCCTTCCATTAATATCCCTATCCTCACAATGTAGGTGATTAACCTAGAACCCTTCCCAATTTGTATATCCAAACAACCCTCGGGGCTGAGACTTCCGTGGCAGCTTTAAACCCAGAGTGAATCAGTTTGAATTATAAACCCCTTGCAAACAGGGGATGTTTTATAATAGAATCACTGACAGACCCTTAACTACAGTGGCGCTAGCGGGCACCACTGTAAGACAGGAATAAAACTAAATTACATCACTTGTCATCATTAAGAAAAAAATTTCATCTCAGCTCTTCATTTGAAAAGCACTGTAGTTAATGAACGATTACTGAGCCATGACACCAAAATGGCTAAAATATAGGAATTAAGGGGAGGTCAACTCAAGTATTTTTTAAACCATGAAATTAAGGAACCAATTCACATTGGTAGGAGGTTGCCACTCCTGGACATTATGTTCCTTCCCAACCATGCATTTGAGCCTCCGAAAAGGACCTGCATTGCAATCGCTAAGGACCATTCTACACAGCTACATAAATTCCACATTGAAATAGATTATGTGGCAGTGTGAATGCAGATAATCCAGTTCCAAGCAGATATTGTGGATTATCTGCCTTGATATTCTAGGGGCCTTTCCAGACATGGCTTTATCCCAGGGGCATTCACGTTTAAAAGACGCAAATGTTCCTGGGGGCTTGCCCACACACACCCCAGAAAGCCTGTGTTTCTGGGATGGGTGTCCAGATGTTGTACTGGGAAGTCCCGGGACACCCTAACCCCCTCCCCAAAGAACTCACCTGGTCTTCATGGGGTGGCTGCTGAAGTTCTCCTGGTGCAAACAAATGATGCGCCAGGAGAGGGAGGGGGCAGGGGCAATTTTCCTCCCCCCCCCCCTTTTCTCCTATCACATTAAAGTTTGGCAGCTGTCAATTAAAGGGGCTTTTGGGGAGGGGGGTTGATATTCCCACAGTTTTCCAAGCTAATTTAATCTGGGAAACTGTGGGAATACTGTCTGGACTGCAGACACCGGAAGTATTGGGTTTATCCTGCACCTTCCAAGAAGGCGTGGAATAAACCCACTATCAAATTAATTTACCATAAACCAAGGGTTTCCTGGTTTGTGGTGGATTAATTCTGGTTTGAACAACAAACATTGGGAAGCCTCACTAGAAGACAAAACCAAACCAAAAGAGTGTAGCACCCATGGGTCCGCTCGGGCAACGGGGGAGGGGTAATGCACCAGGGGTCCCGTTGGCATTGGGACCCGCACAGGCTGAAAGGGATTCGGAGGATGAGTTGGAAGGCCCAGAGCAAGATTGGTCAGCGGTGCCTTTGCCCAGTCCACCGCCAGAGAGTTTAGCCTGGGATTTCGAATGGGAGCATTCTCCCGGGACGGAGCGGACCCGGTGGAGATGGGAGGCAGTGAAGCAGATAGCGGAGATAGTTATGAATTCCCAAATGGCCGAGGTTCCCAGGAGCTGGCTGAACAGCAGATGGAGGCTAGCGGATGGGAACCTCGGGGAGGCTACTTCTCAGGAAGATAGCGATACTAGGCTGGAAGAGCGGGGCCGTTCTCATAACAGGCGCAGGGACATAGAGGAGGGCAGGAGGAGCTGGCACCTGTCCCTAGACCGTCACCGTTCGGAAAGTAGAGACTGAGGCGCCGGGCCCTAGATCGTCGGGGCCCGGCCGAGGATTAAATACGGCCCGTGGGAACTGATCCTCAGTTCTCCGGCCACGTCTATACTGAATAGGCGCGAAGCGGAGTGGGACCACAAGTTAACCGTGGTCATCAAGTCTAGCCTTGCCTCGCTTCAAGCTATTTGCCATTATACTTTGGACTATTGACTTTATACTTTGAATACTTGCATTTATTGGACTATATACCTTTTGGGCTGTTTTTATATTCAATAAACTAGTTAGCCTTTGATACGTCTCCGTGTGTGTGTTAAAGGGGCAGTTCTAAGTCGGCGTTCGTGACAAAGAGGGTGTACAAACTCACCGGTAACAATGAAATACTCGACAGGTTAGGATTATAAGATGGTGCTTCTACTTAGACCAATATGAATCCAATCGTGTGCATAATATGTAGAGGAATTCAGCCTATTACCCTAGGTTCCCGGAATGGAAACAAACAGGAAAAATCCTTAATGATATACACTATGTAAATATAGAAAACTATAAAGCTATTATGTAATAAATATACAGAGTATATTAATATATAGTAATACTAACTGTACCCGGCATGCGTTGCTGTGCCCTATTTAGGAGATGCGAGAAAGTCTGCGTATGTAAGGGTTGGAATTGATGTTACGTATGGCCTTGGTGGGGTCATGGCTGTGTCGTTGTGGGTTGTTCTGGTGGGTGGGATGTTGAAGTCCTGGGAAGTTGTCGGTGTGTGGTGTTGCTGGCGTTCTGCATAGCTTGTGGATATACAATGTTTTTTTGTCTTTCCGTCTGCTGTGTTGATGTAGAGGGTGATGCTTGTGTGGGTGGGGTACTTTGGAAGTGAGTGGAGGTACTTGAAATCCCATCATCCATGGTGTGCCCTCCTCTAAACTGCAGTTGGATGGAGTGTGGGTCATGGGGGCACTGTGTGCCAAGTTGGGTCGTTATCGGTCTTGGTTCTGGGCCACAGTGGTCTGTGGGGAATGAAGGGTTTGAAAGTACTACAAATCCCATAATCCATGGAGGTACATCAAATCCCACCATCCATGGTCCACCCTCCTCCAAACTGCAGTAGAATGTAGCATGGGTCATAGGGGCTCTGTGTGCCAAGGCTGGTTACTGTAATTTCAGGCCATACACAATGTCCCATGAGCTGAGGCCTAGTCAGGAACAGCAAGTTAATGAAGCCTTACTGTCAATTCAGGCCATACACAATGTCCCATGAGCTGAGGCCTAGTCAGGAAAATCAAGCTAATGAAGCCTTACTGTCAATTTTGGGCATGGTCTGTGATTTGTAGGGGTGTAAGTTTTCTATGGGAAGTGAATTGGGTGTTTGTGTTTGTGCCTCAGCCCTTTGCCTTATCCTCCTCTGACAGTTTATTATGGGTCGGAATGTTCATGTTTGCTGGCCAGTACAGGAGTTATGCAAATCCGCCCTTATTGGCAGCCAATCATGTTGTCAGAATGTAGAGGCTGGGAGAGTCGAGGATGCTGGGAAATGTAGTTTTTTTACTCGTTGTTTTGGGGGCCTTTTAGGTTTTGGGGGGGAAAGTTTCTTTGCTACAAACCTACCTTGCTTGAGGCCTATTTCTGTTGGCAAGTTTGGTGTTTCTGCGTTGTAAGGTTTCTCTGTTTGGGACGATCGTTCCATGACAGGAACCCCTTTATATAATAGATATTGTATTTATCGTATTATTGTGTTTGTTGCCTTATTACTCTGTATATTTATTACATAATAGCTTTATAGTTTTCTATATTTACATAATGTATATTGTTAAGGATTTTTCCTGTATTTTTGGTCTAAATTGAAGCACCATCTTATAAAACATATAATTCTATCCTGTCACATATTTCATTGTTACCAGCCCTAGAGGTTACTTTTTGTGATGTTCTTGTACTCCTGCCACTTGATGGTCCTCTAGTCCCGTATAAGGAGTTTGATGTAATCCATGGTAGTACAATACCAGTGAGGAGCATCCCGAGGAACTAGATCGCCCTGAGGAAGCGTTGAATTGATGTGAAATGGCCTGTGTGTGGCGTCCTCGTATGTCGAGCCATTGGCGTTTTTCCAGCTCGACCCAAGCAGCCACAGTAGACACTTTTGCTCCTTGCCCGTGTACCATTGAACTATTTAGACTGTGAGTCAACCAGGTGCGTTCATTGAATTGCTCCACTGCCTTCAGCCTGATAAGCTGCTTTTGCGCTTACTCCTTGGGACTTTTCCACTTATACTGAACTTTTAAATGTGTTGAACGTCATATTGTTAATTGAGAACCCTCTCATTGTGTAGAACTTTATATTGTGTAGACCGATATCCTATGTTGAACATTGTGTAGAACTTGATATACCCCAGCAGCGGACCCTGCATGGTTCTGAGGAAATCCCCTTTATCCCGCATTATTCAGACTGTATAAGAGACTGTGTTCCCGTGTTAACCCGCACTATTCCTATATACATGTCTTTGAATGAATTCTACGACATATTTCGTTGAAATATAGTACTATAAGTGTTTTATTGACTTAGAAATAGTACTAGCAGCTTGTTTGGGGATTCCCTTAGGAGATTTTGCATATCCATTCCCCTTTATCTTGTTTACATGATAAGCTTTCCTTTTGTTGATTTAATTCTGGATTGGCCAGAACGTTGTCTGGACAGCCCCCTTTTTATTGCAGAAGTTTCCGCAAGAAAGGGGCTGTCTAGATCCACCCTGGGTTACATGGCTGTGTGGAAGAGCTTAAGATGAAGGTCTTGTGTAAACAGAAGAGACAAATGTATTTACTTTCAATATGGCATGCAAGATGCACACACCCAACACCATTTGATGTGTGCACCTTATATGCTTCTGAGGGTCACTGTGTGCAGAGCTTGGAAACACTTGCAATATTGAATTATAGCACCATGTAAAATGTTCTGTTCCTGGATTGAAAGTGTTATTTCCTGTTTCATTGTGCGGTCCTTACTTTGAAGGTTCTACTCCAGAAACTTAACTTTTGTGGCTGCCACAAACTATGTTGGATTGGTTGAGACTCAGGACCCTTCCACACAGCCATATAACCCAGAATATCAAGGCAGATAATCCACAATATCTGCTTTGAAGTGGGTTATCTTAGTCCACACTGCCATATAACCCAATTCAAAGCAGATAATGTGAGATTTCATACAGCTGTGTGGAAGGGGCCTCAGTGAGATATTCATTGAAAAACTAGAGCAAAAGATGCTGTAGGATGTCCGTGTAGCAGAAATAATAACAATAATAATAATCTTTATTTATACCCCACCCCATCTCCCCAAACAAAGTTTTTGCAGTTTAATAAACTTTTTCCATGTTGGGTTGCTGTAAGTTTTCCATATTTTTCCATGTATTTTTGATAGAACCAATTAGGAAATGACATTTATAATCCATTCTAGTCATAAAAGGTGAGTGAGAAGAGAGTTAGAGTTAATGTTTGCTCATGAATAGTATAGATTTTCTTAACACATTGACAGTTTTGTTTTATTTTTCAGTAATTCATGCAATGGTTGCCTATATACCTGGCTTTATCAGGAAAGGGATGGGAGAATAGAAACTCAATACTCCTCAGTTTTTCCAGTGGTGTTTGATATAGTTGACATAAGGTAAAGGTTTCCCCTTGACATTAAGTCTAGTCATGTCCGACTCTGATGGGGGTGCTCACCCCCATTTCTAGGCCAAAGAGCCAGCATTGATGCCTCCAAGGTCATGTGACTGGTATGACTGCATGGAGTGCCGTTACCTTCCCGCCGGAGCAGTACCTATTGATCTATTCACATTTGCATGTTTTCGAACTGCTAGGTTGGCAAAAGCTGGGGATAACAGCAGGAGCTCACCCTGCTCCCCGATTCGAATTGCCAATCTTTTGATCAGAAAGTTCAGCAGCTCAGCGCTTTAACCTGCTGCACCACCGGGGACTCCTATGGATGACATATTGGACCACAATTATGAACAAGCCGAACACTCTATCCCAGTGTTTTTCAACCTTTTTTGAGCCGGAGCACATTTTTTACATTTACAAAATCCTGGGGCACACCACCAACCAAAATGACTCGAAATGACACTCTAACACAGTAATACATATAGTTGATATGTTTTTAAATGTATTTATACGCTCAGTGTGAAACCTGTGCTTGTTTCGATGAACACAACATAGATATCCTGGCAGGAATGACAGAAAGACACACATGAAGGTCTTGCTCAACAGCTGGGAGTTATAGTTCACCCGCAATCAAAGAGCATTCTGAACTCCGCCAATGATGGAATGGAATCAAACTCCCCACACAGAACTACCATAACCAAGATAAAATATTATAAGAGCTTGGTGGGCATTGAACTTGAATTTTGGAGTTGTAGTTCACCTATATCCAGAGAGTACTGTGGAGGGGAGGGAGGAAGAGGTGGGGCGAGTCTGCACAGTAGCGACTGCACAGGTCACGTCTTCCTCCCTCCCCCCCTCCGCAGAAGCGGCAGCATGAGCAAAGCGAGGCAAAGCAAGCAGAGTGAGGCTGGGAAGAAGGGAGCCCAAGTGGAGAAGAAAAAGTGTTCGGAAGGAGGGGGAAGAAAGGGTATTGGAGGTTCCAATTTCCCACGGCACACCCGATGATTGCTCACGGCACACTGGTTGGGAAACACTGCTCTATCCTATAGTAGCCTTTCCGGCCACAGAAAAGTGTGGAAAACATGGGACTTTTAATGGTACCCATGCGTTAGCAAAGCTGCCTCCTTCTCATCCTTTCAACAGGGTCTAAAAATAGATAATCGCTACATCTGTTGTGAACTGATCCTTGAAATGATAGGTTCGCTAAGGGTTTCGTTGTCACATTGCAAAAATAAATTTTAAAAGGTCCTTCCCTTTGCCTCTCCTCCTTCTTTCGGCTCCAAGCCGGCCCTTCAAATTGGCACCCAAAACGGTGCGGAAACGCCGCACGCGTTGATTTTAATGCTGAGGGAGCAAAGTGAAAGTGAAGCTTCTCAAATTAAAACCGATGAATATCGGCTGCAGCATTGTCACCTCGCTATTTTGCTTGTGCTGCTTGTATGACTGATGACAGCTGCAGATGCCGATAGATTTTTTGACCTGTTCCAGAAATCTGACACGAAAGAAGAGAAGAGAAGAGAAGAGAAGAGAGAGAAGAGAAGAGAAGAGAAGAGAAGAGAAGAGAAGAGAAGAGAAGAGAAGAGAAGAGAAGGAAAGCTGACAACTCAAGTGAAGGAGGAAAATGAGAAAGGAAAGCCAGCATCCGAGTACCATATGTGCTCAGAGCATCTCAGGACAGCTGGAAGAGTCGCCGCATTTTCCTTGTGCATGTCCAGGACTGCGATCCTTCCTTTTAATACGGCTATCAATAATACTGAATGATTAACAGCAAGGATTTATGTTAATTTCATTATAAGCTTTATTTGTTGCCGAGTGTTGAATTAAGCCTGTCAAATCATCCTTCTCCTACATGGTGAAAGAGTTTTAAAGATGCTAGCCTAACACATAACATCTGATCATTAATATGTTAATAATGCTCCTGTTTTCATAGATAGACCAGCGACACAAGGAAGACGGGAGGGAAAGGATGTGTCTGAAGGAAGAGGGACGGTCACAGCAGTCTGCTCCCAGCGCTTTTGCAAATGGAATGGCTTCTTTGAAATAGATTGTTTTGCCATTTTTCAAGTCCAGGTGCACATCCATGGTTGTGCAGCATTTATGTGCCATTTCTGTCATATGGTCCTCCTCTGTGTTCCATCTGGACAACTGCTGCATCAGCACAAGGGCGGGATAAATCAATCTTTATTTGGTCTATGTCATCTTCCTGTGTGTTCAGTCATGAGTCTGTTCCGTCCCATTTCCGCATCGCCCTGTGAGTTTTCCTTTAAAACACACACACGCACACACACACACAACCTCGTGTTTCTTTTCATATTCAGCTTCTGCTAACACATGCATCTTTGTATGAAGTTTCATTAGGACAGCCCCCAAATTTCTGGCATTGCAGAAGCTTAATATTTCAATGGAGCATTTATAAAGACAGTATAAACATCCAAAGAAACGGGACAGGTAAAGTTTCCAAGGGAATAAGGACATTGCAAATGTGTCGTCAAAGGCTATCATGGTCCGGAATCACTGGGTTGCTGTGAGTTTTCCAGACCGTTTGGCCATGTTCCAGAAGCATTCTCTCCTGACGTATTGCCTACATCTATGGCAGGCACCCTCAGAGGTTGTGAGGCCTGTTGGAAACTAGACATTCCACAGATATATAAACCCCACTTGCCTAGTGAGGAATGTCCAGGATGGAAGTAAGAACTCTTGTCTGTTTGAGGCACCTTGGACGCCTTGATTATTATTATTATTATTATTCAGTTTTATATTCCGCTCCTCCCTGCAGGCTTGGGGCAGATCACAACAGATAAAACATACAATAAAAACATACAATAAAAACATACAATAAAACATGCAGTTTAGCATTTAATGGCCTTGCAGCTTCAAGGTCTTGCTGCTTACTGACTAGACAAGACAAGAGTTCTTTCTCCTATCCTGGACATTGCACAGATATATAAACCCCACTTGCCCAGTGTGGAATGTCCAAGGTGGGAGAAAGAACTCTTGTCTGCTGGAGGCAATTGGCCACCTTGATTAGCATTGAATGGCCTTGCAGTTTCAAAGCCTGGCTGTTTCCTGCCTGGAAGAATCCTTTGTTGCGAGGTGTTGGCTGTCCCTGATCAAGCAACATGAAAAGCACTGCAGACTATGCCTGAGAAGTCAGCCATAGCAGAGCACCTGATGAACCAACCTGGACAGAGCATATTATTTGAAAACGCAGAAATACTGGACCACTCTAACAACCACCATGTCAGACTACTTAGAGAAGCCATTGAAATCCACAAGTATGTGGACAATTTTAACAGAAAGGAAGAAACTCTGAAAATGGACAAAAACTGGCTACCCGTATTTTTAAAAAACTCTAAAATCATAACAGTAAATAAAGAACACCACTCAAAAACGGGAATTCCAGACAAGAAACAATCAGGGCCATCTAATCACCTCCTAACAAAGGATTCTCCCAGGCAGGAAGCAGCCAAGCTTTGAAGCTGCAAGGCTATTCAATGCTAATCAAGGTAGCCAATTGCAACATTCACACTTGCCTCCAACAGACATTCACACTTGCCTCCAACAGATGAGAGTTCTTTCTCCAACCCTGGACTTTCCACAGATATATAGACCTCACTTGCTTAATTTCCAAGAGACCTCAAAAAACTCTGAGGATGCTTGCTGTAGACGTGGGCCAAACGTCAGGAGAGAATGTTTCTGGAAAATAGCCATATAGCCCGGAAAACTCACAGCAACCCAGACATTGCAAATATTAGAGTTCTGGGTGTGAACGAACAATTTTCAGTGTTTCAGTCTCTACAAAGCAAAAAATTGCATTTGTGAAGGAAGTGGAGAAATATTTATTTTCAAATAGGTGACAAGACCCTCTTTTCATCTTGCCCCCATAGCTACACACCTGCCCTATCAAATGAGTACCTTCAAGGCATTTTCTTCGTTATGATGATGTTCAGGTGATCCTCTCATGGGGTTTTCTTGATAAGATTTTTTCCAAGAGTGCCTGCAATGGACTTACTTCAGTAAAAATTAAAAATATATTTAAACAATTCTAAAAGGGTGAAAGAAGCATTACAATGATAGCTGGATAACAAAAGCAATCTTTGAAATATTTTAGGGCCGACTAGATTCCAAAACTTTAGTGATAATACAGGAAATATTGGATTGAAGTTGACTTTATCATTTTGGCAGAATGAGACAGCTGCCAGAAACAGTCGGGTATTGAGTAACATAAGCAGGATGCAAATATTTAGTTATTTGGGACTAAATCCAATTGTTAGTCCCTAATAGAGTAGGCCTATTAAATCAATGAGTACTTGGTAAGTCAAATTTTGTAAAAGTTGCATTGATTTGATGTGTCTACTGTAGTAAGAACCAATGACAGTATGTCTTGATTTACTCTTATTGTATTTTTATTGTCAGTGAGTGCTTCTGAGCCCCAAAATAATCCAGATATACTGCACATTGTCAGAGGTGGGAGGGATACAATTTGTTTGTTTTTTGACATAAGGATGCTAAATGTCTTCACCAAAGCAGACAGGTGAGCTTTGCAATACCTCTCAAACTATTCGAAATAGTGGCCTAGCAGGATATATTTTCATTGGGAGCCAGGGATTGGCCCAATATATCTGCCCATGTACTATGTGTTTTGTCTCTCTCCTGGAAACTTTCCAAAGATCAGCAATCAACAATTCATCTTATTGAGTAGCAATAATGTAGGGTATACACAGGGTCAGTGTGGGCTAGTGTTCATAGAATCACAACATCATTTCCCACCTTAGACTAATAATAATACTTTATTTATACCCACCCTAGACTAATAATAATGTGTAATAGTAATAATAATATAAACTTAAATTATACCCCGCCACCATCTCCCCGAAGGGACTCGGGGCGGCTTACATGAGGCCAAGCCCAATGACACATCAATAAAATAACCACAGCAGCAAATAATAAGACAGTACAGTCAATAAACTCACATATAAAGAATAACATACAACGTTTAAAACCATGTTGGTTGGGCCAGATGTAATATATTAAAATTTTAAAATAGATAAACACTGGACGTGAACAGAGATAGGAGGGTTTTAAAGGATAATGTGGGGAGATCAACCCAATGGGTAGTTAAAGTGCATCTGAGGACATTTTGCAGAGGATTGGTCAAGCAAGGCATTATGCACGAGTCAATAAGTTTTCCCAGTTTTTTATGGTAAAGTTAGGTGCCTTGGCTTATATTCGAGTCGGCTTACACTCGAGTATATACGGTATATTATTTTCTCTATTTTTAAACCTTTCCTGCTTTTTTGAAGTTTCACAATATTATTTATTTATTTATTTATTATTGATTTATTTATTATTCAGTCTTGTATGCCACCACTCCCCGAGGGCTCGGAGAGGCTCACAACATAGTAATATAGACAACATAGCAGTATAAATCCCGAAATAACAAATTAAAACAATTATACACAGAATTTTAAAAATTCAACATTCAAATGCCAACCGGAACAGATGGGTTTTACAAGCCCTGCAGAAGGTCAACAGATCCTGCAGGGCACGGACTTCAGCTGGCAAATCATTCCAGAGTGATGGGGCCACAGCGGAGAAAGCTCTATGTCTAGTGAATGTTAGGCGAATGGTTTTAAAACTGGATACTTCCAGTAAGTTTAAGTCCTCTGAACGGAGTGGGGCTGGTAGGGGGTAAGACGGTCCCTCACATACACCGGCCCTAGACCATACAAGGCCGTGAAGGTTAGTACCATCACATTGAAGGTGATCCAGTGCTCTATCGGTAGCCAGTGGAGCTGCTATAAAATAGGTGTTATATGACATCTCACTGGAGCCCCTGTAAGAAGTCAAGCAGCAGCATTCTGGGTGAGCTTAAGTTTCTGGATCACGGACAAAATATCAAAGTCACTGGAGTCTGCAGGAGGACGCAACAGCCACTGTATCCTACCCTATATCAAAGCTAAACCCAGCACCGGGAATGTGGCGCAGCTGGCTAAGTGTCAGCTGCATAAGATCTCTCTGACCAGTAGGTCATGAGTTCAAGGCCTGCCCGGGTTGAGGTGGGTGCTCGACCTTTAAGTGTAGCCTGCTGTCGACCTTTGCAGCCCGAAAGGCAGTTGCATCTGTCAAGTAGGAGATAAAGGTACCACATTAAGTGGGGAGGCAAATTTTGACTGAATTATGAGGCCATAAAGAACTCCAGGAATGCTGAGAAATGCGGAAAGAACAACAAGGGATGCTGGGAATGCTGAGAGATGAGGAGTGCGTCAGCTCCCCCTGGTGGCCAGAGTTTGCCTCTGTTCATCTATATGTGTGTAGCAAGCCAGTTCTCGTTCGTGCCTGGGGGGCATGGGACAGCGCCAGGGGTCCCACTTGCATTAGAGCCAGCAGCAGCTGAGTTAGATTCTGAAGAGGATTTAGAGGGGCTGGAAGAAGGAGAATTTCCCATAGCTGGGCCTTCCTCTCCCACAGAAAGTCTAGCTTGGGACGAAGGCTGGCCTGATCCTTACGAGGATATGGAAAGCCAGGTGCAAACTGAAAGCAGTGATAGTGAAGAGTATGAGCGGCCGGGGGGGAGGATCGCAGAAAGAATGCATGAAGACCTGGAGGAGGATAGCGAGGAAGCAGATAGGGAGTTCGACTCTCACGGAGATAGAGACCCAGGTGCTGGGAGGCAAGGCCGAACCTTTGATAGGAGACGGGCATTAAGTCCAGCAGGAGGGGTTGGTTTCATAGCCTAGACAGACCGAGGTCCCGCACCACAGATTGGAGAAGGAGAAGCCTAGAGCGCCGGGGTCCTCGCCATGAAGATTAAGTAGAGGATCCGTGGGAACGGATCCTCAGTACCTCGGCCACGTCTATTCTATGCAGACGTGTTAGCGAGGCTAGACCACGGAGCTAAGTTTGGGCTAGTGGCCTGCCAAGGAAGCCTTGGACCTTGGACCCTGTTTTGTTCCTGATTCGCTTTTGCTGAGCGGAGCTTTGCCAAGTTTTTGGAAACCTTTCATGCCAAGTTGCTTTTGGACTTTATTCATTACTTTGAATGCTTTTTGCATATTGGACAATTACCTTTTCTACTGTTTTTATTCTTCAATACAGTAGTTAGCTGAATACTGTCTCTGTCTGTGTGATTAAGGGGCCGGCCCAGTCCGTGCATTGTGACAATGTGTGTTTGTGAAAAGTGGCAGGGATTGTCTGCTAAGTATGTGTACCTGTAATCCGCTCTGAGTCCCCTTCGGGGTGAGAAGAGCGGAATATAAATAAAGTAAATAAATAAAATAAATAATAAATGTACTAAATGATACATTTGTGTAACTAGTATGAATTGTGTACTGCATCAATTCCTAAATGTACAAAACTGTATTAAATGTATTATGAAGACATCATTTCCCCCAGTGCCATCTACATAAGCTTCTGAGAACGGAGACCGCTGAGCCATTAGAAGGATCACTCCAATGATCTCCTTTGTGCATATAGGTGAGACAGATAACCCCTTTCTCCTCAGGGTTGTGTTTATACTTATACAGTATAAACACAACCCTGAGGAGAAAGGGGTTATCTGTCTCACCTGATTGAAAGTGACTAGAGGTGCATAGTTCCCATGGAAGAGAAAGTTAAAACAAAGTTGAATACATTAGCCTTTTTTGAAAGGACAGCCAAGCCTCTGGTTACCCAAGATTGGCACCTTTTGTTTTCTGTGCCTTGCACTTTTGTCTTCTCAGAACAGGACATTTGAAGCAATCAAGGAATTATCTGCATACCCATGCTATCATCATGTTCGGTTTTGTGCCTCTACGTGGACAACTCTGCAACAGACCAGACGTTTAAACTAATCAATGATCAGCTGTCCTCTCTTCCACCACGGGGATCCCCTTCGCCTGTCTGTGATGAAAAAGAAACACCCGAACAATCCCTGCATGGATTCTAGCCGGCCTGGTTTGTCAGTCAATATAGAGGACTCCATGTTGTAGTCTCTAGTACAGCAGAATCGAGCCACCAACTAAATGTGACATTTTTAAAAATGTCCCCTCCCAAGCTTCTTTTCTCCAAGTTCAACATATCCAGTTCCCTAAGGTTTTTCAACCTTTTTAGAGCCGCAGCACATTTTTTACATTTACAAAAGCCTGGGGCACACCACCAACCAAAATGACACAAATGACACTCTAACACAGTAATACATATAGTTAATATGTTTTTAAATGTATTTATACACTCACTTAGTGTTAAACCTGGGCCTGTTTCGGTGCTGGGAGTTATAGTTCACCTGCAATCAAAGAGCATTCTGAACTCCACCAATGATGGAATGGAATCAAACTTCCCACACAGAACTCCCATAACCAAGAGAAAATACTATAAGAGTTTGGTGGGTTTTGGAATTGTAGTTCACCAATATCCAGAGAGCACTGTGGACTCAAACAATGTTGGATCAGGACCAAACTTGGCATGAATACTCAATTCGCCCAACTATGAACACACATGGAGTTTGGGGAAAATAGACCTTGATGTTTGGGAGTTGTAGTTGTAGTTTACCTACATCCAGAGAGCACTGTGGACTCAAATAATGATGGGCGGGCGAGCGGACCTCTTCCTCATGGAGAGGGGGACACGCCACCCCTTTCCAACCATCCCTCCGCTCACCTCAGCCTCTCTGCTGGCCTTTCCTCCTCCTCAAATGGTGACCGCAGGGAAGGGGGCGGGGCCCGAATGATGTCACCCTTCCCTCCTCCCTCGCTTGATTGGAGGCTGGCTGGGTGGCGCACGGGGAGGGGAAATGACCGAAGGAGGCAGTGCCCCAGCCCCTTCGCCGCCGCCGCCCGGCACTTCCTCCTCCTCCTCCCCCTGCAAGCAGCAGCAGCAGCAGTTTCCACCTGCTACTAAGGAAGCTGTTCAAGTCCTGAACCAGTGCTTGGCCGCTGTAACGAACTAGATGAGGGCTAACAAATTGAAACTAAATCCAGACAAGACAGTGGTACTCCTGGTCAGTCGTAAGGCCAAACAGGGCATAGGGTTACAGCCTGTGCTTGACGAGGTTACACTCCCCCTGAAGGCGCAGGTTCACAGTCTGGGAGTGATCCTGGATTCATCACTGAGTCTGGAAGCCCAGGTCTCGGCAGTGGCTGGGAGAGCATTTGCACAGTTAAAGCTTGTGCGCCAGCTGCGCCCGTACCTTGGGAAGTCTGACTTGGCCATGGTGGTCCACGCTCTGGTTACATCCCGAATAGACTACTGCAATGCTCTCTACATGGGGTTGCCTCTGAAGACTGCTCGGAAGCTGCAATTAGTCCAACGTTCGGCAGCCAGCTTACTAACAGGAGCGGGGTACAGGGAACATACCACTCCCTTGCTGCGCCAGCTCCACTGGCTGCCAATTAGCTTCCGGGCACAATTCAAAGTGCTGGTCTTAACCTACAAAACCCTATATGGTTCTGGCCCAGTTTACCTGTCCGAACAGATTCTCCCCTACGAACCATCAAGAACATCAAGATCCTCTGGAGAGGCCCTGCTCTCGGTCCCGATAGCCTCGCAAGCACGGCTGGTGGGGACGAGAGACAGGGCCTTCTCTGTGGTCACCCCTCGACTGTGGAACTATCTCCCAAGTGATGCTAGATCTGCCCCCTCTCTGTTGTCCTTTAGGAGGCTGGTGAAGACCTGGATGTGGAACCAAGACTTCCCAGAATAGGCTGAGATTAGCTATTGTCTGTCTGAACGTATGACCACGTTTACAGATTGAGTGAAATTGTTTTAATGGCAATGTGGTTTTATGCTGGGTTTTTTAAATGTATTTTAATATGTTGTAGTTGTTTTTAATCTGTATAGCATTGAATTTTTGCTGTTATGCCGGTCTGAGTCCTTCGATAGAGGTGAGAAGGCTGGGGTACAAAAGTTTTAAATAAATAAATAATAAAATTTGGCAGGAGGGGGAAGAAAGGGTATATTGGAGGTTTTCCCACAGCACACCTGATGATCGCTCACGGCACACTAGTGGAAAACCAGTTGGGAAACACTGTCCTAAGCCACTCCTCATAAGGCTTGGTTTTCAGACCTTTGAGCCTTTTGATTGCCCTTCTCGGCACAACTTCCTGCTTTTCAATATCCTTCTTGATTTGTAGTGCCCAGGACATTGAATGATATTAAACAGGCATCCCAACTCCTCACCCTTGTAAGGTTTGCCCCCTTTAGGCAGAGCCCACCTCACATATTTTGGGACACGAAGATAAGATTTTCTCTTTAACTGTGTGCAAAGGTTACCTGTAGCTCACAGAAGATCACCCTCCAGGTTGAACTTGATGGCTAAGCAGGAATTTGAATTTTTTTCAGCCTTTTCTAGGTCCCCTACAAGGCTGAACCTTGTGTGATACCTCTGTGCAATATGACTTCAGACACAAAGTCTTCCTCAAATTTTGCAACTTTAGATACAATATCTCCCTCAATTTTTACTCTGTCCAAGTCCTTGCTTCTTCACCCGGAATCCATTACTTGCAGGTTGTTCCCCCTCCTCCTCTTCTCCCCCTCCCCAAACCTTGAATATATATGGTTTTGACCAAAAAGGAAATATCCTATTTTCTCCTCCTGGGGCTTTTATGATAGAACTATAGTTTGGCCAGTTTGGCCTGGGCTATACAGCTAACAAATGTCAAAACATATGGACCACCCCATTTATCAAATAATCTACTCTTTGACTAGATAGGCACTATCAGCGATCTGGTATTGATCTTTGCAAGCTAAAGCCATTGTTCATCTGAGCATACACCGTGGCAGCAAGAATTAATGAAAGAAACAAAACAATGCATACGAAATCAGAGCACCCAACTTTTTGTTTGTTTGTTTGTTTGAGTTTGGTCAAGTTTTTATGTAGCATCAAGAACATATTACTACGTATGAAAAACAAAGAGAGAAATGCAGCAGGAATGTTTGAGCATTTTCCTCTAGAAATGCAAGCAAAAAGTGAAGTAAGGAAGCAGGTTGTCTCCAACTCCAATAACACTGATCTTCGGCATTTGTTCATAATATTGAATTAATGTATAGCAGTGTTTCTTAACCCGGGGTTGAGACCCCTGGGGAGGTCGCAAGGGGTGGTTCAAAGGGGTCACATATTTGTGATGGTTTTAGGAACCCCTTTGACAAAGAAAATTGAAGATTTCTTCACCTGTCCTTCTCTTCCTTTTTGGAAACAGACAGCAAATCCTCCCACCAAAAGACCTGTACCTGCTCTCTGGATGTAGAGGTGAACTAATACTCCAAAACTCAAGGTCAATGCCCACCAAACCCTTCCAGTATTTTTTGTTGGTCATGGGAGTTGTGTGTGGGAATATTGACCCAATTATATTATTGGTGAGGTTCAGAATGCTCTTTGATTGTAGGTGAACTATAAATCGCAGCAACCATAACTCCCCAAATGTCAAGGACTATTTTCCCCAAACTCCACCAGTGTTCACATTTGGGCATATTGAGCACCGGGAATGTGGCACAGCTGGCTAAGTGTCAGCTGCATAAGATCTCTCTGACCAGTAGGTCCTGAGTTCGAGGCCTGTCTGGGTCGAGGTGGGTTCTCGACCTTAAGTGTAGCCTGCTGCTGACCTTTGCAGCCCAAAAGACATGAGTAGGGCGGAGGTCTAGAGAAAGTCAGAAAGTCAGATCCCCCTGTAATGTCCACACTCTCCTCCGTAGGAGGGAAACCTGGTGGATAGTCCATCTACAAAGCGAGTTTCCCCTGGGGCTAAATGACCCCCTCCCCATCTCCGCCCTACTCATGTGAGTCGTATCAGGACCTTTGCATATAAGGCTTTGCCTCCGCAGCCCAACTTACCTTCGGGTCCGCGGGAGTTATCATGTCAGATTATAGCCAATTGCTGGTATGTATGGTCTGCCTCCTTGCATTCACTTCCACTGTGGAAATTTGGTTGAATTTGTAATATAGTTATTATGATATTGATGTTCCAGAATATGTGTTATCCTGCATTACGTTGCCCTACATTGACACCAACCGCCACTTGAGAAAGCCCCGTTGGGGGCGAAACGGATCAGGCTCGTCATTACACCGTCGCGGCCTCGGCTCCCACCTGCTCCACAAGCTGGCCATCTATGCACGCCATACAGGATTGTGACTCATGTGGTAAACCTGGATGAGTATTTACCCATTGCGAATGGAAAAGGGATGGACAATGTTATAATTCCCCCAAAAGACTCACTTTTCTGTCGACTTCTTCCCTTTCCCAGGACTGTTTTCCCACATACCCTGTCTCTTGATATTGTAACTTGGCTTGTGCGGCATGAGGGTTGCCTCATTTGTGTATTTGGGCATTTTGTTGATATAATCTATCTGTAAGAGTGCACTATATGAAATTTTGATATTTGGTATCCCATTGCTTCCGTCTGTGTTTGTCTGTACAATTTCCACTAGAATATTGTGTGTATCTATTATATAAATGGGTTCACGTCATGTGATGTATACCTCAAACAAAGAAACCATACAACGCAGAAACACAATACTTGCCAACAGAAATAGGCCTCAAGCAAGGTACGTTTGTAGCAAAGAAACGTCCCCCCACAAACCTAAAAGGCCCCCAAAACAACGAGTAAAAATAAAACTACATTTACCAGCATCCTCCGGGGCAGCCAAAGACTCACCCAGCCTCTACATTCTGAACAACATGATTGGCTACCAATAAGGGCGGATTTGCATAACTGCAGCACTGGCCAGCCAACATGAAAATTCCGATCCATAATAAACTGCCAATCCCCAACGCAAACACCCAAAATACTTCCAACCGAAAAATCACAGACCACGCCCCAAAATTGACAGTAAGGCTTCATTACCTTGATTTCCCTCACTAGCCCTCACTTACTGGGAAGCTGTTTACACTCTAAATTGACAGTAAGACTTCATTAACTTGATTTCCCTAACTAGCCCTCACTTACTGGAAAGCTGTTTACGCTCTGAATTGATAGTAAGGCTTCATTAACTTGATTCTCCCGACTAGGCCTCAGCTCATGGGACATTGTGTATGGCCTGAATTGACAGTAAGGCTTCATTAACTTGCTGTTCCTAACTAGGCCTCAGCTCATGGGACATTGTGTATGGCCTGAATTTACAGTAACCTACCTTGGCACACAGAGCCCCGACCATGCATGATGGGACTTGAAGTACCACCATGGAAAATAGGATTTGTAGTACTTCAAAACCCATCATTCCCCACAGACCACTGTGGCCCAGAACCAAGACCAATAAAGACCCAACTTGGCACACCATGCCCCCCATGACCCACACTCCATCCAACTGCAGTTTAGAGGAGGGCACACCGTGGATGATTGGACTTTCTCGCATCTCCTAAAAAGGGCACAGCAACGCGTGCCGGGTACAGCTAGTATAAAATATATGTATAATGTCAAAATGTATGTACTGTACTGTGATAAATGTCACATGTTTATATGTCATATGTTGAACTGCAGGGATTGTCTGCAAGTATGTGTACTGTAATCCGCTCTGAGTCCCCTTCGGGGTGAGAAGAGCGGAATATAAATAAAGTAAATAAATAAATAAATATTCATGCCAAGTTTGGTTCAGATCCATCAGTGTTTGAGTCCTCAGTGTTCTCTGGATCAATCCTCCCAACCCCAACAGTATTCAAATTTGGGCATATCAGGTATTTGTGCCAAATTTGGTCCAGTGAATGAAAATACATCCTGCATATCGGATATTTACATTACGATTCATAACAGTAGCAAAATGACAGTTATGAAGTAGCAACGAAAATAATGTTATGGTTGGGGGTCACCACAACATGAGGAACTGTATTAAGGGGTCACAGGTTGAGAACCACTGGTGTATAGTCTTAGTTCATTTCCTATATCTTTCTTCCAAGCTGCTGGACAGCACCAACTCAAGTTTTCCCCTCAACAAAGTCTTGCAACACCTAGATTTTTGTTTACATACCAGTAAAAGGAAAAACAAATAAACATATTATATCATATTTTAAATGATGGTCTATTTGCAGAGGCATAAATACGCAAAGGATTTCCCTTTGGTTATGAGGCTCAGCAAACGACGTCTGAACACATTCCAGCCCTGTTTATTGATTCCAAAAATTTATTGTTGGTGCAGCCCACAGACTAAATCTAACAAAGGCATGTTTGCTGTCTGCTCAGTGAACAAAAAACCTTCTGTATTTGTTCAAGCTTCAATACGCCACCAACAGCTGAACTTCTCTATATTAAATGCCATGTTATTAATCATGAAAGATGGACTCTTTTCAATTGCCAAGGACCAAGCAAGTGAGTCAAACTTAGCAAACTGGCAAATATTTTATATGGGAAGAATAGAAGTGGAATATCTGTCGAGTGCAGAAATGACTGGTGCTGTGGCATTGTGGAAGAGGGAAAAACAATTTTTTTCATTGACGAAGGCAACAGAAGTTGAAAGAACACAAATTCAACAGTACATTCATTAAGTGGATGACAAGGAACAGCACTCACATCCACTTACTAAACTGTTTTTGATTCTTTAGTACCAACATGCAGAATGATCCTTGCATTATGTTGCCAAGAAAAACCTTAAAATCCATTTATTTCATAATGTAGCTTTCTTGCATTATCATAATAGAGCCATCACTGTTGCTTGCAAACGCTATGGGGTCTCAAACACCTAAACGCAGCCATTAAATGGGGCATTTGTTACAGAGCAGGCACGTTAAGCTTCCCAAGTGATTTGTGTTCACTTGGCAAATCCCCAGCAAGTGCAATCCATTGTAGTTCTTTTCTAGCAAGGGCTATGCAGAAGTCTTGGCTGAAAGTCAATCCTGAAGGCAAACCACCACATGGAACACCCAACTACTTAGATTGAATTTAGAAGAAAAGAGATTCAACTTGAAGATTGGGGAGAACTTTTTAAATGTAACAACACCAAAATAAATTGTTTTGATGGTAGTAGGCTCTTTTTCTTTGGGTGCTTTTAAACTGAGACTGGAAGAACACATTGTAGGGGTGCTATAACTTGATATTTCTCTTTAGAAGGAAGTTGGACTAGATCAACCTATGGCTCGGAAGCCAGATGTGGCTCTTTTCATGATTGCATCTGGCTTTCCAGAGCAGCCCGGGCCTCGGTTTCCCAGCATGCAGCGGGGAGGAGTGACGCAAATGCGCCATGACTGCCACTTCCACGCCACCATCGCCACCTCTTCCTCATCCCCCGCTGCTCTCAGGGCCCTGCGCCCTCTTCACTGGGATTGGTAGAGCCCAGCGGAGGCGCCTCGTCCTCCTCTTTGTCCCTCCCTCTCTCCCCTCCCGTCTTTCCTCCATTCTCCCTCTTCCTTCCTTCCTTCCTCTTCCTTCCTCTCTTTCTCCCCCTTCAGCATTTCCTTCTCTCCTTCCTTTTCCCTCCCTTCTTTCCTCCATTCTCCCTCCCCCTTCCTTCCTTCCTTCCTTCCTCTTCTATTCTTTTTCCCCAAGTCTTCCTTTCCTTCTCCTTCCTTTCTTTTCACTTCCCTTTCTCTCCCCTTCTTTTTCTTCTTTTCCCTTCATTATTTTACTTTTTCCTCACTTCCTTTCCTTTCTTTTCCCCACCCTTCCCTTTCCTCTCTTCCCATTTACTTCTTTCTTTCCCCTACTTGTTTCTCTCCTGCTTTTCTTTTCTTCTTTTTCCATAGTTCGTTCTTCTTTTCTTTCTTCCTCTCCCCCTCCCTCCTTTTTTTCCTCTTTCTTTCTTTCTTTCTTTCTTTCCCCCTTCCTTCCTTCCGTCTTTTCTTCCTTCCCAGAGTCCTGAGCATGCCTTTTGCAGAGCCAGGTCTGAAGTGTCCCGCATTCTGCTGGGGGAATCCATTTCTCATAGTATGTACGTATATATTCACATTTAGTTGAATTCAGTCTCACTGAAATAATTTTCCAAATATTTTGCTTTCATGGCTCTCTGAGTCAAAAAGGTTCCCAACCCCTGGACTTGATGATCCTTGTAGATCCTTCCAACTTTATACACCTATGCCTCTATGAAATATGAATGATCTCGCTACTTCTGCTAATAATACTACTGGCTTAGATCCAGGTTATTTGAAGGACCGTATCTTCCCAAGTTTGCCCCCACAGCTTCTTGAGTGCCTGTCTAAACTACAGAGTTGAGCTGATTTAGGATGCATCTACTTTGTAGAATGAATGCAGTTTGACACCACTTTGACTGATGGGACTCAATGCTGTGAAATCATGGGAGTTCTAGTTCTACAGGGTCTTTAGCCTTCTCCGTCACATGGTGCCGGTGCCTCAACAAACTACAACTATATGTTCCCATCTCATCAAGCCATAACAATTAAAATTATGTCACATTACAGTCAGTACAGTGTAGATGTACTCTAGAAAACAGACCGAGCACTTTAGCAAGGGATTTTAAATGTGTCATCAAACTATAAATCCCATAATTACTTAGGACTTATCTATGAAAAAAATTAAAATGGCAAGGAGGGTTGTGCAATTTGGGTAAACTGCAATCTGTTTCGTTGTCCTGAGTTTCATGGAGGCCCCAATCCATTTTTCAGGAGCCTCTCGAATACGGGAGGACAGAAATCTGTTTTTGACCCAGGAAGCTGAAATATCCATTTTCAATCCAGCCCATTGGCAGCAATGAAGGTGAACTTCCTAGGCTCCCCCTTCCTGTCACTTTTGGGTATCCATCTGAAGAAACCACTCTTTCTGGCATCATTTGTCCTTATATCCTTCATTAAGAACTGGATTAAAAAGCACCAGAATTAAGATACCACCCTTTCTGGGATGCTTTGCCCTCAACACCTTTTCAATGAAGCTAAGTCACTTATTTCAATGGTAGCCGCACCACCTGAAGGAGCCTTAGCCACTCTTATAAAAAGATATAAGTTACCTCCTCATTTTATGGTGGCTTTAGAAATGGAAATATACCTCTACCCCACATTAGAGGCTTGCCTCCTGTGAAGGGCGTCATGGTGGCAGTAAACTGCTTATTTATTGCTATTTGAGTCAAAAAGCAAGTCAAGTCATGCAGACCTGTGAGCAGAACTGAGAATTTAGATCACCAATCTGTCTCTCTCAGAAGCCTGCTCACAACAGAAAAATGGAAACACAGTTTAGCTAAAAGACACAATTGGCTCAACAGGCAGGGTTTACAGGGAACCCCGTGTGCCCACACATGGCTGCCTGACCAACACTGAAAGTAACTGAAAGCACTAGTGTTCGGCAACCACGTGGTCTGTTGCGGCCAGAAAAAATGGAAGCGGAGCTTGTGCTGTTATATGGCTGGCTGGATCAGCCGAACCAGTCAAATTCCACAAAACTGGGGCGATGATAGAGAAAGCCCTTTGTCAGGTTGCCGTCAGGCGGTAAGACCTCACGCCAGGAATAGCTAAGAGATTCTGATCTTCTGATCGCAGTGATCTCAAGGGACTATATGGGGACAGGCGATCCCTCAAGTACACTGGCCCCAGACCATGTAAGACCTTAAAAGTTAAGACTAATACTTTGAAAGTGATCCGGTACTCAATTGGTAGCCAGTGCAGTCCCTGCAATACCGGGGTGATACGACAACTAACGGGCTCCCCCGCGAGTAGTCGGCTGCAGCATTCTGCACTAGCTTGAGTTTCTGTCAAAGTCAGGCCAATGTAGAGAGCATTACAGTAGTCAAGTCTTGAGATGGCCATAGCCTGGATCACCGTGGCTAGGTCATTCCGGGACAAATGGGGGGCCAGCCGCCTAGCCTGTCGCAGATGGAAAAATGTTGTTCTGCTGACAGCTGAGATTTGGGCCTTCATTGACAGCAGAGGGTCCAAAAGGACCCCCAGGCTTTTTACTGATGATGCTGGGCATAATGCCATGCTATCCAGGCAGCTGGACATCACTATTGTCCGGACGGCCCAACCAGAGGATTTCCGTCTTTGCTGGATTCACCTTCAACATACTGGCTCGCAGCCATCCAGTAACGGCTTCAAGGCACAGATGGAAATTATTGGGTACGGAGTCTGGCCGGCCCTCCATCCTCAGAATGATCATTTTTTCAAAATGGATCCATGCACAACTGTAGTGGTAAGAAACTGATAGGGCTGCATAGCACAACTATACCATAAAACCAAGGAATAATCAACCAGTCATCATATATTAGCCTTACACAGTTATAGCATGAATAAAATGGTATAGGAAACTATATATGTCACCAGAGTATGTAGATGAAGGGGAAGGGGGAAACTAATAAATAAAAGTTGAATGTTTATATCCGCAGGAGAATACGAAGGGAGAGAGGATACAAAAACATTTTATATCCACAAAAAATACACCTACCTCTTGATGGATGTCTTTATTTAAATTACTCTTGTCACACTTTTAGCACTAGCTGAAGGTTCCATTTTTCAGCATTTGATTATACGTCTCTCTGCATTTCAGGTTGCTGTTACTGGTCATCTTTCTTTGCCTTTTAATCCTCTTGAATTCACAGACATGCACACACATCTTTAGAACTGCAGCTGAAAAGTCATAGGAATGCTTATAGCTCCAGGTAGGATCTGCCCTTGCTGTTTTCCTCTGCCAACTACTCCATCAAATTTGCTACACTCTTAAACTCAGTATTCTGGTTAAAGAGTCATGGGTATAATGCAAGTGTGGACAAATCCAGGCCCAGGGGGTGGATGCAGCCAGCCCCTTTGGTTCGTTTTTCATGCCCTTCACTCACCATCCTATCCTTCCTTCTTTCTTTCTTTCCTTCTTCCTTCCCTCCCTTTCTCCTTCTCTTCCCCCTTTCCTTCCCCCTCTCCCTCTTTCCCCTTCCCTCCCTTTGTTTTTCCTTCTTTCTGTCTTTCCACCCTCCTCTCCCTCTTTCTCTCTCCCTCCATTCCCTTCCACCATTTTCTCCTTCCTTCCCTTCCTCCCCCTCCCTCTTTCTCCTTCCTTTCTCTCTTTCCTTTATCCTTCCCTTCCTTCCATCCTCTTCCTCCCTTTTTTCCTTTCCTTTCTTCCTTCTATCTATCCTTCCTTTCCATCCTTTCATCCTTCCTTTTGTCTTTTCTTCCCTCCTGATTAACGTGGCATTGACCCACATTATCTGAAGTCAAGGCAGTGGCACGCTAGTTTCAGTGGCGGGCCATCACTGGCGACCCAGTTTTGCCAGTGGACAAGCAGTAACAAACCAGTGTTGGCAGTGAACAAGCAGTGACGAACCAGTGTAATCAGTGGCAAACCAATTTCAGCAGTAGACAAGCAGTGGCGAACCAGTTTTAGTGGTGGATAAGCAGTGGTGAAACGGTTTCAGCAGTGGACAAGCAGTGGCAAATCAATTTTGGAAGTAGACAAGCAATTGCAATCCAGTTTCAGCAGTGGACAAGCAGTAACAAACCGGTTTCGGCAGTGGACAAGCAGTGGCAAACCAGTTTTGGTGGTGGATAAGCAGTGGTGAAATAGTTTTGGCAGTGGACAAGCCGTGGAAAATCAATTTCAGCGGCAGACAAGCAGTGGCGATCCAGTTTCAGCAGTTGACAAGCAGTGGAGAACCAGTTTTGGTGGTGGATAAGCAGTGGTGAAACAGTTTCGGCAGTGGACAAGCAGTTGCAAATCAATTTCAGTGGTGGACAAGCAGTGGCGATCCAGTTTCGGCAGTGGCGAACCAGTTTTGGTGTTGTGCAAGCAGTGGCAAGATAATTATATATTTATTTGTCACGCAACGGTTTACACCAGTTATAACACAGCAACAAGACAAACCCTTCCCCCCCAAAACATAACACATATAATAACAATTTAACAATTAAAAACATGCAATCCAGTTTTGGCAGTGGGCAAGGAGTGGTGAATCTGTTTTGGTGGTGAATGAGAAATAGTGAAATGGTTTTGGCAGTGGACAAGCATTGGGAAACCAATTTCGGCAGTGGACAAGCAGTGGTGAACTGATTTCATCGGTGGACAAGCAGTGGGAATCCAGTTTTGGCAGTGGACAAGGAGTGGTGAATGAGAAATGGTGAAATGGTTTTGGCAGTGGACAAGCATTGGGAAACCAATTTCGGCAGTGGACAAGCAGTGGTGAACTGATTTCATCGGTGGACAAGCAGTGGCAATCCAGTTTCAGCAGTGGACAAGCAGTGCCAAACCAGTTTTGACACTGCTCATTGTGCAGTTATTGTGCAGCTGGTTCAGGGTCTGATGGTGTAGCTACCACACAACTGCCAAGCTAGCTTGGGGGCTTACAGTGTAGCTACCACTGATGCTGATTCGGAGTAGCCTGCTCTGAATCGGCATTGGAATAACTGCCCTGTGAAGATGTGCCCTGAGTTGAGGGTTATCCTTCAGTCTCAGAACTGCTTTCTTCCAACTCATGCTCACCCTTTCAATTCCTAGACAGCATTCCTTGGCCACCTGAATTCAACCCTCTTGAGAGAATGACTTAAATCAGGGCTGTCCAACTGGCGGCCCGGGGGCCGTACACGGCCCCCCAGCCCCTTTCCTACGGCCCCCTCATCTTTTTAATAAAAATAAAAATAGAAAAATAAATTAAATAATTTTTTTTAAAAAAAATAACCGACTTCCGGGTTTCGGAGCAAGTATCATGAGACTACGCGAGCCACACGGGATTTTCGCTCTCAACGCGAGATCACGCCTGCGTTGAGAGCGAAATCCCGTGTGGCTCGCGTAGTCTCGCTATATTCCTCCTGTTGCCGAAATCTCGGCTACTGAATTCCTGCGGCTCACACAGACCTTCTTCGGCACCTGGCTCGGTCGATTGTGGCCTGTCTCGTGGATCGGCTTCTCCTGGATCCTGCGCGTTTGGGAAGGAAGGCTGAATCAGGGGGCTCCCCTTATGTTAATATTAAATATATGGAATTGTTTTTTTATGCCCCCCATGTGTTCCATTCTCTCCCTCTCCCCTTATGTTAATATTAAATATATGGAATTGTTTATGTATGCCCCCCATGTGTTCCATTCTCTCCCTCTCCCCTTATGTATGGCGGAGGAGGGGGAGGGGGCGCTGCCGGGGCAGGGCGGCGGCAGAGCCGGGGCTAGGGCGGGGGCGGGATGGGGGCAGAGCCGGGGGCGGAGGCAAACCCTTCGGCCCCCCAGGTCATCAGTGACCGGAATTCCGGCCACAGGTCCAGTAGAAGTTGGACAGCCCTGACCTAAATAAATCAATTGCTGGAACCTAGGGCATTGAGGAATTGCCATTTGTGTTAATTGCCTTGATTCTGGGGCTTGTTGCACACTCACCCTAGCTCCATTCTCACAGCAGTGGCTAGCCTGGTGTTAAAGGCATTGTAAGGACATTTTTACACTGCCATGTTTTGCTTTACAGAGTGAGCATAAATGAGGAGACACTAAATTAGGTCCTGACAGCGAGTGCTGGATGTATCCACTCGGCCTATAAATAAGCAGTGATCACCACCATTTTATTGAACTCATTTTCTAGGCAAGCAAAGACCACAAGATTCCCCTGCAAATTTTCCCTTTACACGCGGCAAGTGGTACTGCTAGTGTCGGACCCAACAGATTTATGGCCTATTCATTCATGGGAACAAAAACCCTGCCAGGGCTGGTCATGGAACACACCACTGCAGTTAGTTCGAAAGATAACAGCCGCAATCCCTCACTCCCTTATTCAGCACTCCATAGCAAACAATATATGGGGAGATAATAAATGCCCCCTGTTCAGAGAGTAATATCCGAGAACACAGTCCACATTGCAGCATCACAAAGACTGCCAAATTAGGAAGGATTGAGCAGCACTTCCAGACTCCAATCATATCCACATCTACGCCAAAGTGAGCCCTACTGTGTGTTTTATGTCAAGCATCGCATTTCCTTAGGGACTATCTGTACAGGTTACAGGGAGGATTGACACAAGTGGCAGACCCCCAACTCCCAAAAACTCAGGGACAATCCTGATTCATTACCCTACGCAACACAATGTTTATTCCTGGGTTATAGATGCCATTTCCTAATTGGATCTATCATAACAACATGGGGAAAGTTTCTTAAACTGCTTAAACTTTGTTTTGGCAGGAGGGACATCCTGCAGTACATTTTCCTCTAGTTTTCTATGAATATCTCATTGAGTCTCAACCAACTCAACATAGTTTCTGGCAGCCACAAAAACCAAGTTTCTGGAGGATAACTACTACTTTCAAAGAAAGGACCACACAATGAAACACTTTCAAACCAGGAACATTTTTTTCCAAATTTTGTTACATGGTGTTATCTGCTGCACTTCTATTACCATGTTCCCCCCAAAATAAGACACTGTCTTATATTTATTTTTCCTCAAGAAGACACGTTATGGCTTATTTTCAGGGGATGTCTTATTTTTGTTATGTATGGTACAACCATCTGCATTCATGAGATGATCTCTCTGGGCTCAGTAGCAGACTGCTTGCTGAAGCTTTTCCCCATCCTCTGATGTTTGTGTGGGTTGAGAGAGACCCACAAACTGTTGCTGGTCAATGCTGGGGAGCAGCAGTTTTACTGGTGACTGTGTGTGTGTGGGGGGGGGGGGTAATAAAGACCCACAGACTATTGCTGGTTAATACTGGGGGAAAGAGACCCAAGGAACTGAGTAAAACAACAGCACAGCTTTACTTTTTCCCCTGAGGACACACAATACCTAAAGTGGAGTCTCCTGCTCCTCACTTCACTGAGGAGACTTTCATTTCCACTTTCTATGTCTCCCTCTATGCCTCAGCTTGCATCACACACATAACTTATTATTTATTTATTAACCTTATTTATACCCCGCACCCATCTCACCAAGAGGACTCAACCTGATGGGGGAGCCAACCATGTATGCTGCACAGCCATGCCTATCACTAGGTCATATTTTCAGGATATGGCTTATATTACGCAAATGCTTAGAAATCCTGCTACAGCTTATTTTTTGCCATTTGCCCTTCAGGGTGAGAAGGGCGGAATATAAATGTTTCTAAATAAATAAATATTTTATAGGTATGTCTTATTTTCAGGGAAACAAGGTAACTGCTTTTGAAATGCCCTATTTCTTCCTCCTCCTTACAGTTTACCGCTTTATCCCCAGCGGACTTCAGTTGCGGCAAACTGAGTTCAAAGTACAAAGATAGTCTGCACTTCATTGACTCAGCAGAGGAAAAGGAATAGAACAGAAGTGTGCCCTTCCCAAAAGGCTCAGGCAGAAACACTCTTTTCTCTGTGTGTCCCCTTCAAGAGATGGCTCTGAGGAAGCCCAGAATTTGAAATAAAGTCACGGTCAAGTGACACATACAGCTCTTTGGACGCAGGTTGCTTCTGCCTGTTTTAATGGAACTAGGGGTGCATCTAAACCAGGGGGGTGCTCATTAGGTCAAAGATCACCTACCCAGGGAGCTACTTAGTATTTATTTATTTATATTTATTCTTTGGACCTCTTCCAGGTGATCTAAAATGGGCCTCACCAGCCAGATGGGGCGCTCCTGCCATGCTCACGCCACACCATATTATCAGCCAGAAAGTAAGAAGAGACGCGTCCATTTAATCCTGCTGCTGGCTTCACCCCGCTCTTGTGGTGCTTCTTTCTCTGCAGGGCGACTTTGCAGGAAGAAGGAAGCACAAAGGCGGGTCTCTGGAGGGGCGCCCTCTCCTCTCTGCTCATCCAGAAGCAGCTGTGCAGCCTCCATTGCCAGTGAGACAGGCAGGGCAGAGCGCTCAGCCTCTGGATGCCCCACCTTGTGCTTTCTCTGAGTGGCTGCAATGGCCCACAGGCGGAAGCTTTGGAGGTGGCACGAGCGCTGCGTGGGTGGAAAACAGAAGCAGGAGCACTTCGTGGTGGCAGGAGGGCGCGTGTGGCGGACCAACAGCAAAAAACCTGGCGGGGCAGGAAGATCTTTGGACTTGGTTGCTTTAAGAGTAGCTCGCATGCTGAAAAAGTGTGAGCACCCCTGATCTAAACTATAGAATTTTATTTTTTTAAGATATTTTTTATTGTCAGGTTTTCAAGTTTTAGATCTAAACTATAGAATTAATGCATCGTAACACCACTTTAACTGCTATGGCTCAATGCTATGGAATACTGGGATTGGTAGTTTAGTGAGGCACCAGCACTCTTGGGCAGAGAAGGCTCAAGACCTTGTAAAATGACAATTCCAGGTCTTCCATTGCATTTAGACCAGGCAGTTACAGTGGTGTCACTCTACATTAATTCTACGATTTAGGCTGGATCCACAATGCCATACCACAGAGTTAAAACTGTATTGTATTGTCAGAAGGCTTGTGCAATTGGGCTGGAGAGCAATTGGTTTTTGGTATCCACATTTTGTTGGGTACCCAGATACATTTTTGGGAGCCTCACAAAAATGTGTTTTTGGCTAGGCAGCCGAAAGATCCGGAAAATTCCAGTCCATTGGCAGGAATGGGGAACTTAGGAGGCTTCCCTTTCCATTCCTGGGACCCTTTCCTTTCTTTCTTCCTTTCAAGGGAGTCTGGGTTTGAAGAACGGGGTTAAGGAAGCATGTGCCACTGTTTTTGAATAGAAGGAAGAAGCCACGCACAGCAGGTCATGGACCGTTTCCGGCAAAAACCAAAAAAACAACAAAAAACATGGCGACTGAGCCCTTACCATTACAGCCAACCAAACAAGCCATATTTGCCAAAGGGAAACAACCAAGCCAAATCCGTGCAAATGTCTAATGGTCAGTGTAGACCAGTGCTTCCCAAAATGTGTTGTGCAACATAGAGGTCTTGACAGAAAGTGTGAAATTGGAGGAATCTGTTTGTCTTTAGTGTGTTACGTAATTTTCTACATTAGATTGTGGAGTTAACACTAGCAAAAAGTCACATTTAAAAGGTTACACACATAGTACCTAAATGCATTCTCTTTTGAAACATGCATATTCTATTTTTATATTCAAAAATGTCTCCAGAACATTTGGAGAGTATGTATGGTGGTGGGTGGCCCAAATATTAAGATAGCAGTAAAATACCATGAAAAATCAGCAGCGTAATCTTCAAGGAAAAAAGGGTCGACGTCAGGCATGTAGCCAGGGGGGGGGCTAAGGGGGCTTCAGCCCCCCGAAATTCTCAGGGTGGTCCGCGAAAAGGCCTTACTGGTACATTATTTAAACTGTAATGTTTATTCATATCATGATCTGATCACCATGCTCATTATATCCCACATTAATGGGGTTATTGGGATAACAATACAAAAGATTTGCTAGGGTAGACCCTCTTCCACCCAGTCTCAGCCCCCCCCCCCCCCGAACCAAACTCAGCCCCCTCCGAAACAAAATCCTGGCTACGGCCCTGGTCGACGTAGTTGGTATACTTTTCCACTTTTAAAAATGATCTTAGGCATTTTAAAGACCTGGTTCCCATTGAACTGGGGGACTTCTTTAAATCACTCAAAATTGCTCTCCCCAGCCCCACCTGCCAATTGTACAGTTATGTAAGGAATCAATGAAATGCAGTGATCTGCAGTAATATTTTACATGTTCAATATGACTGAACAGAATCAATGCCAGCAAATATTCTGTTCTCTCTATATCCAGCCCAGCTTTTTATTTCCTTGCACTGGTCACTTTAAGCCAGGAAATGGCATGGAATGACATCAGTTACTGTAATGGCAAGCTTTGGGAATCAATCAGGTTTTTATTGTGGTGCAGCTAATAATGCTGCTAGGATTGAAGGCATTTGAAATACCACACACTCATACACACAAACAGTTTAATAATCCTTGCTAATTGAAAGTTGCAGATTTAAAAGATACGAAGCAATACCCAAGGTTTATTGCACACAGTCGCTGTGAAAGAAGATGCTGCCTTCACAAACAAACGCCTTTCTCAAATGGTGCTTATCTGAAATTCCCCTCATTGCACAACATTGACTGTGCTGGCTGGGGATGATGGGACTTGTAAACTACAATATCTGGGGAACTTCCCGAATGCAGTACTTATGGACTCTGAGAAGGAAGTCTCACTCTAGATAAATAGTTCTGGATTTGGTAAATATGGAGTTGTTATTAGTCAGAATCCCTTTCTTCTCTTATACGGCAAAAAAACTTTTTAATTAACTTTTGACTAAGTGAAAAACTGACACTTTAACACCATTCCTCTTCCTGCCAAGGCTGTGAGGGCTAGGATTTCACATTAAATGGATAGTCTGTCTTCCTCAATAGGTGGCATGGGTTCCTTTCCAAACTGCTACTCAAGGATCATATAATGTATTCAGTTGCTGTTTGGGGTTTTTCATTTTTCAGTGATGCGCAAAGGGCCATCCATGGACTCCATGTGACCCCCACGGACATTTCCCCAAATCCCGGCGTGGGAGGCCTTTCCAGCACATTTGGAAGTCTCCTAAACTCCACCAAGGTCAAACCAAACATGTATTTTTAATTCCAAAAAGGATGAGGATTTTTTCCAGTTTTCCATCTCTGAACCCTGTTGGTCTCTGCAGGATTAAGGCCCAGCCCATAGTCTGTAGGGTTCGAGTATATATACCTAAAGTTGGGTAGCTGGGACATAATAGAGGTCATTTTGGTTTATTGTCCATCTGCTGCTCAATAGTTTCCCTTCCTGAGCTAGCTGGGGTTGAAGTCTTAGCAGCTACTAGTGCAAGGAGATGTCAACATCCATGCTGAGACTAGTGGTGATAGTGGTTTGGAGCAGTGTTTCCCAACCAGTGTGCCGTGGCACACTAGTGAGCCGTGAGCGATCATCAGGTGTGCCGTGGGAAATTGGAACCTGCAATACCCTTTCTTCCCCCTCCTGCCGAACACTTTTTCTTCTCCACTCGAGCTCCCTTCTTCCCAGCCTCGCTCTGCTCGCTTTGCCTCGCTTTGCTCTGGGGCGAGTCTGCGCAGTAGCGCCCGCACGGGTCACGTCTTCCTCCCTCTCCCCTTGTCTTCTGAACACTCTGCCCCCTCAGATCAAAATGGTGGCAGAAGCAGTGTAGAAGAAAAAGTAAGTGTTCGGCAGGAGGGGGAAGAAAGGGCGTGAAGGGGAAGGGAGAGGAAGAGGTCTCTGTTGAAAGCTGGCATGGGCAAACTTGGACCTTCCAGGTGTTTTGGACTCCAACTCCCACCATTCCTAGCAGCCTCAGGCCTTTTTCCTTTTCCCCCCTCAGCCACTTAAGCAGGAAAGGGCCTCAGTCTGTTAGGAATGGTGGGAGTTGAAGTCCAAAGCACCCAGAGGGCTGAAGTTTTCCCATGCTTGTTTTAGGGACCTTAAATTGGTGAGCCTTCTTCCAAAATTGTGATTTTGGATAGAAAACAAACAACAACATAACATAACATTGTTTGAGTCCACGGTGCTCTCTGGGTGTAGGTGAACTACAACTTCCAAACTCAAGGTCAATTCCCAAGCAAACCCTTTCAGTACTTTCTGTTGGTAATGAGAGTTCAATATGCCAAGTTTGGTTCAATGCAATTGTTGCAAGAGTTCAGGATGCTCTTTGATTGTGTGTTAACTATAAATCCCAGAAACCGTAACTCCCAAATGTCAAGATCTATTTTCCCCAAACTCCATCTGTGTTCACATTTGGGCATATGGAGTGGTCATGCCAAGTTTGGTCCTGATCCAACATTATTTGAGTCCACAGTGCTCTGGATATAGGTGAACTACAACTCCATAACTCAAGGTCAATGCCCACCAAACGTTTATAGCATTTTTTCTTGGTTATGGGAGTTCTGTGTGGGAAGTGTGTGTCTTTCTGCCATTCCTGCCAGGATATCTATGTTGTGTTCATCAAAACAGGCCCAGGTTTCACACTGAGTATATAAATACATTTAAAAACATATTAACTATATGTATTACTGTGTTAGAGTGTCATTTTGTGTCATTTTGGTTGGTGGTGTGCCCCAGGATTTTGTAAATGTAAAAAATGTGCCACGGCTCAAAAAAGGTTGGGAAACACTGGTTTGGAGGAACCGTCTACAGCTCCATTGTCATGGACCAATCATTACCTGGTCAGATTTAAATTCACTGGGACTCAAACCTCGTTCTCGCTTCAATGGGACCCATGTCTAAACAGAAAAAATGTATTAATGTTTTGTTTACATTTTTAAAAATAATTTTGTTCATGAAACAGGGTGTGTGTGCCTTGAACCATCACAATGCAAATTCGTCACTATTTTAACTATTTTAACCACCTGGTGGAAATCCACCTTTGGAGGATTTCAGAATCCCAGACAAGGGGTTTCCATACTTGCATTATGAAAGCTCTACGGAAGGGATAGCAACATTGCAGCTCCCCCTTCTGGTATGTAAAGGCGACTTGCATTAAGAAATGCCTAAATAGACCTCCTGTCCATCTGTCTAAAAACAATCCTCTTTTACTTATGTGTGCCTTCCAGCAGAAGTGACTGATTTCCTAATATCCGCTTGCACATAGTGTAATACAGCTCTCCTCGGGAAGGTAACAACGTGGCTCTATTTTTTTTTCTAAGGTGAAGGGTCAACCTACGAACACCTAGAAATATGAAACAAGCTAAATAATTCAACATTCATGTACAACCCCAAGCACCACATATGGAAAAATGCTTCAAATATTGAGCATGAAGTGGAGGCTCTTCAATTTAACAAGATGAGCCGGCAAGCTTTTCATCTAGAGAGCCAGCCAGCAACAATCTGAAAGCTAATTCAATATCCTGGGCTACCTTTTCCTTGCGGTCCCCAGTAATTATGGCGGAACAAGCAGGTCAGCACTAATGGAGAACCTGACACCAGATTTCCTGAAGGATAGATTCATTTCTGGCATTCATATACATAGAGGACAAGATTACTTATATTCTTAAAGTTCAGCCAATGCTACATTACAATGGAACATTATTTTCAGAAGGAAAGCTAAAACAGGATGGGAAAGTTCCAAGAGGCAATAATTCAGGGCAGGAGTTCATCATGAATGAAAGCTGGGAAAAATAGAAGTATAGAATGGTGACACAAAATCTGGCAAAACCCTTCTATATTGCAAAGTAGGCTTGTGCAATCTGGGCAAACCTTGACCCGTTTCGGTGTACTGGTTTTCAGTGGGGGTCCCAATACAATTTTGGGAGCCTCCCGAATTTGGGAGAACAGATATCTGTTTCAACTCTGGGGTGCCTAAAGATCTGTTTTCCATCAGCCTATTATTGGGGGGGGGGTCTTCCTAGACTCCTCTTCCCATCATTTTAGGCATTTAAGCAGTTCTATTCTAGAGGAGAGGTGCTTGACTGCAGGCAGGCTGTTGGGCCTGTGGCTTCTGTAGCTTCAGGGGTTGTGGGTTGTGGTGGTGTGCAGGGATCTGTGTGATTTTCAGTGCAGGTCTCAATGCAAGGCAACAGTTCAATATCCAAAGTATATAAATATAATATAATATTCAGGCATGAAGGACAACACAATACATTCCAGGTAACCAAGTGCGCATACTTGCGTTTACAATGAACGTGAATCGAGCCGCGTGACAAATCCGCTAATGAAACCAAAAGTCCAGGAAAATCCGAAGGAATCCCAAGTATAATGCGGTGTCACTGGGCAGTGTTTGCAAAAGGTCCCAAAATGTTCAATAAAGAGCCAAATGCTCAAGTCCTTATCCTGTAGGCAAGAATCCAAAGATGCGATAGGACCTAGAAAGGGAGCCGAATCACTCCCTGTAGATTAAAACATTCACCAGGGGCCAACGGGCTGGCGGTGCCAGAATGGATTGGGGCCACGTTGTTCTCCGTTTCGCTCCCGGACTGAGCTTTTTCAAGACCACTGATGTGATGTATATGCCTTTTATCCTTCAGATATGGACCTCCGGTAATTACATCACTGGCCTTGAAAAAGCTCCGTCCAGGAGCGAAACGGAGAACAACGTGGCCCCAATCCATTCTGGCACTGCCCAAAAGATATTAGACTCTAATATTGAATTTAAACCAGAAGTTTTCCTGCTAAATTTAACCAATGGGAAAATGGAGACAAATAAGGACAAAATACTATATTATACTGTATATCAGCGGTGGCCAGGATGGTTCTGGCAAGGAAGTGGAAAAAGGAGAATCCACCAGATTAATTAAATTAAATGAACTTACGGTTCTGGATACATTAAAAAGTATAGTAAATAACCAAAAGCTAATAAACAATAAATTGGCAGCCGGTACGAGCTTACTTGAAAGAAACAAAGATCCAATAATATTAGAATTTTTTGAAGGAACGAAGACCACTGGACTTGTAAACAGACGAAAGAACAAACTTTGAAAGCAAGCAAATTCCCCTGTTGACCTGACTGGAAGATCAACTGTTATAACTATCTTTATTCTTTTTTTTCTCTACCCTATCACTCCCGTCCTTTTCTTCCCTCCCCATCTCTTTCCCCTACTTCCCCACCTTCTTTTCCCTATTCTTACCTTTTTCCCTTACCCCTATGCTTTTATTACTTTATGTTAAAAAAAACACAATAAAAATTATTTAAATCAAACAAGGGCAGGCAATAGAGTAGTCCAAAATTATTTAAATCAAACAAGGGGTATTTAGGAGGGGGAAACATCTAGTGGTGCATTTTATGTGGCTGGACAGTTAGGACCTTTTACCTCCACGGTTGCTAGGCCAATGCCATGTACGGCATACTAAACCAGCCCCAGATTATAATTCTGTCAGTGTAGATCCTCCCCTGAATATTCTTAAAGAGGACACTTCTCTGGGAATCTCCAGTGTGACTCTGTGCTCAACAAATAGATGGAACACAATGGGCAGTTCTTTGGCTGGTGGGAAGTTGGAGAATGGAAACATGAAGTGATGCCGGAGGCCCCCCTAGAAATTATTTTTTAAAAATTAATAGCAATTAAACAGAAAGATATATGTATCAATGCAGTGGTTCTCAACCTTTCTAATGCCATGACCCCTAAATAAGGTTCCTCATGTTGTGGTGACCCCCAATCATATTTTCGTTGCTACTTCATAAATAATTTTGCTACTCTTACAAATTCTAATCCAAATATCTAATATGCAGGTCAAAGCGAAGGGGGCGGGGCCAAAGAAGAGGGCTGTGCGACCCCTCCTAAATGGCCAATTGTTCACCGCCCCCTTAAAGGGGTTCACTGCCCCCCCAAATTCCCCTGAGCCTCTGACCGCCCCCTTGGATCGTCTCACCGCCCACCAGGGGGCAGTACCGCCCAATTTGAGAATCAGTGCTCTAAGACTAAGGTTCTCTTGGCTTTAAAAAATAGCATTTTTACTGGGGTTTTGTGTGGTTTCCAGGCTGTATGGCCGTGTTCTAGAAGCAGGATCCTCTGAAGATGGCAGCCACAGATGCAGGTGAAATGTCAGGAGGAAATGCTGCTAGAACACAGCCATGCAACCTAGAAACCACAAAAAAACCCTCAATGAATCCAGCCATGAAAGCCTTCAACAACCCATAGCATTTTAAATTTGCATTTTCCCATTTTTGTGGGAGTTCTGGGATCCTAACCTGAGTGAATATGGCAAGTTGACTACACATTAACAGAAGTCCAAAACATCACACTGTGGCTGTCAAAGAGCATGGGCAAAGGCTTTGCTCAAGGAATGACTTTATATGCATCCTTCCCACACAAAGTCCATTATAGAATCAATTTGCACCAGCCCTGAGGTCTGAAAGCTGCATTTCTTGCTCTTCAAAAGCACATTGTCACCAAACCACCAGGCTTTCCTTTTGTTCTTTGTCTTGAAGTGTAAAACTCGCTGTCAGAATTACATCTTGTGACTAATACTGCCCTTATCTCACAGGGAGATACCAATTATTTTGCAAAGCAAACATTCCGAAGGACAATCTTCATAAAGCTCCAGCGTTCAAGTTGCAATTAAAACTTTGCATTATTGATGAAACACACGCACATGGCATCTTTTTCAATGATTCATTAAATCCCATTCCACCGACCCTGTTAACGGGGTTACTATCCTACGTGTGGGACACAATGGCAAGACCGAAGGGGGATTTAAAACTACAGCAATGGTTATACTGGCCAGCACTGGGGCTTTTAAATGAGACATTCATCTTTGGTTCATGCAGAAAGGAAAGGTTACCAAAGCAGTCTTCTCTGAGAAGCAGTTCCAATTTTATAATTCAAAATAAATAATCAAAATTATTGTCTTAGATTCTCAGCACAAAGGAAGGTTTCAGACGATTCTAAGCTGTCATAGTGTGAGTTTACTTGATGTTTGCTTTTCTTTTCAAAATAAATTATTGCAATGGAATTTTGTTCAAATCAGAAATATTATAACATAAAATGTTAACATGCATTCAAATATAATTAGAAAATATAACACATGCAAATGGTGATCAGTAGGGTTGTGCATTTGTGTAGAATCACTATTCATTTTTGCTTGTTTGAACTAGAAGCCCCCCGTTCCCGTTTTCGCTCACCTACTGAAAGTAGGCGCATTTCCAAATGGAAAACACGTGTACGAAAACACAAAATTTTTCAGCTCATTGGCAGCAATTGGGTTTTAAAAAGCACCCATTATGAGGTGGGACTTCCCACAAGCTCCCCTTCCATATCCTTAATTTACACCTGGATTTTTAAAAGCCTGGATCTTTTCCTTTTGCAAAGGAGGAGACCGGGTTTAATGCTGTTCTACTCTAGAGGAGAAGCAGGGTGTGACTTGGCTTTGAGGCTTTTGCAGCACCAGGTCCTGTCTCCCCAAGAGAGAGGCTGAGGGAGGGAGGAAAGAAGGGAGGGAGGAAAGAAGGGAGGGAAGGGGAAGCTCCTTGGCTGTGTGCACTTACACTTGTCCTCCTTCTATTGACACAAGCTGGAAGCCTGGCTGTTACTGATGCTAAAGTTTTCCATGTTGGTGGTAGAGGAGGAGGAGGACGAACCTGGGATGATTAAGGATACCTCTGTTTCTGGGATTGTTTGTTTGTCCTTCTCTAGGCTCTTGCAGCACTGGGTCCATCTCCCCGAGAGAGAGGCTGAGGACGGGAGGAGCTCCTTGACCCTTGGTTGCGCATTTCAAGTAGGCCCAGAGAAGGAAGAGCCAATGACCTGGAGCTCCATCAAGTTAGGAGCGCCACGTAGTCATGATAGCAGAGAGAGAGAGAGAGAGAGAGAGAGAGAGAGAGAGAGAGAGAGAGAGAGAGAGAGAGAGACTGTTATTGGGTCCTGCTTGCTTTCGTGTCGAGCCGATTTTCGTACTGAGAGAAGGCTTTCTATTTCGTGCTCCCAAAGGGAATGAAAGGAACGAAAAAATGAATGTCCAAATGAAATCGAGTTTCACGCAGAACTCTAATGATCAGGAACAAATGCAATTGACCAAGCATGCAGATTTAGTATGGAAGAAAGTTGATTCATATATCACAACCAAAAGTGAATGGCATCATCAATTTATACAGATCTTCATACAATTAAAAATCATATAGTCAAGCCTTTTGGAGAACACCTTCTATATTTGATCTATTTATTTATCTATTTTCATTTGCTTTCCTACTTATTACATTTTAGGCCATCTTACTTCTGGTACAGGAGCCAAGATGGCTTACAACCAATTAAAATGAAATGTAACTTACTTGACACAAAAGTTTATAAAAATAATAAATCCGAAATCCTTAAGTGAGCAATGCCATTGAATCATAGACCTGGAAGTCCTTCCTAATGTTTAGGTGATTTTTTTCCTGCCGTTTGAACCCCTGACTCCATTGTATCCTAGTCTCCGGAACAGCAGAAAACAAGGCTTTCCCCTTTCTCCTTAATGGGACATCATTTCCAATATTTAAACATGGCTCTCCTGCGCCTTCTGTGAACACATTCTTGAATTGCTTTGGCCAAAACTGGACACTGGATTATGCCAGATGAGATCTGACAAAAGCTTGTAGAGTAGGAATATGACTCCCCTCGATCTGGACACTAGTCTCCTATTGATACAGATGTTGGCTCCTGTTCTGCTTGGGCTCTCCCTAGACTCCTAAATCCCTTTCACACAAACTATTTCAAGCCAGGTGTTCCCCATCCCATATCTGTGCATTTCATGTTTTTGTGCATCGGTATAGTACCATCCATTTCTCTCTGTTCACATTCATTTTGTTATTTTTGGCCAATTGGCTCTCCCTAATCTGTGACGGTCATTTTGGATTCTGATCCTGTCTCCTCAAGCATTAGCTAAAGGTAAAGGTGTCCCCTTGACATAAAGTCTAGTCATGTTTGAATTGCTGATATGCAAATCCCCTCTCGTGAAGACTAAATGTGTGGTGATAACTACAATCCCAGTGAGGAGAGTCCTGAAGCCGGAACGCCCTGATGAAGCTTTAAAACTACGCGAAACGGCCATTTTGGCAACGTCCTTGTACCTCCAGCCATTGGCGCCTTTCCAGCCGGCGACCTTCCAGCCAGCTCTTTTCCAATCGGCTTCTCCCAGGACCTTGTCTTCTGTTTGTGTGTTACCATACTCCAAACTTTTTCCTACGTGCTTATTTGGATTTACACCTGCGTTGACTTTTCCCATTGAATGTGCTTTGGGACTTATGATTTGTGGACACCATACAATACCTATTAATGTTTATACTTGATCATATGTTTATTTGTATATGCCTCATACTTCTTATATGTCCATTGAGGACCACTGACATTGCTTATGACACTATGAATACATTTTGATACTTTTGTATATATTTTGTTGTTGCATTATTAGCTTATTACGCCGCACGTATATCCAGCTCTAGAATATCCAGATCTTTAGCTTTGCTGTGTTTTAGTTCACTGACAGTGAGCAGCTGTGTGTTGCAAGTGTTGGCTTCTTTAAGCATTACCTATCACCAGTCGGTGACAAGGAATTGGTTGTTGCCTCTGTATCAGAAGTTTGTTTCCATTGGATTCAGGATGCTTTTCCACCAAGAAATCAAAAGATGTGAGGATATATTGCTTCCTTACTTTTTCTCATTTATTCACTTTAATGTTGGAGAAAATGTGACCTTAAGTTGGACTGGACTTTACAGGCCTGCTTGGAAAGGACTGCCCCAAGATGTACTTCCAAAGGATACATGCCAAACCCATGTTTCCACATGGAACAAGGAAAGAGGTGGTTAACAGCAGTGGAGGTGGTGCTTTTAATGAACACTAGTGAGCAGAGGGTCAGCAATTACACTGTATAATTTCAGTCAATGTGTTAATTAGGGCGAATACAGGATGGCAGGACCTAACTTATCCAGAGAATTAAGAAGAAGGGAGAGGAAAGTATACATGGTAATATGCCAAGTGAACCTTTCTCTGCCATTGTGCGTATTTTCGTTCTAAGATATGTAGATAGCTAATAAGTAAGTGGAATGCTAGTTAATGCTAGTATTAAGGGGAGAAATGCATCAGAGGTCCTCACAAAGCTTCCCCTAATAATAACCAAGACATAAAGAGGAGCAGAGAGAGAAAAAGCACCATGGGTGCATTTCTTTTCTTCTTTTTTGATATTGCTACCATCTAGACAATTGGTGAGTCTCGAGAGAGAGAGAGAGCTGACTGTGTCCCTTCTCCTCCTCTCTTGTGGTATGAGCTTGAGACTTCAATTCTTCTCCATAATTGTGAGTGGAGAAATGCATATATATGGGTGATAGATTTCCCAAAATGACTCAAGTGGGGGGAAAGGAGAGTTTGAGTCATTTTGAGTCATTTTGGGAAATCCATCACCCATATATATATATGTATTTCTCCACTCTCAATCATGGAGAGTTGAAGTTTCAAGCTCATGCCACAAGAGGGAAGGAGAATAGACACAGTCAATCAGGCCTCTGATTGGCTGAGAGAGAAACTTCAACTCCCATCATGACCCAGGAGGGAGCACAGGGCTCCTTCAATGCCTGTGCTGCACAAAGTGCTGCTGGGAAAGCGAGTTCCCATTTGCCTTAAGCAGCTGGGGGGAAGGGCCTTTGGGAAGGGATGGAGGAGACTGCCAGGGAAGAAAGCAAAGGAGGAGCCACAACTTTCCAGATTTGTGAGACTATCCTGAACACACACTGCTGCCTCCACCTCAGGTATTTATTTATTTATTTATTATTTACTTTATTTATATTCTGCTCTTCTCACCCCGAAGGGGACTCGGAGCAGATTACAGGTACACATACTTAGCAGACAATCCCTGCTATTTCCACATACACACATATAGACGAACAGAGGCAAACTCTGGCCACCATGAAATAAATAAAGCTGATGAACAGGCCTCATCTCTCAGCATTCCTCAGCATTCCCAGCGTCCCTTGTTGTTCCTTCCACATTCCTCAGCGTTCCTGGAGTTCTTTAATGGCCTCATAATTCAGTCAAAATTTGCCTCCCCACTTTATGTGGTACCTTTATCTCCTACTTGACAGATGCAAAGGTCGACAGCAGGCTACGCTTAAAGGTCGAGCACCCACCTCGACCCGGGCAGCCCTCAAACTCATGACCTACTGATCAGCGAGATGTTATGCAGCTGACACTTAGCCAGCTGCGCCACATTCCGGTGAGTGCCTCTCAGCCCCAATGTTCCCCATTAGCCCCCATTTGCTGAAAAGACATGGCTGTTGTGATCTATACCAGCTAAGGGTTCGGCTGCCCCACACCCGGCTCATCTTCATGGATTCGGCAACCGAATCCACCAAAGAATCCGGTACAAAAAAACCCAAAATTGTGCACACCCCTAGTGTGCACATGAAACTGCCTTTTAAAGTACCATTTGAATTCGGGGATCAAATCATATTAAAAACTTAATGAGCGATGGGGAATAAGACTACTCCCCCCCCCCCAAATGTGGTCATTTTCTGCCCAGCATCAAAGTGGGCCATGCTGGTTGCAAGAATAGCCTCACTTCAGCAACACTCTTTGGACAGCGCAACCATAATGAGAGTCTGTGCTTGAATTCTCTGCAGGAGACTTGGATAATGAAGATTCCTCTGCAGGCTTCAAATTTTATTATGCATTTAGGAATAGGAGAAACTGACAGAAAAAGAAAATCTATTTACAAACACACTAGAAATAAAGAAGCAGGGTAGTATTTTCTACAGGTTTACTGAATTATTCCATGAATTCCCAGTCTTTTAACAGTGTCCCAAAATGGAGTATTTAACATCTCCCATAAGGGTAAGTGGTAACACTATGCACCACGCTTTTTGTTCCTGGGTTATCAATGTCATTTCCTAATTGGTTCGATCATCAAAACATGATAGAGTCTCAAACAATTCAACATAGATAGTGGCAGCCACAAAAATGAAGTTTCTGGAGTAGAACAACTACTTTCAAAGTAAGGACCGCACAATTAAACAGGAAATAACACTTTCAAGCCAGAAATATACAAGTTCTCTAATTATTAACATATATGTAAGCTAGTTGTGTAGCCAGGAATACTACAGATGTGAGATTAAATCCTAAGGACCACATTTAAGATTGGCAGATGTGGTTGTGTCCAGGCACATTCCTGATAGCCTGATACACCATTTGCCAGAAGGAGAAGAAGGAGAAGAAGGCCCCAGTGTCAACTCTGCAGCCTCAGAAGAATTCATCATTTCCCAAACAGGTTGTCACAACCCTGTAAGTAACAGCCTAAGCTGGCTCCAGCCTTCCTTTGAGCCTTCCCACTGCCATGACAAATGCCCTAAAAGCAGTCGTATTCGCTCGTGTTCTGCTTCTGATGCCACAGGAGGCTCCTGGGAGTTGGGGCAAGGGGCACGCTTTGAATCTTCACATGCCAAGACGAGGGGGGAAAATCAATTCCAATGCCCAGAGGAAGAAATTACCGCCAGAGAAGGTCACTCACCACTACAAGTTTGCTCTATTATCATGTCACCTTGGAAAGAATCCTACAAAAATTAGACAAGTCTGGAAGATGATCGCTAAAAAGCTTAAAATAACTCGGGCTAATGCAAAAGATACCCAGATGGGCTAAATCTTCATCCAAGAAGAAATGATAAAGATTTTGGTTTGTGATAAGGTTGTGTCTGTGTCACATCTACTGAAATGATGGGTCGCATTGCAATACCGCGATAACACAAGTGGTTGCCATTATTAGCACAACCTCACACTCCTTACTCATCTGACATCCCAATTCTCAGCATTTTGTCCACCACTCTCTTGGCCACCATGAAGCATTGCTACCAGGGAGGAAAGGCTGTAACAGAAACAGCAACAATGGAGTGTATAGGGAAATTGTGTACTGAAACATTGTAAATTGGAAGGTTTCCTCACAGCGTTCTGGACTTAAATAGCAAGCTTGCTAATTCAATGCTGTATTACGGCTTACAACATGAATCCAACATGAATTCTGCAAAATGGCCGAAATCTTATCCATTTTCGTTTCAAATTTCAGGTGCCCCCCCCCCCCATCCATTTTTGAGAAGATTCTAGGAGATTGGGAGGGGGACCTTTTGAATTCATAATTTGGGATCCAGAGTTCCATTTCAGGAAGATTCAGTCCATTTGCGCCAGTGGGAAAACCGGTGAGGCTCGTATTTCCGTCATATGGGTGGCGGAATAGGCTGCTGGTGCTGGAGTACACACACACAAACTGCAAAAAAGGTAAGTAGATAGGTAGGGCTGTCACTTCAAATTTCAAAAGCAATAAAAGTTTCTTTTTTAAAAAAAACCTAGTATTTATTTATTTATTTATTTAAAACTTTTATACCCCGGCCTTCTCACCTCCGAAGAGGGACTCAGACCAGCAAACAGCAAGTATTCAATGCTAACATTTAAAATCTAAAAACATCATAAATTTACAATAAGATTTAAAATAAAATACAATACCATGAATACATTTAAAAAGCTTTTCGCCAAAGTAAAATCAAGTCCAACTTCATCCATATATTTAATCCGTATCAAGTGGTTGGCGTCTTTAGTCGCTTCGCGATCTCCTCCTTCATTCTGCGAAGGCCTCATTGCACAGCCACGTTTTCACCTGCTTCCTAAAAGTCAGGAGGGAGGGGGAAGAACTAATTTCATTTGGGAGGTAATTCCACAGCTGGGGGGCCACCACAGAAAAGGCCCTGTCCCTCGTCCCCACCATACGCACCTGCGAAGGTGGTGGGACCGAGAGCCGGGCCTCTCCAGACGATTTTAGCGCTCTTGACGGTTCATAGAGGAGATGTTGCAGCCTGGACCTGGAGGATCCCTCAGTAAACCACCACGAAGCAGCCATGATTAAATGCCTTATTTAGAATAGGTAGAAAAAAGGAAAGAGATAAAAATATAGTCCACTGATGCTCCCAGCATCCAAGTATTGCAGCACAATAGTTCTTAAAGAGTTCAAAAATCCAATAAATGAAGAAATAGTCTTGAAACCTCAATGGGCTTAAACCCAGGATAAGTCCTTGGCAAACGAGGGCTTGGCTGATTACTTGAGTACCGTGATGTGGAGGCGCTGCGGCCTGGTCCTGAACTTGAGTTCCGTGGAGCTTGCAATGGAAGCTTAACATTGGCGCACGATGCCGAGCACCAACGGGGACCAACTTAAATAGGCCCCCCAATGTTTTGGTCTCGGAGGCGCTGACTTCGGCGTAATAGTTTCTCAGGAACAGTTTGTGGGCCAGACCTTCCCAGGCCTCCCTCGGCAGGCAAATCTGAAGAAGAGGGGGGAAGCGAGGCTTTGCCTTCCCAGCGCTCCTTATCAGTTTGGAAAGAGAGAAGGCTGCATCTGGCCTTGATTGCTGGCTGACTCGGAGGCCTCTGCAAAGGTTCTCTCTCAGACTGGGCTGATGACTGGGATTTAACATGGCTTCTATCTGGCTTGGTTATGGAGTCAGGCTGAGGCATGACAGGAGAATACATTTGGACAGGTAAACTGGGCCGGAACCGTATAGGGTTTTGTAGGTCAACACCAGCACTTTAAATTGTGCTCGGAAGCTAATTGGCAGCCAGTGGAGCTGGTGCAACAGGGGAGTTGTAGTACAGTTTACAGAGTAAAATAAAATAAAAACACTCAAAATGCCTTTCAACTTACAGCCCCCTCCCCTCAAACGCATGCCTGCCCACACCTCCCTAGAACAATTTGGAAGCAAAAGTTGGAATAAGAAGACAAGATAAGAATGGTGTCAAAAGAAAAATAATTTATTCAGTTTAATTTACAAAATGCTAGTGCTAGCACTCTGGATCCTGAGTCACAGGCAGCAGCACTGCACAGGGACAGAAGGAAGAGAAGAGAAATGAACAGGTTTACACATTCTCTCCCCAACACACCATCAGTCACAAAATGGAAGTGCTCTGTGCGGGCTCTATATACCCAGCTTGGCCAAAAGTCATGTGATCCACTTATTTCTGATTGGCTATGGCTAGGCTAGCAAGAAAATTGTGCGCAGCTGCACTTGTCAATCATCATTATGCCAACAGCCACCAAGCCCCTGGTGTGGCAGAGAAATATCATCATGAAAAATCCAAATCAGCAAATCTTTTTTGAATTTAGCCAAAAGATTCGACAGCTCATGTTTTTTTTTTCCATTAAGGCTTCGGATAGGTCCTTCCCAGTTTGCATTTTGGTGGTTCGTCTTCTGAATCGCTGAAATTATCCAGAATCTAAATTGACCTCCAGAATTTCACACACCCCTAGAATCCAACACGTATTGGAAATGCCTTTATCGATACATTCCAACAATTCACGGATGAAAACTGAGAGCTATAGTCAAGCAACATAATAATACGAGATGGCAAAAAATATTAGCAAGGAGGAAGAATAGACAAAGCTGCAATAGTCAGCTGACTAAGAAGGGTAAGATTCTGCCCCCACTCCCCCAGGATGAATTAACCCAGTGCAAACTATTTTTCACTTTGAACTCAATTTGCAGAAATTAATATAAGCTGATTACAAAGGAGGAAAGTGAGATAAGTTACAGAAGAATAGGACACTTTAAAGGGAGCTGAAACATTGGCTATTTTCTGCGTAACAGGAGTCCGGGAGGGATTATTTTAGGTAAAAATGCTTGATTATCTAACCCAGAATTGTCTGGGTTTACAGCCTTTTTAATGGTTGAGGCAGAAGAATGTTCAGTGGGTATTTTAAAAAAATTGCAAAATGTATTGAATGTGTTTTTAATTCCTGTTTTAATTAGACCGTATATTTTATGGGTTTTTAAAAAGTGAACAATGTATGTGAGGCTGTGGTGGTGTAGTGGGTTAACCCGCTAACAGGGGCGGTCCTACAAGATAGGCCAAGTAGGCGGCCGCCTAGGGCGCCATCTGGGAAGGGGGCGCCATCCTGGCCCTGCCGATGTTCCTCAGACATTTACATTTACATTGGGATCCTAATTTTGGACTTATGGGAGACTCCTATGGATTATGAGTCGGGTGATAGGTAATATATTCTGATTTTGATGCATTTACATTGCATTTCTTGTTGATTATTATACAGTTCTGCTTAATATTGTCATACAATATAATACAAATACAATATAACAATAGAATAATGATATATTTTATATTACATGTAATATTACAAACAATATTGCAGTATAGTGGTATTGTACAAAATAGTAATATATAATATTTTATTTTACTTTATTTTAGGTTATTTGAGTTTTATAGGAGTAATGAAAATATTTAGTAGAGGATAATTTTATTTAAATAAATAATGTTATTATTTTATAATAATAATATAATAGAATGTTACATTATATTATAATGTCAATATATTATAATATAATTATATTGTAATGTAGTATAATATAATTATGATATAATATAGTATGAGTATGGTATAATATATTGTATATACATTGATACAATATAATACTACTAATGGTATTGTGATATTATAATTGTATATTTGTTTTACATGGGGGGCGGCAAAATAATGTTTTTGGGGGGGCACCAAAATAATGTTCGCCTACCATTTAAAATTACCTTAGACCGCCCCTGCCCGCTAAGCTGCAGAACTTGCTGATCAGAAGGTCGCAGGTTCGAATCCATGAATGGGATGATCTCCCGCTGTTAGCCTCAGCCAACCTAGCAGTTCGAAAACATGCAAATGTCAGTAGATCAATAGGTACCGCTTCTGTAGGAAGGTAACGGCACTCTATGCAGCCATTCCGGCCACATGATCTAGGCCAGCTCTTCATCTGGAAGGTGTCTACGAGCAACGTCGGCTCTTCAGCTTAGAAATGGAGATGAGCACAACCCCCAGAGTTGAACACGACTGGACTTAATGTCAAAGGGAAACCTTTACTATATATTTTTTTAAAAAATGTAACTTAAATTGAAAGTTGTTTTTAGTCCCACATCTAGAAAGCTGGAATAACATAATAATATGCATAATAATAATAAGTAAACAAATAAACAAACTCTGATGAAAGAGTCAGGGAAATGGCATTTCTTTTCAAACCAAAAATCTGGCTCATGACAGAAGCTATGTCCAGATTATACCAAATGTATACTATTCGTTTGCTTTCCCTGCTTCTTTTTCCCCCTACCCTTTTTACAATAACATTACAAATATATATACCTCTTCTGTTAGGAAAACACTGGTTTCTGCTGCTTGACTTCCTAGCTGCAAATAGCAACATGGAGGGAGGGGGGTGAGACACATTATGACAGAATCCATATTCTATACTGCCACTGGCTTTCCGGAATTCTGTACATTTGTTTCATAAATCACCCTAAATCAGTGTCCCTTGCCATGCCCTGTGGTCCAGCAAGTGTCGCAGCCCAGTGGGAAAACATACGCTTTGACACTAATGGAAGGTTTTGCCAGTGGCTGCTAATGCCGAGATTATGACTTTCTTGTATCCCTCCGTTTCAACACAGGGCGTAAAGAGGTAGGAAGAAGACAGCATGATCCCTTTTCCCTCTTGAAATCTTCTAGCAGGTGCAAAAATGTGTGTCGCCTGAAGTACATAAAACAATGGGTAGGCAGACTGGAGTCGCACAATTTCCATATGCTCTAAAAGAAGCAGATAATGCACATTATGCACACAAAAGCACAAGCAGCACAAGTAGATGAGCACTGGCCATTTTCAGGAGGAAACAACATTAGTGCACATCCCCTCTTGCTATTGAAAAATCAGCCCACCTTAACAATATGAATTACATAAAATATAAATTGTGAATATGTGGCTTCATTAGAAAATATAGCCAGCCACATAATCATTTCTAACTTCCCAAAAAGTAACCCTCCACAAATTTCATTTGGATGTTGCTTCACCACACCACGGACTCCAAGGAACAATGCTCCAAATCACCTTAACCACCTAACAAGCCCACATACACCTCACAGCAGAACAAACCAGAGGACACGGAAGTTGCCCAATGCCCTCTTTTGTCCTCTTCCTGGGAACATTGCCTCATCTATAGCCCCTATCCCAGGGGTGCTCATTAGGTAGCTCGGGAGCTACTAGTAGATTTTCGGCCCTCTTCCAGGTGATCTTCCAGCCGGATGGGGCGCTCCTGCCATACGCGTGCACACCCTGCGCGCACACGCACTCTTGCTTCTGGCTTTTGCTCTTGCAGTGCTTCTTTCGCCTGCGGGGCATTGCAGGAAGAAGGAAGCACGAGGCGGGGCCTCTGGAGGGAACACCCTGCCTCTCTCTCGTCCAGAGGCAGCTGTGCAGCCTCCGTTGCCGGCGAGACAGGCAGGGCGGAGCACTCCCTCTGGATGCCCCGCCTCGTGCTTTCTCCTTCCTGCAATGCCCCGCAGGCGGAAGAAGCGCTGCGCGGGCGGAAAACAGCAGCAGGAGCACGCGTGGTGGCAATAGCGTGCGGCGGCAGGAGCGCACAGCGGTGGGGGCAGGTAGATCTTTTGGACGTGGTTGCTTTAAAAGTAGCTCGCATGCTGAAAACCCTATCCAGACTCCCTCTGGGAATCCTCCATTGTATGTAATTGAATCTTCTTTGTTTAGCTGGCATTGGCCCATAGAACCCACCAACCACTCATCAAACTGCATTCAGACAAATGCACCACTTTCTGAAAAGAACTCACAACAGATAAAATCTTCAACCTGAGCAATGGCAATTTATTACATTTCCCACATTACGTCTGGTTGGCCCAGAGGAAGAAGCAGACTCATGCCTCCTCCAATGAGGCTGTGGATAGTAGCCAGGATCTTTCAAGACCAATAGAAAGCCAGTGTGGGAATTGTCATGTGTTCTGTATTATTATAAATAACCCATGTTTTCACAGTTGGGAATGTATGTCAGTACTTGGAGCACTAGCTCTGCTAAAATCGTCTTTGGTCACTAAAAATGAAAGACCTCTGCTTTCACCTTCTAGCTGTATATGTCATGATTTGGCCTTTTGGAAGCAGCTGGGGTGCATTGGGTTTCCGAACCCATGATTTATTGGAGCTGAAATCACACAACACTCTAACTGGAGATCTGAGTTATCCAAAAATAATGGCAGTGACACTTTTGCTACCTCTTGATCATATACAGCCTCCAACCCAATTTGGCAGGGATCATCCTGATTAGTCCTCTGTCAATTAACTTACAAAGGTGGACAGAAGAAGAGAGCAAGGAATCTTGTGCTTCCCAACAGGCTCAGGCAAAAGCAAAGTGCCGCAGCCTCTCCTAGTCTGTCTGTTCTTCCCATTAATAACCTTTCCCATTTTGAACATTCTGCCACGTTGTTTGGCCCTACCTGTCCCAGTTTTCATCTGTGAAACGCTGGGAGATATGCAGCCTCATAATGGCTACAGTGGTATTAATTCATTTTGTACACAGTTCCCGTTTGTGTTGATTTCTCTTTATTCTCTTGTGATGCCTTCTCCCAGACTCTCTTGAGAGATTCAGCAATCCAGACTTCCTTCTGAAGACAGTGAGAGAGAGAGAGAGAGAGAGAGAGAGAGAGAGAGAGAGAGAGAGAAAGGGGGGGGGAGAAAGCCCTGACAGGCTTAAAAGGCTTGTCCAATAGGCCTCGCAACCAGTTTTGCTGAACCTTCTCTAATGTTATTTTCTGACTTAATCCTGTGCTTATTTTGATATTTCTCACACAGTGACATGTCAGCTGACACACCACGATCTCTGTGGTCTTTAAGTAACAAGCTGTAAAAGAAGCCAGACTACTGGATAACACTGCCAAGTAGATAAACCAGTCATTTAATGCCGGTGTCATGTAATTCCCTTCTAATGCAGTCAAGCCCAATTCAAGGAAGTTTAGATCCATAAACTCTCTGGAGACCTATGACACTCCGCACTAAGAGCTCTCCGCTGACAGTGGCAAAGCCAATCAGACCTAGCGCAGCAGCCGCTATCTCTGAGAAAATAATAAACAGCGTCTGGATGCGTACCGAAGGCTTTGGGGGAAGTCGGCTGACAAGCACAATAGGGAAAGGCTGCTATTAGAGATCTGAGGAGAGCATCCTCTCTGTCATGCTCCCTCCGCAAACACTTTTGCCTCCGGGCGAGTGTCCGAACCCTTACAAAGATACTTCCGTAAAAAGAAGACCAAGGATAACAATTTAAACTGATTTTTATTCATGGGGAAATGGAAAACAAATACATTTCAAATTATGCTTATGTCAGGGAGTGCCGTATTATTTCTGTTATGAACCTCAGTTGTTTCTTGACTCTACTTTTTTTTCACCAAAATTTTCCAATTTTTTTTCAATCAGAAAAACCCATTCATTGCCCCCTCGCCCTCCAATTGCTCCTATTTGACAGGAGGGACAATCAACCATGGTACATTATGCTTGCAGTTTTAGTTCCTTATAAAATGTTCCTGTTTCACACTCCTGCATCACTTTCCTTCTTTGTCCTTGGCTTACTTCAACTGCTGCAAACTGAATTCAAAGTGCCAAATAGTTCACACTCAGTTCACTTAACGGAGGAGAGCTGAATTTAGCCCTTCCCAGTAGACTCAGGCAACGGTAAACTGCTTCTTCTCATTAATACTTCTTTCCATTTTGGCCACACTTTGATGTCGCTTGACCACACTTGTCTTGGTTTTCACTTGCAAAACGTTGGAGGGAATGTCACTAAATGACACATCCCAAAAACAGCAGCATTCCAACTATGCCTCTCCAGTAGACATCCTCTTCCACACAGCCCTGTATCCCAGAATATCAAGGCAGAAAATCCCACATTGTCTGAGTGTGGACTCAGATAACCCAGTTCAAAGCGGATATTGTGGGATATTCTGCCTTGATATTCTGGGCTGTGTGGAAGGGCCCAATGAGATTAAAATACAATAGTTGAATCTAGAATGGAAGGCAACTGAGGGAAAAAAGGTATTGCGCAGATAGGAAAGAGAAACTGGGCCATTTTAGAAGCTCCTGGAAAAGTGGGCTCTGTTCTTATCAAGTTGGAAGGTATGCAGTCACCAGCTTCCGAAGACAGGGGGACACCCAACATTTAATAAATATTCTTATATAAAAGCATAAATAGAAGAGGAGGGAAAGATCATCCATGATAGAGAGAAGAATCTCTCTCACAACATCAGCAGACTCCATGATGCAAGTTGCTTCTGGTTTCATCTATGAGAGTTTCATTGATGCTGGCAATCATGATATCACCACTAAATCAAGGAGTTTTGAAATGGTTGAACAGAATCTCTCCAAAGCTTTAAGTGCTCTTACTGCCTCTTACAGGGAAAACCAGCTGATTCCTAATCCATCTAAAATGCAGACGTTTGCTTTTCATCTTAAGAACAGGCAAGCATCCTGAGCCCTGAGGATTACCTGGGAAGGAATCTCACTGGAGCATTGCAGCACACTTAAATACCTGGGAGTTACTCTGGACCATGCCCTGACTTCCTAGAAGCACTGCTTGAATATCAAGCAAAAACAGGATGCTAGATATAATATCATACAAAAGCTGATTGGCACAACCTGGGGATCACAACCAGACACAGTGAAGACATCTGCCTTTGCACTTTGCTACTCTGCTGCTGGATACGCATGCCCAGTGGGAAATACTGTACATCTCACCACCTTAAAACAGTGGCCCTTAAGGAGACATGCCCCATCATTACAGGATGTCTACTCCCGACACCACTGGAGAAATTATACTATTTAACCAATATTGCACCACCTGAAATGGAATGTTCATTTTCTGGGAGGTGCGGAGGTGCCAATGAATATGTGACAGCGTTTCAATAGGTTGCCACTATGGGATTATTTGCATAAAGGACTCTGATTGGCCAGCCTCAGAACTCCAACATTCTACGGCCTCAGACAGAGGGGATTGCTTGCCACTAAAATGGTATTTGCATAAAAGACTGATTGGCCATCCACATTTCAACATTCTAAGGTGACGCAGAGAGAAAAGGAAAGGCCTCAGGCAGTCAGGCACTGCGGCCCATAGCAGTGACGGATCAGGACCAAACTCGGCACACAGGGGCCCAATGTCCCACTTCACAACGCGACCCTCACTCAATGACCAATACAGACCAAAATTGGCACACAGAGCCCCCTTGACCCACTCAACACCCTGGTGCTGTTTCAAGGAGAATGGACCACAGATTATAGGACTTGAAATACCTTCACTCACCTTCCGAGACCGCGGCAACCCTCATCCAATGAATGATCAAGACCAAATGTGACACACAGAGCCCCCATGACCCACTCTACATCCTGGTGCTGTTTGGAGGGGGAAAGACCATGGCCGATGGGATTTGCAGTACCTTCACTAAGTTCCTGAGACCACTGTGAGCCACATTGACATCTGATAAGGAACAACCTTGGCACACAATGCCTTTATCAAATAACCCGGGCACTGCCAGGTCCCCAAGTGAGTAATAAATAAATAACAGACTCCATGGCTCTAGATAACCTCCAACATATTTTGTAGCCTTTAAAATTCTATGATTCTCTGTGGACTAATCTTTTAAGAGACTGGCACAGAGGAGACAAAGGGTACAGTAGATACTTTGTCTTCCTTCCTAGCATCTGGTTTTACCACACCAAGAAAAAAGCAGAACAATTACAAAGACATCCAGCCCTGTCATTCATTGCCAGCTTCCCTCATTTGGAGGTTTCGGGATATATTTATTGAGCTACTTTCTACAATCACAATGAAATAATGCCCACTGCTGAGCTTCACACAAGGCATGTTGATGCGGCTGAAAATACTGCATCAAGTGTCATCCTTAAGGACTGCACCAGTTGAAAAAATAAAATAAATCTTAGCCATTTGCTGAGGTCCCTCAGTGGCTTCATTTTTGATTGAAACATCCTTCCCAATGCAGCTATGCTGTGAAGTGCATACAATTGATCATCAGCATAGCGGTAACAAAAGTAGAGACCAGGAAAGGCTTTGTTTGCTCAACATCTGTTCATTTCTGAGAGACATAAACATGCTACTGAAGCCAACCCCTTTTCTGCCTTTATGCTGTGAGATGGTAAGTGAAGTGTAGAAGAGAGAGAAAGGACGGCTATCTCCTTAAAATTAAATGTTTTATTTACACACACATGCACAATCATCTATCACTAGCTCCGACTACTTTTTCTGGTCCAGTATGGACAAGCCCATAGATGTGGGTGAGAGAGAAAATGTAAAAAAAATGTATTTAAAAAGAGAGGAGGAAGAATGAGGTTTATGAAAGACAAAATGGAGAAAATAATTGGTCATTTGGGACCACAAGTTGAACATGAGTCAACAGGTAAGAAGGCCAATGCGCTTTGGTACTCGGCTACTCTGCTGCTGAATACACATACCCGGTGTGGAATACATCTCACTACATTAGAACAGTGGATGTGGCTCTTAATTAGAAATGCTGCATTATCACAGGATGTCTACACCCTACACCACTGGAGAAATTATACTGTTTAGCCGGCATTGCACCACCTGACATCCGTCAGGAAGTAGCAATCAGCAATGAAAGGACCAAGACATCTCTGGCCCATCCTCTGTTTGGATATCAGCCAGCACACTAACATCTTAAATCAAGAAATAGCTTCCTAAATTCTACAAATTTACTTGCAGAAACACCTCAGCAAGCGAGAGTCCAAAAGTGGCAGGCTAAAACCCAGAACATTAATCTATTGTTAATACCAAATGAGAGACTCCCTTCCGGGCATACAGAAGACTGGGCAACTTGGAAGGCACTGAACAGACTGCACTCTGGCACCACAAGATGCAGAGCCAACCTTAAGAATGGGGTCACAAAGTGGAGTCCATGACATGCGAGTGTGGAGAAGAGCAAACCACAGGCCACCTACTACAATGCGGTCTGAGCCCCGCCACATGCACAATGGAGGACCTTCTCATAGCAACACTAGAGGCACTTCAAGTGAGCTGCTTCTGGTCAAAGGTAATACAATGCCAAGTTCTTAACTTTGTGGTTTTTTATACATTATAACTGTATTCTCAATTTGCTTCTGACACGGTAAATAAATAAATGTGATTTGTCTTCCTTTTTAAAATCCACTTTGATTCTTTGTCATAAATTTTCCTATAAACTCATTCAATCTTTTTGCAATAATTGCAGTAAATATCCTTGCATCTATTAATTGGTCTGTACAAATCAATTTGTGATTGATCTTTGCCAGGTTTCAGAATCAAAATTCTTATAGAGCATTGCCAGGATGGTGAGATCTCCTCTCCTTCTAGAATGCTATTAAATAGTTTCTCCAGTTTTGGAGTTAATTTTTTTAAAAAAGTTATTTGGTAAAATTCTGTTCCTAAACCATCTATTCCAGATGTTTTCCCCATTTTCTATTTTTATAACATCTTCTATCTCTCCTGAAAGTTTTGAGTTCCAATTCAAGAAAGATATGGACAAGCAGAAAGGGGTCCAGAAAAGCGTGACCAAAATGATCAAAGGTTTGTAAACCCAGCCCTATGAGGAACGGCTTAGGAAGCTGGGCATGTTTAGTTTGTAAAAAAGACAGTTGAGAGAAAGGGAAATAATAATAATAACAACAATAACAATAACTTTATTTCTAGATCACCCTCTCTCCCCGACGGAACTCAGGGCAGTTTACAGACACAAAACAAAAAGCAAACGTTCAATGCCTCAAATGAATACAAACACATCAAAATAATACAAGATAATGCACAGAAACAACAGTAAACTTACAACAAAAAATTAAGCATTGAGATGAAAATAATTTAAAAAAACAATCCAATAAGACACAGTAAACTAAAATATGAGTAAAACATTACAACATATATCCCTAAAAGCAATTATGATACAATTACATTAAAATGGCTAACACCAGTATTCATGTAAGATGTGTCATAGCAGCCATAAAATACAAGTGGGTTAGCTAGCGTACCAGTGGGTTAAAATGTCCTAATGCTCCTCCTCTCCATACACTCAAGTGCATAAGTGCATTTTCAGATATTCTTAATAGAGGGGAGGGTGGGGAACATTTTTATTTCTTTAGAGAGGGAGTTCCAGAGACAGGGAGTGATCGTGGAGAAAGCCACTCTCGTTCCCATCAACCAAGCTTGAGACAGGGGTGGGACCGAGAGGAGGGCCTCCTGCACTGACTGCAGTCTGTATAGGGAGATACAATTAGAGAAATAGCCAGGAGCTGAACTGTTTAGGACTTTATAGGTAATAACCAGCACTTTGAATTTAGCCTGGAAGTGGACCAACAACCAGTGGAGTTGCTGCAGCATGGGAGTCGTCCTTTCACAATACGGCACTCCAGTTAGCAATCTAGCTGCTGGTCTCTGCACCAACTGCAGCTTCCAAACTATCCTCAAAGGCAAATCCACATAGGGAGCTATGTTTAAATATTGGAAAGGATGAAGAGGGGGAAAGTTTGTTTTCTGCTGCTCCGGAGACTAGAACACAATGAACAATGGATTCAAATTGCAGCTGGGGGAGTGGGGGGAGATTCCACCGAGACATTAGGAAGGCCGGCTGGACTCTGTACCCGATTATTTCCATCAGTGCCTGGAAGCCATGACTGGGTGGCTACGGGCCAGCAGGTTGAAGGTGAACCCGTCGAAGACAGAGGTCCTGTGGCTGGGTCGCCCCTGGGGGGGGGGGCTCCGGCTGCCAATAATGGACGGTGAGGTGGTTAGCCCGTCGCCCGTCACCAATTGGACCTTCTGCTGACTGGAGGCTCAGGTCTCCACCGTGAGCAGAGCAGCATTTTTCCATCTGCACCAGGCAAGGCGTCTGGCACCCTACCTTTCCGGCGACGATCTGGCCACGGTAATCCAGGCCACAGTCATCTCGAGACTGGACTACTGTAATGCCCTTTGTCGGTAATCTGGAAATTTAAGTTGGTGCAAAACGCTGCGGCTCGACTGCTGGCTGAAGTGACACCGTCGTGCAACATCACACATCCTACAGCGCTTGCACTGGCTCCCTATTGAGTACTGGATTGTCTTCAAAGTGCTGGTGCTAACCTTTAAGGCCTTGCATGGTCTGGGGCCATTGTATCTGAAGCCTTTCCCTGCACATTCCCCAGAGACCACTAAGATCCATGGATCATAATCTATTAGAGGTTCCATCACTTAAGATCTGCCGTCTATCATCAACGCGGCAGCGCACTTTTTCTGTTGCAGCACCTACCCACTGGAACGCCCTCCCGGACGAGGCACGAGCAATAACGAATCTACAGGCTTTTTCGGAAGGCCTGCAAGACCAACCTGTTCCACCAGGCATTCAATCTCTAAGCTGTAAACCCTAGTCTAATCTTAATCTGTTTTTATTCTGTTTTGTTATGTTTTTAGTATATTGTGTTGTGTTGTTCACTACTGTGAACCACCCTGAGCCTTTTCGGGAAGGGTGGTATAGAAGTTGAAATAGTAAATAAATAAATAAACTTCCTGACAAGAGCTATTCAGCAGTGGAATATGCTGTTGCCTCGCAGGATGATGGAGTCTCCTCCTCCAGAGGTTTTCAAGAAGAGAGAGACTGAATTGCCATCTGTTGAGAGTGCTTTAATTCTGTGTTCCTACATAGCAGAATAGGATTGAACTGGGTGGTCCTTGTGATCTTTTCCAATTCCATTATTCTATAAGAGTCAGGTGAAGAAACAAAATTAAAAGGAGAAAGCCTAGAAGAAGATCAATGATAAATCCGTATACTTGGTTTCAGAAAGAGCGGATGCTCCATAAATGAGCTCAGCAAGGAGCTGTGGATCTAACTCTTAGTGAAAGGAACAAGAATATCTGGAATTGTTGATTTCCCAGTTGCCAAAGAAGGAAAATCCCCCCTGGCTTGTCCCAGCAGCATGATTGCTGATTCCTGCCTTACTGCTGCTTATCTCTACATGACCAAAAATATCTCCCACATCTGCAAAAATCAATGGATTTTCCTCAAAGGGGGGATGTTCAATAGTTGCAAAAGGAGGAGAAATGGGCGAGCAATGGTATCTGGGTATTGCCCAGTGGATCGAGAAGAAATTGGGAGATGAATCAGCCAGGTCTGATGACACTTTCCAGACTGAAGGCTAGCTTAAGACAATGGCAACACGCTTACCTCCTGAATAATGAATGTAGCGTTGAGGGAGAATGATATTTCTGATGTAACTTCATACCATTCTGCTTCCATTAGATCACCTTGCCCAAGAAAGAACGCAACTACAACATCTAGTTCAACATTTATCACATCAACACTTTTAGAGTTTTAAGTAGGACAGGCAAATATTACATCTCCTACAGAAAGATGTTCACCTCCAAGGTGACACATTAGTTTAATTATTGTTTCTAATAATGATGATAACTATGATTAACATTTACGGAAGAACTCCATTTTACAAGGCAGCTGCTGTTAGCATTACAGACATGGCGTAAAGTCATGAAGACATTCAAAAAGTTGTACCAGACGCTGCGGAACAGCCCCACGTTTCTTGTCAGACCCAGTCCTGCCATTATATGGTCTGTTTAGGCTTGAAAGCACATCCTATTTATTACCTTGCTGCCTTTAACAATCACCCCGTAAGGTAGAACAGTGCAGAGAGTGCTGCTTTATGGCAAATGCTTTGTGTGCCCTTTCTGGTTGGATGTACCGAAGCATATTAATTTTGAGTCAGAAAAATATTGGATATTTCTAAACACTTATGGACTTTGTACTTCATTCCTGTGACCGTACGAGAAAGTCACTATTGCTAATCCATTGATTTCAGTAGGAGTCAATAAGATTTCATAGAGTCAGATTCTACAGAAAGCCATGGTTGCTATTAAAAAATATTAACTGATCGCTCAGAAATAATGTCTATTGGGATCAGTGAAACGTCCCAAGAAAATGTTGAAAGAGAATAGGAAGCTCCGTTTTAAAAAGTTCACTCTGCAAATAAGTCAAAGCAATCCCTGTGGTGGCACTCCCACTGAATAAATTAGGCATATGTAGAACTCTCTGAGCCCCCAGTGGCGCAGTGGGGCTCCGAAAGGTCACAGGTTCAAATCTGGGGAGTGGGGTGGGTTCCTGCTGTTAGCCCCAGCTTCTGCCAACCTCATAGTTCAAAAACATGCAAATGTGAGTAGATCAATAGGTACTGCTTTGACAGGAAGGTAAAGGTGCTCCATGCAGTCATGCTGGCCACATGATCTTGGAGGTGTCTACAGACAACGCCAGTTCTTCGGCTTAGAAATGGAGATGAGCACCAACCCCCTGAATCAGACATGACTAGACTTAATGTCAAGGGGAAAACCTTTACCTTTACCTATGTAGAACTCTCAGCTAATTATTATTTAATATTTATCCTAAAATTCTTCTTATTTTTCTTATGGTCAGCTTATAGCTAAAGGTAATTTCTCTCTCTCTCTCTCTCTCTCTCTCTCTCTGTCTCTCTCTCTCTCAGCATTACTTCACGATTGAAGATTCTTAGGAAGGACTCATCCCACACTTTTTACCAGCGTGTTGATGACTAAAAAGGCCAATCCGAGATAGGCAAGTTCGGTTGCAGAAAGCACAGCAGAAAGTCTCCTTGGGTGATGTTGTTTCCAAGTTGCAGCTCTTTCTGCATTGTTGTTTCTCATCGAGACCCATTCGGTGTGTCTTCTCGCAAGAGGCCGCAGCATTGTGGATAGTGTGTCTCCATGCCTCCCGATGTAAGGCCAGGATGGACCATTGTTGGTGATCAATCTGGCCGAGCCTGAGATGTTGGTTCAGGGAGTCCTTATATCTCTTTTTGGGGGTGCCTCTTTTGCGCTGACCCGTGGCGAGTTCACCATAGAGTAGTATCTTTGGGAGGCGGTGGTCCTCCATCCTAGAGACGTGCCTTGCCCAGCGCAGCTGTGTTCTCAATAGCATGGCCTCAACGCTGGTGATTCTTGCTTGCTCAAGGACAGTAACATTAGTCACATAGAATTCATTGATAAAGATATTGGATCGCATTAGACCCAGGACAGACCTCTTCTGTGGCACCCTACTAGTCGTCTCTCTCCAGGGTGAAGAGGAATAGTTGTCATTGTGTGCCTTCAAGTCATGTCTGAGTTACAGCAACCCTAAGAAAAAGCATTGCCTCCCCCTGAAGCTGAGGCGGAGAGTGGCCCATGGGGTTTCCTTAGCTGAGTGGGGATTCGAGCTCTGGTCTCCCAAAGTCATTGTCCAATACACAAACCACTACACCATTCCAGCTCTGTGCAGGCCCGGATTAGCCTCTTCAGCCGCCCGAGGCCAAGACGCCCCGTGCTGCCCCCAGGGTGCAGAAAGCCACGCCCCCAGGGCACGGAAAGCCACGCCCCCAGGGCGCTGCTGCGCATGTGCGGCAGCAGCCCCGGCCGTGCGGCTTCCGTCGCCTCCTCCTCCCACGACCGGAAGTCCCGCCCTCCTCCTCGCGGCCAGGAGGAGAAGGAGGAAGGGAAGCCCGCTGGCAGGCATGCGTGCGCATGCATGCATGCCCGCCGGTGGGGCAGAGCTTCCCTTCCTCCTCCTCACCGCCTCATTCCTTTGCAAGGGGGCGGCCCAGGCGAGGGAGGCGCCATTCCCTCCCTCCCCGCCCCCTCGCAGCGCTCTCCCCTGCCCTCTCCCGAGGTATGATGAGCTCTGTGCTTCACTTTAAGGCAAAGTTTATAGCAGATTTTGAATGTTATGTATTAGTCAAAGACAGGAGAAAACGCTGTGGGCTTTCAACTGCCAAAAAGAACAGATTCCCTTCATGTAAAAACAATAACAACACAGTTACCACTGTGTTGTACTCAACATCAGAATTCCACAAAAGAGATTAAGAGACTTTCATGATGCATCTATCACCATAACGCCTAATACACTTAATTGAGATTGTACTTCACAGTTATGGGTGAGCCAAAAGGAAGGGTACGTGTAAAGAATGCACCCATATAACATGAACAGGATTAGCAGGGAAAAAGTGGCATTCGTTTCAGTGAAAGGAAAAGGCCATAGGAGTGTTCAATGCTATTCTAACGCAGTGTGATTCCGAGCTGCGTGTCACAGAAATTAAACTGTCTTTGTTTATTGTAAGATAATGAATTTGAGAGGACAGGAAAGGGTTGCATTGGGTTTTATGTAATGTGTGTGTTAAGATGGATACATGTAGAGCTAGTGGAAATAACACTGAATTATGTCTTGTCAAGTGAACATGATTCATTCAGCACTACAAATATTGATTTGACAGGTCACCTTCCCCTACCGTACCTGCTCGGAGCTATTGGAGTATGATGAACTTGATGATATTCTTTTGTTTAAGCTCCCAACTTGAAAGCGCCTAGTTATACTTAGTTGTCACATAGTTATACATAGTTGTAATTAGCACACAGTGATTTGGAATTTCAATTTCAGCACAGCATTATATTTCTAAATTTCCTCCACCTCCTCTCACACCAATTAGCGTCAATCGGGCACACTAAAATACAAGAATGTGACAGGCAAACTTTGACATAATGCTTGCCTTCCTCTTCCAGACCAAGATATAGTGCCCTACTATTTGTTTTTGATAAATGGCTGCATTTAATAATGTTTGTTTGCATATTTGTTCATCATGCTAATGAGCATAATTACTTTTATTCAAGTCATAAAGCCACTATTGGGTTTGATATATAGGCACGTTGCTTAAATATGTATCACCAGTATTTTGCATGCAGTGGTCAAGTGGGTGATTTTTTGTAGATAGGCAATTTAAGCTTTCTGTGTTCATACGGTCACACCTTCTTTTATTGGAAAAATAGGGTTCATTTCCAATGGGAATGTTTCCAGAGTACAGAATGGTTTGCTCAGAACAGGATGGTTTTGTTTTTTTGGTGGGTTAAATAGTTGAATGTATTGCGTGTGCAAGAATGACACACCTCGCGCCAAGAACAATACACAGACACAAGTGGTTGGGTGAAAATGGCCACAACTCATTTATTGAAAATAGGAACAAAGGGTTGGCGGCCACAAATGGGTCCTGGATCCAGGGTAGAACAGCCCCCACGAATGTCCAGAGGCGTTTGCAAGCCTGGGGTGCGAGTGGCCCAATGCCTGTCCACAGAAACTCGGCACCCCAGGGGGCCTGGGCGTTATCCCCCCTTACAACCAAGGGGCAATAAGCCAGCCTGATCCAGGGGCCATGCCACATGCCAAACACGGAGTTGTGACAAAGAACATAAAAACGCATAACCATGAACAGAGCAACAATGAAGTGCAGAAAGCAAAAAGGACACCAACAAACAATGCAAAAAGTAGGGAGGGTGGGAGGAAAAACAGGGCTGGCTCCGCATGTGCCCAGGCTGTCCCAGGCAGCTGGAAACCTTCCCGCCACCACCAGTGGCTTCTGGGGAGAAGAAGCCCCCTCTACAAAACAAAGATGGCACGAGGGCAGCACTGCCCCGCAACCCGCTCGACCGGTAAGTCGGCCAAGCCCACAATTCACGCTTCTCCTTCAAGCCCCGTACTTGGCTCTTTTTCCACCTTTCCTTTGCTAGCACCTTCTGTGTTTGTCAACAAACACAATTACATACAATTCATCAGGGCCAATTTGCTATGGACAGTCCTAAAAACTCTTCTGTAAATGGAGGGAATCCTGGCCTTTTGAGTGCCAATACTGCCACTACTACAGAGAGAGCGCAGTTGGGGCCACCATGACGTACTGTCACTTGGGACTCGGAGAAGAGTGAGACTCTCTCTAGAACTAAAACTAGACAAGGAACCAGAACAGGAGTGTGAATGTATAATCTAGAACTAGACAATGAGGCAGAGCAGGAGTGCGACGATAGAGTCTACAACTAGACAAGGAGCCAGAACAGGAGTATGAAGTCAGAGTTTAGAACTACATAAGGAGCCAATACAGGATCATGAAGTCGGTGCCTAGAACTAGATGAGGAGCCAGAACAGGAGCATGATGGTGGAGTCTAGAATGAGAAAAGAAACCTGAACAGGAGCATGAAGGTGGGATCTAGACCTAGGCAAGGAGCCAGAAGAGGAGCATGGAGGTGGGGTCTAGAACTAGACAAGGAGCCAGAACAGAAACATGGAGATGAGGTCTAGAACTATACAAGGATCCAAAAGAGGAGCATGGAGGTGGTTCTAGAACTAGACAAGGAGCTAGTTAGTTACATAGACAGAAACCAGACGCATTTCCTTTCATATGAATAACACAAGAAGAGGAAATGCCAGCAACCAGGAGGAAGAAAAGGGGTGCCGATGGGTGTAGTTCAAAGGTAATCCTATGCTGTTATTGAGACTGACACTGGGTTAAAACAGTTCACTAATTATTTAAAATGCCTTTATATCTTATTTATTTCAAATAATTGCAACTGTGCAGAGGGGAATTTTTGTCCAGTCCAGTTGCATCATGAGTTAAAACCAGGAGGAAGCAAGAGGATGCTCCGTGTTAATACCCAGCAAAATAGATCAAGATTAGTAATGTTCTTGTACATTGTGTCTGACAGTTTAGCCAGGGACAATCATTATGCCAAAGACTAAATTTACAGAGGTGGGTTTCCTTCGGCACAATTATGCATCTCAACAAATAGGACATCACAGGCTGAGAGAGGGTTGTAGCAGAATTCAAAATACCACCATTCAACATTGGATTCCACAACAATGTTATTTGGAAGAAAGTGCTGAATATTGCAGGCATCTCATTTTGATATTGAGAATCCGCCCAGATATCCGGTCTGAGTCCCTCTACGGAGGTAGAGAAGATCGGGATATACAAGTTTTAAATAAATAAATATCTTGGTGACACAAATCACCAAGTCCTTGTGGTGTTCCCTTTTCATCATCAACCCAACAAAATGTATTGTTGGGTTGATGATAAAAAGGGAACACCATAAAGACTTGGGGTTATTATGCGTTTAGCCGTGACTGGGGTGAGGGGGACTGCCCTTAAATGGGTGGCCTCCTTCCTCCAGGATCGGGGACAACGTGTGGAGAGGGGGGAGGAGGTCTCTGGGAGGCTCCCATTGTTAAGTTGTGGGGTCCCCCAGGGGGCCATCCTCTCCCCTTTATTATTCAACATCTATATGCACCCCCTGGCCCAGCTGGCTCTCGACTTTGGTCTGGAGTATTATCAGTATGCTGACGACACCCAGCTTCTGCTGAGAATGGATGGCAGGCCGGACACCGTACCCGATTGTTTCCATCAATGCCTTGAAGCTGTGACTGGATGGCTGCATTCCAGCCGGCTGAAGATGAATCCGTCGAAGACGGAGATCCTGTGGCCTGGTCGCCCTGGGCTGGATGAGTGCCGGTTGCCTACCCTGGATGGCGAGCGACTTAGCCCGTCATCTTTGGTAAAGTGTTTGGGAGTCCAATTGGACCCTTTGCTGTCCATGGAGACTCAGGTCTCCATGGTCAGCAAAACATCATTTTTCCATCTACGACAGGCTAGGCAACTGGCACCCTACCTGTCCAGGGATGACCTGGCCACGGTGATCCAAGCAATGGTCATCTCGAGGCTGGACTACTGTAATGCCCTCTACATTGGCCTTCCCTTGTCGACAATCCGGAAACTCAAGCTAGTGCAGAATGCCGCTGCTCGCTTGCTGGTGGGAGCACCGGTGAGGGAGCACATCACTCCCATCCTACGGCATCTGCACTGGCTTCCAATTGAGTACCAAATTGTCTTCAAGGTGCTGGTTTTAACCTTTAAGGCCTTGCACGGTCTTGGGCCTGTGTACCTGAGGGACCGCCGAGATCGCTACGCTCAGAGGAGCCGAACTTGCTAGCTATTCTATCGATCCGCTCCTGCCAATTGTCCGCAACAAGGCAACGAGCCTTCTCCGCTGTGGCTACCAAATTATGGAATACACTTCCAGCTGATACCCATGCGCTATCAGAGCTTATTCCCTTCCGGAGGGCATGTAAGACCGCCCTTTTTAGACTTCATTGTCCTATGAGTTTTAACAAATTTGTAATTCCTAATACTTTTAACATTTGTTGTATTTTGGTGTTTTATTGTGTGTGTATGCTATGTGATCCGCCCCGAGCCTGCAGGGAGGAGCGGAATATAAAATTGAATAAATAAATAAATAAATTATGTTTACAGGATTACACTCCTTCTGAGGACACAAGTCCACATTACAAGTATGTCAATACTATTTAAAATCTACTAGTATACAAACATTAAAAATAATTAAATATAATTGGTATTAACAAAATTCAGTTAATATCCATAAAACATACTCAAAGCTAAAAACTAGTGGTTCTATCCATTGCCAGATTCTCAGGTTTGATCTGAACAACGATTTCATTTTTCCATCACCAAGCTCATTCTAATTCTTAGAGAGACATCTCTATTTATGTTTATTCACGATTTTCCTGGAAACATGCATTTCTGTGGACGTTTTTTGTGTAATGTGGGCATTTTTGGAACTATACACCTATTCACTAAAACCTGCTTGTGTACATCTGGGTAATGTTTGCATATTGTTTAAGTGAGGACATGTTGCCAAGTGCCGTTTGTTTTGTCTTGTTCTACAGAATACATCACATTCTACCTGCAAATTGAATCCAAAGCTGCCTTCAATTCCTTTGGGCATATCTGTTTTTTAAAAAAACTCGAGAAAGCAAACATCTCTCAATGGTTTGCATCAGAGTTTTGCTATAAATGTAAAAAAAAACTTGCATCTTGCTTTCAAATGCATGGATATTCAGACATTAGGGCTTCTCCATGCCAGAGTATGAAGATTTTATTTCAATTCAATATATCTCTGCTTTAAAAACTAAATTTGAGTCTGCCTTACCCAATTGAATGACTATTGGGTAAGACTGACAGATGTGTCAATGGACAGAAAGGCTATCCGAGCAAGGCTATCAGAACAAGACTCCCCTTCATGTCTACCTATCAAATGGAATTAGACTTTTTGGCACATGCTTACAGGAAAAACAAACTTAGGAGTAAGTTTATGCCTCCCCAGATGTATGTATTCACTTTCAGCTATCGAACATAGAATCATAGAGTTGGAAGAGACCATCTAGTCCAACCCCATTCTGTCATGCAAGTAAAGCACAATCAAAACACTTCTGACAGATGGTCATCCAGCCTCTGTTTACCAGCTTCCAAGGAAGAAGTTTCCACAAAACTCCAAGGCAGAGTTCCATTTCAGTCAGGAAATTGTTCATTATGTTCAGGTCAAATCTCCTTTCCTGACATTTGAACCCATGGCTCCATTGAGCCCTAGGTCACCAGAAAACAAGCCTTATCTTTCTTCCTTATGATAGCCTTTCTTATATTTCTTATATTTAAACATTTATTTATTTATTTATTTCCAGCATTTTACCCCGCTCTTCTCAACCCCCGAGGGGGGACTCAGAGCGGCTTACAAAAAGGCACAATTCGATGCCCACACAGTAAAACACAATATAAAACCCCAGAAACATTCAACATTAAAATACATTAAAATACAATTACATTAAACATCATACACATTCATTTAAGTTAAAAGCAGTGTTCCGTCCATAAAAAGCATTGAGCCCTATTCATCAACTTTCCATTAAAATCCAATCTAAAATGCTGCTTTGTGCTAGTGTGCAAACGCCTGGTCCCATAGCCAGGCTTTTACTTTTTTTCCTGAATGTCAAGAGGGATGGAATTGATCGTATGTCGCTGGGAAGCGCGTTCCACAGATGGGGAGCCACCACCGAGAAGGCCCTCTCTCTCGTCCCCACCAACCGCATTTGAGAAGTTGGCGGGAGCGAGAGCAAGGCCTCCCTGGAAGATCTTAAATTACGAGGTGGGATGTAGCGGCAGCTGCGTTCGGACAAGTAAGCTGGGCCAGAACCGTATATAGCTTTAAAGGTCAAAACCAGCACTTTGAATTGAGCTTGGAAGTGGACAGGCAGCCAGTGGAGCTGACAGAACAGGGGGGTGGTACGCTCCCTGTATGTAGCTCCAGTTAGTAATCTGGCTGCCACTCGTTGGACTAGTTGTAATTTCTGAACTGTCTTCAAAGGCAGCCCCACGTAGAGTGCGTTGCAGTAATCTATTCGGGATGTGACCAGAGCGTGGACGGCCATAGCCAGATCAGACTTCCCAAGGTACAGGCGCAGCTGGTGCACGAGTCTTAACTGTGCAAAAGCTCCCCTGGCCACCGCCGAGACCTGAGGTTCCAGGCTCAGCTATGAGTCCAGGATCACTCCCAAGCTGCGAACCTGAGTCTTCAGGGGGAGTGTAACCCCATCCAACACAGGCTGTAACCCTATATCCTGTCCGGCCTTTCGACTGACCAGGAGGACCTCTGTCTTGTCTGGCTCTGATGTCTCCTTCTCTCAACCTTCTCTTCTGCAGGTTAAACATACCCAGCTCTTTAAGCTGTTCCTCGGAGGGATTATTCTTGGTCTCCAGACCTTTGATCATTTTAGTTGCCCTCCTCTGGACACCTTCTAGCTTAGAGTCAATAATATTCCTCTTAAATTGCTTTGCCAAGAATTGGACACAATGTAATTCCAGATGAGGTCTGACCAAAGCAGAATACAAAGGCACCATCACTTCTCTTGATCCTAGAAGACACTATACTTCTTTTGATGCGGCCCAGAACTGATTGGCTATTTAAGTTGCAGCATCACATTGTTGACTCATGTTCAGTTTGCTGTCCACAAAGACTCCAAGATCTTTTTCACATGGGATTGTTATGGAGCCAGGCATCACCCATTCTGTATCTTTGTGTTTCATTTTTTTCTGCCTAAATTGAGAATCCTACTTGTTGAGATTAGGTTTGTTAGTTTTGGACCAGCTCTCCAATCTGTTAAGGTCGTTTTGAATTCTGATCCTGTCCTCTGGAGAATTAGCTATCCCTCCTAATTTGGTGTTATCTGCAAACTAGATCCACATTCTCTTTAAATCAGTGGTTCCCAACCTTTGGTCCTCCAAGTGTTTTGGACTTCAGCTCACACAATTCCTATCAGCGAGCAAGACAGCTGGGATTTCTGCCAAAGCAGCATTTCAGATAAGCAAAGTACGTGTGAGTGTCTGAAGCTCACTGCAAAGCTCTTTCACATTGCGTTGTTGTAGGTTTTTTCGGGCTATTTGGCCATGTTCTAGAGCAGTGGTTCTCAACCCATGGGTCCCCAGGTGTTTTGGCCTGCAAATCCCAGAAATGCCAGGCAGTTTACCAGCTGTTAGGATTTCTGGGAGTTGAAGGCTAAAACATCTGGGGACCCACAGGTTGAGAACCACTGTTCTAGAGGCATTCTCTCCTGATGTTTCGCCTGCATCTATGGCAAGCATCCTCAAAGGTTGTGAGGTCTGTCTGAAACTGGGAAAATTGGGTGTATATATATCTATGGAATGTCCAGGCTGTGAGAAAGAACTTTTCTCTGTTGGAGGTAGGTGTAAATGTTTCAATTGGCCACCTTGATTACACCTACCTCAAACAGACAAGAACTCTTGTCTGTTTGAAGCAAGTGTGAATGTTGCAATTGGTCAGCTTGATTAGCATTGAATAGCCTTACAGCTTCAAAGCCTGGCCGCTTCCTGCCTAGGGGAATCCTTTGTTGGGAGGTGTTAGCTGGCCCTTATTGTTTTGAATTCCTCTGGGGGTTTTTTAGTGCTGTTCTTTATTTCAGTCAGTCAATCGGTAGCCTTTATTTTGGTCAACAAACCATCAGCTGAAGTCAAGTGACAGTAGAATAGTACAAAACAACATTTGAATCATTTGTAATATTGCATTTGGCTTATAATTGTGTGTGTATGGGTTATACACCTCACCCGCATGTTACCAAGAAGACACCGACACAAGTAGTTGGAATAAAATATGGCCACAACTCATTTATTGATAACAGGAACAAGGGTTGGCAGCCATGTATGGGTCCTGGATCAGGGGTCGAACAACCGCTGCTGTCCAAAGATACTTACATCCCTGGGTGCCACTGGCACACCGCCGGTTCCCTTAAGCTCAGCACCCCAAGGGGGCGGGTGTTATCCCTCCCCCCTTCTAACCAGGGGCGATACACCACCCCGATCCAGGGGCCATGCCACACGCCCAACACAGAGTTGTGACAAGATAAACACCCAACAACAGCAAGAGCAGCTAACCAAATACAGAGCAAGATGAACACCAAACAACAGTAAGATAAGCTAACAAATGCGAAGCAATGCTGCATGCAGGGAAGGTGGGTGGAAAAGCTGATGCAGGTCCAGTGCCTGCTGGTAGGCCTCGGGCAGCCTTAAGTAGGCTGCCCGGGTGGAAGAGAGGGCTGGCCCCAACTATGAGCCAGGCCAGGGCAGGGCCAGCCCCACCATTGGCCAGCTGGCTCTGGTGGCGGGAAAATCTCCTGCCACCCAGGGGGCTTCTGGGAGGAAGAAGCCCCCTCCCAATCCAAAATGGCAGCGAGGACACCCTGCGCCACAATCTGCTCGGCCTGGTAAGTCGGGCCAAGCCATTTAATGATAAGTCTGCAATGCCTTTCATGTTCCTTGATTTGTGTTTGGGTGATGCATTTGGTTGTCCCTATGTAGACTTGTCCACAATTGCATGGTATAAAACTTCCCAAATGTGTCCACTATAGTTATTCTAAGTCACTGATGTTTTTTTTACTAAACTCATAGTTAATAAAATTCAAGAGAGTTAGCATAAATCTACACACTACACAGAACTGTAGCCTCCCCATATTTCTAAGTACTTTCCCCATCTTATTATATCTGACAGGATGTGCAATGCCATTTTTGCAACATTTTCCTTCCCCAGAAACATTTTGAGGTGGCTTATCTGGACATATTTTTATTGCACAGCAAGTTCACACTTGTATTTAAAATCCTCTGTTCCAAAACCGTCTTCCGGGTTCCAGAATTAAAATGACAAAACAGGGACGAAACATCAGGATCCGAAGCTGTTCAGCTACAGAAGTTCGCTATCTTATTAAAATGGTGATGGTTCACATAAAGACTCAACCAGGTCACATATTAATAATTATCAGTGACAATCTTGAACATCAGACGAGGCCCACTAGTGAAACAATATTACATCTCTCGCTCTCATTTATCTTTACTGCTTATGGCCCCTCTGTGGTCAAGATACTGTGAGCACCATGGACATTTAATTATGAACACATCATAAATGTGGCTGACAAGGCAGAAGCTAGGGCCAGATGCTCCAGGGATGGAGAGCGACGCTGAGGAAACCACTTTTATATACATATATACCTGCTGTACTTTCCAGTCTTATAAGCCATGATCCGAGTCACGCCATGAGGTGCCTTTCCTGCCTTGTTTTGGGTACCTTTATCTCCAAAGTCCTGCCTACTGCCCATAAACTATCTAATTTATCTAAGTAGGATTGCTGTTTTGTCAAGCTCTGAATTTCAAGTGCTTCTCTGCACCCGTTTAAGAGGAAAGAACCACCCCAATCTAGGGTCCTGGCTTCGGTGTGAAACCAAGATGGGAGATCTATTGTTTGGTGCTCCTGATGTACAAAAAAAAGGAAAACACAGACATACTCTTCAAGGCAGTATTCTCACCCTTGCCTTGAGTACCGAGGGGAGGGGAGGGCCTGAGGAACTGGGGAAATAGTCTAGAAAAGCCAAAACTAGTTCCACAAGATGCAAACCAAACAAAAGGAGCTGATCCAATCAATGGTATCCAAATATACACAATGGAACTATAATTTTAGTTCAATCAGTTTCATATTATACACAAAATATCAGAGTGTGGCTAGCGAGAGAGTCCTAGTCCTAGTACATGCATTCAGTACATATTAAGGCTCAGTGCCTGAATTTACTCATAACGGGAGATCACGGAGCATTCTCAAATCAAACAGTGTCCTTTGTAATGTCCAAGGTAAAGTTCGTATCCAAGAAAAAAAATATTTGTAATCCAAAGAGAAGGGGTGTGTTGCTCCGTTCCGGTTGATGGACAGGGGACCTCCTGCGCTAATCCGTTTCGCCCATGGGGGCTTCTTTGGGACCGAGATTCTCGTGGCATTAAGACATATACTATACATATATATTATCCATCAATGAGCTTCTAATGTAATTACCGCCAGTTGTAACTCATTACTTGCTACTGTATTTGTGTTTGCGCCGCCTCTCTTGTCTGAGATATCGACCCGCAGGCCTATGCCACGTTATATATTTGTTTCTTGTATACCATGAAGGTTTGTATTGTGGGTTACAGATATGTTTTAGTTCCACAATTTTGAGCTTGTATGCTATATAACTCACATTTGAATGTTTATTCTAGCATCACCTGGGGTACAGCAGAGTATATGTCCTAACGCCACGAGAATCCCGGTCCCGAAGAAGCCTCCATGGACAAAACGGATTAGCGCAGGAGGTCCCCTGTCCGTCGACCAGAACGGAGCAACACACCCCTTCTCTTTGGATTACAAATATATTTTTTCTTGGATATGAACTTTACCTCGGACATTACAAAGGACACTGTTTGATTTGAGAACACTCCGTGATCTCCTGTCGTGAGTAAATTCAGGCACGGAGCCTTAATATGTACTGAACGCATGTACTAGGACTAGGACTCTCTCGCTAGCCACACTCTGATATTTTGTGTATATGTAATACGAAACTGATTGAACTAAAAATATAGTTCTATTGTGTATATTTGGATACCATTGTTTGAACTGGGGAAATAGGGCAGGTCCTTATGTGCCGTCACTCCCGGGCTATCAATGCCTTATGAAAGGACAAGGACGTGGTATGTCTGTCCCAGGGGACTGCTTTTTTGCCTCCCTTTAAAGCAGTGGTTAAGAACATAAGAACATAAGAAGAGCCATGCTGAATCGGACCTCAGCCCATCTAGTCCAGCATTCTGTATCACACAGTGGCCCCCAGTTGTACACGGGGATCTCGAGCAGAAGGGAGGGCAAAACCCTCACCTGCTCCCGACCCCCCACAACCAGTACCCAGGGAAATCCTGCCTACCTCAACCAACTCCGAGGTGGCATTTGAATGTCCTTTTCAGTAACTACCGATACACTTGGTATCCATGAATCTGTCTAATCCTGCCTTGAAGTTGTTCAGGCTGACAGCTGTCACAACCTCTTCTGGAAGTGAGTTCCATAACCCAATGACCCTCTGGGTGAAGAAATATTTTCCTTTATTAGTCCTAATTTTCCTACCTTGGAGCTTCAGGGAGTGCCCTCTAGTCCTAGTGTTTTGTGACAAAGAAAATATTTTTTCTTTATTCACCTTTTCTATCCCATGCATGATTTTATACACAAATCATGGTTCTCAACCTTCATAATGCCACAACCCCTTAATAGAGTTCCTCATGTTGTGGTGACCCCCAACCATCAAATATTTGTTGTTGCTACTTCATAACTGTAATTTTCCTACTGTTATGAATTGTCATGTAAATATCTGATATACAGGACGTATTTTCATTCACTGGACCAAATTGGGCACAAATTCCCAGTATGCCCAAATTTGAATACTGGTGGGGTTGGGGGGGATTTATTTTGGGAGTTGTAGTTGCTGGGATTTGTAGTCTGCCCACAATCAACAAGCATTCTGAACTCCACCAACAAATGGAATTGATCCAAACTTGGCACACAGAACTCCCGTGACAAGCAGAAAATACTGCAAGGGTTTGGTGGGTGTTGACCTTGAGTTTTGGAGTTGTAGTTCACCTACATCCAGGGAAAACTGTGGACTCAAACATTAAGGCATTGATGAATCTGGACCAAACTTGGCATGAATACCCAATATACCAAAGTGTGAAGACTGATGGAGTTTTGGGGAAAATAGACAACATTTGGGAGTTGTAGTTGCTGGGATTTATAGTTCACCTACAATCAAAGAGCATTTTGAACCCCACCAATGATAGAATAAAGCCAAACTTCCCACACAGAACCCCCATGACAAACATAAAATACTGTGCTTTCTGCCTGTCTTTGGCGACCCCTCTGACACCTCCTCTAGACCCCCACAGGCGTCCCAACCCCCAGGTTGAGAAATGCTGCTTTAAACGCTCAGGGCTCCAAGGACCAAACTGAACACTTTGGTTAACTCAAACGCTTTATTGTCCAATACATGAGTTAACTTCACTCAGGCACTTTACTTAATTTTCCCAAAATAACAACTGCTGACGTAGTCCCCAAAATGAGGTAGAAAAGTTCTTACTTTAAAGTTCCTTTTACTGTTTTTGGTCCACGAAGCTATAGCGGAAAAGCTCTCTGAGTCCTTTCTCTTCCAATGGCTTTGAGGTAGGAACACTCGCAGCCCCAGTCAGATGGCCAAACTTGAAGTCACAAAGTCTTCCTCTTGAGGCCAGACAAGTCTGGAGGTGCTTGAACTCCCCAGACTCAGACTGGTTTGCTGAGGTGCTTGGAACTCAGACTGAGTATTACGGATCTAAGAACATAAGAACATAAGAAGATATGCTGAATTCTGCCCATCTATTCCAGCAAATCAGACTGGGATCTTGAGCAGAAGGGAGGGCAAAACCCTAACCTGCTCCCGACCCCCCACAACCAGACCAAGGGCCTGGTCTGGTGAACCTTTAGACACGTCCTTACAGGAGGGATCCTGGTAGTCATATAGTTTCAACCAATTCAGCCTAGTATGTGACAGCTACGAAAATGTTTTGATTGCTTTTTGCGCTTTCTCCCTTGATGTCAATACCTGTGATATTGTGTAATGGCTAGATTTGGAATTTACTTTATCACAAATATTTCTTTATTTGTCGTGTCAGAAGTGAACCGAGGGTACAGTTGTAATGTATTTAAAAACACGAAGGATTTTTTCTCAAAAAAAGCTTGCCATTATATTAAATGCCCTTTGACCAATTGCTGGCCACTTGAAGTGCCTCTGGTGTTGCTATAAGAAGGTCCTCCATTGTGCATGCGGCAGGGCTCAGATTGCATTGTAATAGGTGATTGTGGTTTTCTCTCTTCCACAGTCGCATGTCATGGACTCCACTTTGTAGCCCCATTTCTTAAGCTTGGCCCTGCATCTCATGGTGCCAGAGCACAGTTTATTCAGTGACTTCCAAGTTGCCCAGTCTTCTGTGTGCACAGGGGGGAGTCTCTCATTCGGTATCAGCCATGGCTTGAGGTTCTGAGTTTTCACCTGCCACTTTTGGACTCTTGCTTGCTGAGGTGTTCCTGCAAGTATATCTGTAGATCTTAGAAAACTATTTTTTGATTTAAGGCATTGGTATTCTGGCTAATATTTGAACAGGGAATGGGCTGGAGATGTCTATGCCTTAGACCAGGGGTACTCACACTTTTTCAGCATGTGAGCTACTTATAAAAAAAACAACCAAGACAAAATGATCTATCTACCCATATTTTGATAGAAGAAATAAGGGACATTTATGTGATTTTTTGCAAAAATAAGGGACACTTCATAAAATGCATCCAGACAAGAGTTCCTTGTCCCACCCTGACATCATTCCACAGATATAAACAGGCAGAATGAAAGCAGACAGACCTTTAAGCTGCAAGGCCATTCAATGCTGATCAAAGCTGCTGTGCAGATGAACTCTTCGCAGTCGTAGATCTTAGACAGACCTTTAAGCTGCAAGGCCATTCAATGCTGATCAATGTGGCCAATCGAACATTCAAAAATGCATCCAGACAAGAGTTCCTTCTCCCACCCTGACATCATGCCACAGATATAAACAAGCAGAATGAAAGCAGACAGACCTTTAAGCTGCAAGGCCATTCAATGCTGATCAAAGCTGCTGTGCAGATGAACTCCTCACAGTCGTAGATTTTAGGCTTTGGCAGAAAATGGCTGCCAAAGCCTCCTTGTTATTGTTCTCCCTCGTGGCTCCAAATGCACATGCGCGGGCTGGGCGCCCGCCCCCTCCTTCCCTCTGCTGCCTTCCTTCTTCTCCCTCCCTCCTCCTTGGGCCACGCTGCAATGGCAGCAGTCGGCACTGAGGATGGGGAGTCGTGTCAGGGGCAGCCTGGGCCGGGCAGCGTGGAAGAATATGTGCACCATGCACGGGGCAGAAGCACCCCTCAGAACTGGCTGTGATCTACCAGTTCCACCTCCGCAATCAACTGGTCGATCGTGATCGACCTAATGAGCACGCCTGCCTTAGACCTTTCGTCATTGACTGCTACTTCCCAGAGTATGTCAGGTGGTGCAATACCAGCTAAACAGTACAATTTCTCCAATGGTGTAGGGCGTAGACATCCTGTGATAATGCAGCATATCTCATTAAGAGCCACATCCACTGTTTTGGTGTAGTGAGATGTGTTCCTCACTGGGCATGTATACTCAGCAGTAGAGTAGCAAAGCACAAGGGCAGATCTCATATGGTTGTGATCCCCATATTGTGCCAGTCAGCTTTCGTATGATGTTGTTTCTAGCAACCACTTTTTGCTTGATAGTCAAGCAGTGCTTTTTGAAATAAATGTGGATATCAGTAAGTTTGGTGCAGTCTCTGTTTTCTTTTGTTTTCGCTAAGCAGGAATACAGTTCTAAATGTGAAAAAGATGCCTTGAGAAAGCTGACCTTGGCAATCCGCACGCCTGTGTGTTATGCCAGCACTCATATCATGAATATGCATATCATTAAAAAGTAATTAACTTATTTATAACGCCATCTAGGGCTACATTAATGCCCAGCCACCCCGGAAACAATAGGTGTGGGTGCAAAAGGCTAAATGAGGGCCACCTTTCAGAGCCAGAGAACTCCATGCTGCGGAGGGACATACATTTCGGTATCTAGCAAGAGAAGAGGGAGGCAGGAAGACAAAGCATATAATAATAAAGGCAAGCACAATGAAAGAGCTCTGAAGAGAAACCTGAAAAGTAGCTATCATGTTGGCAGATAAATTCTTACACACAATTATTCATTCCTAGCCTCTTGACATGTAGATTAATGAGTTTGATAACCCAGGGTTCTAAGAAGTAGATTCAACACTGTTTCAACGGTTTCTGATTTCTCTCTCTCTCTCTCTCTCTCTCTCTCTCTCTCCCTCTCCTCTTTCGTTCCTTCTCTTCTCTTCCCCTCTTTAGTACAAACAATGCCACAGTCTATTGGGGGGTGGAAAATCAATACATTTGCGTAGGTCATCAGCATTTCTGCCATTGAAGTTCCCATGTCAGGAGTATGATCTCAAAATCTAATATCAAGGCAAAATTCTCAGCAAGGACCGGCATGAATCCACTGGGGATCCTGTGGTCAATGAAGGGAGGGGTCTTGCTTCAGCAAACATATTTCTATGCCAAGTTCAAAGTGCCCAAGTCAATAGAAATGGGGAAGAAATCCACCAGATATCTCTGCTTTTGAATAATGACCCCACCATGTGTTATGTATGTGCCATTCTCCATTTCTGCCCTGAAGGCAAATAACCTTTTTTGTCAACACTTTGGTTAATGCGCAATGATCAAAGTGTGTTTTGAAATAGTAAATGTTCTCTAGCATGCCGGCAACAGTAATTTAACAAAGGATGAGACTACTATCAAGCTGCTGCAACACAACAATTCCCACATAGGCTGCTAAGCAGATTGATTTTAGTTCAGGCCTAATTTTTGTCTGTCTGAGCATCCATCCATCTGTCTGTCTGTCTCTCTTCCCTCCTACCTGTCCATCCTCCAATCATTCTCCACCCTTCTAAGCATTGCCTTCAGGACGGTCACACTCTCTCAGCTTTAGAGGAAATCAACAGTAAAGCTTGTCAAGAAACGTCTAAGAAGGCTTCACATTAGGGTCACCCTAGGTCTGAGACGACATGAAGGCACACAACAACAACAAGGGTAAGCATGAGTTTTCATTCCAAACAATGGTACTATTTCAAATTTTGGTTAATATGTGCAAAATAAAGAAACCAAACATAGCCATGTGATCTGTAAACAAAAACTGAGTTGTGTTGTTGTTCTGAATGGAGAAGGAAGCCTGGGAACGTCTTGCTTTAATGAAAGGCTTCTGGACTCCAAAAGAAAGAGACAGCAGGTAACTCAAAATATGTTGAAGTGACCAATAGTGCCATTTCACATCCTCAAAAATGCAATGCACAGAAATTTTGTGAGTCTGAGACCCGCAAGAAGGGTTGGCCCAAGACATATTTCTAAAGCAAACATACCCAACCAAATCTGTACCAGTTCCACCATGTCTCCTGATTTAGCAATTGGGAGTCTCTCCCCCCAGCAACAATATATTGTGCCATTGTTCTATGTTAATAATGTAATATAGCATATATAAATATGATATTAATAATAATATTATAATGTAATAAAATATAATAATACTAATAATAATACAATATAATTGTATATCATATATTACATGTAATATTACAGTATAGCAATATAGTGGTATAGTACAAAATAGTAATATATGTACATACAGTATGTTGTATTATTAGCATAGCACAATATTAGTATTATATATTATGTATTGTACTATACCACTATACTGTAATATTATTAGTACTATTACATGTAATATATAATATATGATTATTATATTATTATTATAGTGTATTATTATTAGTATCATATTGTATTACAATATTATGATCAATATTATATGTACATACAGTATATTGTAGCATTAGCATAGCACAATATTAGTATTATATAATATTGATCATAATATTGTAATATTATAATTGGGTCAACAAGGCGTGATCTACTGTATCAAATGCTGCTGTTAGGTCTAACAAAACGAGCAGTGCTGATCCACCCTGGTCCAGCTGGCGGCGAAGTTGGTCTGTAATGGCGACAAGCACGGTCTCCGTCCCATGCCCAATACGGAAGCCGGACTGGAAGGGGTCAAGCCCAGCTGTGTCGTCTAGGAACCGCTGCAGCTGATTCGCTGCTGCCCTCTCAATAACCTTGCCTAAAAAAGGCAAATTAGACACAGGTCGGTAATTGGAGGGAGCCGAAAGATCTAAATTCGGCTTCTTCAGCAGCGGTTTTCCATGGCCTCTTTCAATCCCCCTGGGAACACTCCTTGCTCAAGGGAGCTGTTGATAATCTTTCCCAGGGGGCCACGTAGCCCCTCCCGGCAGGATCTAATCAGCCAGGAGGGGCACGGGTCGAGGGAGCAGGTAGTTGGTCTAGCTGCAGCCAGTATCCCATCGACAGCTGCTGCGTCCAGCAGTTGGAAGCGGGTGAAGGTGGGCCCGCCGAGTGGCGGCGGAGTCTCGAGTTCACTCACTGTATCAAGGGTGGCTAGGATATCCCGGCGGAGGGTCGAGATTTTGTCGGCAAAAAAGTTCTGGAAAACCCCAGCTGTTGGAGCCAAACCCCTATCATTTGGGACAGCCGGAATTGTAGTCAGGGACCGAATTATTCTAAAAAGTTGAGCTGGGCATGAACTAGCCGACTCTATCAAGGAAGAGTAATAGACTTTTTAGCGTCCTTGATAGCTTGCTCATAAACCTCTTTAAATTGTTTATAAGCTAATCTCGATGCTCCGTCGCGACGATCCCGCCACACGTTCTCTAGCTGTCTCTTCCTCCGTTTCATCGCTCGTAGCTCCTCGGTGAACCAAGGTGAGCGATTTCTACGGAGGGTGAGAGAGCGTCTGGGGGCGATCTCGTCTAAGGCAGCGGAAAGACAGGTGTTCCAGTGTTCCACTTGCCCATCGACTGAGTCGCTGGGGAGTTCCAAATCCCTCAGAGCATTCAGGAACCTGGTGGGTTCCATAAGTCTCTTCGGGCGAACCAGAATGGGTTTGGCACCCTTACCGAGTGGGAGAGCCATTCTCCAAAGCAAGAAAGGAGATTCCATCTGAACATTAGGAAGAACTTCCTGACTGTGACAGCTGTTCAGCAGTGGAACTCTCTGCCCTGGAGTGTGGTGGAGGCTCCTTCTTTGGAAGCTTTTAAACAGAGGCTGGATGGCCATCTGCCAGGGGTGTTTTGAATGCAATTATTTATTTATTTATTTATTATTTGAGCTTATCAACCGCCGACTCCCGAGGGCTCGCGGCGGCTCACAAGAGCCAATGGCACAGCGCCATGGTTAAAACATAGAAAACATTTAAAAACACAGTTAAAACAATGCAGAGCAATTAAAACAATAGAGCAGCAACACAGATAACAGCCGGATGAAAATCCACATGGGCCTACTCACCGAAGGCCTGCCTAAACAAATAAGTTTTGCAGGCCCGTCTGAACGGGAGTAGGTCCTCAGGGCTCTAACTCCAGCCGGAAGGGCGTTCCATAGCGTAGGGGCTATCACGGAGAACGCCCTCCGGCGGGTGGATGTTAAGTGGGCCAACCTTACAGATGGAACTGCTAGGAGATTGGCCTCTTCAGACCGCAGTGATCTTGTTGGGGAATATGGGGTAAGACGGTCCCTCAGGTACGCTGGCCCCAGGCCGTGAATGGCCTTGAAGGTAAGAACCAGCACTTTGAAGGCGACCCGGTGCTCAATAGGCAGCCAGTGCAGATCCTGCAAGATTGGTGTTATACGGCAACCTGCTGGGGCCCCAGACAGGAGCCGGGCGGCAGTGTTCTGCACCAGCTTGAGCTTCCGGATCGACGACATAGGCAGGCCAACGTAAAGCGCGTTACAGTAATCTAGCCTCGAGATGACCATAGCTTGGATCACCGTGGCTAGATCCCTCCGGGAGAGGTAGGGGCGAGCCTCCTTGCCTGGGGAGGTGGAAAAAGCGGCCTTGCTAGCCATGGAGACCTGGGCCTCCATGGTCAGCTGGGGGTCCAGATGGACACCCAGGCTCTTCACTGACGGCGCTGGGTGCAGCGCCGCACCGTCCAGGGTCGGAAGCCGGCAACCCACCTCACCCGGGCGACCCAGCCACAAGATCTCCGTCTTCGCCGGATTCACCCTCAACCTACTGGCTCGCAGCCATCCAGTAACGGCTTCGAGGCAGTGTTGGACATTCTCGCGGACAGATCCCGGCCTGCCACCCATCCTCAGAATGAGCTGGGTGTCATCAGCGTACTGGTGGCAGACCAGCCCATAACTCCGTACCAGCTGTGCAAGCGGCTGCATGTAGATGTTAAATAACAGAGGGGCGAGAATGGCCCCTGAGGGACTCCACACACTAATGAGGAGCCCTCGGAGACCACCCCCCTCCTCACACGCTGAGACTGCTGGCGGAGGAAGGAGGTCAGCCATTTAAGGACCGTCCCCCCTCTCTCCAGCCATGGCCAGGCAGTGGATCAAGAGATTGTGGTTGACCGTGTCAAACGCTGCCGTGAGGTCCAATAACACGAGCAGCGCAGACCCGCCTTGGCAGGGAGTTGGATTGGATGGCCAATGAGGTCTCTTCCAACTATATGATTCTATGATTAGGCACTCTTGCTGCATATTACAAGGGAAACCAGCTGATTTCTAATCCATCTAAAAGGTGGATGTATGCTTTTCATCTTAAGAACAGCCAAGCATCCCGAACCCTGAGGATTACCTGGGAAAGAATCTCACTGGAGCATTGCAGCACACCATAATACCTGGGAGTTGCTCTGGACCATGCCCTGACTTACAAGAAGCACTGCTTGACTATCAAGCAAAAAGTGGGTGCTACAAATAATATCATACGAAAGCTGGCTGGCTCAACCTGGGGATCACAACTAGACACCGTGAAGACATCTGCCCTTGCTGAGTACGCATACCCAATATGGAATACATCTCAGCATGTTAAAACATTGGATGTGGCTCTTAATGAGACATGCCACATTTTTTACATTTACAAAATCCTGGGGCACACCACCAACCAAAATGACACAAAATGACACTCTAAGACAGTAATACATATAGTTAATGTTTTAAAATGTATTTATACACTCAGTGTGAAACCTGGGCCTGTTTCGATGAACACAACATAGATATCTTGGCACAAATATACTAATACTAACCCAAGGAGGGACCATCAGTCAAAAAATTGATTTTGTCATTTGGGAGTTGTAGTTGCTGGGAGTTTACCTACAACCAAAAAGCATTCTGAACTCCACCAATGATGGAATGTAATCAAACTTCCCACACAGAACTCCCATAACCAAGAGAAAATACTATAAGAGTTTGGTGGGCATTGACCTTGAGTTTTGGAGTTGTAGATCACCTATATCCAGAGAGCACTGTGGACTCAAACAATGTTGGATCAGGACCAAACTTGGCATGAATACTCAATATGCCCAAATGTGAACACAGATGGAGTGTGGGGAAAATAGACCTTGACATTTGGGAATTACAGTTTCTGGGATTTATAGTTAACACAATCAAAGAGCATCCTGAACCCTTGCAACAATGGAATTGAACCAAACTTGGCATATTGAACTCTCATTACCAACAGAAAGTACTGAAAGGGTTTGCTTGGGAATTGACCTTGAGTTTGGAAGTTGTAGTTCACCTACACCCAGAGAGCACTGTGGACTCAAATAATGATGGATCTGGACCACACTTAGCATGAATACTCAATATGCCCAACTATGAACACACGTGGAGTTTGGGGGAAATAGACCTTGATGTTGGGAGTTGTAGTTCACCTACATCCAGAGAGCACTGTGGACTCAAATAATGATGGGCGGGCCTCTTCCTCATGGGGAGGAGGACACTCCACCCTTTTCCGACCCTCCCTCAGCTCACCTCAGCCTCTCTGCTGGCCTTTCCCTCTCCTCAAATGGCGACCGCTCGGAAGGGGGAGGGGCCCGAGTGATGTCACCTTTCCCTCCTCCCTCCCTCGATTGGAGGCTGGCTGTCTGGCTGGCGCACATGGAGGGGAAACGGCCGAAGGAGGCGATGCCGTGGCCCCTTCGCTGCCGCCGCCACCCTGCCCTTCTTCCTCCTCCTCCCCCCACAAGCAGCAACAGGAGTTCACCAGGAGGGGAAAGAAAGGGTATATTGGAGGTTTTTCCACGGCACACTTGATGATCGCTCATGGCACACTAGTTGGGAAACACTGCCCTACACCACTGGATAAATTATACTGTATTGCACCACCTGATATCCATTGGGAATTAGCAACCAGCAATGAAAGAACCGAGGCAGTGACATCTCTGGCCCATCCTCTGTTCAGATATCAGCCAGCATGCCAATGCCTTAAATCAAGAAATAGCTTCCTAAGATCTACAGAGATACTCACAGGAACACCTCAGCAAGCGAGAGTCCAAAAGTGGTAGGTAAAAACCCAGAACCTCAATCAGTGGTTGATACCAGATGAGAAACTTCCTCCTGGGCACACACAAGACTGGGCAACTTGGAAGGCTCTGAACATACTGCACTCTGGCACCACGAGATGCAGAGCCAATCTTAAGAAATGGGGCTACAAAGTGGAGTCAACGACATGCGAGTGTGGAGAAGAGCAAACCACAGACCACCTACTACAATGCTGTCTGAGCCCTGCCACATGGACAATGGAGGACCTTCTCACAGCAACACCAGAGGTACTCCAAGTGGCCAGCTTCTAGTCAAAGCTTTTAACTTGTTTGTGGCTTTTATACATTATAACTGTGTTCTCAATTTGCTTCTGGCTCGTCCAGAGACTTGTGGGAACTAAAGTGGGGTCTCATCACAACTGCCAAATGTTAGATGCTCTCAGAAGAGAGGAGTCGTTTTATACTCTCATATAAATTGATCTCATGGGGTCAAAGTTATGGATTTTGATAGGATCCATTGATAACTGGACCCATATTTTTGGATTGACTAATATTTCGAGACTTAGACATGAGTATATCGCGTAAAATTGTGGGAAGCGTTATCTTGGAGCAGGACGTTTTCCACCCATAACTGACTGTAAGGAAAGTAAAAATGCATGGCCGGAATCACTGGAATCAATGAGTTTTCTGGGCAGTCTGGCCATCTTCCAGAAGCATGCTCTCTTAATGTTTCGCCCACATCTATGGCAGGCATCCTCAGAGCTTGTGAGGTCTGTTGGAAACTGGGAAAGTGGGATTTATATATGTATCTTTGGAATGTCCAGGGTGAAAGAAAGAAGTCTTGTCTGTTGGAGGCAAGTGTGAATGTTGCAATTGACCAGCTTGATTAGCATTGAATAGCCTTGCAGCTTCAACGCCTGGCAGCTTCTTGCCTGAGGGAATCCTTTGTTGCAAGATCCCATATAGATTACTGCAACGCTCTCTACGTGGGGCTGCCTTTGAAGACTGCTCGGAAGCTTCAATTGGTCCAACGGACAGCAGCCACGTTGATAACAGGAGCGGCACTCAGGGAGCGTACAACTCCCCTGTTGTGCCAGCTCCACTGGCTACCAGTTTGCTACCAGGCACAATTCAAAGTGCTGGTTTTGGCCTTTAAAGCTCTAAATGGTTCTGGTCCAACTTACGTGTCCGAACGCATCTCTCCCTACGAACCATCAAGATGCTTAAGATCACCTGGAGAGGCCCTGCTCTCGGTCCCGCCTGCCTTGCAGGCGTGTCTGGCGGGGACGAGAGACAGGGCGTTCTCAGTGGTGGCTCCTCAGCTTTGGAACTCCCTTCCTAGTGACATCAGATCAGCCCCCTCCCTCCTGACATTTCTTAAGAAAGTCAAGACTTGGCTGTTTGAGCAAGCATTCACAGACTAACTTTAATTAATCGAGATCAAAGGATTAGTATGACAACGAAACGGAAACCGATTTTAAGATTGTGGAGCTGAGATTTGTATTTTGTAGTTTTAACTGTTAATTTATATGGTTTTTATATAACTGTTTTTATCTTATAATCATGTATTGTATGTGGGTACTGCTGCTGCTGTTCACCACCTCGAGTCACCTTTGGGCTTAGAGAGGCGGTATAGAAGCATAGCAAATAAATAATAAATAAAATAAATAATAACGATGTTAGCTGACCCTGGTGCTTTCCTGTCAGGAATTCCCTGTTTTCTGAATGTTGCTTGTTATTTATTGTCCTGCGATGTTTGTTCCTTGTAAGATTCAAAGGTGAACACTAACTGCTGCTGCAAAACACGCTGCCCATTGTCCACAACAACATTTCAGAGTAATGCTCTCGTGCTACTGTGGGAGGGGAGACATCTCAGTAACTGCTCCCAAAACAAGTTTTGATTGGTTGATGCCAAAATTGGGATTCCGGGCAGTGTTTTATAAAAGGATAATGTATCTTTAAGCCTAGGTGCCCTTCAGGGAAATGTATTGGATAAATGTCTTCTGAAAAGCCGGTAAATATTCCATCGCCTCACTGTCATTACTGCCATGAAATGATAATGAAGCATGAAAGAAATATAATTCCATATTCAGATGACAGCATTAGCCTTCATAAGCAAACTGAAATATTTATTAGTAAAATGTTCGGTATCTACGCCTGTAATCTAAAAAAAAGGGGGGGGCAAAAATGTTTTATAATAAAAAAGAGATTGAATGCAGAGGTAAAATCTGGTTGGCTGATTTTATTGCTTATTATTAAATCCTGGCAAAACAATTATTTTTTTTCTTTTCATTAGTAAGGCACCCAAATTAAAACTATGCCCCCAGGCTGCGAGGTTTACAGTAGTGATTAAAAACAAGGAATTGTGATGCATGGGGGCTTTTTTGACAATGGCATAATCAAATTCATTCATAATGTTAAATCTTTCACTGACAAATACCTCTTTTTTTACAGTAAAACACACCAGACAAAAGAACCACATGCCACAGCTAGCAAGACACGGAAATTGGGGGGTTCCTGCTGAAACACTGCTGAAAACAACAGTGTTATGCAACATTTCTAGAGTCCCGAATACAAATAATGGAGCGTCGTTAATTAGGATAATTGTTGCCTAAATTGTACCTAATTGTCTTATGCTGAATAGAAGCCTATGAATGAAGTCAACTGAATTTCGACAAGATGCGGAAAGGAAAACTAAGAAGGTAAGTCCTTTTTTGTTTTAGTCCAGCATTTCTAAACCTAGAAGTCGGGACCCCTGGGGGGTCGTGAGGGGGTGTCAGAGGGGTCACCAAAGGCCATCAGAAAACACAGCATTTTCTGTTGATCATGGGGGTTCTATGTGGGAAGTTTGGCCCAATTCTATTGTCAATGGCAGGGGTGCTCATTAGGTAGCTTGGGAGCTACTACCGTGTTTCCCGAAAGTAAGACAGCGTCTTACTTTCTTTTCCCCGAAAAGTCCCCACGTCTTACTTTCGGGTACGTCTTATATAAACAAAGACGCACCCGTCGCCGCCACGCCCATGCTGCCGCCGCAATCAAGCCCATCGGTCGCGGCACACCTCTGCTAGGCCTCTCCAAGGAAGGGAGTGGGAAGAGTCCCAGAGGCGTGGCTGGCGGCGCTGCGTCAGAGTGATGCGTCGCCGCTAGCCACGCCTCTGGGACTCTACCCCCTCCCTTCGTTGGAGAATGAGAGGGAAGAGGAAGAGTCCCAGAGGCGTGGCGAAGCAGCGACGCGGCACTCTGACGCAGCGCCGCGTGGCCACGCCTCGGGGCCTCTTCCCCTCCCTTCCTTGGAGAGGCCTAGCAGAAAGGTGCGCCGCGGAGGTGTGCCGCGGCTGATGGGCCGGTTGTGGCGGCGGCGGCGGCGACCAGGTCCGGCTTACATTCGGGGTACGGCTTACATTAGCCGACCCCCCTGACACCCCCGATACGTCTTACAATCGGGGGTGTCTTACTTTCGGGGAAACACGGTAGTAGATCTTCGGCCCTCTTCCAGGTGATCTTCGGGCCTCACCAGCTGGATGGGGCGCTCCTGCCATGCGCGCACACACCCTGCGTGCATGTGCGCTCCTGCTGCTGGCTTCCGCTCTCACGGTGCTACTTTTGCCTGCGGGGCATTGCAGGAAGAAGGAAGCACGAGGCGGGGCCTCTGGAGGGAGCACCCTGCCCCTCTCTCGTCCAGAAGCAGCTGTGCAGCCTCCATTGCCGGCGAGACAGGCAGGGCGGAGCGCTCCCTCTGGATGCCCCGCCTTGTGCTTTCTCCTTCCTGAAATGCCCCGCAGGCGGAAGAAGCGCTGTGCGGGCGGAAAACAGCAGCAGGAGCACGCGTAGTGGCGGGAGCATGCGGCGGCGGGGTCAGGTAGATATTTTGGACTTGGTTGCTTTAAGAGTAGCTCACATGCTGAAAAAGTGTGAGCACCCCTGGTCAATGGGGTTCGGAATGCTCTTTAATTGTTGGTAAACTATAAATCCCAGCAACTACAACTCCCAAATGTCAAGTCTATTTTACCCAAACTCCACCGGTATTCACATTTTGGCATATTGAGTATCCGTGCCAAGTTTGGTCCAGATCCATGTTTGTGTCCACAGTCCTCTCTAGATGTAGAAGATCTACAACTCCAAACTCAAGGTCAATGCCCACCAGACCCTTTCAGTATTTTCTGTTGGTCATGGGAGTTCTATGTGCCAAGTTTGGTTCAGTTCCATGGTTGGTGGGGTTCAGAGTGCTCTTTGATTGTAGGTGAACTATAAATCCCAACAACTACAACTCCCAAATGACAAAACCAATCCCCTTCCCCCACCCCACCAGTATTCAAATGTGCGTGTATTGGGTATTTGGGCCAAATTTGGTCCATTGAATGAAAATGCATCCTGCATATCAGATATTTACATTATGGTTCATAAACAGTATCAAAATTACAGTTATGAAGTAGAAACTAAAATAATTTTATGGTTGGGGGGTCACCACAACATGGAGAAATATATTAAGGGGTCGCGGCATTAGGAAGGTTAAAAACCACTGTTTTAGACATTATTTAAAAAGTTTGGATTCTATTTCTGAAGGGGCTAGACCAGGCATGGGCAAACTTCGGTCTTTCAGGTGTTTTGGACTGCAACTCTCACAATTCCTAACAGCCGGTAGGCCATTAGGAAATGTGGGAGTTGAAGTCCAAAACACTTGGAGGGCCGAAGTTCACCCATGCCTGGGCTAGATTATCCCAAAGCAGGCCAAGGTGGAGATCAACCCTAGTCTTCTGCCTTGACCTCAGTTTCACCTTATTGAAAAATAGGCGTGAAAGAGCCATTTAGAACATATGCATTGGCAAGTGCTCCTCTCCTCGAAAGACCATCCTTTAAAGCGCAAGGTCTTTGAAGTGGATGAAAAATTAGGAATTCAAGTGACCACAATCAATTCTGAAACACTGCACAAAATTAATTACAGTTTTGCATCAGAAGCAAGAATGTAGATTCCAGACAGTTAGTGTCATTTATCTCGCGCCGCACAATATACAAGGCGATTAAAAAGCCAAATCTGTCCCCACCCCCAAGTCTAAGGCCTATCAGAGGCTGTGAAGTACAAATGATTAACTCCAAATTATTCAAGGGATCGTACAGAAGCTTCAACTTGAATGAAATTTGCAGCAAGTCACGGGCGCTGCATAGAGACAGATTTGCAGTTCTTTATCAAAATCTAGCCTGACTATTACTGGCAGAATCCAGATAAATTACATAGTAATGCAGGCTGGAGCGGTGGAAGGCTTACCACCGGAAGGAAAGCCAAATCTCTAATTTCTATCTATTTTTAATTGCTTGTCTGAAATTTGCATTTTTATGCAATTGGATTAAAGGCTCTAACTCATTTCTCTAGGCTACTACTCTATAACATCAGGGATGTGACACCCTGTGAAAGTGACAGTCCCAGAATCCCCTATACAAATACTTAACTGCAAAAGAACCTGCCAAATGGCCACAAAGAACAGTGTCAAAAGATACTAGAGGCCTCATCACACTAGAGAAAAAAATCCACTTAAAATCCAGTTTCTGCCTCTTGCAGAATTCTGGGTTTTGTAGTTGAGGAAGGAACCTTTAACAGCCTCACTAAACTACAAACCCCAGAATTCCACAGGAGGCAGAAACCGGATTTTAAGTGGATTTTTCTAAGAACATAAGAACATAAGAAGAGCCATGCTGAATCGGGCCTCAGCCCATCTAGTCCAGCATTCTGTGTCACACAGTGGCCCACTAGTTGTACACAGGGATCTCTAGCAGAAAGGAGGGCAAAACCCTCACCTGCTCCCGACCCCCCACAACCAGTACCCGGGGAAAATCCTGCCTGCCTCAATCAACACAGAGGTGGCACTTGGATGTCCATTTCAGTAACTACTGATTCCCTTGGTATCCATGAATCTGTCTAATCCTGCCTTGAAGCTGTCCAGGCTGACAGCTGTCACAACCTCTTCTGGAAGTGAGTTCCATAACCCAATGACCTTCTGGGTGAAGAAATATTTCCCTTTATTAGTCCTAACTTTCCTACCTTGGAGCTTTAGGGAGTGCCCCCTAGTCCTAGTGTTGTGTAGTGTTCTCTAGTGTGATGAAGTGTTAGGTGTTGTACACCTCTGTCTTTAAACACCATACCAATGTAGTAAATTCGGCAAGCAGTTTATTGAAGGATATATGTGAGCAAAGCAATAAAAATGATTTTAAAAAATAGTATCGTTCAAATTAATGTTATTCCAGGATACAATTCAGTCCAAAAACATCCAGGTAACAAGGTGAAAACACAAGGTCCAAGGTACAGAATCCATAGAACAGGGCAGCATCAAAATCCAATCAACAGAACAGGAATTTGGCAAAATTTGAAACATGAAACTAGAAATCCACTTGGAGAAACAAGACTGCCATGAAGTGTCAACGTTGACAAGACTGAAGTGAAACTTTCCCTGGTATCAATATAAAGCCTTTCCACACCCCTGAAATGAAAGGAAAGCATTTCACTTGCCCTTGCAACCAGATAAGGCTTTCTTATCTCTCTTTTCCTGGAGAGGAATTGACCTCCTTTGAGCCTGAGAACTATGCCTCCATTTACAAAAGTCTAGTTCATCCTCATTAAATTTTGCATCTGACAAATCATCCTCAGCGAAAGATTGCTGTAGCCCGTTCCCGGGAATGTGGCCTTGTGCATCTGCAGGAGAAACACTCTGTTTATCAGACAGCCCAGGCCTCTCTCCTGATCTAACTCAAGCCCAGCAAAACCTCATCTTCATTGACAACAGACACAGGTCGAGAAGAACCCCCATCCCTATTGGCATCAGACACAATCATAGGCTGAACTACAACACTAGGCTCTATTTCTTGAATCCAAAGAGCTAAGAGCAAGTGGTAGAAGTGTGATACTGCTGTGTTACTGCTGTTCCGTGCAATCTTGTGCAAGAATGAGTGGAACACTTCTTTCTAATATATGGAGTACATACCGTACATTAGAATGGTTTTGGGAATGAGTTTAGACAAACTACTGCATGGAGGAACAGACAAAAACCACTAAGGTGACTTTCCTCATGAAATGCTCCTCTGCAAAACTATAACAGCATTTCCATGTGAGGATGAGGCTTTGCACAAGTAGAAAGGCATCTTCAGTTCCAGACCAAAACACAAGGAAACTATGGGTTGGATTTGGTTGTATCATCCCACCAGTGCAAGGCTTCTACTGATTCTAGAACCCAAGCTGTCATTTTTGCGGAAGTATCAAATGCAATAGTTAACCTGTCCCATACTTCAATCTCCTCAGCTAGTTGTGGCTTGTTCCAACAATGATGATTGCTTCTAGTTGTTGTGCAATTGTTAGCAAAACCATGCTGGCCCTTGGTGTTCCCCCCATATTTGGCTACATGGTGTCATCACTGTACTTGGCACTTTACAAGTAAAAGAATAACAAAATAAGGGCCATGGTGGCAAAACGGGTTATCTCCATTTCCAAGTTGAAGAGCTGTTGAACTTGCTGACCAGAATGTTGGCAGACCAAATCCACAGAATGGGGTGAGCTCCCACTGTTAGCCCCATCTTCTGCCAACCTAGCAGTTTGAAAACATGCAAATGTGAGTAGATCAATAGGCATCGCTTTGGCCACATTACCTTGGAGGTGTCTATGGACAATGCTGGCTCTTCAGCTTGGAAATGGAGATGAGCACCACCTCCTAGAATCAAAGATGAACACTGCCTCCAAAGCCGGAAATGAAAGGAGAAGCCTCTGCCTTTGTTTGTGTTTGTGCGTCTCATTGTATTGTAACTCCATGACACTTACTTTTATATAGCTGGAGTGCTTTTGGTGTCTTACACATATCTTACATTACTCTGTAGAAATGGCTGAATATTCATATTCATGTTGGACAAAATGCCACTCAAGGATGCAGAAGTGGTTGCCCTCATGGTGCCATTGTGCATATTTGTGCAATGTGGACCCATGTGCACAACAAAACACAGAGTTGGACCTCAGTGCTGACGTGTGTTATGTATCATACTTCCACTAGTACTCTTAATTATAATGTTTCTTAAAGCTGTTGCTACTCTAGAGGAGGCTGTGTAGGCTCACACTTTCTCTCCCTGCATCGTCCAGCAGCAGCTTTCCAAGGCATTTTAAGGAGGGCCAGGGAAGGAGCAGTGATGACTTTGAGCTCAGTGGACTACCTCCCTGGACTACCTTAAAAATCCCCTCTTTTCTCTACTGTCTCCTTTCTGCTTGAGTTTTGCTTCCTTAAAGCTGTTTCTACTTTCTACTCTAGAAGAGAGGTAGGGTTCTCTTTTTGTTTTCTGGAATTACTATTTATTATTATTATTATTATCTTTTAGAAGTATTTTCTGAAGGAGAGGAATGGAAGGAGAAAAGGAAGCTAAAAGGGTGACTCTCCTAGCACCCAAATGTGTGTGTGCACCCCACCTACCCATCCCGTGTGTCCCAACTCCCAGTCAGTCCCACTAAATAAAGATAATCTGCATGTTTGGCACACAATGTTACTATTCCCTCGCAAGATGCCCTTGCACCATCACTGCATAACTCTTTGAAATTGTTCCTCATCTCCCCTGATGTACAAGCAACATTTGTTCTCTTTTAAACAGTTCTCTATGACTGCTCATTCACTGCCTAATGTCTCCTCTCATAATATTGGTGGTGTGTCAAGAAGAAAGAACTATTAAGTTTTTTTAATAGTGCCGATAGGATGTAAGGGTTAGAAAGTGAATTTATAGTAGAAATACAAGATGGATGGGTGGGTAGCTATATTCTCCAATGTTTCATGACAGTTTCAATGGGATTTTAATAAACCATACCACCAATTTTCCATTCATAATGACAACTGTGGTATCTTAATACATAGAGATGTCACACTTGTTGTTGTATTATTGGAGATATATTACTGATTAGGTTGTAGGTCCCAAGCAATCCCCAGACATCAATTTTCTCCCAAAGGAAAGTTAGTGTTCTTATCCATTGAAACTTGGTCTCTCTCCTAACTTGAGAATATGAATCAAAGATGTCATAGATCAAAATATGCTAGTTTTTACAATAACCTCTTGTCCAGGATCTTAGAGAAGGTCTATGTAAAAGATATAGAGATGGCTGAGGCTTCAGAAGGGATGAATGATCAATGTTGGTCTCCTCATGCTCTGATCAAAAGGTTTCTTCTCAGAGCGCTTGTATATTTATCAGCATCCTAGTTTAACTGGAGAATCATACATTAAGTGTATTGGAGTTTGAAGACAAGGACTGAAAGTGAAAAGCTGCAACGCACAGAAAGCTTGCAAAACATCAGCATTGTATTTGTGTTTATAAATATTAAAAGGGCTGGTTTCATGAGAAAAGTGTGCTAAAATATTAAATGAGATTGTCTGTTCCTTATCACAACGTCTTTTTAATGCACTTTCCTCTCTTCATCCCGTATTTCTCTTTTGAAACATTTACTCATGTTGGAAAGATGGGTTTGAGGGGGGAATTCATTGGAAACTCTTGTTCTTTGACTACTCAGCTGAGTAGGGAGTTTCTCAAGACCCTTTCTTAAGTCCTTTTAAGTAACTATGAAAAAGAACTCCAAATGTTATGGACCAAATGTCCTAGGTAATGATCGGGAGGACGTCTACGGACACCGAGCTACTCGGCATGGAAGACAGAGCGATAGCACCTCCCCGTGGTCAGAGTTGAACACAGCCTCCAGATGCCAGAGGTGGAAAAAGATAGGAAAGCCTATACCTCTGTTTATGTATTGTCTGTCCTTGTTAATTGGATAATAGGATTAAATGTTTGGCGTATATGTGTTCTATAATCCACCCTGAATCCCCTGAGGGAGATAAAGCAGAATAAAAAAGTATATTATTATTATTATTATTAAAAACTACACACACATTGACAGTCTTCAGAACATGATTGCTGAGCGGCTTGGTGGATCATTATGTATCAACAATGAATAATGTCTCAAGTTTTAGATTGTGAATCTTTTTCAGTTTTAAAAATTTCTCTCCCTGTAATTTCATGCATGTGTGTACATACACTCTCGTGCAGTGATTTTCAACCTTTTCAACACATGCATGTAATTTCATGCATGTGTGTACATACACTCTAGTGCAGTGATTTTCAACCTTTTTTGAACACATGCATGTAATTTCATGCATTTTGCATTTACAAAATTTCAACCTTTTTTGAGGGGCACACCACCAACCAAAATGACACAAAATGACACTCTAACACAGTAATACATACAGTTAATATGTTTTTAAATGTATTTATACACTCACTTAGTGTGAAACCTGGGCCTGTTTCGATGAACACAAAATAGATATCCTGGTAGGAATGGTAGAAAGAAGCACACGCAGCTGCAGCACTAACTCTAACTTTGTTTACTTAGCCGCGTCTGAGCGAATCCAAGATGGCACGACCATAGCACTCTCGTGTCACTTCTTAGGTGACATGAGAGTGCTATGGTTTCATTTCTTAAAGGGACAGATGTGCCTTATAGTTTATATATGAATAAAGTTCGAAAATAATTTCCCAAGGCACACCTGATGATCTCTCACGGCACACTAGTGTTCCGCGGCACACTGGTTGAAAATCACTGCTCTAAAGTGTTATGATAAGAACTCAAGGATTTCCCAGCTGGATCAAGCCCATGTCATTCAATCACACTGTCTCCTAGTGAAAGATTTTTGGGAAAACTTTTGAATTTGTCAATCTTAGTTTTTCTTTATTTATTTACAATATTTTATCCCATCTTTCTCAAGCCCGAAGGCGACTCAAGGCAGCTTACAAATTGGCAGCCATTCGATGCCATAACAGTCCACAATATAAAATTAAAACATTTAAAACAGCATTTAAAACCTATAAAAACAACACTATAAAACAATATAAAAACCATTAAAAACATAGCGTTGTTGTAGGTTTTTTCGGGCTATATGGCCATGTTCTAGAGGCATTCTCTCCTGATGTTTTGCCTCCATCTATGGCAAGCACCCTCAGAAGTTGTGACCTCACAACCTCTGAGGATGCTTGCCATAGATGCAGGCGAAATGTCAGGAGAGAATGCCTCCAGAACATGGCCATATAGCCCGAAAAAACCTACAACAATGCAGTGATTCTGGCCATGAAAGCCTTTGTCAATACATTAAAAACATATAAAAACCAATACTCAGTTTCTAACTTTTACAGCAGTCACTTCACTTTTGTGCACACAGCAGTTTTCCTCAGTGGATTAAACAAGCCTGAATTTCAGCATGCAATTTAGCATTAGATGAGAGGCCAGTTCACTACATTCAAATAAAAATTCATGCTTACCAAACTTCCCAACTGTCTCTAGGAATAATAGAGATAGCCATCCGCGCTGTTTATTCCCAGTATCAGCAAGGACACATGGCCAGCTTCCTGACTGAAGTGGTTCCCTTTGTTTCCACACTGAAGCAAAAACCATGTCCAAAAGGACTGATACTCATGTTTTGAAACATGAGTATCCATCTCTGGGGGGTGATTCTTCAAGATAGCCAGAGGAACCGCGGCAGCAGGTAGTTGGCCTAAGGAACAGAAAGGGGACTCAGGGTGAATCTACATATAGAGCCAAAGATGAGCACTACCCCCAAAGCCGGAGATGAAAGGGGAAGCCTTTGCCTTTGTCTGTGTATTTGTGAAGTAAACATGGGACCAAGAATTAATTAAGACATTTGGTCCATAACATATGGAGTTCTTTTCCATAGCTATTTAAAAGGACTTAAGAAAGGATCTTGAGAAACTCCTGACTCAGCTCTGAGTACTCAAAGAACAATAGTTTCCAATGAATTCCCCACTCAAAGCTGGGCTGACAGCCGGAGCTCACCCCGATCTGGGCTTGAACTGTCAACCTTTCAGTCGGCAAGATTTTCTGCAGCTGGCGACTTAACCTGCTGTGCTAAAATTAAACTCAAAGTTACTAAGAGTATCTCAAAATGACTTTTGTCTATAATTGGATATTTCCTATACATTAAAGATATGTTAAAATGAGAGCCCTCAGTGGTAAAGCAACCAATGGCAGAATTGTCCTAATTGGGAAGGAGGACAAATCTACCTAGGAATTTAATTTAAAAGCTTGTTTAATCCTAACAGCGTGACATCTTCAGAAAATACATATAGAGTGCAGATATGTATATTTCCATTTTTCTCTTATGCACACATATGGTACAGTATCAAACCTAAAGGAAAAGTTTAGAGCAAGGGGAATGAAAATGCAATTGTCTGACCAAAAAGGTTGTTGTTACTGTTATGTTTATGCTTATTTATACCCTGCTTTTTCTTTCCACAAGGAGTCATCTGGAGTTCAATATGTTAACCTGATAACAGATTACCACACATTCATTTTTCCCACTCCAAAAGTCATAGAAACATTTGTACAACTATTTACTATTTATGAAATACATTTCCCCTCCCCAAGCACTGCTAATTGGTGAACCTCACACCATCAGATCTGGCTTTTCTCGCAGTATTATACAATGAGGATTAGACTGCACTTATTTAACATCCCCAAAGCACTTCAGTAAACAATGAAATCACTTATATAAAATCTTTAGGATTTGTGTTGACTGTTTGGTTGTTGGGGAGGAGGCACATAAATTAACATTGTGATTCCCTTCTACGTCCCACAATTGTTCACATCAAGAAGCAAACAGAAACTGAATGATTACCCCAAAGTGTGCTAGATGAACTGGAAAAAGTCTATTCAAACAAAGCTCATTAGTTTTGATACCTCCAGGGCTATGACAAATTAAGCGGCTGGTGAATATGCTTGGAGACAAAAGGATGATGAAAAAAATAAGAATAAAATCCAGAGCTTGTGCTAGGCGCTCTGACAACAAATTCACCGGGGAGGAGTTCAAAACTTTCAATAAAAATTTAATTAAAAAAAAAAAATACATTGGAGGCTAAGATGGAATCCTTGTATGAAACCATCCAAGGTGCTGAATCCTATCCTTCAAATAACACTATGTAACAAAATTCAAAATATTTCCTTTTTTATTGTTTCCGTACTTAGTTGTTCTACTCCAGAAACTTCATTTTTATGGCTGCCACAAACTATGAGATATTTATTGAAAAAGAGGAGATCTGTTATTGGCTATAAACTATAGCAAAATCAGAGAATGGTGTACTGCTGCAGGATGTCCTCCCCACAAAAATGAGGTTTGTGCAGTTTAATAAACCTGTTCTATGTTTTTTATATGTTGGAGTTCAACCTGTGATTGTGTCTGATGTCAATGGGGATGTTGGTTTTCCTGGCCTGAGTTGTCAAATCCTGGCCTTGTTGAAATGCCTGCTTCTGGCCTTGCAGAAAAGCTCAAGGTTCTCATTAATGGAGTGTTTTACCTGTAGATTCTCAAGGTCAAATTCCTGAATGGAACCCATGGCAGCCTTTATCTGAGGAACTGTCTTCTGAGGATGATTTCTCAGGTGCGGAAGTTAATGAGACTGAAGACAGAAGACAAGCTTTTGCATTTCTTTTTCTCTCAAAACATATTGAAAGAGGCCAGCAGCAGCAAGCAAGCATTGTTCCCTTATTAGAAAAACACTCCTTATCAAACTACAATTATGGTTTGACGGCTTTACTTCCACTGGTACTCTTAATTATAATGCTTCTTAAAGCTGTTGCTACTCTAGAGGAGGCTGTGTAGGCTCACACTTTCTCTCCCAGCACTGTCCAGCACCAGCTTTCCAAGGCATTTTAAGGAGGCCCAGGGAAGGAGCAGTGATGACTTTGAGCTCAGTGGACTATCTCCCTGGACTACCTTAAAAATCCTCTCTTTTCTCTACTGTCTCCTTTCTGCTTGAGTTTTGCTTCCTTAAATCTGTTTCCACTTTCTACTCCAGAGGAGAGGTAGGGTTCTCTTTTTGTTTGCTGGAATTACTATTTATTATTATCTTTTAGAAGTATTTTCTGAAGGAGAGGAAGGGAAGGAGAAAAATAAGATAAAAGGGTGACTCTCCTAGCACCCAAATGCATGTGTGCACCCCACCCATCTTGTGTGTCCCAACTCCCAGTCAGTCCCACTAAATAAAAATAATCTTGAAAATATAGGAAAGTAAAGGAAAATTTAAAAAAAGATTCAACTGTGATGCTGAATAGGGAAGAAGGTGTTGTAATTGGCTGCCACATGGCCCCTTTTCAGATGGGAAGCCCTGGCAACTAGGCCCTTGCCATTACAGATATTGGATTAAGCCAAAGAAGCTGGATTGGCAGAAGGGAATGGCTGAAAACAAATCCAGACTCAAGGAGATGATAAGTAGTCACAAAGAAGACTCTTAATCTCACTGCCTGGTGAGATTAGGCAAGCCCCCACCCTAGCAGCCTTCAAGAAGAATCTTAAAAACTTGGCTCTTTCGATGTGTTTTTGGAAAGTGACCGCATATTTCTTTCCTGTTGTTTTCTCCCACAATGTTGTCCTCATACTGCACTTCCTCTCACCTTTCTTAAGGCCTGCCTCCACTGCTCCGTCCCCTACGAGCTCCTCCCTTACAAATACATCTTTTTCATTATTATCTCATCCAGAGTTTTATTATTTTATATCATACATTTGGCCTGCCCACTGTATTTGTTTTTTACTCTGTATTTTGCACTTCTATTTTATTCTTATGTTTCATTTATTTTATTGCCTTATTTATTGCGTTGTTATTTTTTGCCATTTTGTATTTTATTTATCGTCATTGTTTTATCGGCTTGGCCTCATGTAAGCCACCCTGAGTCCCCTTTGGGGAGATGGTGGCAGGGTATAAATAAAGATTATTATTATTATTATTATTATTATTGGAATCATACAGAAAATCTGATACTATAAAAGTAATATGTGTTAGGAGAGGAAATAGAGTATTAATACTGTTAATAGACACTGTTGCAGACTAATCTAATAATCTGTGCAGAGACTCGCAAGCATTGCAGGGGCAACAAGAGGGCTAGTGTTCAGCACCGTGGACAGTTCCTTAGAGGCAGGTAGGTTAGCATGCTCTCAGTTTTAGCATGTCCCTTTCCAATGCATCCCTATAGCATTGTGACTTTTTTGCCACATAAGATATCCCAAGCGAACAGAACAGCCACTTCTGTTGCAAGTCACAAAAGTTACAACAAATAAATACGGCATCCATGATCGAGCTAGAGTTGAAATGTTCAGAGAATATGAAAGCAGAGCTGTGTGACACGCATATTTATGTAATCTCCTCTATTGGACACATCTGCCTTTGGGCAATTGTTGCATGATCTAAACTTGCTTAACCAAGATAAGATGGTGTGGAGACTGTGTTAGACACTGCAACTGAAGTTCACCTTCACAGTAATGACATTTCTCTCCCCTTTTTTGTCTTTTGGTGTTTTTTTAATGCATATAAAGATAGTGTCATTGCTCCTGATACTGCCAAGTCAGAAAATGTCTTGCTGGAGAGATCTACACAGAAGAGATCTGCCAGATGGAAGGTGATATTGGCATTTTCTATCTGCACACACATACAAAAATATCTGAACATGAATAAAGATTAACAAGAAAAATAGAGCGTGATCTTTAGCTTGCTAAGGAAGTGTAAAGATTACCTTGTAAACCTGCTGCTTCAGGAGAAAGCACAGCAGCAGAATTTTCACGCATCTCTTTCAATGCAAGTCCTGACTTCTAATTTGGGATGGGCCTACCAACAGACAGGGTTAGGAGCATGAGGGGGTAAGGACTGAGGGCATGGGGATTCTACATTATTATTATTATTATGCTAAGCAAGGAAACACCAGCTCTTATTGCCTATCAAAGACTGGGAATAAACACAGCAGAGAAAAAAATGCTGCCTGCAGAAGACCTTGTGGGAAAATGGAGAATGCCTGTCCCATTAGCCCCAACTATGGGGAGTACCTATAAATGCAGTCCAATGCAGCATTACCGTATTTTTCGCACCATAAGGCGCACCTGATGATAAGACGCACCTAGATTTTAGAGGAGGAAATTTGGGAAAAAAAAAAATGGGGGCTGGCTACTATTTGAGACACTACTATGGAGAGCGGGGAGGCGCTGGAGCAGAGGGGGGGGCGGCGATATACTCACGCTATATTCGCGGGGGGGCCCCGGCGGCTCCCGGCAGCTCCCGGCTGCGCCCTCGCATGCCCAGACTCCCACCCCCGTGTCGCCGCAGCCAGCCGGCGCGCGGAGGAACGGGGCGGAAGAGGGACTCACGGGCGGGCTCGCCGCTCACGGACCTGAGGAGGAGGGGGAGGCCACGAGGGCAGCCCCACGGTGACGCAGCGCAGCAGCAGCAGCAGCGGACTTCCTCCTCGCCAGGCGCATCTTCGTGACGTCACTCCGTCGCGCCTCTGCCAGGAGGAAGGGGAGGAAGGCCTCGCTGGCTCGCGCTGTAAGGACGGCCGGAAGAGAGGCCCAAGGGAGGGAGGGAAGGAGGAAGAGTTCCCTCCCTCCCTCGGGCCTCTCTTCCGGCCGTCCTACAGCGCGCGCCGGCGAGGCCTTCCTCTCCTCCTCCTCGGCAGAGGCGCGACGGAGTGACATCACGAAGATGCGCCTGGCGAGGAGGAAGTCCTGCTGCTGCCGCTGCTGCCGCTGCGCCGCCGTGGGGCCGCCGTGCGTCCCCCCTCCTCCCGGGTCCGTGGCCGAGCCCACCTCGTGGCCTCCGCCCCCTCCTGCCGGCTGGTCCGTTAGCGGCGAGCCCACCGCCGGGGGCCCCCGTGAGTCGCCGCCCCCCCCCTTCCGCTCCCAGCTGATTTTTTTCTTCCTACTTTCGCGTCTTATGGTGCCTGATAAAGAGCTATTTAATTTCTATTTAATGGCATTGACTGCATTTATAGGTACTCTATTTGATTTCAATGGGGCTGCACCTTATTACATAGTCTATGTCTGTTGGTGTAATTCTAGGTTGAAGGCAGGCCCGTAGCCAGGATTTTGATTGGGGGGGGGGGAGGGCTGAGTCAGAGAGGGTCTACCATAGCAAAACTTTTGTATCGTTATCCCAATACCCCCATGCATATGGGATATATTGAGCATGGTGATCAAATCATGATATTAATACACATAACAGTTTAAATAATAAATGTTATTTATTTATTTTCACTAACAAAATGTTTAGAATACTTTTTGACTTATTTTTTACTTTACAGCAACAGTCCTCTTTTCTTCTCCCTGGCCATTTTGTCAATTACTTTTTCTGGTTTGATAGTGATGTCCCAATGGATGGAAATCATGGCTAGTCCACTAAGTCTCTGGTCTGTCAATAAACATCTAGATACATTTTTCACTCTCTTGTCTAAACCTGAAAACCCAGGGAGGAGAACCTGGAAACGGGTTAAAATGTCTTCATTTGACATGAACCTTTCAATAATGTTCTGTATGAGTGAATTGACACATGGTAAGAACACCGCAACTCTGAAATAATCTTGTATAGAATTAGTCCCTGGATTTGCCCAATGCACCTGTCTTGAACTTTGCTTTGGAATAGTCAAGTTGCTTTAAAACAGGGGGTGCTCATTAGGTAGATCGGGATCTACTGGTAGATCGCATAGGGTGTCCTGGTAGATCGCAGGCAGGACGGGAGGAAGGCTCAGTCCCGCCCCACAGGCTCCCGATGCTGCCCAAGTGCTGCCAGCCCTGGGTTATCTGAGGTCCTTTCCACACCGTTGAATAAAATCTCATGTTATCTACTTTGAATCCGATTATATGTCAGTGTGGACTCAGAAAACCCAGTTCAAAGCAGATATTGTGTTCTATGTTTCACATTTTTGTAATGGGTAGGTAGATCATTTTGACTTGGTTGTTTTATAAGTAGCTCACATGCTAAAAAGGTGTGAGCACCCCTGCTTTAAAATATTAAATATTAAAATATTAAACTTGCTGACTGAAAAGTTGGTGGTTTGAATCCAGGGAGGGGGGGTGAGCTCCCACTATTAGCCCCAGCTTCTGTCAACCTAGCAGTTCAAAAGCATGCAAATGTGAGTAGATCAATAGGTACCGCTCCAGCAGGAAGGTAACCGCACTCCATGCAGTCATGCTGGCCATATGATCTTGGAGGTGTTTATGGACAATGTCAACTCTTCAGCTTAGAAGTGGACATGAGCACCACCCCCAGAGTCGGACATGACTAGACTTAATGTTAGGGGAAACCTTTAGGAATAGGAGGAGGGAGGAAAGGGAAGGAAAGAGGCAGGACTGGAAGCAGAAGCATCCTCCCTCCTTCCCTCTGTGATTTCCATGCTCCTCTTCTGCATTAAGGTACTTCTGCTGGGCCGCTCTACCTCCGAGGCATTGCCTTGCCCTTAGAGTCCATGCTGTTAGTATTTAAGGTGTCTAGCACCACAACTGACAGGTAACAGTAGGAGACTCCGTATTATCCGACATTTTCATTTATCAGATGTTCTGCCAGCCAGTTGAAGTCAGACTCTACTGTATTATCAGTATCACGATGATCGTGGTGATAATAGTAATCATCATCATCACATTTTCCCTCCAAAACTGATGCCCAAAACGGCTCGTATGTATGTCAAGCCACCTGTCGGGGGATAGAAACCCATGAATACTCAGAGGTTGTCTTGTCAGTTCCTTCCACTTACAGACATTAAAATCCATAATAATTAAAGAATATACAAATAGGAAACATCAAAGCACAAGCTGAAAGCTGATGACCTGTTAGGACTTTGACGCATCAGAGAAAGGTGCTACAAAAGGAATGTGAGGATATTCTTAATTAATATTTTGGACATATATTCCTAACATGAGTTCTCTCCATACAATCAAAATCGAGGATATATATATAGGCCAGTGCATAATTACAAAAGGCCCAGTTTTCACCCATTCCATTAATGTGTACTCTTAAAACAGCAAGCCATATTGTGAGCAAATATTACAGAAACTAGAATTTTTTGGTTCACTGGCTCTGACATTTCACTTTATTGGTTAAACAGGCAAATTTAAATTATACATATCCTTTCCTCCATTTTTGTTCCCCATATACATATTTTAAATACATATCACATTGTTTTAAAAGTCAGTGCTTGGTATAAGTTAGCAAGGCCAGGAATCCTTAAAAAAATGAGACTGTGATATGAGGAAAAAAAATACAAAGGGCACAATGCAGTAAGCACCCTTACAGGAACAAACCAGGTACAGATTTGTTTTTTCAAATTTTGTTGCATAGTGGGATTTTCGAATCCAGACAGACAAAGTTTTGGAACACAATACACCAGACATCACGATTGTGGAAGAGAAAAAAGGTGACATTAGCATTGAGAAAAAACAACAGGAAAATCTCAGCCATTATCAGGACCTCAAAATCGAACTGCAAAGGCTCTGGCATAAACCAGTACAGGTGGTCCCAGTGGCAATCGGCATTTGGAAGCAATAAACATTGACAAAATCACGATCTGTCAACTGCAAAAGGCCACCTTACTTGGATCTGTGCACATCATTCAAAAATATATCACACAGTCCTAACACTTGGGAAGTGTTTGACTTGTGATTCTGTGATACGAAATCCAGCATATAGATCTCATTTGCTGTGACATACTGTGTTTTTGTGTCAGTAAAAAATAATAATTCTTCAGAATTCGGATGTATCTGCAAATAATGCATGCAAATCCAATTAGGGTGGCCTTTTGCAGCTGACAGATGGTGATTATTATTATTATTATTATTATTTGCAAAAACTCTGGCACCAGCCAGTAAAGGTGGTCCCAGTTGTGATTGACACACTGGATGCAGTGCCTAAAGACCTTGGCCTGCACTTAAAATCAATCATCGCTGACAAAATCACCATCTGTCGGCTGCAAAAGGCCACCCTACTTGGATCTGCATGCATTATTCGCAGATACGAGAGCGGGTGAATAAGTCCATGACTTTTTTCTTAACTGAAAGGGCAACACTGCTCCTGCCAATAGGCATCTGTCCGTTGACTCCTGTCAAAATTTGAACAAGCTGTGTCATTTAATTTGTGTTTGACAGCCATTGATAGCAGACTACTGCGTGATTTGAGGAGAAAATGGAAAAAAGTGAATTTTGTATGCTCATTAAGCATTATTTTTTGTGGAAAAAACCATCCCTTAAACCAAGGCTAAGCTCGATAAATACTATGGGGACTCTGCACCATCCATTTCAATAGTAAAAAAAGTGGTTTACTGAATTTTGTTGTGGCCGTACAACCACAGAAGATACCGAACGTTCTGGACGCCCAGTTGAGGTCTCTACACCTGAAACAATTGAATAAATTCACAATATGGTGTTGGCCGATCTCAGATTGAAAGTGTGAGAGATTGTGGAAGCCATAGGCATCTCACGTGGCTCAGTGGTTTCAGTTTTAAATGATCACTTGGGTATGAGAAAGCTTTCCACAAGATGGGTGCCACGTTTGCTCACAATGTAGGGGTGCACACATGTGCAGTTTCCATGGCAACAATCCATGAATTGGGATACGAATTGCTCCCTCATCCGCCCTATTCTCCGGATGTAGCCCCGAGTGACTATTTCTTGTTTCCAAACCTGAAGAAATGGCTCGGTGGAAAGAGATTTGACTCCAACGATGAAATCATCTCACAAACAAATGCCTATTTTGATGACCTCAACAAATCTTATTTTTTGGAAGGGATAAAAAATTGGAGAAACGTTGGACAAAGTGTATAGAGCTCAAAGGAGACGACGTTGAAAAATAAAATGATTCTTTATCCCAAAACCTATGTTTCATTCAAAAAGTCACGGACTTATTGACCCACCCTCGTACATCTGAATTCTTTTCAATGCAGTCATACACAAAAAATTCCGTCACCGACTTGTGTTTGTTATCGGTGTGAAATAAGGACTTTTTATCATTAGCTGTACGATGTTGATCTTGCCTATTAACAAAAGCGAGTACATTGAAAAGTTGGATTTATTGCAAAGGATAGAAAGGTGTCTTTTTCCTTCTTGGGAAAGGACATTCTATTCTTTGTGGAATTAGTTCAAAGTAAAGGAAGCAATGTCTTGTCGAAGGCTTTCATGGCTGGAATCACTGGGTTGTTGTGAGTTTTCCGGGCTGTGTGGCCAAGTAAAGGAAGCAATTTTACCGTCCCTTTCTTTCCTTCTACCTTTCTTAACAGCTTACATTTTTATTGAAAGGGGAATTATGTCACTGTTTATCCTATCTATGGTATTTATTTACCTTAGCAAGCAAGATGGTGAGGTTAACCCTAATGAAAGAAAAAGCCTTTAAACTGATTACGCATTGCAAATGGTTATACTGTACTTTACAACTGATTATGAACTAAAAGGGACCCGGTTTTAAGATTCTGCAACTTGGGAGAGGATCATTTTAAAACAGATTTACGGCAGAAAACAGTTAGAGCTTTGGACTTCAGTTATAATTTTCCATTTTGTAATTTAAAACTCCTTTAGTTTATATTTGCGCATTAAAATATAGCACCTAAAAGTCCATCATTAAATACTTTTAATAAGTGCAATAAATAAGTTTTACAGCGCACATAAATCTAATGCAAAATGCAGCATAAATTGTTAATCTTACTCTTTTTCTCATTAATTGCAATACATAAACATATGTTTTGTACAAAGATATTTATGGCAAAATAAGTATAATAAATACAGCTTAGCGCCCGTATTAATCTTAATAGTTACAAGCTGTTAATCTTATATATTAGGTAATAATTTCCAATAAATAATTGTTTATTATCTTGATATTTGCTTGTCTTGGGTTTTAGCAATATGCAATAAAGAAATGCAATTTTGAATAATTTGATTGTGAGACTGCTGGGGAAAATACTGGAAGTTATAATTAGCTGAGGGAGGATTTTTGTTCACTCTGCGAAGTTACAGAGAGAGAGAATTCAATAACAAAAATGTGCATTATTGCGGCCATAAATTATTTAAAAAGTTTAAACTTCTGATTCCAGATAAAATGAGATCTTCCAAACTTAACGGCAAAATTAGTGAAATGTTTCACGTTCTTCAGTGCCGCCTATGGCAGAAACCTTGCGTCCTCAAACAAAGAACTTTCCTTTGTGAAATGCCTTTGGAGCAGCTGCTTAAGCAGCTGAGGGGGAAAAAGAAAGGGTCTGAGGCTGTTAGGAATTGTGGGAGTTGAAGTCCAAAACACCTGGAGGGCCAGAGTTTGCCCATGCCTGCTTTGCAGCAATTAGACATTTAGGCTGATAGGATGAAGGAAAGGAGCCGCAGCTTCCTCTCTTTTATTTATTTATTAAAAATTTTGTACCCCGACTTTCTCACCTCCATGGAGGGACTCAGACTGGCTTAAAGCAAAATTCAATGCCATACAAAATTTAAAACATCTTAAAACAGCATATTAAAAGACATAAAAACAGAGATACATAAAACCACATTGCCATTAAAACCACATTCAGCTCGGTCTAAAAAAGTGATCACCCATTTCAGATTGAAATCAATCTCAGCTTATTCTGGGAAGGCCTCGTTCCACTTCCAAGTCTTCACTCGCCTCCTGGAGGACAACAGAGAGGGGGCAGATCTAACATCGCTTGGGAGGGAGTTCCACAGCCGAGGGGCCACCACAGAGAAGGCCCTGTCTCTCATCCCCACCAGACGCGCTTGCGAAGATGGCGGGATCAAGAGCAGGGCCTCTCCGGAGGATCTTAATGTCCTTGATGGTTCATAGGGGAGAATTTGTTCGGACAAGTAAACTGGGCCGGAACCGTATAGGGTTTTGTAGGTTAAAACCAGCACTTTGAATTGTGCTCGGAAACTAATTGGCAGCCAGTGGAGCTGCCGCAACAAGGGAGTTGTATGCTCCCTGTACCCCCCCCCCCTCCTGTTAGTAACCTGGCTGCCGAGCGTTGGACTAATTGCAGTTTCCGAGCAGTCTTCAGAGGCAACCCCACATAGAGAGTGTTGCAGTAGTCTATTCGAGATGTAACCAGAGCATGGACTACCGTGGCCAAGTCAGACTTCCCAAGGTACGGGCGCAACCGGCGCACAAGCTTTAACTGTGCAAAAGCTCTCTCAGCCATTGCTGAGACCTGGGGCTCCAGGCTCAGCGATGAGTCCAGGACCACTCCCAAACTGCGAACCTGCGCCTTCAGGGGGAGTGTAACCCCAGCCAGCACAGGCTGTAACCCTATGCCCTGGTTGGCCTTGCAACTGACCTTGCGATTTTCCAGTTTTGTTTAGACAGATCCCTGTTTTGTAGTATTTATAAAAGCAGGATGGCTCATTTTGATATAAAAGTCACATGACCAATGGAGGGGGGAGTTGGAATGATTGCATCACCGATTTTAAACTCTTGTCTTGTGTGTTCACTTTATTTTAATCTTTGTTCTGTGTATTTTAATTCATTATCAAAATACATTTTAGTATGTTTATTTATATAATGTGAAATATTATATATGTGTATTTAGAGAATGTGTAAAGTATTTATATAATGTGCAGTATATAATGTGCAATAATAATGAGCAGTTATGGACAATATTGTGAGTTTATATGTTGTAACCCACCTTGGGTTGGGTTTTGTATTGTCGAAGGCTTTAATGGCTGGAATTACTGGTTTGCTGTGAGTTTTCCAGACTGTCCAGCCATTTTCCAGAGGCATTCTCTTTTGATGTTTCGCCCACATCTATGACAGGCATCCTCAGAGGTTGTGAGGTCTGTTGGAAACTAGACAAGTGGGGTTTATATATATATACTAGCTTGGGGACCCGGCCCTGCCCGGGTTATTTGTGAAGCGCAGCAGGATGTAGAGTGGGTCATGGGGGCTCTGTGTGCCAAGTTTGGTCTTGATCCATCATTATTGGGAGTTGCAGTGGTATCATGAAATTACTGAAGGTAGTGCAAGTCCCATCATCTCTGCCCCCAAAGTGTAGTAGGATGTAGATTGGGTCATGGGGGCTCTGTGTGCTAAGTTTGGTCTGTATTGGTGAATGGATGAGGGATGCATTCTTTTTTGGAAGTGAGTGAAGGTACTTCAAGTCCCATCATCTGTGGTCCGTCTCACAGTAAACTGCACCAGGCTGTAGAGTGGGTCATGAGGGCTCTGTGTGCCAGATTTGGTGTTGATCAGTCATTGGATTAGGTTTGTAGCAGGATTGGGAAGTGAGGGAAGGTACTGCAAGTCCCATCATCCATGTTCTCTCCCCCTCCAAACTTCAGTAGGATGTAGAGTGGGTCACTGGGGCTCTGTGTGCCAAGTGTGGACTTTCTCGGTGTTTTTGGGGGGCCACAGTGGTCTGTGGGAACAGAGGGGTGTGAAAATACTACAAATTCCATCATCCATTGTCAGTCCTCCCCCGAACCTCACCAGGACGTGAAGGCAGTCATGGGGGTTATGTGTGCCAAGTTTGGTCTCAATCGGTAATTGGATGAGGGTCGCAGCGGACTTGGGAAGTGAGTAGAGGTACTTCAAGTCCCATTATCCATGGTCCACCCTCCTCCAAACTGCACCAGAATGTAGGGTGGGTCATGAGGGCTCTGTGTGGCAAGTTTGGTGTTGATCAATCATAGGATTAGGTTTGTAGCAGTCTTGGAAAGTGAGGGAAGGTACTGCAAGACCCATCATTCATGTTCTGTCCCCCTCCAAACTTCATTAGGATGTGGACTGGGTCACTGGGGCTCTGTGTGCCAAGTGTGGTCTTTATCAGTGTTTGCTGGGGGCCACAGTGGTCTGTGGGAACAGAGGGGTGTAAAAGTACTACAAATCCCATCATCCATTGTCAGTCCTCCCCCAAACCTCACCAGGACGTGAAGGCAGTCATGGGGGTTTTTTGTGTGCCAAGTTTAGTCTCGATCACTGATTGGCTGAGGGTTGCAGCGGACTTGGGAAGTGAGTAGAGGCACTTCAAGTCCCATCATCCATGGTCCACCCTCCTCCGAACTGCACCAGGATGTAGAGTGGGTCATGGGGGCTATGTGTGCTGAGTGTGGTCTGTATTGGTCCTTTTTGGTGGCCTCAGTGGTCTGTGGGAACCAAAGTGTTGGAAAGTACTACAAATCCCATAATCTGTGTCGATTTGGTGCTAAATGTCCCCCGACCCATGCCAGGACGTAAAGGGCGTTAGGGGGGTTATGTGTACCAAGTTTGGTGCAGGTCCATCACCCGCGCTGGTCGCTGTGGCCTGTGAAAGTGGCCGCCACATATCCGCCCTGGCCTGTGAAAGTGGCTGCCACATATCCGCCCTGGCCTGTGAAAGTGGCTGCCACATATCCGCCCTGGCCTGTGAAAGTGGCTGCCACATATCCGCCCTGGCCTGTGAAAGTGGCTGCTTCCGCCCTTCTGCCCTCCCGCCCTCCGCATACACACATACAAACATTCCGTTTTATAAAGGTATACAGACAGATAGATATATATATATACATACCCCACTTGTGGAATAATGCCCAGGGTGGGAGAAAGAACTCTTCTCTGTTTGAGGCAAGTGCGAATGGAAAAAAACAAATACAGTAGAGTCTTGCTTATCCAACATAAACAGGCCAGCAGAACACTGGATAAGTGAAAATATTTTATAATAAAAAGAGAATAAGGAAAAGCCTATTAAATGTCAAATTACTTTACGATTTTACGCACCGAAACATCATGTTTTATAACAAATCGACAGAAAAAGCAGTTTGTTACACGGTAACATTATTTAGTAATTACTGTATTTATAAATTTAGCACCAAAATATGGCAATGTATTGTAACAGCTGTGGATTCGGGCGGGAGGCAGACTGCATTGGATAATACAGAATGTTGGATGAGCGAAGGTTGGATAAGCGAGACTCTACTGTAGAAACTAAATCTTTTTTAATTTGGATTGCTGTGAGTTTTCCAGGCTGTATGGCCATGTTCCAGTAGCATTCTCTCCTAACATTTCACCCACATCTATGGCAGGCACCCTCATAGGTTGTGAGGTCCTCAGAGGTTGTGAGGCAAGTGAGGTTTACATATCTCTGGAATGTCCAGGGTGGGAGAAATAGCTCTTGCCTGTTCAAATAGCAAAAATGGCATCTATATAAATAAAGAACATCACTCATAAAACAGGGGAATAATAAGGGCCAGCTAACATTTCCTAACAAAGGAAGCAACCAGGTTTTCAAGCTACAAGGCTATTCAGTGCTAATCAAGCTGGCCAATTGCAACATTCACACCTCCCTCAAACAGGCAAGAGTTCTTTCTCCCACTCTGGACATTCCACAGATATATAAACCTCCATTGCCCAGTTTCCAACAGACCTCACAACCTTTGAGGATGCCTTCCAAGTGGATGAAGCATCAGAAGAGAATGCTTCTGGAACATGAGCATTATATTATTATTATTATTATTATTGTTATTATTAGATAGCTTGGGGAATCTCATAGGAAATGAGCTGTTCTTCATATTACAGGAGGAATAGGTATTTTTTACTTACTGGGCCAGGTATAAAGATTTCAAAAACGTTCATTTCCATGTGATTGTTCATACAAAAACATAAAAAACATGACTGTTCGAAAGCTTGGTAAAAATGTTTCAGGTTATATTGACAAGGAAACGTGTGCAGAAAATAGACATTACATTCAGAATCCTGAGCCAAAGAAGAGCTTTGCAAATATACAACAACAACAACATTTATTATCAATTGTACTCCAATTGTAAATCAATAAATTGCTTTGCAAACATAGGAAAATACATATTTATTTATTTATTATTTCAATTTATATACCACCCTTCCCAAAGAGGCTCAGGGTGGTTCACAACGACTAACAACACAATCACAGCAAAATTAAAACATAATAAAACATAATAATAATAATACATGCACGCACACACTCTGCATGTAAAACAACATGCAACAACATTTATTACACGTCATAGACCCATCAGGGAACCAATTGTAAATCAGTAAATTGCTTTGCAAACATAGGAAAATACATATGGGCTGACACACACACTCTGCACGTAAAACACCTGTTTGTTCAGAAACCATGCCAAAGGAATTAGAGAAAACACTGAAAATCTTGGAGTTTTCTGCTGCTGCTGCTGAATTCCTTTAACCTTGTACTCTGCATTACAACCAGTATATTCTATAAAGAAGTAGGTGATAAAGAGAGAAATGATCAAATAGCAAAAATGGCATCAATATAATTTGCAAATATCACAGAGACAAGTCCTCAAACCATAACCGCCCTTGTATTTTCTAACCGCAAAGGTATATAAACAGATCTAGAAGATGTAGGTAAATTCAGTGTATCTAAATAAAAATGTTTGCCTTTTTGTAGTCCTACTATGTCACTAGTATATACGGAACAAGCACACAATAGGATAAACATGGAATGCGCAGGAGAAGTGCAAAAGGAGACATCCTTTCATAGAGAAAGCACAACGATAATGCGGTGATGTTTCACAATCAGGGAGACATTTCATTTGCATGGGAAGAGTGAGGAGTCGATTTTGAAGAGCCGTATTGTTATCCGCCTTATATTTCCAAAGTACAGAGTATTTGTGGCATTTTGTTATCCTGATTCAAAGAGACAAGTCTGAAAATATCTCCAAATGGGAAATCTGAAATATGAGGAGTATATTGTAATAATTTATCGAGCAAATCAGGATTACTGCTCATTACTTATATTGCAATATCAATCCCAATGAATCATTTGAGGCTCCTCCTGTTTTCAGTCTACGTAATCTAATTAAACAAGGACTATCTAATCATTCTAATGTCTATATTTTAAGCTGTTCTGTGTTAAATTGTATGCATTTTGTGTTTACATGTCTATACCTGCATCGACATGAAGAAGAACAATTATGAGGAGGAAATCTCAAAATAATTCCCCAAATAAATGTGGGTTTATTTCAGGTTGGGAAGAGTGTGCAGAAGTAGTATCATTTGATCCATATATTGAAAGTGTATGTGAGCTAGAATCTACTTATGTTCTACTATAGGGCTGTCCAACTTCTACCGGCCCAGGGGTCTGAATTCTGGTCACTGATGACCTGGGGGGCCGAAGGGTCTGCCCCCGCCCCTCCCCCGGCTCCAATTTACTTACAATTCATAAGAGGCATCCATACAATCAAATATAATCTTTTACTAAGGGGAAATGCAGGGTGGGAATACATAAGGGGCATCCATACACAATTACATAATAATAACATAAAGGTTAGCCTACCTTCCCAAACGCGCAGGGTCCAGGAGTAGCCGGACCACGAGCAGAGGTGACGACCGACCGAGGCAGCAGCCGAGAAGGTCCAAATCGCGTCTGCATGGGCCGCAGGGATTAAGTAGCCAAGATTTCGGCAACAGGAGTATCGCGAGACTATGGAAGCCACCTGGGATTTCGCTCTCAACGCCGGCGTGATCTCGCGTTGAGAACGAAATCCTGTGTGGCTTCCGTAGTCTCGCGATACTTGCTCCGGAACCCGGAAGTGGGTAATTTTTTAAAATATTATTAAATTTATTATTTTTTTATTTTTATTAAAAAGCTTAGGGGGCTGCAGTGAAGGGGCTGGGGGCCATATACGGCCCCCGGACCGCCAGTTGGGCAGCCCTATTCTACTAAAAGCATGATCCAAAAGACAAAATCCCTCACCAGGGACTACATTTACCAGAATCCTCTGTTGTGAGTTTTCCGGGCTGTATAGCCATGTTCCAGAAGCATTCTCTCCTGATGTTTCGCCTGCATCTATGGCAGGCATCCTCAGATGTCGTGAGGTCTGTTGGAAACTAGGAAAATAGGGTTTATATATCTGTGGAATGTCCAGGGTGGAAGAAAGAACTCTTGTCTGTTTAGCATAGATATGAACGTTTCAATATCAGCATTTAAAAAACCCTCTAAAATCATAACAGTATTTATTTATTTATTTACATCATTTATATTCCACCCTTCTCACCCCGCAGGGGACTCAGGGCGGATCACAATGCACATATACAACATATATATAGGTCCTGCCATGACCTAGCCACAGTGGTCCAAGCCACGGTCATCTCAAGATTGGACGACTGTAATGCTCTCTACATTGACCTTCCTCTGTCAGTGATCCAGAAGCTTAAACTGGTGCAGAACGCTGCAGCTCGGCTGCTGGCAGGCTTACCATCTAGCTGCCACATTACGTCGGTTCTGCGCGAACTGCACTGGCTTCCAATAGAGCACCGGATCACCTTCAAAGGGCTGGTTTTAACCTTTAAGGCATTGAATGGTCTGGGGCCAGTGTACTTAAGGGACCACCTCTTCCTATATTGTCCCGCAAGACCACTGCGATCAGAGTCCCTTAACCTTCTTGTGGTGCCAAGCTGTAAAACCCTCCACCTGACCTCAATGCGGAGGAGAGCCTTTAGCGTCATCGCTCCAGTACTTTGGAATGCTCTTCCCCCCGCAATCCGAGAGTTGTCTAACTTACTGGCCTTCCGGAAGGCTTGTAAGACCTTCCTGTTTGTGCAGGCATTTGGCTAGTAATAACTCCAGGCTCTTACTATGTATCGTAGGCTATGGTAGTAAGTCTGGCGCCCTTACACTACTGTATAGTTTTAATTGTGTGTGTTAATTCTGATGTTTTAAACTGTGTTTTTATGGTGTTTTTAGCATTTGTAAGTTGCCCCAAGGCTGCTGGGAGTGGCGACTAATAAGTCGAAATAAATAAATAAATAAATAAATAAATATAGACAGACAACGAGCTACACAATTGGTCAAGAGCTCACCCCGACCCGGGCAGGCCTCGAACTCATGACCTTCTGGTCAGTAAAGATCTTATGCAGGTGACTCCCAGCCAGCTGTGCCATATTCCCAGTAAATACACAGATTGCACTATATGCCGGGATGATGCTTCCCGAAATAAAGAACAACACTAAAAAAAACATGGGAATTCCAAACAAGAAATAATCAGGGACAGCTAATCACCTCCCAACAAAGGATTCCCTAAGGTAGTGAGATGTCAGACCTTGAAACTGCAAGGCCATTAAATGCTAATCAAGGTAGCCAATTGAAACATTCAGACCTACCTTGAACAAACAAGAGTTCTTTCTCCCGCCCTGGACATTCCACAGATATATAAACCCCACTTGCCTAGTTTCCAACAGACCTCACAATCTTTGAGGAGGCCTGCCATAGATGCAGGCGAAATGTCAGGAGAGAATGCTTCTTGTACATGGCCAAACAGCCTGGAAAGCTCACAGCAACCCAGTGATTCCTGCCATGAAAGTCTTCGTCAATACATTAAACAAAATCCTGTTCCAGTGAATCCAATCAGAAGAATCAGAATTGTGGGAATAACAGGAACAAAATAATATCATTTCCCAGGAAGCCTAGCTAAATTAACCTGTCTTCTAATATGTAGCAAAAAGCCGGAGGAAAGCAAGAGGAGAGTTCGTAAAAGCTGGTGTTTGAAACACAAATGTAGTCCTCTAGCCGCACAAGGCACATATTGTGAGCTAGAATCTAATTCTGTTCTGCTGTCGTCGGAACAAATGCACGACAACGGCGCAATCCCAAAGCCCACAGCTAGACAACAGTTGTTAGAGGTTTCTCGCAGCAGATGGAAACACTCTTTCGCCATCGTAGCCTAAAGATGTAAAACGCAATACCAGTTCCTAAGTGGCACCAGTACAACTGTGGAAATCATATAGCCAGATGAAGCACATAAATTTCCCATATGAACAATTGTTTTCATTTTCCTCCCATGCCACTGGATATTATAAGTAGAAAGTAAAACACAAGTAAATATGTTCATTCCACTCTTGTGATCAGTGATAAATGAAAGGCTATTCCGCCTGGCAAAGGTCAACCTCGGCCTCAGCTAAGTTTCCCGGCGCTACGGCTCCATGTGCCGACACTCCCACCAACAGGCCAAGCAATGTATTGCGGCTCAACTGCATTATTATTTTGAGAGCCTACCAATACCACCATCACTTCCCAGTAGCAAAATGGCTATGTTTCCCTTTATAAACTATTGCTGCTCACTTAGCATCCTGTGATTCCAACTTCACGCAAGAAGAAGACAGGAAAGGATTCCTCTCCTTTTGTTTAGCTCTGTGTCTTAAAGTAAGAAGGACACTTAAACTCTCTAAATTCCTCCAAGAGATGCTTTGCCTCATTGTGTATGATCCCTGCTCTGCAGAAAAATTTCAGCTACACATCCTTCCTCCCTTGTAAGGTGTTCTGTGCTTGAACAATGACCAGTTCAGGTCCAGTTTGAAGGACGAAGATAAATCTTCATTTAAAAGGGGAGAGTAGAAGGACCTTGAAAGCACACCATCCATTTAACACCCAGGAAGAAGACGAAGCAACCGGCACATAGGACATCCAGACATTGCTTTTCTATGTGAACTACAGGGATTATTCCCTGATCTTCATATACACCAGGCATGGACAAACTTTCTAACTTGGGGGCCACATGCTAGCACTCCCTGCTAAGAAGCCTGGTGGCCTGGTAATGGAAGGACAGAACGGAAGGAGGAAGGAGGAAGGAAGGAAAGAAGGAAGGAAGGAAGGACAAAAAGGAAGAAGGGAAGGATGGAAGGAGAAAGAGGGAGAGAGGGAAGGAGGGAGGGAGGAGAGAAGGAAGGAAAGAAGGAAGGAGAAAGAGGGAAAGAGATACGGAAAGAAGGACAAAAGGGAGGAAAGGAAGGGTGGAAGGAGAAAGAGGGAAGGAGGGGGAGGGAGGGAAGAGGGAAGGAAGGAAGGGGAAAGAGATGGAGGAAGAAAGGAAGGAAAAAGACAAGGAGGGAGGAAGAGGAGGAGGGAGGGAGAGAAGGAAGGAAGGATGAAAGGGAACAAAGGAAGGAGAAAGAGGGAGGGAAGGGAGGAAGGGAGATAAGGAGGAAGGAAAGAGGGAAGGAAGGACAGGATGGTGAGAGAGAGGAGAGCCTAAAAAGGGACAAAAGGGAGAGAAGGAATGAGAAAGAGGGAGGGAAGGAGGAAGGAAAGAGAGAAGGACAGGACGGTGAGAGAGAAGAGGGCCTGAGAAAAGAGCCCAAGGGGCCACATCCAGCCCCAGGGCCTGGGTTTGCCCATACCTGATATTTGTTGTTGTTTATTAGTTCAGTCACTTCCGACTCTTCATGACCTCATGGACCAGCCCATGCCAGAGCTCCCTGTCGGCCGTCACCACCCCCAGCTCCTTCAAGGTTAAGCCAGTCACTTCAAGGATGTCATCCATCCATCCATGTTGTCCTTGGTCGGCCCCTCTTCCTTTTTCTTTCCATTTCCCCCAGCATCATTATATTCTCTAAGCTTTCCTTTCTTCTCATTATGTGCCCATAGTACATAAGATATCTTTGCCTCTAATATCTTTCCCTCCAATGAGCAGTCAGGCCTTATTTCCTGGAGTATGGACTGGTTGTAACTTCTCGCGATCCAAGGCACTCTCAGAACTTTCCTCCAACACCACAGTTCAAAAGCATCTGTTTTCCTTCGCTCAGCCTTCCTTATGGTCCAGCTCTCACATCCGTAGGTTACTATGGGGAATACCATTGCTTCAACTATGCCGATCTTCGTTGCCAGTGTGATGTCTCTACTCTTCACTATTTTATCGAGATTGGTCATTGCTCTCCTCCCAAGAAGTAAGTGTCTTCTGATTTCCTGGCTGCAGTCTGCGTCTGCAGTAATCTTTGCACCTAGAAATACAAAGTCTGTCACTGCCTCCATGTTCTCTCCCTCTATTTGCCAGTTCTCAATCAGTCCAGTTGCCATAATCTTGGGGGGGGGGGGATGTTTAACTGTAACCCAGCCTTTGCACTTTCTTCTTTCACCTTGGTTAACCTCAGCACCTCCTCGCTTTCGACCTGATATACATGTATGTAAATAAATCCTGCATTTTGCACTATGCAGATCCATGTGTTGATGCTATATAAGCACCACCATATGCTGAATACTTCCTAACAAATTCAACAAATGGGGCAACATTGCTAAATTTGAGAACAAAAAGTACAAATTCAATCAGAGTAGAAAAGAACACTGCTGGCCACACCGTAGAAACTAACTGGTTCACACAACTGCTGTTATGGCCTTCCTTATACCATGTTTAAACAACTAATCAATGCTCTTCTCATTTCCTATTTCTTAATCTCTAAAGAAGGAAAAATGATTACCGTGTGACCAAATACGCCAGTTCAGTTTCTCATTGTTACCAGGCTTTTTTTTGCAAAGCATTTTTTTCCTGAGCACATAAAAATTCCTGTGTATTTTTATCTGCATTATCTAGATCAGGCATGGGCAAACTTGGGCTGTCTCAGGCCCGGATTAACACCTTTTTGCACCCTAGGCCACACTTTGGAATTATGCCCCCTTTAAGCCAACTTCTACTGACCCCCCCCCCCCACACACACACACACACACACATCCTTTCATCTGCTCGTCCCCCTTAGGACCCCGCATCCAGCTCTCCCGGTGTGGCCCCACTAGCTCCACCACAGGAGTTTCCCTCTCAGCAGGCACTATGGATGCCGGCAAGGGTGGAGGAGCCTCCTCCCCGATGCCGGGGCTTGAGGCACTCGGCTCCTAACCGGTATCGGGGATTGCGCATGCGTTGTAGTCAGCAGCTGTACCGATGCTGCGCTTCTCCCTGATACCGGGGCTTGTCACGTTGGGCTTCTCTCCTGCACTGGGGTTTGCGCATGTGTCATAGCCGGCAGTTGCATTTCTCTCTCCAGTAAGGAGGAGTCTCCTCCTTGTGTTGGAGGAGGAATACCAGCTTTCATGGTGTTATGGCATGTGCAGACTGCGCAATGGAGTTTCCTGTACTTGCACTGAAGGAGCCAGCAAGTGGATGCTGTCGTTCCTCCTGTTGACATCGACGCCAGTGTCGAGAGCCCCTGCCCATACGCCGTTTGCGGACCAATAGCAGAGGCAGGAGCTGGTATTCAGGAAGGGGCAGGGGCGGCACCGAATAGAAGGACCTCCGGTATCCTTCCTTCCTCATCTCCATGCGCGTTGCGTTTTTATTTGTTTCAACATTTTTTATTTTTTATTTTGGTCCGTGATCTGCACCCCCCCCCCCCCGGCTTGCACCCCTAGGCCATGACCTAGGTTGGCCTTATGGGTAATCCTGGCCTGGGCTGTCTGGGTGTTTTGGACTCCAACTCCCACAATTCCTAACAGCCTCAGGCCCCTTAAGCAGATGAGGGGGGAAAGGAAGGGGCCTGAGGCTGTTAGGAATTGTGGGAGTTGGAGTCCAAAACACCCAGACAGCCCAAGTTTGCCCATGCCTGATCTAGAGGCACATACTTGATATATATGTTTACATATATGCATTTTGTACAACAGTTTTACAAATGTGTGCATTTATCTGGGCATTTTCAATTGTATGAAGCATTTTGCCCACGCATTTCAAGCAGATGCATTTATTCGTGCAGCATTTCAAATGTACACGATTTAAAACACACTGTTTCAAAGTTCTGGATGCTATATAGCAAACTTCAGAACAGTATGGCTTTTGAGATTTAATGTGTTCCAATTCATACTTAATTTCGGGAATTGCGGTTTTCGTGTAGGGTTTGTTCCTTGAAATATGACTGAGTTGCAGAGAGCAACAAATGAACATTTCCAAAGCAACACAAGGTATCCTATTAATCTCTGGGAAGCTTATGTGGCAAACCTGATGCCTAGCTGGAAAGAAGACATTACTTGCAACCATATCTTATATTTGCCTATTTGTGAATAAATTCACATTTCAAGAGCACCATTCCATTGCTCCGCTATTCAATTAGTGTAGCTATCAATTGTGAAGTCAGGCAATCACCATGCCATTATTATTATTAATTTATTATTAATATTATTTGATACACAACAAGATTAGTACACAGCAAACAAGATCACTATGCTGGCTTTTGTATTCGATCACACGTTGGACACTTCCCAAGTGTCTAGGGCTGTGTGATGTATCAACAAATAACGTGTGCATAGGTGGGTGGCCTTTTGCAGCTCATAGACTGTAATTTTGTCAGTGCTGGAAATGAGTTTGACACATGTGGATCAAGGTATTGCCTTTTGATAGTCTACTAAGGCTCCTTGTGCACTGCCGTACAAAATCCAGGTTATCTGCTTTGAACCAGATTATTTGGCAGTGCAGACTCATATAATCCAGTTCAAAATGGATAATGCGGATTATCTATTTTGATAATCTGGATTATACGGCAGTGTAAAAGGGGCCTAAGAAAAGGAGGTGGCTGCTTTTCTAATATAATATTTAAGACAGCGTTTTTCAACCTTTTTTGAACCGCAGCACATTTTTTACATTTACAAAATCCTGGGGCACACCACCAACCAAAATGACACTCTAACACAGTCATACATATAGGTAATATGTTTTTAAATGTATTTATACACTCAGTATGAAACCTGGGCCTGTTTCGATGAACACAACATATATATGTATAAGTATGTGATGACTTCCTCTCACATACTTATACATGGCTATCATGTCTTCTCTCAGCCTTCTCTTCTTCAGGCTAAACATGCCCAGCTCTTCAAGCCGCTCCTCATAGGGCTTGTTCTCCAGTTTCACTCCAGACTCTGAGTCAAACTTGCTTCCAGATAACTATGGATGTCATGAAGCTGTTATAAACAGTTCCTTGTAAGAGGGGAGGCAACTCTTGAAAAATCCAGTAAAATAGTAAAAAAAATAAACATTTCCAAGAGGAGAGGCTCAATTTGTTTCTTGGAAACCTGTGAATGCTTCAGCCTCCCGATGCTCCCAGGTTCGCTCACTGCCCAATTCACCGACGTGGAGCTTCCGGCATTCGGCAGAGCCCTTCCTTTGCCTCGGGGAGGATCTTTGGGGAGGAAAAGAGGGAGAAAGAGCTGCTAGGAGGGGGGAAGAGTGCCAATTTCCTACGGCACACCTGCGGATCACTCACGGCACACTGGTTGGGAAACACTGAGTTAAGGTACAGTACTAACATTGTCCCATGGATAAGTTGCCTCAAGGTTTTTGACATTTCTAGATTTACACATCAGTATATAAACTAATGTGTTGTATTCCTACTACAATATATATAGTGACTTAATTGGCAACTGTGTTTACAATATTAAATTGTAGTTGGCTTCTAAGACCCAGAAAAAAGTACACATACCAGGACTAGGAAAGCAAGAAATAATACAAAGAGGAATTCCCATGTAATAGGAAGTGCATTCTACAAAGAAAAAGCAACCAACAACTGAAGCCTGTTGTATCCTTTTGTCTTCCCACCCTTCACTACACAAACACACACACACACTCTCTTACACAGTGAGAACAAAACATGACCCCCTTGCTGCTACAATCACTTCTCCCAGCTTTGGCCACCTGCTAAGCTAGAAGCTTTGTGTCCAAATGCTACTCGGCTGCAAATAGCAGTGTACAGTAAGAATCAATGTGCAATCACTGGAAAGCAATAAAGTCGCAAAATAGCTTCATATCATTCTTAGATTGTCCCCTGGTATAAATACCCGAATGGCCGGGGGAATTGGGAGCAAGGGCAAAGAAGAAAAGGAAAAGGGGGGAAGGTATTATTTATGTCACCAACAAAGGGCCCCCCTGCCTTGCTATCATGGCATAGTTGAATCATTCTTATTCTTGCAAATCAGGTGTGGCAAAACTAGAAAAGGTAGGAGGGAAGAACCAATAATCTGAAACAGAATGCATGCCAGCATTGCGATGATTTTGCTACCATTGCTTTTTTCTCTTTTTCTAGTGGTTTCAGCATTTAAAGCAGTGTTTCTCAACCTGGGGGTTGGGACCCCTGGGGAGTCATGAGGCAGGTTTCAGAAAGGTCGCTAAAGACCATCAGAAAACACATATTTCTGATGGTCTTAAGAACCTCCTTTGCAAAAAAAAAAAAGGCTGAAGATCTCTCCACCTGTCCTTCTCTTCCTTTTTTGGAAACAGATGGCGAATCCTTCCATCAAACGTCCTCCTCCACTGTGATTGTAGGTGAACTATACATCCCAGCATCTACAACTCCCAAATGCCAAGGACTATTTCCCCCAAATTCCACCAGTGTTCACAATTGAGTATATTGAGTATTTGTACCAAGTTTGGTCCAGATCCATAGTGGTTTGAGTCCACTGTGCTCTCTGGATGTATGTGAACTACAACTCCAAAACTCAAGGTCAGTGCCCACCAATCTCTTCGTTTTGTGTTGGTCATGGGAGTTCTGTGTGCCAAGTTTGGTTCAATTCCATCATTGGTGGAGTTCAAAATGCTCTTTAATTGAAGGTGAACAATAAATCCCAGCAATTTACAACTCCCAAATGACAAAATCAACCCCACCACCAACCCCACCAGTATTCAAATATGGGCATATCAGGTATTTGTGCCATATGTGGTCCAGTGAATGAAAATACATCCTGCACATTAGATATTTACATTACAATTCATAATAGTAGCAAAATTACAGTTATGAAGTTGTAACTAAAATAATTTTATGGTTGGAGGTCACCAAAGCATGAGGAACTGTATTAAGGGGGTCGCAGCATTAGGAAGGTTGAGAACCACTGCTTTAAAGTCTTTAACCAGACTGCGAACTGGTGACTATGCCCAAAACTTGACACCTAGAGAGAGACCCATCATAATGCCATTAAAGGCTATGCATTATGTACCCACCACAGTTGCCCATAGGAGGCAGGCAAGTGGAAATATATTTTTCTGTTGGAAATTCAGACAGAAATCTTTTCTCACCAAGATGAAATGATGGGATTACTGCCTTATAATCTATTTAGGGAGATGGGATAAGAAATAGTTACTCTCCTTAACTTGCTTATAGCCAGAAGCAGAATGTAGAGCAGGAGTGCTCATTAGGTAGATCGCGTAGGGAGTCCTGGTAGATCGCAGGCAGGGCGGGAGGAAGGCTCAGTCCCGCCCCGCAGGCTCCCGACACCACCCAGGTACAGAAAAAGGTTGGACTGGATGGCCCTTGGAGGTCTCCTCCTATTCTAGGAACCCATTGTTGTTGTTATTATCAGAGGCTGAACAGCCATCTGAGAGGAATGCTTTGATTGTGTTTTTCCCTTATGGCAGAAGGAGGTTGGACTGGATGGCCCTTAGAGGTCTCCTTCTACTCTAGGAGCCTGTTGTTGTTGTTACTATTATTATTAGTAGTAGTAGTAGTAGCAGAGGCTGAATGAATATTATCATCATTATTATGGATAAATTCAGGGGCTTATTATACTCATTTAATTTAATTCAGTTTTAAAATACATTATATGTCTCTCATTGAAATAAATTTCCAAATATTTTGCTTTCATGGCTCTCTGAGTAGTGGGTAGGTAGATCTTTTTGACTTGGTTGTTTTATAAGTAGCTCGCATGCTGAAAAAGTGTGAGCACCCCTGATGTAGAGGGTTTCCTGGGATCACATTTGCAAGGCTTGTTTTGTTGCTGCAACTTGCAAAGACTATCCAGTAGCTCTATGCAGCAACCTAGTTAGCATGGAATGTACATGCTAACTAGGTTGGTACATGGTTAGCGTGGACTATACATGATAGTTAGCATGGAATATACATGCTAACTAGGTTGATACATTTATTTATTTATTTATTTTATTGTTCGTTCTTGTATTCCGCTCCTCCCAGCAGGCTCGGGGCGGATAACAGTGCGAATATACGGGCAACATGTCACGACATGTCGACATGCGGCCCTACAATAAAAACATAAAAACATATAAACATAAAACACATTAAAACCACATTACGTCGTCAATACGCGGGATGAGAGGACATACGGCATGGCTCTTGGTCTGGTGTGCCTAGTTAAAAGCTAGGCCAAAAAGAGCCGTTTTGCAGGCTCTCCGAAAGGGGGCCAGTTCCGAGATGGCTCGGGTACTGTCCGGGAGGGCGTTCCAGAGCACCGGTGCCGCTACGGAAAAGGTCCTTTGTCTAGTCGTCGATAGGTGGCAGGAGCGGACTGATGGTACTAACAACAGATTCTGTTCATCTGAGCGCAGTGATCTCGGGGGAGAATACGAGGTAAGGCGGCCCCTCAGGTACGCAGGCCCTAGGCCGTGCAAGGCCTTAAAGGTCAACACCAACACCTTGAAGGCAATTCGGTACTCAATAGGAAGCCAGTGCAGTTGCCGGAGGATAGGTGTGATATGCTCCCTCACTGGCAGTCCTGCCAGCAGGCGAGCGGCGGCATTCTGCACTAGCTTGAGTTTCCGGATTGTCGACAAGGGAAGACCAACGTAGAGGGCATTACAGTAGTCTAATCTCGAGATGACCGTCGCTTGGATTACCGTGGCCAGGTCGTTCCTGGACAGGTAGGGTGCCAGTCGCCTAGCCTGTCGGAGGTGATAGAATGACGTCCTGCTGACCGCGGAGACCTGAGCCTCCATGGTCAGCGAGGAGTCCAACAAAACCCCCAAGCTCTTAACCGATGACAATGGGTTAAGCCGCTCGCCATCCAGGGTAGGCAACCGGCACCCACCCAGCCCAGGTCGACCAGGCCACAGGATCTCCGTCTTCGACGGGTTCACCTTCAGCCGGCTGGCACGCAGCCAACCAGTCACGGCTTCGAGGCATAGATGGAAACAATCGGGTACGGAGTCCGGGCTGCCGTCCATTCTCAGCAGAAGCTGGGTGTCATCAGCGTACTGATAACACTCCAGACCAAAGTCGCGGGCCAGCTGGGCCAGGGGGCGCATGTAAACATTGAATAATAAGGGGGAGAGGATGGCCCCCTGGGGGACCCCACAATTAAGTGGGAATCTCCCGGAGACCTCCCCACCCCCCTCCACACGTTGTCCCTGGTCCCGGAGGAAGGAAGCCATCCATTTAAGGGCAGTCCCCCTGACCCCGGAGCCGGCTAAACGTTGGGTCAACAGTGCATGATCTACAGTATCAAACGCTGCTGTCAGATCTAACAAGAAAAGCAGTGCTGATCCACCCCGGTCCAGCTGGCGGCGAAGTTGGTCTGTAATGGCGACGAGCACGGTCTCCGTCCCATGCCCAATACGGAAGCCGGACTGGAAGGGATCAAGTCCAGCTGTGTCGTCTAGGAACCGCTGCAGCTGATCCGCTGCTGCCCTCTCAATTACTTTGCCTAGGAAAGGCAAGTTGGAAACAGGCATGTAATTGGAGGGAGCCGAAGGATCTAAATTCGGCTTTTTCAGCAGCGGTTTCACCATAGCCTCTTTTAATCCCCCTACTTACTGGAGATAGCCTTTGCAAGTTGCAGCAACCAACCAAGTCTTGCAAATGTAGCAAGCTGCTCCTCTACTAGAGCTGCTTTTTCCTTTGGTCCAGAGCTGAACCCGACAAAACAGATAAATGTGCATCTTCATCTCCTCTCTGGAGATGACCCATGCCAATGAGAGATTCGGGACCAAGCCCTGAAATCTGTTAACCTTAGATTAAGATGAATGGTAGACCTGGGCAATGAGTTTAGTTAAGAACTGTATACTTCATATCCAGCCTCATTAGCGAGTTGACTTTGGAGCAATGGATGAGTCAGCATGACACGGCTTGCGTGTCAGACTAGGATGCTGGGAAACCAGGACTTGAATCCCTGCTCAACCATGTAAACTCACTGGGTCGCACTCTTTCAGCCTCAGAGGAAGGCAATTGCAAATCTGTTGTAATCTCCTGTAATTTCTGATATATGTCAAAATTATGTAGTTCAAAGTTAGTTTAAAATATGAATGCACTTATGTTCAAAGTCTGCCTGCCATATTGTTAAAAGACATGCTTTTGTTATATTTTGCTAGTCAGTGAGAATGTTTCCAGTGTTGGTCTCCATCCAGAATAGATAAACGTTATCCCAGGCCCACATTCTCATCCCCATAAAGTCCAGGTGGATTGAAAGTCATAATAATGTTCCATGTTTTGAGAACAGGGTTATAGTTGTGTAAATAAGAAATAATAGATGGGCGTGTTTTTCACATCAATGCTTCAGCCCAGAATAGTGATGTAGCAATGACACACCAGTGACAACGCTGTTGACTTCGTCCAATAGAATCCTATCATGTAGGTGGACTTATAATGTTGTATTTTTCATTATAAAATGTATGACACGGTGATTTTGTTTTGCTAACTTTGCAATCATGTAGTTTTTACTTTGTATTACATGTGGCTTCTAATAGCTATCATGTAGAACTTTCATTTTTGTTCCTATATTAGGGATTTATTTTAAATAAAGCTTAGATGCTTACATTTTTTGGACTCTGATTCACTTTTCTGACTTCAGTGAGTTCTCATTGATGCCATGATTGAGCTAAATTTTTAAGCTCTGCTGCGTTTCCATTGCTTTGCAAGGTTATGGAACATAAGAACATAAGAACATAAGAAGAGCCATGCTGAATCGGACCTCAGCCCATCTAGTCCAGCATTCTGTATCACACAGTGGCCCCCAGTTGTACACGGGGATCTCGAGCAGAAGGGAGGGCAAAACCCTGACCTGCTCCCGACCCCCACAACCAGTACCCAGGGAAATCCTGCCTACCTCAACCAACTCCGAGGTGGCACTTGAATGTCCTTCTCAGTAACTACCGATACACTTGGGATCCATGAATCTGTCAAATCCTGCCTTGAAGTTGTTCAGGCTGACAGCTGTCACAACCTCTTCTGGAAGTGAGTTCCATAATCCAATGACCCTCTGGGTGAAGAAATATTTCCTTTATTAGTCCTAATTTTCCTACCTTGGAGCTTCAGGGAGTGCCCTCTAGTCCTAGTGTTTTGTGACAAAGAAAACAGTTTTCTTTATTCACCTTTTCTATCCCATGCATGATTTTATACACTTCGATCAAGTCACCTCTTAAACGCCGTCTTTCAAGGCTGAAAAGACCAGGCGTTGCAACCTGGTTTCATAAAGGGAGCTGCTCCATCCCTTGGATCATTCTTGTTGCCCTTTTCTGTACCATTTCCAGTTCCGTTATATCCTTCTTAAGGTGCGGAGACCAGAATTGTACACAGTACTCCAAATGTGGCCTTACCATCGATTTGTAGAGAGGTAATACAACATTTGCTGACCTATTTTCGATTCCTTTCTGATCATGCCTAGCATAGAATTTGCTTTTCACTGCTGCTGCGCACTGGGTAGACATCTTCATTGAGCTGTCCACCAAGACCCCAAGATCCCTTTCCTGGTTTGTCTCGGAAAGCTTTGACCCCATCAATTTGTAGGTGTAGTTGGGGTTCTTTGCCCCGATGTGCATGACTTTACACTTGTTTAGGTTAAAATGCATTTGCCACTTTGTTGCCCATTCACTCAATTTCGAGTGATCTTTCTGAAGCTCTTTACAATCAGTTTCATTTTTAACTATCCTGAACAATTTTAGTAAGTCTGCAAACTTTGCTACCTCAGAATTCACTCCTACATCCAGATCATTGCAAGGTTATGGAACTTGGTTTATAAGTTTGTAAGTTTCATATGTACTACAATTCCATGACTTCTGAACAAATCTTCCAAAACTTTCTATAATGGTGTTATCTAAGTCATATTTAGAAGGCAGCACACTTATTTTCTGCTCTTTGAGAGCAGTGTTTTTCAACCTTTTTTGAGTCGCGGCACATTTTTTACATTTACAAAATCCTGGGACACACCACCAACCAAAATGACACAGAATGACACTCTAATGCAGTAATACATATAGATAATATGTTTTAAAATGTAGTAATAGTTGGTAAACATAAACACGAAAACATACCTGGTCCTCAGGGAAGCCGGCTGGAAAGAGAGCAGCCAGACGGAAGCACACTCTGGGGCAGAGAGTTCCACTGCTGAACAGCTCTCACAGTCAGGAAGTTCTTCCTAATGTTCACCCTCCTACACAGACATGCTTCCCTGTGATGTTTGCTTTTCTGCCTGCGCTGCTCTCTCTTGTCTCTCTCTCTCTCTCTCTCTCTCTCTCTCTCTCTCTCTCTCTCTCTATATATATATATATATATATATATATATATAAATGTAATGTTCATTTGTGGGATTAACATAACTCAAAAACCACTGGACAAATTGCTGGACAGAGACCTCTTCCTCCCCCTTCTCCTTCACACCCTTTCTTCTCCCTCCTGCCGAACACTTACTTTTTGTTCTCCACTTGAGCTCCCTTCTTCCCAGCTTGCTTTGCCTCGCTTTGCTCACGCTGCCGCTTCTGCCACCATTTTGATCTGAGGGGGCAGCGTGAGCATGTTCAGGAGGGGAGGGGGAGGGAGGAAGACATGGGGCAAATCTGCGCAGTAGCGCCCGCACAGGTCACGTCTTCCTCCCTCCCACCCTGAACACGCTCACGCTGCCCCCATGGATCAAAATGGCGGCAGAAGCAGCAGCGTGAGCAAAGCAAGGCAAAGCAAGCTGAGCGAGGTTGGAAAGAAGGAGAAAAAAAGTGTTTGGCAGGAGGGGGAAGAAAGAGTATTGGAGGTTCCAATTTCCCACGGCATACCTGATGATCGCTCACGGCACACTAGTGTGCCATGGCACACTGGTTGGTAAACAGTGCTCTAGAGACTACCAAATGAAGCTATGGTTCAATTTATATGATAAGAGATTCCATCTAGTGTTGTCAAAAACTTTCATGGCCAGAACCACTGGGTTGCTGTGAGTTTTCTGGGCTGTATGGCAAAGCAAAGGCTGGATGGCCATTTGACAGGGGTGCTTTGTTGCTTGTGTATTCCTGCATGGCAGAATAAAAGGGTCAGACCAGATGATGGCCCTTGGAGAATCTTCCAAGTGCATGAGTGTTGAGGTTGGCAGTCTATGAAACACCTCTCAGTTTCCCTCAGCATAATCTCCAATATCCCTTCTATGTTGCCAGATAAAATCCAGAATATTTGCTTTGAACTGGATTATATCACAGTGTAGTCTCAGATAATCCAGTTCAAATCAGATCATGTGGATTATCTGCTTTGATAATCTGGATTATATGGCAGTGTAGAAGGGGGAGAGCACGAGATTTGAATGAGAGCTGAGGGAGAACCTCATTCACTATTTCTTTAAGGAAAATGATCAATGCCAAAAAGAAATTCCAAGATTTATTCCAAAAAGTAGTTTCAACCAGTTGGGAAACTATTTTGCAGCTAACATGTTCATCTTAACCACTTTGCCTTTGCTTTTGCATTAGATTATAAGTCACTGAATTTTCTTGCCCATCCTCATTATTATTTTGCTGATGCAGGTGTTGGCCAGGGGGAAACATTACGAAACAGAACACAAATATGATACAACAGAAAAATTGCTAAACAATAAGATGGATCCCTGAGAAAATTTGATATAGATTTCCTGTAGTTTTCCTACACTATTTTCTACCCTTCTCACATGGGATACTGCAAAATGGCAATGAAAAGTGAATTTCCTGCTGTTACAGCTACTTTGGATGCTTGTGCTTCTGTTCCTATGGAGCCAGCTTGGATCAATTTCAAGAAAATAGCCGTTATCTACACTCCTGCACAGAGGGGAAAAAACACATTTCTATTTAGAGGCTGTGTGTGTGTGTGTCCCACTGGTGGGTTGGCTGAGCTGTATACAGTCTAATCTGAACCCACAGTATCTCTTATACTGTGCAATGGTGGTTAACATTAGATTATAAGTTTTCCCCAAATATATGGCTTTCCAGCTTCATATATTGTTAGTATTAATATCATAATTATTATATTATAGTATATATATATATATACATTATAATATATTGAAATAATAATATAATATAACATTATATTATATTATTTATTATGTTATTATATTATTATTATAAAATTATTATAAAATAATAATAAAAACCACTAAAATACAATAAAATAAAATTCAAGAAGACAAAGTGCGAACCAAGACAGAGGCTGACATCCTTAAGAGAGGAAGGATCCCAAGATGGAATGGCCCAATGAACCCAGCCCAGAGGATGACAAAGAGGACCCAGCCGCTGCCACAGCAGCAGACCAGAGCAGCAGACGATCGGAGGCTGCAGGCCTCCGCCCACTCTCGCCCCCAGCCGTTCCCCAGCTAATCGCCCTGGCATGGAATGCCTGCCATCCTGGGAGGCGATCCGGGCCTGCAGTGGGAGCAGTCGGTGACCTGAGACGGCTGATCGCCCTGGCAACCCAGAAGACGATCAAGGGATGGCAGGCACTCCAAAGCCACTGCTCCTCTGATTGTTCTCCGGAGCGGCAGGCTGTCTGCCAACGCAGGCCCCACAGCCCACGATGGGATGGCGGCAGCGGCACCCCTTCCTCTTGGCCCCGCCCTTCTCCCCAAGCCGGACAGAATCGGCTGCCGGGCCGCATCCGGCCCATGGTCCATAGGTTGCCCAGGTCTGGGCTAGATAGAACTACAGTGCCATTTAATCCAGATTAACAAAGTAAATAATGCACATTATCCAATTTGGACTGGGTTATATGAGTCTGCACTGCCGTATAATCCAGTTCAAGTCAGATAATCTGGAATGTATATCGCAGCGTAGATGGGGTCATAAACTGACTTTTCATGTTGAAGTGATTTCAGATAGCACTGCGGATAAGAAGGTCCATGCCCAGAGAACTTCTGCTAAAACAGAGAACAAAGCGCTCTGGGTTAAAGGCAAACTACAGAGGTTTATTACAGTTTGGCCAAAAGGGATGCAAGTACCACAATAGAGTTCAACATGTATAAACATAACTTCATAGGAAAAATACAAGACATTTTATACACTTTGACAGCTATTCAGGCTTCCCATGCCTACTCCTGATTGGCTGAAAAACCAGGCCAGCTAGGATCCACATGGGGATTGGCTGGAGGTTTCCCTGACATCACAGATAGGAGGAAGGAATCCCCACCGCAGTGAGAAGAACAACTGGTTATTGGTAGGTTTAAAGTTCCAGTCTGTTGCAAAGACACCCCCGTGGAGGATGCAGAATTGAAAAGGATGATGATGTGGATATGCAGATGATTCCTTGACTGAACCATACAGTCCCTTGAAAACAAAGGCACAAGACGGTAATCCTGGGTGACCATAGGCTTGCCTGCCCTTATTTTCATTTATTCAATAACTAGCTTGGGGACCCGGCGGTGCCCGGGTTATTTGAAAAGGGTATTGTTTGTTTTCGGATGTTAGGTAATATCAGTTTAGTCAAATATTACACTATGTCTTCATCAAACTCAAGTTTGGTCCAGATCATTGGTGGGGGTCATAGTGGTGTCTGAAAATGGGTGAGGGTGCTGCCAATCCTATCATCTGATATCCATCCTCCCCCAAACTGCACCAGGATGTAAATTGGGTTACCAGTTGTCTGTTTGCCAAGTTTGGTCCAGGTCATTGTTGGCAATCAGTTGTCTCACATGATTGCTGTTGGTATTTTCCCCTTTTTTTTGCTGTTGTTGGGATTTTACCAATGGGTTTTTTTTCCTTTTTTGAGACATGTTTATGCTGCCACTTTGCTGGAAGGATGTCTGTCTATTTTGGGACCTAACTTGTAATGCTAGTAATGCTCTCAGTACATCAGGAAACCCTCTCGCTGTAGTGAAATCCTCTCAGAAAATGAACATTCCATTGCCAATGGGAAAAACTGTCAACTGGCTAACTCTGTCACCAATCAGAGGCGATATGCACTGCTCGCAAGCATTCAGTTGCATTCTGTTATGCTGGCCAATCAGAGTCCTTTATGCAAATTGTCTCTCAGTGGCAACCAATGCCCTCTGTCTAGTGCCTTAGAGTGTTGGAGTTCTGAGGCTGGCCAATCAGAGTCCTTTATGCAAATAATCCCACAGTGGCAACCAATCAAAACGCTGGCACATATTCCTCCCTCCGCACCACTGCCCCGCCACAAACACTGACTTTTATTATATAGACTAGCTGTACCCGGCACGCGTTGCTGTGCCCTATTTAGGAGATGCGAAAAAGTCTGAGTATGTAAGGGTTGGAATTGTTGTTAGTGAATTGGGTGTTTTATGTTTGTGACTCAGCTCTTTGCCTGCATTCCTTCGGGTTTGTCTTGTACCATGGCCAGGACGGATCAGCTTGGGGAGGGCTTGTCCTGTCAGGGGATCTCTATCTTCACAGGTGTGTCCAGTGTCTGTTGGGGGACTGTTAAAAATCCTTTCCGTATCCTTTTTAGCCACCTTTCTCAAGATCTTCATGTCTAGCTTACTTTCTGCTCCTCTCTTTTTCAAGATGTCCTGCTCTGTGTCTTTTGCACCCATTGGTCGATGTCCGATGAGGCTTTTCCCATCATGGTCTTCTGATTTGAAAGTGTTGGAGGAGGCTCTGGCTGACAGTTTGTTATGGGTCGGAATGTTCATGTTGGCTGGCCAGTACAGCAGTTATGCAAATCCGCCCTTATTGGCAGCCAATCATGTTGTCAGAATGTAGAGGCTGGGGGAGTCTTTGGCAGCCCCGGAGGATGCTGGGAAATGTGGGGTTTTTTAACTTGTTGTTTTGGGGGCCTTTTAGGTTTTGGGGGGGAAGTTTCTTTGCTACAAATGTACCTTGCTTGAGGCCTATTTCTGTTGGCAAGTTTTGTGTTTCTGCATTGTAAGGTTTCTCTGTTTCAGGTAGTCTTCACATGACGACTGTTCCTTTATATAGATAGATAGATAGATAGATAGATAGATAGATAGATAGATATGACATTTCTATGCCGCCCTTCTCACCCCGAAGGGGACTCAGAGCCGCTTACAAGTCATATGAACATACAACATACTACATTACAGAAGGCTAATATCTGTTTTAGCATATTTGTCCATGAGAACGATATGTTTCTAGTCACATTTGAACATGTAAACAGTGTGGATACAGCCCTAGCGATAAAGGGATTATCTGTCACACACATATATACAAAAGAACAGATTTTATCTGACCTGGAAGAGCGCTAGAGGGACTTCCTTAATTGTTTAGCTATCTCCATTCCCAGAAGCTTATGTAAATAGGGGCACTGGGGAAAACAGACTCCTTCATAATATATGTGATACAATTTTATACATTTAAGAATTGATACAATACACAGTCAATATGTGTTACACAAGAAATATCCTATGCAGTTATTAAAGTGTTTTGGTTTAATATAGTTCATGGTACAGTTGTTGCTGGATCCTTTCGGGAGCCTCCAGTGGCTTCAATATTGCAAACTTCAGAGTGGAAAATGTTTTAAAAATAAAAGTATATGTCTTGCTTGGAGCCTCATTAATGTCCACAAATAATTAGGGAGGGATGCCAGGATTTTACAACAATGTCACCTTAGACCCCATCTGCTCTGAACATTTAATGCAGCCGCCGTATAAACTCTATAATGCAGTTCAATGCAGTTAAATTACATTATATGAGTCTACACTGATCATATAATTTATTTATTTATTTATTTATTTATTACATTTCTATTCCGCCCTTCTCCCCACAAGGGGACTCAGGGCCTCCTTACATAAGCATCCAAAGATGCTATCCACATATTCATATACAGTATATTGTTGTGTTGTCTGGTTTTTAGATAGTGTAAACCACCCCGAGCCTGCGGGAAGGATCGGTATAGAAATTGAAATAATAAATAAATAAATAAATAAATAATATACAAATCACAAAAATGACAATTAAAATCAATAAATCAATAAAATCACAATTAAAACTATAAAATCCATTTAAAAACATTATACAGATTCAACAATTAATTAACAATAAATTAACATGCCAATACGCCAAAGCCAAGCCAGGAGAATCCAGTATCGCAATGTCCAAAAACGTTTCTCTTTCATATTGCCATATAATACAGTCTACACTTGCCATTAAACTAATAGTGATGCAGAGCTACTGGTGAGGGGGGAGACAGGAAAGAAGGGAAGGAGAAAGAGAGCGGGGGGGGGGGTTAGGGAGGAAGGGAAGGTATGAAATAACCATCTACATTGCCATATAATGCAATTTGAAACTACATTTTATGGTCAGTGTAGACTCATATAATGCAGTTCAATGCAGTTAAATTGCATTATATAAGTCTACACTGATCATATAATATACTTTCGAACAACATTATATGGCAGTGTCGATGGAGTCACAGTTGTCCTACCATCCATTATAAACATCAAAACTTGAACTTCACTTGCACCTGAAAAGGAAGGCTATGTATACACCTAAAAGGAGAAATGTTGTTCACATTTGTACCTCATTCTTCTTCCATAGAGATAAAGACACCACACCTTGAAAATATATATGTATTTATATGCATAATTATATAATAACTTTATTGAAAACTGGTGTTTAATAAAAGCACCCATATATATATCCTCTGGGTTTTGTAATAAAGCTCCCATCATTCAACCATAGATTTTTCTATTTAAGATATGATGCAAATATATCAGTGAACAATGAGTGGAACAAAATAAAACACCTCTTGCTCTCATTCCCTCCTATGCCTTGTGCATTCCCAGGACATACAATCGTTTCTTGAAACCTTCAAGTACAAAAGTCCCTCCGTCGTCTCCCTGGCCAGCTGGTTGCGTTGATAAATGGCTTTTCAAGTTTGGAAGTTGTGCAGCTCTTTATATAAATGGCCACTTGAGCAATCCGCCACAAGTCCAACTGTCACTTTTTTTTCCACAGGTGCATTGTGGGATTTCCAACAAGGTGGCCCCATGGCGATCTGCTCAGATTTATTCACCCAGACATGGGCAACATTTATATTATTTCCCAACTTCCCTGCTTACTCGGAACATGAATAGCCTCCTACACTTGGGAAAAGAAGATTTATACACTTTTTTTTTCCAGATTATTCCTACCTTGCACTACAGTCAGTGAGCAGACAACTTAAATATCAGGATAGAACATCAGAGAGATGGAACATCTGACAGTGTTGCAGTCATCACATGATGTTTTATAATTTCCTTAGTATTTATCAAGCCCCACAAATTTGTTTATGAGGACATAAGACTATATAGGTACTACCTTAAAACATCAACATTCAAAAGACATCCCATATTAGTATATTTAGTCATCCAATGAGAAGATGCAAAGTACATTGAATGGACTTATATTGCCACATATGCATAGGATGGCATATGAAGAATGATGTAGTAGCAAAACCATGTTCTGTAGAATCTGTCATTCTCTGAATCTTGTTCAAGAAAAAGGAATAATTGCTGATCGGAGTCACAGTTGGCCACAAACTGTTGTTGTTGCTGCTGTTGTTGTGTGTCTTTAGGACATCTCCAACAAATTGTAAGGCAAATATATTATAACAGCATTTCTCAACCTGGAGGTCTGGACCCCTGGCGGGTTGCAAGGGGATTCAGGGGGTGGCCAAAGACCCTCAGAAAACACAGTATTTTCTGTTGGTCATGGGCAGGGCTGTAGCCAGGATTTTGATTTGGGGGGGGGGGGGGTGAGTCTGAGTGACAGAGGATCTACCCTAGCAAACGACGATGTGACAGAAAGTGATTTCAACGTGACGCTGAGACTGCATTTGTATGATTTAATTGCTAATTGTTATGTTATATGTGTCGCCCCCTTGGGCCCTTGGCACTTGACCTCCCTGGACAAAACACAAGGCAGCTGAGGTACAACAAGCTTTATTGATTATAAGGTAGCAAGGTAAGTAAAGAGTCCAGGAAGCCTTCAATAAGCAGCCTCCGGTCAGCAGCAAATACTGGAATCAGCAAGGCTCGAGAATCCGCAACAGCAGGATCCCAAGCGAGGAAAATTCAGGAATGAATGCGGGATGCGATAGATAGTCTCTGAGCCCCCAGCCGGCGCAAGAAGGCTGGGCGGCTTGAGGTACTGCAGGCAAGTTCAAAGCGGGAGTATCGCAGCTCCTCCGCGGGATTCAACGATGAGCAGGAACAAGGCTTGATGCTGGAACGAGGCAACCGAGAGTAGTTGGCTGGCAGGACCTTGGTAGCTGGCCAAACGGCCCGGTTCACCTTAGCAGCATGGCAATAGCGGTCGTTGGTACGAGATACTGGTGCACAGGAGCTCACAGCTTTTATAGGATTCCTCCCTATAGGGCCTGGTGCATCGAACATCAAAACGGGTGATGGATGGGCCTCGGGTTGTTTTGAGAACCTCAGTCCTGAAGAATGCGGCGCCTCGTTAGTGAATGCCACCTAGGCTAGGGAGTTGCGCTTGGTGCTCCGAGTACCCGCTTCTGGTATCAGCCTGGTGGGCCTAGCCTGGCCTTGACATGCCTTTGCTATAGCATCTTCCCTGGGAGGCTCATGAGAGCAGCGAAGAGGCCCACGGCAGGGCCCGGAAGTTAACCCAGCTGTGCTGGAAAGTTTCTGGGAGCCAGGCGGGCAAAAGGCAGACCCCAGCAAAAACGCCGCCTGAAGCCCTTGGGGTGAGACAATATGGTTATTGTTTGGTTTTGTTTTGCTTGTGTTTTAATTGGAGGGCAGAGACTGCCTTGTGTAAACCGCCCCAAGTCGCCTTTGGGCTGAGAGGGGCGGTATAGAAATATGACAAATAAATAAATAAATAAAACCTTTTGTATCATTATCCCAATATCCCCATGCATATGGCATATATTGAGCATGGTAATCAGATTATGATATGAATAAACGTAACAGTTTAAATAATAAATGTTATTTATTTACTTTCATTAACAAAATGTTTAGAATACTTTTTGACTTTTTAAAAAAATTCATTTTATTTATTATTTATTATTTGAACTTATTAGTCGCCACTCCCGTACGGCTCGGGGCGACTTACAATGTTCACTGGACAAGACCAGTGGGGTATTTACAGCAGCACAAAAGACACTACAATATACATAGAACACAATATACAAAAGCAATATATGAGTACAGTACAACAGTTAGAGTCCTATCTACAGGGTCAGAGCAACAGTACTTTATAGCAGGGCTGTCAACTGGCGGCCGGGGCCGGATCCGGCCCGTAGCCTGTTGGACACGGCCCCACCTATGCCCTCAGCCGCCATTTTTAAATTTTTTTAAAAATCGATTTTTAAAAAAATGGCGGCCGGGGAGGGGGCGGGGCAGGGAGGGAGGAAGAGAGCTGGCTCCTCCTCCTTCGCCCTTCCTCCTTCCCCTCCCTGCACCGCGGCTCACGATTGGAGCCACGCGCGTCCGCGGGGGGGAGGAGGAGGGCGAAGGAGGAGGAAGTCAGCTGGCTGCTTTCTTCCTCCTTCGCCCCTCCTCCTTCCCCCTCCCGCCGGCGCTCGGGATCGGGGCAAGCGGCGCGGGAAAGGGAGAAAGGAGAAGCCAGTCAGCTGACTGGCTTCTCCTCTCTCTCCCGCGGGCGGGGGCGTCGCCGCACGAGGAAGAGAGAGAGAGAGAGAAGCCAGTCAGCTGACTGGCATCTCTCTCCCCCTCTCCCCGCGCCCAGGCGTCGGCGCGGGGAAGGAGAGAGAGAGAGAAGCCAGTCAGCTGACTGGCATCTCTCCCTCTCTCTCTCCCCGCGCCAGCGTCGGCGCGGGGAAGGAGAGAGAGAGAAGCCAGTCAGCTGACTGGCATCTCTCTTTCTCTCTCCCCCCGCGCCCAGGCGTCGCTGGCGAGGGGGAAGGAGAGAGAGAGAGAGAAGCCAGTCAGCTGGCTGGCATCTCTCTCTCTCTCTCCCGCGCGCCCAGGCGTCAGCTGGGAAGGAGAGAGAGAGAGAGAGAAGCCAGTCAGCTGACTGGCATCTCTCTCTCTCTCTCTCCCAGCGCGCCCAGGCGTCGGCGCGTGCGCGGGGAAGGAGAGAGAGAGAGAGAGAAGCCAGTCAACTGACTGGCATCTCTCTCTCTCTCCCCGCGCGCCCGGGGCGGGGGCGGGGCGGGGGCGGGGCTGGGGGAGGGGCTGGGGCGGGGCCGAACGGCCCCCCAGGTCATCAGTGACCTCAAGTCCGGCCCTTGGCCAGTTAGAAGTTGGACAGCACTGCTTTATAGCAACAGTCTTCTTTTCTTCTCCCCGGCCATTTTGTCAATTACTTTTTCCAGTTTGATAGTTTTTTTCTTTTTTTCTTTTTTTCCTTTCTTTTTTTTCTGGTTTGATAGTGATGTCGATGGATGGAAATAATTCCTAGTCCACTAAGTCTCTGATCTGTCATTAAACTTCTAGATACACGTTTCACTCTCTTCATGGTTGAAAATGATCTTTCCACACTGCATGTTGTTACTGGTAGAGTAGCTAACACAGTCAAAAGGACATTTATTGACCAATAGTAGGTTTTGTCACACAGTTCCAATAGTTTAAGTACCTCAGTATCTTTCCTAGTTGATGGTGTTATATTACACCACATTATGTACTCAGCCTTGATGGAAGCAAGTGCTGCGTCATTTTCAAAGTATTCTGACAGTTGTTCCATATGGTGAACTGACTGACTCCGTACCTGATAATTTCCATCATTGCCTTGAAGCCGTCACTGGATGGCTGCGAGCCAGTAGGTTGAAGGTGAATCCGGCTAAGACGGAGATCCTGTCAATAATGTTCGGGTATGGGAGTGATCCGACTTCCAACCCTGGCGACTCTTCGCCCGTCCCTTCGGTAAAGAGCTTAGGAGTCAATTGACTCGAGCTGGATTTGGAGAAACATATCTCCATTGTCAGCTTTGGCCTTCCACCATCTCCGACAGTTGAGGCTGACTCCCTACCTGTTTTTCATGACCTTGCCACAGTGGTCCAAGCCACGGTCATCTCAAACTGGACTACTGTTTGCCATCTACATTGGCCTTCCTTAATCGGTGATCCGGAAGCTTAAGCTGATGCAGAAGCTGCAGCACGGCTGGTGGCAGGCCTTCCATCTCAGCTGCCACATCACGCCTGTTTTCCTGCGAAAACTGGATCCAATAGAGCACCGGATCACCTACAAGGTGCTGGTTCTGACCTTTAAGGCCTTGAATGGTCTGGGGCCAGTGTACCCAGGGACCGCCTCTCCCATTACAGCCCTCCTCGACCACTGGATCCAATCCCAGAACCTTCTGGTGGTGCTGAAGCACCAATCCCCACCCCCCCAACACGGAGGAGGGCATTCAGCCTGGTCATGGGGGTCCTGTGGAATGCCCTCCTTTGGCCGAGTGCAGATTGATCTGCTAACATTCCAGGGCCTGCAAAACCCTCCTTTTTGCATAGACATTTGAATGTGTAGACTGTGTTTGCATGCCTGTTTGCTGCAATTTTAACTGACGATTTGTTTTAGTGTGTTTTATGCCTTTTTATGAATGTGAGTCGCCCTGAGCCCACGGGAAGGGCGACTCATAAATTGAAGAAATAAATAAATAAATAAATATTGAGAATTCTTGCCAAGTTTGGTCCAGATCCATCATTGTTTGGCTCCACAAGAAGGTAAGTGATGAGAGTTCATTTTTCTAGTTAATATTCAACCTGTAGGAGTTGAATTAGTTTCTCAACCCAGTTCACTTACAAGAGAACATCTGAAAAATAATAAAGAATCATTGCACTCAGCATATTGAGGTTTTACACATATTGAGTGTTCCATGGCGATGGAGTTAACACACAAAGAGTGCATCCACATTGTGGAAACAATCCAGTATGACACCAGTTGAACTGGATGGGATTGTAGGCATTGCAAGGCCCTACACTCTTTAGCAGAGAAGGCTAACGATATTATGGAACTACAAATCCCTATAAATCCCCATGTTAGGGCATGCAAGAAATCAATTGGTGAGTGTGTTAACTGAAAATGCAAAGCACGGAGCTGATTGGTTGGGCCATGCCCGGAGAGCTAGCTGAGTCTGGGAGTTTTGGCAACGGTTACATATTTAGGCTTAGCTGTGCAGGGGCTTTTAGAGAGAGAGAGACAGTTCTTGCTTCCTGAGCTTAGAGAGGGAATTTTCCACATGAACACTGAAAGACCATTTAAATCTCTCTCAAAGGACATTGTGTGAGTCAATGCAACTGTTCACATGATTGTATATATATTGCTCTGCATTACAAAGAGTAAACTACTTGTTCTTTACTGATCATCTGTGTGGCATATTTTCTTTCTCTGACAAAACAGTGTGTGGACTGGTAAAATGTGAACTACATGTGATTTTTCATTACGCCACACACATGCACCCCAAATCTTAAGATCGTATATATTCAGTTGTACTTTGACTACATTTACACAGTCAAAAATGACCAGTATGGTTCCAAACTATCAGAGATCAAACATCCCAAGCAACCCGTTTATCAGACGCAACAAGACTTTCCAATCACAAAAGTTCTCACAGGTCGGCAACAAACTAAGGATGAGCCATGGGTTGCAACATGGGCAATGGAGGATTTGCCATTTCCCGATGGCAGGATGCCAACAATTGCAAAAGAAAAGATTAATTGTGCCACTGCCAACAAAGCCTAGTTGCCGTTTCCTTCCATCAGGTTAGAGAGTATTTTATTCTCTTTCCAGCCGCCAACAAAATGGATGGAAAATAGCTTTCCCTCTTACCTATCTCCATAAATCTCCTTTCCACGCACAATTCCAGAAAGCTCCAGATAGCTGTGGATATCATGATAAACACTGGAAAGTTCTGCTTGACCTTTTATTAACATTTTTTTCCTCAACCAATATGGTTTCTGTTGCTACATGCACCCTGAGGAATTATGAAAAATACTTTTTTCCGTAGTTTAGCCCATGTGCGCTTAATAGGCTCACAAATATAATACCATTATAAAAAAGAAAAACTGCCAACACGGCTAAAAAAAATTGTCATAACACTAAATTATTATATAAATATAAAAGGAGTGTGTCTGTAAAATATTCACTCAATGAAGATCCCAAGGTGATGATTTTGGTGTGTTGTTTTTATTCCTGGGAGATCCATAACGCATTTGGATATGCCACATGTCACCACATGAATCAGCCAACTAATGCATGCACTTTTCAGAAGCAGAGACGTCTTCCCAACAGAATGCACTGCATATATATATATATATATATATATATATATATATATATGGATGGTTGAGATTCTCTTGCTTTGTCTGATAGGCATAATTTAACATCTTGCTTATAACGTTGCATCTTAAGGAAAAATATGCACTGTCCTGGGTTGTTATTTATAGCATAGCACTAAATCTATGCAAATCTATTTCTCTCAGCTTGGTATTATATAACAAAGGTCAACAATGCTTGAAATATTTGGAAAACCTATTCCCTATATACCTTGTCTATTGCATTAATGTCCAATATGCACATAGATCTTAATATTTTTTCTAGAGCTGGATTGCTCCTCTGTTGTTTTACTGTAGCTTTTCATGGATAGTTGATTCAGGAATAACTTGGGTTCACATAAAGCTGCTTGACATCCATACAGTGGAGCCCCCAGTGACACTATGGGTTAAACCAGTGTTTCCCAACGTTTTTTGAGCCGCAGCACACTTTTAACATTAAAAAAATCCGGGGCACACCACCAACCAAAATGACATTCTAACACAGTAAAGAACGGCTGGTGGATGGTGGCCTGCTGGGAGCAGCTGCTGGGAGTGCCGAAGCCGGGGGAGAGGCCAGGCTGCGCCATGCCCCGCCATGCCCCACCCCCTCCCCCGGCTTCAGCTCTCCCACAGCTTTGCCAGCCTTGAGGGGGCAGTGCCAAGCCAGCATTGTGCTGGCTCTGCCACCGCTGGCTTGGCACTGCCCCCTAAAGGCTGGCGAAGTTGTGGGAGAGCTGAAGCCAGGGGGAGGGGGCAGAGCCAGGCCCCGCGGAGGAGGAGGAGCATGAGCAGTGGACGGGCTTTAGTGAGCGGGGCCTGCTGGGTCATGGCATCATGAGTCATGGCGGGTTGGAGGCTGGCTGGGGAAACGACCAAAAGAGGCGGTGCCCCGGCCCCTTCTTCTTTTTCTTTGCCGCCGCCCAGCCCTTCCTCCTCCTCCCCCAAGCAGCAGGAGTTCGGCAGGAGGAGGGGGGAAGGAAGGGGGACAGGGAGCTTTTCTCGCGGCACAGCAGGAGGTCCGTCACGGCGGTTGGGAAACACTGGGTTAAACCCTTGTGCCGGCAGGACTCAAGACCAACAGGTCGGAAGTTCAAATCCGGGGAGAGCGCAGATGAGTTCCCTCTGTCAGCTCCAGCTCCCCATGTGGGGACATGAGAGTAGCCTCCCAGAATGATGGTAAAACATCAGAACATCTGGGCATCCCCTAGGCAATGTCCTTCCAGACGGCCAATTCTCTCACACCAGAGGCAACTTGCAGTTTCTTAAGTTGCTCCTGACACACACACAAATCTATACAGCAACGGATGCCTAAAATTGACTATTTGATCCCACAAATGTCAGTATTTTTATCGATGACAGATATCAATATGTACCCAGTTGGTCCATACAAGGATTCACATAAAGTTGGTTGTTGTATATTCTCTGCTCCAAACAAAAGGATTGAGAAAAATCAAGCTTTCACTAGAGATGGGGAAAATACTGGTTGAGTGGCAAAATTCTTTGCAGTGGCAACAAGGTGGAGAAAGAAAGAAACCTCCTATAGGAGTATTACTTGAGCCATGTAGATATATCTGGTAAAATGAACTTCTCCTGAGGTAGGATAACTCATAAACGACTGTGTGTCCACTGATGGGTCTATGGACCATAATAAATATTGGTGGTGGTGGTGGTGGTTGGTTTAGTGAAAAAATTCAAAAACTAGTATGAAACTCATGATTCTTGAAAGTTGAGCAACTCTAGTGAAAAGGATCCTAGACTGAAAACAATCTTCACAGATTGGAACGGATCCTGCGCAAAATTTAGACGTGAATGTTTTGTGTGACAAACAGTACAATTTTCTCTTGAAATAAATATTGTTTGCTGGCAGAAAGTGCTGATGTGTATGCAGAAAAAAGTGTGCATACTGCAAAATAAATCTCAGACTGGAAGTTGTCTTTGAAAAGCTGCACGTTTTTTTAAAAAATATGTCTCACAACAGGAAACAAGTTCCTAAAATTACTTGTTGCTTTCTTCAAAGAAGGCATTCTGGGTGTTATATGTGGGGATGTACAGCTGCGCCAATCTTTCTTGGAAGAGGACCCTTTCCTATGAAAATGTTGGCAATTTCTCTTTTTAGTTTCTATCTTAAAGGGAATGCCACTCTGCAGAAATTTCACTAAAGCTGGACTCATTTAAGTTTAATTCAGTGTAAATATGCCCTGGAGTCAACCTGGAGCCAGCATCAATGTTTAGACCACTACTTCTATAACTGTGGATCCCAACCCCTAATGGGGTCCCCTTCACTCAATGTTAGGAGAAGTTGTGAAAAATCTGGCCACAGTAAACAGTTTCTGAAGGCCACCCAGACCTTTTCATGGATCTGTTATAACAGCAGGTCAACTTCCATTTGCAGTACATCTTGTCAACTGAAAGTTGACAGTTCAAAACCCGGGTTAGGGTGAGCTCCTGGCCTTTAGTCCATCTTCTGCTTATCTAGCAATTCGAAAACAAATGTGAGTAGATAAATGGGTACTGCTTTTAAAAAGTGGGGAAGTATTAAGGCCCTCATAAGGAAATACCAGAAAAAAATGCCAGCAATTCAATTAATGAAGTTATGAACAAAGCTCTTCAGCAACGAAGATGGAGCAACAGCAGCCCCCACTCCCAGTGGCCAGAACCAAGCACAGTCTCCAATATGCCAAAGATGGGAAAGCCTATATATACCTCTATATATGTACAGTGCCTGTCTTGTCAATGTATAATGGCATTGAATGTTTGCCGCATATGTGTTCTGTGATCTGCTCTGAGTCCCTTCAGGGTGAGAAGGGTGGAATATAAACACCCTAAATAAATAAATGTTGTGGTGTTTACAGTGGACTCTGCAGAAAATGCTTCCACAAGAAAGAAAACCAGCCTGTTTAGCAAGCCTTGCAAATGCTGATTTTGATTATTTTTTTTATGCCTACTTATATACTTATTTACTTGGCCACTGTTATGAACTGCTCTTCTGATTCTGAGGGAGAAGGAGGACAGGCGGATGAAGAAGCAGCACTTGGGGATTTAGGGCTAAATGGTGAGGAGGAAGAAGAAGAAGAAGAAGAGGTGGCAGATATATCACAAATCCCCACATTTCAAGAACGACGACGGGAGAAAGAAGTCAGAAGGAGATCAGCTAGGTTAGCAGGGGAAATGCTGAGCAATCAGACCACGTCCTAAAGACAGCTGTGTTTTGATCTCAGGGCTATAAATCAGCAGCAAAGTCAAGGGCCCAGTGCTGACAGCAACTGACCTTCTTCAGGGGAGTTTCTGTTCCAAGCTGCATGTCTCCATTCCAGCGTCAGTCATTGCTGAAGGCTCTTGACTATTGACATTCGTTTCTGCAACCTGTAAGCTTGTTATCAAAGACTTTTGTTTCTGACTGATGTGAATACTTTTGTTTTACATTTTCTTGAAGACCGTGCCTTACCATCCCCCTGAAGTCACAGGTTTGGGGGTTCTCTTAGATTCAGCGCTGACGCTTGATGCTCAGGTGTCGGCGGTGGCTGGGAGAGCCTTTGCACAGTTAAAACTCATGAGCCAACTGCGACCATACCTCGTGAAGCCTGACTTGACCACAGTAGTCCATGCCTTGGTTACCTCTAGATTGGATTACTGCAATGCACTCTATGTGGGGCTTCCCTTGAAGACGGCCCGGAAACTTCAATTTGTCCAACACTCGGCTGCCAGATTAATAACTGGGGCAGGTTACAGGGAGCGGTCGACCCCCCTATTTAAAGAGCTCCACTGGCTGCCGTTTATTTTCCGAGCCCAATTCAAGGTGCAGGTGATTACCTAAAAAGCGCTAAACGGTTTGGGACCTGCCTACCTTCGTGACTGTCCCATGAACCAGCCCGAGCCCTTCACTCCTCAGGGGAGGCCCTCCTTTTGCCCCTGCCAGTCTCACAGACCCGGCTTGTGAGCACTAGGGAGAAAGCCTTCTCCTCTATGGCCCCCCGACTTTGGAATTCCCTCCTGGGAGAGATTCCCCCTAACTGGAATCCTTTTAAAAACAATTGAAAACCTGGTTTTTCCACCGGGCTTTTGGAGATTAGACTCCCCAAATGCCCCCGTCCTTGGCGAGACCTCTTCCCCTATGTGATCCTTTATGTTTGACACTACTCCAATTATCTCCCCCGAGATTTTATACATTTTATATGTACATGTGGCCTGCCCTGTTGTTTCTGTTTTAGATTCACCTAAGTTCTTGTGTTTTTAAAGATGTATTTATTTCATTTTGTTTTTTGCTTTTATTGTGTTTATTGTTTTTTTGATGTTTTTGATATTTTTTTGTAATGTGTTGTTCGGGCACGGCCCCATGTAAGCCGCTCTGAGTCCCCTTTGGGGAGATGGATGCGGGTTACAAATAAAGTTTTATTATTATTATTACCATCGGGATTGTGTTGTCTGTTTCACTTACTGCATTATCTTTATTTTGGCTGAAGTAACACCTTTTTATTTACTTTCACTTATGTCTAAGGCTGTTGCTGACATAAAACTGGACAGCCACCATGGGCACCTCTAGAAAGGAGCACTTGCACAACCAGCAAGAAGGAGGCAGTGTGGATCATGCTCTCCCAGCCTCAGAAGAAGACAATGGCAATCCTCTTCTGAATAAATGTTGCGAAGAAACCTCCGTGGGACATTTGCCATGGGGTCACCATAGGTCAGGAATGACCTGAAGAAGGCACACAACAACAAACATAAGGCAACAATATCCTGTCTTTTAAAATATATTTTTATACTGATTTCTAGTCTGATTTTAAATAACTGTTTACTGGGGAGTTGTCCTTCTCCTCTTAGGGCACTTGTGCCCGCTTTGTGCTGCTCTGTGACCGTAATAAAGTTTTGATTGATTGATTGAACAAACATAAAGGATGTGTATCTTTTAAGTACATTAAGGACCTACCTGAAATGGAGAGGCAAAATTAAAAAGGCGGCTTTTGGTTGGAAATGTTTGTGGACAAAAGGAAGAGAACTGAGATTTAAGCCATACAACCAGGAAGGGTCTCCAAATCAAGTCCAGCATGGCTGAAGAAAACTGCTGTGGTTGGTTCCTCATGTTCAATAACGAACTATATGCTCCAAAATTATATGGGTATCTTATCAAGATTGTGGAGCCCACAGTGGCTCAATGGGTTAAACCCTTTTGTCAGCAGGACTGCTGACCAACAAATTAGTGGTTCCAATCCAGGGAGAGCAGGTTGAGCCCCATCAGCTCCAGCTCCTCGTGCAGGAACATGAAGAAAACATCTCACAAGGATGGTAAAACATCAGACATCCAGGCATTCCCTGGGCAACATCCTTGCAGACGGCCAATTCTCTTACACCAGAAGTGACTCGCAGTTTCTCAAGTCACTCCTGACACGAAAAAAAGCAAGATTGTAACTACAAAGTTCACATTAGAAACACTTCCGCCTTCGTCTGTATTGTTCTCCTCTTCTACTCAAATGAACATAGTGTACAAATGTGGTTTAATTACCCTAAATATTATTATATCTGACACACTTACATCCTGCTATTGTAACAGTTAAACCTAACAAAGACTGTACAGTCCAGAGGTTTAAAAAAATGCTTAAATAATAGCCTAAAATCTGAAGAATTACTTTAATACTTCAATAAAAATAACCCAATTCAAAACATTTTCGTGGAAACACAGCTCCTTGCTCTAGGCTACCAAATAATGGCTGAAAGAAAGTATATAGCTTGTCACTTCTGATTAGAGAACTGTGCCTCTGTGCTTTGAATGAGAGACATGTCTGGTAATAGGAAGTGCAGATATTAAAGTTAATAAAATAATGTGGAATGCGATATATATGAAACTTGACCAAGTATAGCGCGGAACAGAACATATATTACCCTGCTCAGTCAGCTAGTGGCCCGGCATCTAATGACTGACTTAATTTCTATTTTCTAGAGAGAGCACTACCAAAAATACAATTTTGAGATTATCCAAATATTTTACCATGCTACATCATAAAGGCAACCAAGAGCTGCCTGAGCATTCACAGCAGAGACACACTGAAAATTGCTCAGTGCTATGGGTTCAGCCAATCTTAGAATATTTGAAGTATTTATAAATAATTAGCTACAAAACCGATAGTGCCAAGATATCAATCATATTATACTCATACACACACACATGCACTAACACACTACTGTTTGTTTAGTTTTTCTCTTTCATTGAATGGATGCTTGCTGTGCATCCCATCTTCAATCTCACCTCTGATTGCTGCTTTAATGTAACACTCTGAACAACAGGCAATCATGCCTTTTCCATACATTATATACCCCTCCTGCTTGTATGTTTTCCCCCTTTAACAATAAGCTATATTACTATTAGACCTTGTCCTGCACACACAAATGTGGAACTATATTGAACCCATACCATGACAGTCTTCAGGGGTTTTGAAAAAATAATAATAATTCAATGAGCTAATCCTAGTAAACCCAGAATTAAAGTTCATGTTTCCATATTTCACTCTCAAAAATATTTAGAACTTTGACATATATGACATTATGTTTTCATTAAAACAGCTGATTTCAAAATGCTGCACTGTGCAAAAACACCATAAACAGTTTATGATGAACTGCCACACTCTTAATTAAAACAATAAATCCAGCCTGCAATATTTGTGCAGCCGCTGGTTTGACCTTTGCCTCTTGCTATCCACTACCAAAGCCGCTGCCTCGTTCTCTGTGCCAGATGTAGACGGTTTTAAAACATGATCTGAAAGGCACTAAAGATAAAATAAGAGAAAATGCGCCATTACTCTTTTGCAGTTATGATTAATTCAGTTCATATTTTACAATCTGGTTATGGAGTAAAAACTACAGACTTTACATCAAGTCTTCGCTGCCTGTGTACCTCCTAAGGGGTAAAAATGCCACACATTTTAGAACATGGATGCAGGAATAATTCACAGCCAGTGCACAGAAAGGGTGGAGGGAAGGAGTTGTGGGAATAATTAAGAAAAGATAATGAACTCCACAATGCAATTTGGTCGGCTAGGCAACTTAGAGCAGTTTCGGACAACTAAAGATGGCCATTTCTGCCTGCCCAAAGACAGGTCGAGAACAAATTAGCTTCCTCTCTCTGCGGGGAAAGGTGGCTCTTTATGCTCTCACTGTGGATGTTTATTTATTTAATTAATTAATTTACTGTATTTGTATGCCACCTTTCTCAGCCCGTAGGCAACTCAAGGCGGTTAACAGGGTAAAATTCAATGCTTACAATATCATAAATACAATTAAAAACATAACATATAATAAAAACTAAACAAATCACTAAAAATATAAATTCATAGTGTCTCCTTGTTAAAAACGTTGTCCAGTCTCACTGTCGTCGTTCCATTTTCCTATGTCAGTTACTCTGCATTTGGAAACACTTGTTCAAAAAGCCACATCTTGACTTTTTTTCCAGAATGTTAAAAAGGAGGTGGCCAATCTAATATCTATATGGAGGGCGGTCCACCACCGAGAAAGTTCTATCTCTCGTTACCGCCAAACGTACTTGTGACGACGGCGGTAACGAGAGCAGAGCCTCTCCAGATGATCTTAAGGTCCTAGATCAGGGCTGCCCAGGAAGTCGATTGCGGGACCAAAGGAGGTCGATTGCAGCCAGATGGGGCGCTTCTGCTCTGCGTGCACACACCTTCCGCCCGCAGCTTCCACGCTGCGCACCATCCACATTTGCTTCTGGATGAGAGAGAAGCAGGGCGCTCCTCTCTCTCGCCGGCAGCGGAGGCTCCAGAGTTGCTTCCGGATGCGAGAGAGACAGGTGGAGTGCGAGGCGGGGCCTCCGGAGGCCCCGCCCCTGCTTCAGCTCTACCAGCAGCTTCTCCAGCCTTGAGGAGGGCAGGGCCAAGCCAGCTTTGTGCTAGCTCTGCCACCACTGGTTTATCCTTAAGCCAGCTGCTGGTAGAGCTGGAGCCAGAGGGGGAGGGCCAGGCCGTTTCCCTGGTTTCAGCTCTACCAGCAGCTTCTCCAGCCTTGAGGAGGTAGGTAGATTTTCTGACTTGGTTTTATTATAAGTAGCTTGCATGCTGAAAAGTGTGGGCACCCCTGTCCTAGATGGTTCATAAGGGGAGATGCGTTCAGACATGTAAGTTGGGCCAGAATCGTTTAGGGCTTTATAGGCCAAAGAATTTGAATTGTGCCTGATAGTAAACTGGCAGCCAATGGCGCTGGCACAACGGAGGTGTTGTATGCTCCCTGACCTCTGCTCCTGTTAGCAATCTGGCTGCCATTCATTGGACCATTTGAAGCTTCCGGACAGTCTTCAAAGGCAGTCCCACATAGAGCGCGTTGCAGTAGTCTATACAGGATGTAACCAGAGCATGGACTACTGTGGCCAAGTCAGACTTCCCAAGGTACGGAACTTTCCCTGGAACCAACAGTTGTCTTTTCAACATTACGCAAAGAATTGTTGTTATCTGACTGAGCATGTTAAATATTTAAAATCGATTATCTGGTGATCCAGGACCCATGTATGACAGCCTACCCTGCTTCAGTTGTAACCAATAACAAAGTTGTGGTCTTTGTTATTCCAACTGCTCTGTGAGACTGGTTTGTGTTGGGTCTGGGATCTGGTTGCCTTACGCAGGCAACCACTCTGCTCTTTTCTGTCTTGTTTGGTACACAGGCCTCAATATCCACGGATTCTCTATCCTTGGATTCAACAAACAACAACATGAAACTTATCAAAATAAAATAAAACGGTAAACTTTTACTTTGTCATTTGGTATAAGGGACACCATTTTACTATACCACTGTATATCATGAGACTGCATATCTATCGATTTTGGTATCCATGGGCTGTCCTCAAACCAAACCACAGAAGATACCAGGGGTCCACCATACAAGGTTCCTATGTTCCAAATATGGCAAAGCCTGGAGATCTCATTAATAAATTTCAGCATTTCTATTTAATCAACACTGCACCAGTTTAGCTGTGAATAACCTATCAAGTATTTATTAATTTATCATGACAGAATTGAACTGTGGGTACAGTTGTAATGTATTTAAAACACAAACAAAGTTTTAAAAACTTGGAATTGTACTAAATGTCCTTTGACCAGTAGTTAGCCACTTGGACTGTCTCTGGTATTGCTATAAGAAGGTCCTCCATTGTACATGTGGCAGGGCTCAGACTGCTTTAATAGGGGGTCTGTGGTTTGCTCTTCTCCACATTCACATGTTGTGGGCTCCACTTTGTGGCCCCATTTCTTAAGGTTGGCTCTGCATCTCGTGGTGCCAGAGTGCAGTCTGGCACCACGAGATCCAGTCTTTTGTGTGCCCAGGAGGGAGTCTTTCATTCAGTATCAGCCATGGCTTGAGATTTCAGGATTTAGCCTGCCATTTTTGGACTCTCGCTTGCTAAGGTGTTCCTGTGAGTATCTCTGTAGATCTTAGAAGGCATTGGCACACTGGCTGATATCCAAACAGGAAATGTCACTGCTTTGGTCCTTTCATTTTTGGCTGCGACTTCCCGGCGGATATTAGGTGGTGCAATACTGGCTAAATAGTATAATTCTCCAGTGGTGTAGGGCGGTGTTTTTCAACCTTTTTTGAATCGCAGCACATTTTTTACATTTACAAAATCCTGGGGCACACCACCAACCAAAATGACACAAAATGACACTCTAACACAGTAATACATATAGTTAATATGTTTTTAAATGTATTTATACACTCAGTGAAAAACCTGGACCTGTTTCGATGAACACAACATATATATGACTTCCTCTCACATACTTATACATAGCTATCATGTCTTCTCTCAGCCTTCTCTTCTTCAGGCTAAACATGCCCAGCTCTTCAAGCCACTCCTCATAGGGCTTGTTCTCCAGACCCTTGTGAAATTTCACCCTGAGTGAAACTTGCTTCCAGATAACTATGGGCTGATTAACAGAGTGTGGTGCCCTAGGCCACACACTGGAAGGCCCGCCCTGGGGGCAGGGCCACGTGCGGGGCGGGGCCACTTGCAGGGGGCGGGGCTGATGCGGGCATCTACCTCTTCCTCCTCGCCCTTACCGCCGCCACCGCGCCTGACATTCTGCGCAGCGCCCGCCCCTTTTCGGCGGGGTTGGGTGACGTCAGGCGTGGCAGCGGCGAGGAGGAATAGGTGGAGGGAAGCCATGGTGCCACGTCCTTTCTGCCTCCTCCGTCATGTTCCTGCCAGCGCTGCTGCAGCACCCAGGAACATGGTGGAGGAGGCAGAGGCCGCGGCGCTCGCGAAGAGGCGCCGCAGTTTCCCTCCAACTCTTCCTCCTTGCCACCGCTGCCGTGCCTGATGTCCTGTGCGGCACCCAGCCCTGCCAAAAAGAGGCGGGCGCCGCTCAGGACGTCTGGCGCAACGGTGACATCAGACACGGCAGCGAGGGCGAGGAGGAAGAGTGAAGAGCCGGGCGCCCGAGCGGCCGACCTCTGCCTCCTCCACCATGTTCCTGGGTGCCTCAGTGACGCCGGCAGGAACATGGCGGAGGAGGCAGAAAGGATGCGGCACTGCGGCTTCCCTCCACCTTTTTCTCCTCGCCGCCGCCGCACCTGACGTCCTGCGTGGCACCCAGCGCCGCCGAAAAGGGGCGTGCGCTGCACAGGACACCGGGCATGCGCGGCAGGGGGCAAGCAGTGGGGCACCCTCCGCCATGTTCCTGAGTGTTTCAGTGGCCGCCCGGGGGTTTCCCTTCCTTCAGGGAAGGAAGAGGAAGGATGGTAAGCTCCTGGGCGGCTGCTGCAGCACCCAGGAACATGACGGAGGGCGCCGAGCCGCTCTGTGAAGGATGGAGCGGCGCCCGCGCGAGCGAAGAACCGGCGGGGGGAAGTCCTGCCCCTAGGGTGTCTGGTGGGAAGTCCCACCCCTCCTTCCTTCACTGCGCAGGCACAGAAGCAACTGCCAAAAAATTGATTTTTTTAAAAAAATTATTATTATTTTAATTTGGGGGGGTCCGGACCTGCCGCCCCCGCCTCCATGGATGCCGCCCTAAGCCATGGCCTAGGGTAGCCTTATGGGTAATCCGGGCCTGTGAAGCTGTTATAAACAGTTCCTTTGGGGGAGGGGAGGCAACTCTAGAAAAATCCAGTAAAATAATAAAAAGAAATAAACATTTCCAAGAGGAGAGGCTCAATTTGTTTCTTGGAAACCTGTGAATGCTTCAGCTTCCCGATGCTCCCAGGTTCGCTCACTGCCCAATTCACTGACATGGAGCTTCTGGCATTCGGTGGAGCCCTTCCTTTGCCTCGGGGAGGATCTTTGGGGAGGGAAAGAGGGAGAAAGAGCTGCTAGGAGGGGGGGAGAGTGCACTTTCCCCGGCACACCTGCTGATCGCTCACGGCACACTAGTGTGCCATGGCACACAGGTTGGGAAACACTGGTGTAGGGCTTAGACATCCTGTGATAATGTGGCATGTGTTATTAAGAGCCACATCCACTGTTTTAGCATGGTGAGATGTGTTCCACACTGAGCATGTGTATTCAGCAGCAAAGTAGTAAAGTGCAAGGGCAGATGTCTTCATTGTGTCTGGTTGTGATCCCCAGGTTGTGCTAGTCAGCTTTCGTATGATATTATTTCTAGTGCCACTTTTTGCTTGATAGTCAAGCAGTGCTTCTTGTAAGCCAGAGCACAGTCCAGAGTAACTCCCAAGTATTTTGGTGTGCTGCAATGCTCTGGTGGGATTCCTTCTCAAGTCGTGTTCAACTCAGCAAGTACTTGATTGCGTTTTGCTGCAGAGCAGAATGGGGTTGAACTAGATGCCCTTGTGTCTCTTCCAGCTCTGTAATTCTATGGTTCTATACATTTGCTTAAGGATTTCAAGGTGGCCTAACTCTGGTTCATGTTTTTCATTCATGATTTTATACCATGAAGTAGATAAGTGCAAAAACACCGCAAAGAAGAATTGTCAAAGCTACCTACATTTCCAAAGTGCCTCAGTTTAGAGTCAGATAAAGGCATAGAACTGTGGAAACCAGACCCAACTGCAATGGGAGTTTCCCTTGCTGCATCCAAGTGAGCCAACACTCTTCTGTTTTCATAGTCGAGAAAGAGATTGAAAAAGCCAGAACACCCGTACTCCAAACAACTGAACAAAGATCCATCGTCAGCACAAAAGTGGCTTCAGGATCCACAGATGCAGCTGACAGACCATCTGCTTCCCATGTCTGCTCTCTATCTACTGATTAAAAATGAATCTAAGTGAAAGGAAGAGGTTTTGCTCGGATTATACACCAGACTCCAATCAAAACGCACACTGCTAACTTGATTTTGCCCAAGTTGTCCATTTAGCATTACTATTACATTTTTATGGCTTTGTGCAAAAGTTATTAACTTCTGTTCCCAGGTTTGGTTATACATAAATAATGCCATTTAATGTTGCCAGTTGCACCAAACACGATCATGCCCTCTCCCAGTTTCTGTGGATGCTGCGGATTGCGGAGTCCCTTCTTTTCATCCCCGGAAACTTCATCAAGTGAAAGGTTACACGGGAAAGAATTTGGACATCAGTTGATCTGGACAAGGATTGATGCATCCAGACTGACTGAAATGTGCCAGGTTTTGTCCCTGTTCCTTTCCGATTTCATAATGGGATAATATGAACCAACCTGGGAAGCTGACATAAAGTATCTGATTGTACCAGGAACTGAAAGAAAATATTCTGGGCTAAACAGAACATGGATGGCTCTCCAAAAATTAGAAATTGCAGATCTGGATGCCAAGTCCTATGAAGAGTGGATTAGGGAGCTGAGTATGTTTGTCTTCCAGTGGCATTGCATATATAAATGATGATTAGGTATTTGAAATGTTGTCATATTGGGGAGGGAGAAAGCTTGTTTTCTGCTATTTCAGAAACTAGGGCACAGAGCAATGGAGTCAAGCTGCAGGAAAGGAGATTCCACCTATGCTCCTGACAGTTATTGCTGTTCAACAGTAGAATATGCTGCTGGAGCATGTAAGGAATCAGTGACTGTGTGTGTGCGCATGTGTGCATGACTTGGCCACAGTGGTCCATGCTCTGGTTACATCCTGAATAGACTACTGCAATGCACTCTACGTGGGGCTGCCTTTGAAAATGGTTTGGAAACTTCAGTTGGTCCAATGGGCGACAGCCAGAATGCTAACTGGGGTGACATACAGGGAGCATACCACCCTCCTGCTGTGTCAGCTCCACTGGTTGCCTGTCCATCTCCGAACCCAATTCAAAGTGCTGGTATTGACCTATAAAGCTCTATATGGTTCTGGCTCAGCTTACTTGTCTGAACGCATCTGCCTCTATGCCCCATCTCGCAGTCTAAGATCATCTGGGGAGGCCCTGCTCTCGCTCCCGCCAGCATCGCACATGTGGCTGGTGGGAACGAAAGACAGGGCCTTCTCGGCGGTGGCCCCTCACCTATGGAACGCACTCCCAAATGAAATAAGATCAACTCCATCTCTCCTTGCTTTTAGAAAAAAGTTAAAGTCGTGGTTCTGGGACCAGGCCTTTGGGCAGCAGATGTAACTTGTACCTTTGGATTTGACTGGATTGACACTTTGGACTGGACTGGACTGACAATGTGTTCCGCGTGATGGCTTTAATTAATTATTGTTGTATGTAGTGGTTTTTAATGTAATGTTTTTTTAATGTTTTTAATGCTTTTTAATGATGTTGATTATATGGTGTATTTTAAAATTGTATTGTGGTGGTGCAGCCTGTAGTGCTGCAAATGTAAGCTGTGCTGAGTCCCCCTGCGGGGGTGGGAAGTTACAGGGTACAAATGCCATGAATAAATAAATAAATAAATAAATAAATGTGTGTCAACCATAAAATAAGATTCATGAAGCTGATTACTCAGGCTATGCCCAGAGAGAAGGCTGAGACTGGGACATTTGGATACTGTTACATTTTTGTTCAGGTTCGAGCTATGCAAATGCTTGAGAGAAAAGCAGAGAGAGACCAAGTTTGGAATGTGCCTCGCTTCATGAGCTGCTGAAGCAGTTTATCCACATGGAGAAAGAAAGGCCATTTTACATCTCTTATAAAAGGACATTATGTGAGTTGATGCAACTGACCACGTTGTACATAAGTTGTTCTGAACTACAATGAGTAAACTACTTGTTCTTTATTGTTCATCTGCATGGCATATTTTCTTTCTCTGGCAAGGCAGTGTGTGGGCTGATCAAATGTGAACTACATGTGGTTTAATGTATTGTTGAAGGCTTCCATGGCTGGAATCACTGCATTGTTGTTCTAGAAGTATTCTCTCCTGATATTTCGCCTGCATCTATGGCAGGCATCCTCAGAGGTTGTGAGGTCACAGGTTGCCACATGAATAAGGGACAGGTACCTAAAAATAGGAAATTTTTCACAAAAATAAGGGACACTTCATAAAAACTTGAAAATCAAGTGGTTTATTTTTACATTACACCACATATGCTGCTTCAGAATGTGATGAAATTTCCTTCATTTGAGGTTTTTTTATAGTTGATAGGTTGGATGGATAGCCATTGGTTGGGAGTCCTTTGATAGTGTGCTTTTCCTGCATGGCATAATATTTATTTATTTTTATTTATTTGTCACGTTTCTATACCGTTCCTCTCAGCCCGAAGGTGACTTGGGATGGTTTACACAAGACAGTCTCTGCCCTCAATACAACACAAGCAAACAAACCAAAACAATAACCATATAACAACAAATTAACAATTAAAAACATACAATTGCAGTCTCAGCGTCATGTTGAAATCTGTTTCCGTCACATCGTCGCCATTTCATATATCTAATTAAACCTTTATATTTCATCAGCAAATGCCTGCTCAAACAGCCAGGTCTTGACTTTCTTGCAAAATGTCAGGAGGGAGGGGGCCGATCTGATGTCTTTAGGGAGAGTGTTCCAAAGCCGAGAAGCCACCACTGAAAAGGCCCTGTCTCTCATCCCTGCCAGTCGCGCCTGCAAAGAAGGCGGGACCGAGAGCAGGGCGTCTCCGGATGATCTTAAACATCTCGATGGTTCATAGGGAGAGATGCGTTCGGACAGGTAAGTTGGACCCGAACCATTTAGGGCTTTAAAGGCTAAAGCCAGCACTTTAAATTGTGCCCGGTAGCAAACTGGCAGCCAGTGGAGCTCGCACAGTAGGCGAGTTATACGCTCTTTGAATGTCGCTCCTGTTATCAACCTGGCTGCTTTCCGTTGGACTAGTTGCAGCTTCCGAACAGTCTTCAAAGGCAACCCCACGTTGGGAGTGTTGCAGTAATCTATACGGGATGTAACCAGAGCGTGGATGCACTGGATGGCCCTGGAGTCTCTTCCAACTCTACCATTCTATGGAAAAGTGGGGTGACAAAAGGCTAGTCAGAGCTGTCCCTGCCAAATTAGAACAAATGGGGGATATCTGACTACTGGCTGCTCTCCAAGGCCTGTGGCAGATATATTTCATATCATTGTATCCCTTTAGCTTTTGAAGATTGAACCTAAGACCTAAATGCAAGGAAGCTTCTTGATTATGGTGCAGGGATCCCTTCCTGCCATGGTGAGAACTGCAACCCTTTCTTATCCTGAGATAAGGATCTGTCAGGATCTATACACATTCTTTCTACATGAGAGTGAGGACCTGAAGAACCAAATTTAATTTCAGATATCAGAGAGGCAAACGATGCCCATGTATTTTAGCTTGAAGCCCTTACTGCTAACAGCTAATCATTGGAACCTCACAGAATTGAAGTCCAGAATGGTAAATGGCTGGCAGTCTGTCTGACCAGCAACTTTTGTTGACATCAGTCCCAATTCCTTGAAGAAATAAACTAAGGCAGTGAATGGAAGTAGACAGCTAGCTATAGAGTGTACCTTGCCACTTTGGCAAAAGTAACATCCCAGATCAGCGGGGTATGATGGATTGTTTCTGTTGCCTTGAAATGAGAAGGGGGAAGATTAAAACATACCTTGGCTGCAAGCATCAGAAACCCTAATTGCACTCAAAACACAAATAGAGAGGAAAAACAAGCAAAGCAAGGAAAAGGAGAGAGTAAGAAAAAGATGATCTAAATGGCAATGGTGGGTGGAAAGTGCCCATCAGGACCCAAGGTTGGTGTAAGCCCCAGTTACGTGACTAATGTGCCAACCGTAGTCTATGGCATATTGGACATACTAATTGTGCCCAGGTTAACCAGGTCAGCTTCTTTCTATTCCACGAGATTTCAGGCTCGAAACCAGAAATCGAGGGTCAGAGTTTTGTGTAAGAGCTGCAAAATAATCATTATTTGTTTGCTTGAAAGAGAGAAACACCCAATTTGAACTTCTTGACCTATCTGCTAAAGCAGTATTTTTGTATTTTGAAACACACTGAAATTCCTATTTCTGCCCAAAAGCACAAAAATTATGTCTTTCTTGAGCTCCAACCACCACAATTGTTCAAAGACCTGTCTTTCTTTTCTGCCTTCCTAATGTCATTCAGGACCCAGAAACAGAAACTTTTCACAGGATCAAGGAAAAGCAACTGTGCTATAGGTTGAGCAATAGCATCCATTACCCAGAATGTTGAATCAAAATGCTTCAAGGTCCAAATTTCTCCACATGGGTGGCTGAGATGGTAGCATCTTTTCTTTCTAATGGTGCAATGTACACGAACAAACGTTGGCATTTTCCCATTTAGAAGAAAACTTGTGCACGTTGTTGTGCATCCTGGCCAAGAAGTACAAAGGCGCTTGGGAAAGATGTAAATACAAGACATTTACTTTTATAAAAGGTAAAGGTTTCCCCTTAACATTAAGTCTAGTTGTGTCCAACTCCGGGGGGGGGGGGGGCTCATAATTTCTAAGCCAAAGAGCTGGCGTTGTCCATAGACGCCTCCAAGGTCATGTGGCCAGCATGACTGCATGGATCGCCATTACCTTCTCACCTAAGCGGTACCTATTGTTCTACTCAAATTTGCATGTTTTCAAACTGCTATTTTGGCAGGAGCTGGGGCTAGCAATGGGAGCTCACACTATCCAAAAGATTCGAACTGCCAAACTTCTGGTCAGCAAGTTCTTCAGCTTAGCGGTTTAACCCAAAATGCCACCGCAGCCTCTATTGACTTTTATACCATTTTATTTCATTGATGTTCAGTAATATTCATTGGATTGGCTCCAGGAACCATCATGTTACTTTACTTTATTATCATTTTATTTTATTGATTTGTATCCCTTTTTTTCCCAACAGTGGGATTCAAAGCAGCTCACTGTTTATGCCCCATTGTTCGCAGTGTGTCTGCCCTAATTATAACATAAACTGGACCTAAACCAATAACTTTTAATAGTGTTTTTTCTTTTTGTTTATTTCTATTTAAGTTCTGCTTGTTCTGCATAAATCCACCCCTTCTGTCAAAAAAAACCCCTAAACAATATCTCAGCCTGCCTTCGCCACAGCAAGGTATCTGGCTAGCGATATATCCTAGCCATCCAGATGTTCAAACCCAAATGATTTCCGAAGCTGTCGACTCTAGTTTCCAAGATCCACTTCAACAGAAATGAACAGTTCCTGATTAAGGATGTCTGTCCCAAATGTCTCTATGAATTTATCATAATTGGACCAGCTGACCGTCTAAGTCAAATGAGGGGTATATTTGCCATCCAGATGCCTTGATCTGCAACTCCCAATGTAGCAGATAGCTAAGGAATATGGGAGTTGCAGTCTGGAAACCTATAACTTCCTTATTGTAATTAAAAACAAAAATCAAAGAATGCACGCACCACAAGAAAATGTTGCATCTTGAGCAAATCTCACAAGTCTTTTAAAAAAATAATCAGCAACTATGAACCCTTTTACTAGAAGAGCACCAGTCAGACCTCTTCCATCAGTCTAACTCAGTGTTTTTCAACCTTTCTTCAGCCGCGGCACATTTTTTACATTTACAAAATCCTGGGGCACACCACCAACCAAAATGACACAAAATGACACTCTTAACACAGTAATACATATAGTTAATATGTTTTTTAATGTATTTATACATTCAGTGTGCAACCTGGGACTGTTTCGATGAACACAACAGTACGGTTTTGGCCACAAAACATACTAATACTAACCCAAGGAGGAACCATCAGTCAAAAAATTGATTTTGTCATTTGGGAGTTGTAGTTGCTGGGAGTTACAGTTCACCCGCAATCAAAGAGCATCCTGAACTCTTGCAACAATGGAATTGAACCAAACTTGGCATATTGAACTCCCATTACCAACAGAAAGTACTGAAAGGGTTTGCTTGGGAATGGACTTTGAGTTTGGAAGTTGTAGTTCACCTACACCCAGAGAGCACTGTGGACTCAAACAATGTTATGTTATGTTGTTGTTTGTTTTCTGTCCAGAATCACAATGTTGGAAGGATGCTCACCACTCTAAGGTCCCTAAAACAGGCATGGGAAAACTTTGGCCTTCTGGGTGCTTTGGACTTCAACTCCTACCATTCCTAACAGCGTGAGGCCCTTTCCTGCCACTTTTGCCACCATTTTGATCTGAGGGGGCAGCATAAGCATGTTCAGGAGGGGAGGGGGAGGGGGGAAGACGTGGGGAGAGTCTGCGCAGTAGCGAGGCAAAGCGAGCAGAGCGAGGCTGGGAAGAAGGGAGCCCAAGTGGAGAAGAAAAAGTGTTTGGCAGGAGGGTATTGGAGGTTCCGATTTCCCACAGCACACCTGATGATCACTCACGGCACACTGGTTGGGAAACACTGAGATAGATGATATATCTCCCATCTATCTATCTGACTGTATGAGCTGTTCCCTGTTGCCCCAGCATAGTTAGGGGAGTTGAAGTGGGAGCGCTGCCTTCCTTCTCATGAACTGCTGTGAATTCCCTGATCTTGTTATGATTTTTCCCCAGCCCCCCGGCCAAATCCCCTCCTCGTGCTTTCCCAAGTGCCTTGATATGAAATGCATGAAAAGTAATTTAATTAAGTATCTATTCTGAGCTGGAAAAGACCATTTTGTGAGAACCAGCCAAGCACTAGTTTAACCCTGGTGCTCAGAATTCCCAAGCAAATCAGCACATTAAAGGCAGCTCTTCAACTTAAGAACAATTACTGTCATCTATCAGCCTGAATAGCAATAATGCCCGAATCGACAGCATTCAAGAGGCAAAAGAGCAAGCCGGGTGTAATGATATGCAAAGCCACAGCTTTCTGCATTTTGAACTGTCTCCTTCCCATCAATACATCTCTGGGTCCCTACAATTTATCAATACAAATGTGATACCCATTGAAGGCAGGGCTGGGAAGATAAATATGAACTGGGCGGCATAAAGAGGTTCAAGAATGTTTGAGTTTTCATAATGATGAAGAACATATCGCATTCTTATAACGTTTGCCATGCAATGACCTGATCGCATCAAGTTTTATATGGCGAAAAGAGAAGCAAGGATAAGACATCATCTTTCTTTCTGGAAGCAGCTGCTGATTCTTTTGTCTTGCCTTCTTTCCTTTTTTCAATCATACAGAAGAGTAGCTGTGTGCGTATATAAAGGTTGTTGCTTATATCAAAGTATAATTATTATATCAGTGCTTCAGTAGCTGAGGTATTTGCAATTGAGAGAAAGTCAGGACTGGCACATGAATCTGGGTGACTTCAATGACTGCAAAGTCTTTATTCAAGACCAGGTCAAAAACGAAGCAGTGAATTATAAAAGGCAAAAAAGAGAAAGGAAAGAAAGAGGGAATGTAATTTTCAAATGATGTGCCTGTGCAAAGGCTTTCCATCTTTCGCCCTTCTTTCCTCTTCCTCGTCTCACACAAGGATTAAACTTCCAATGTGATTCAAGGCTGCGTTGATGGAAGAATAGTATCTAGATTGAGGAAAGTAATAGAAGTCTCTTCTGCTTTGGTCAGAGCTCAACCAGAATCATAACTCTGTTTCCAGTTCTGAGACCACAATGATTCGAGAAGGCTCTTGACAACTTGGAATGTTTTCCAGAGAAGGGCAACCAGAATGGTGATGGGTATCCTAATAGGAGCTGTGGCTGTTTAACCTGAGAAGAGAAGACGAAGAAGGGACATGGCAGCCATATGGACATATTGGAAAAGGTGTCCTACTGAAGATGGAGCACACCTTGTTTTTTACTGTTCCAGAGACTACCATGCGGAACAATGGTCCACCTAAACATTAGAAAGACCTTCCTGATAGTAAGAACTATTTGACAATGGATTGTACTTCCTCAGAGTGGAGTGGAGTTTGCTTCCCTGGAGGCTTTCTAAACAGCGACTGCTTGGCCATCTGTCAGGAGTGCTTTGTTTGCATATTTCTGCATAATGGCTGAATGAGGTTGGACTAGATCAGTGGTTCCCAACCTTTTTTTGACCAGGGACCACTTGACCAGGGATCACTCTCCAACATAAGTACCAAAAGGGTTACGAATCAGTTTATAGTCAACTTTAGATTCAGTTTGGAGTGCTGATTCAGAAATTTGCATTGGATATACCACATCAGCTCTAGTTTCTGATACAGAACATATGCCATGGTAAGCGATGGGGAAGGAGTGGCAGAAAGCGCAAAAGGAGTGGGAATAAATTAAATTAAATTAAGAGAAAGGAGGCTTGCGGACCAGATTTTCGTCCTCGTGGCCCACTGGTAGTCCATGGCCCGCAAGTTAAGAACTACTGGACTAGATGGTCATTAGGTTCTCTTTCAACTGTATGATTCTACATGAAGCTAAGTTTAAATATCTGAAAGAGGTAACAGGTCTTGTTTTCTGCTGCACTGGAGACTGGGACACAATGGAGTCATGGGTTCAAATGACAGGATAAGAGAGTCCACCTAAACATTAGTAAGAACATCCTGACTGTAAGAAGATCTGTTCAACAGGGGAACTCTCTGTCTTGGAGTGTGGATGAAGCCCCTTCTTTGGAGGATTTTAAACAGAGGCTGGATGGCCATCTGTTAGGAGGGCTTTGATTGTGATTTTCTTGCATGAAGGCAGAAAGGTTGGACAGGATGGCCTTTGCGAATCCCTTCCAATTGATTATGCTATTCTATGTATGACATACAGAATATCCCATTATGAAGAATATACCCTACTTTAGACCTGAGCTTGGTAAAGCTCCTTTTCTGCAACACATCTCTCAAATCTCCAACCAGAACAACCAAAAGTAATGTCCAAAAGCTTTTACCGGCTCTTAGGAATTGTGGGAGTTGAAGTCCAAAACACCTGGAGGGCTGAAGACAGTTTGCCCATGTCTGGACTTGATGATCTTTGAGGTCCCCTTCCAAAGCTGTCTTATTCTTCTACCACATGCACACATGCATATACAGGCAAACGTATGAGCAAAAGGGGCAAAAACCTAGAGTCAGCCAATTCAAACATAGCCGCTGCTAAGGTACCTTTTGAACAATGAAAATTCTTCAAGGGTGACTGTTTTCCTAAAGCATCTTGGAGCGGAAAGAACAATGGTATTTTCCATTTCAAAACCAAAAGAAGGATGGGCTCCTGATGAATAAAATAAATGGACCTGCAAAGCAGGGAAGTTGACAAAAAGCGTTGGGTGTGAGTCCTGCGGCATCCTTCGACGCAAGGCTCCAGGGACTGCAATGTTGATATATTCAGAATTTGCTCTAAGCCAAGAGGGGAAAGCCTTCCTCACTGTCATCTTATTCCAGGGCAGAGGCAGGAAACGGACAGTTCAATCACAAAATCATAATGCTTAAGGCAGCATGAAATCATAAAGCTAGCAACAAAACAGGTGAAGCATGCTACACTTGTGATTCATGCGCTCCTTTGCAGCAGTGATAGCCTTCCATGGCTTCTTCTCCAAAAGAGATCTTGCCAACCCCACAAATGCCCCACCTAACGGAAATCCAAGGGGAGTTGGGCACATTATCCATCTGGGTGCACTTATGTTCCATTTTCCATCCCATAAAAATGCTCATGAATAGTTAAACAGTTTATCCAACTGTACACATTGGTTACAAACTACAATAAATAGGCATGCGTATACAGAAAGCAAGACATGCAAACAACGGGATGTCATTGGGTTGCTGTGTGGTTTCAAGGCTGTATGGGCATGTTCTAGCAGCATTTTCTTCTTTTTTCCTTTTGCCTGCATCTGCGGCTGGCATCTTCAGATGATAGTAAAGCAAGTGAAGTATATATACCTGTGGGATAAAGAACCATTGTCTGTTAACCAAGTGTAAAGGGTGCAATTAGCTAGCGTGTTTTTCAAGTGTTGAGTAGGATCCACCTATTAGCATGTGAGGAGGTCATTTGCATGGAAGCAGCCTAGCCTTTGTTCCCTTTGAATTGTTTGCTGCCTAGAGACATCCTTTGCCTGGATGGTGTTCACTGGCCCTTGATGGCTTCCTGCCTGGAGACTTCCTGTGTCTGGGTGGCATTCATTATTCACTGGTGTTTTACAATATTGGTACCCAAATTTTGTTCATTTTCATGGTTTCTTTCTTTCTGTTGAAATTGTCCATGTGCTTATAGATTTCTGTGTAGTCTGACAATAGTGGTTGTCAGAGTGGTCTAGAACAGTGTTTCCCAACCTTTTTTGAGCTGCGGCACACTTTTTACATTTGCAAAGTCCTGGGGCACACCACCAACCAAAATGACACAAAATGACACTCTAACACAGTAATACATATAGTTAATATGTTTTTTAAATGTATACTCAGTGTGAAACCTGGGCCTGTTTCGATGAACACAACATAGATATCCTGGCAGGAATGGCAGAAAGACACCAACTTCCCACACAGAATTCCCATAACCAAGAGAAAATACTATAAGAGTTTGGTGGGCATTGACCTTGAGTTTTGGAGTTGTAGTTCACCTATATCCAGAGAGCACTGTGGACTCAAACAATGTTGGATCAGGACCAAACTTGGCATGGATACTCAATATGCCCAAATATGAACGCAGATGGAGTTCAGGGGAAATAGACCTTGACATTTGGGAGTTGTAGTTGCTGGGATTTATAGTTCCCCTACAATCAAAGAGCATTCTGAACCCCACCAATGATGGAACTGGGCCAAACTTTCCACACAGAATCCCCAGGAGGCAAGAGGAGATCTCTACTTGGGGAAAGGGAGGTGGGCCTTCCCAATGCATGGAGAGGGAGAGACCAAGTAGACAACGGGTGTTTGTAATTTTATGCCTTTATCAAGGTAGGTTTCTTAGGGTTTTTATACTTCAACACAGTAGACTCCTCCCCCCCCCTGAGGTTCCAATTTCCCACGGCACACCTGATGATCGCTCACGGCACACTAGTGTGTCCCGGCACTCTGGTTGGGAAACACTGGTCTAGAATTTCTGTGTTCTCAAATACAGTGTTCCCTTATTTATCGTTACATTCCAGGAACACCAGCGATAAGTTAAAATCCATAATGTAGGGATGCCTGGCTCCCCTTCCACTCCTCCTCCTCTTCCTCCTTCCTAAATCTTTGAGGCGAGGCTGCCTGCTACTGCTGTTGAGACGCTCCCCACGGGTTCTCCCTCCCTCCGCCTCCATCTCCCAGCCTGCCTGCCTGCACCATGGGCCATGGTGCCCAATGAGAACCAGCTGCTTCCCCAAAGAAGTGAGCAGGCCCCTCGCCCTCCCAACCCTGTCCCCTCCGCCTCCAGCACTTTTGGGCCTCTGTGCTGGAAGCAGAGGAGACACGCTCATCTCTTTGGGAATCAGCTGGTTCTCCACGCTGGGCACCATGGCCCATGGTGCAAGCAGTCAAACACAAACGGAAGCAATAAATTATCAGAATCTTTGCATTATATTATAGACATAAATAACATTGACGGAATGCCCATGTACACAACGAAAGGGCGTCCCGCATGCAACACAAGCCACAGTTCAATATGGAGCGACAAGGTATGTAGGAAAACAGTCCTGGGAAGGAGGGGAAATCGACGAAAAGGAAAGTCTTTAAGGGAGTTCAAACATTGTCCATCCTTCTTCCATTCGTAATGAACATATACCCATCCAGGTTTTCCACATAAGCCACAATCCTGTATATAGTGTGCAAATAGCTGGCTCACGGAGCAAGCAGGCGCCAAAGCCGTGACGGTGTGATGACGAGCCCGATCCGTTTCGCCCCCTACGGGGCTTCCTCAAGCGGCGGATGGTGTCAATGTGGGGCAGCGTAACGCAGGACAACACATATTCAGCACCTGGTTAGAATCCGACCTAACGCATCCTACGGACCCTTTCGTTGTGTCAATGTTATTTATGTCTATAATATAATGCAAAGATTTTGATAATTTATTGCTTCCGTTCATGTTTGACTGTTTAGTTTCCACTAAGATATTGTGTATTTGTGCCATGGCGCAAGCAGGCAGGTTGGTTGGGAGGCAGAGGCGGAGAGGGGGAGCTCACAGGAAGCATCCTCAGCAGCAACACCAGGTTTCCCTTGTTCTCAGTGGCAGCCTCCTCTCCTCCTCTTTCCCTGACTAAGCCCCCAATTTTTTAAAATTATTTTTAAACCCGCGAAACAGCGAGTCCACATAAAGCGAATTGTGAAACAGTGAGGGAACACTGTAATATTCTGTGCACAGCTTGGTTTATCATGTATTCTGCTATTGCTGATTTTTCTGGCCGAATTAGTTTGTAGTGCCTTTCATGTCCTTTGATTCGTGTCTGGGTGCTGCTACATTTGGTGGTCCCTATGTAAACTTCTCCATGGCTGCATGGTATGCGGTAGACTCCTGCACATTAAGCAAACTATAAGAGGGGTCCTCGAACTACTGCAGGAGTTTACTGCATACTGTGAAAATCCTTCAACAAGAAGCTGGATATCAGATCTCCCTTGGAGATGCAAGGATTAGGAGGAAGACTCTGTGATGAGAAGGTGGACTGTACCACTTCTGTACAAAAAGAACAACAAAGTTCCCACTATGTACCTGATGGTTGTTATCCTTTGTGACAATGTAACCACACTTCTGCTTTTGGCAACACTCTACTAATTCACAAATCCTACAATTGATAAAGGCCTCCATCATTGTTGTGAGAAGGTGATGAACAAATTCCAATTCTTCTTAGGACTTCATCCCAGGGGTCGAGGAATGGAGCCCCATGGATTCCAACAGTAAGTGGCTTTGACTTTTGCAGATCTGATTATTTGTGGACTTGTCTAAAATGTTATATAGTATTTAGGAATTGCTAGGTTCTCCAATGTGACTCAACACATTGATCACATAGGTCTTCCAATATGGTCAACATTTGCCAGAATTTGAGTACAGAGTCACACTGGAGGACTCTGTATTTGTTCCAATGCAATTCTACAACCGGATGGTTATTTTATTTGTTTTCTCTTTTGTGAGGGTCTTACATCCTTAGTCCCAGCAAATATGAAGGGCTTACTGTAGTATAAATTAATTACCATAACACTTACTTTTATATAGCTGGAATCCTTTAGTGTCTTACAGATAGCTGATGTTCCTCTGCAGAATTTGTTGAATATTTGTTGAATATTCGTATTCACGTCGGACAAAATATCACTCAAGGTTATCGATTTGGAGGACCTGAAGATGGTAGTGTATGCACTGGCAACCTCAAGGTTGGACTTCTGCAATGCACGTTAAATTGGGCTATCTTTGTACCAAGTTCGGAAACTGCATCTGGTTCAAAATACTGCAGCCAGATTGGTTACAGGAACATCTAGGAGTGAGCATATTACACCTATCCTAAAGTCACTCCACTGGCTGCCAGTTAGTTTCTGGACAAAGTACAAGGTTTTGGTTTTGACCTTTAAAGCCCTACATAGTTTGGGTCCAGGTTACCTACAGGATCACCTTCTCCCACACAATCCACTCCAAACACTTAGGTCCTCTGGGAGGTGTCACCCAACTGGTGACCGTCACCCAGAGGACCGTTTGATCGGCTGCCCCAAGACTGTAGAATGACCTACCCAGCCAGTTTTTAAGCATGAATTTTAAACTCATGTCCTTTGTTTAATCCCTGTTTTGTGTATTTAAATATGTATTTCATAGAAATATGTTTTAATATGTATCTTTTATAGAAATATATTTTAATATGTGTATTTGTGATATTTTACAACCTTTATGTGTTTTAATTATTCTGTAACATGCCTCAAGTGACAAGGAAAGGTGGGTATGAAATAAATTATTATTATTATTATTACTGTTTTTTATTATTATTATTAAACATAATTAGCCTCTTTTTGCATTTATATTATTTCAGGGTTTCTTTCTTTCCATTTGTACTAAAAACATTTCCACTCATCTTCCACTTCCTGTGTGTTTCCAAAAAGGAGAGGGCAGGAGGGAGAAAGGCGGGAGGGAAGAAAGGAAACTACAAAGCTCAGCATTCTGGGCTGCTGCGTTTTCGAAGCCCCCAGACATGCTGTGCCGAAGGACAAGAATGCATTATTACATGACATTCTTAATTGCACCTCTCTCTGTTGGGCTCCATCGCCGGCTCCGCATGTTGTGTCTTTATAAGAATTATTAGCTTGAAAGAATGTACGAAAGCACATGGTATTCTGGTAAACAAATAGCCATTGTACAGACATTTGCCTTTATAGTTTTCCCTAATCCAAACCTTTCAGGAAAGAGTCAGTGTTTCGCCTTCTCTGGCATTTTAAGCAGATTGTTCCCCTCACATATAGTGCACAGACAAAATGATCAAAATTTGAAATAACATGAATATTTACATTTGGTCGATTCCCAAACTAGCAAGGGCAGTTGTCATATTGGGAGGCCACATTGGGCATTGCAGTGCAAAAAGGTAACTTCTTTAAGCGCTGGAAAAAAAATAAAAACAAAACAGGGATAGCTGATCATTTCCCATGTCAGTGGGACATTGTATCTGTCTTCAAAACCTTGGAGGGTTCATTAAAACTTCAGATTGAAACACAGGGTAGATGCAATGATATTGAAGCCATAACTTGCCACTAAACCTCAATGCACGCAAGCCTTGCGGAAAAAGAAAGGCTGGGTATACCAGAAGCTAATGGGACCGTATATTGCAGGTTGCATCATCTTCTCAGAAGTCAGTCTTGGATGTATTTTGGTGAACTCTATAGTGGTATGTTTCTCAGAATCTATTTAAGGCTGGCCTAAACAATTCACCTTACTAGTTTAAGAGCTCTGTGTAACATCTTATTTCACAGATTCCAAAGGTCTAGCTTTTCAGGGTTTAGGAGGGGATCAGGATTGAACTGTATAGCCTCTCCGTTGTTTTCAGGCACTGAAATTAAAGGCACTGATATACAGAGTTGGACAGAGTCTGGAAGTGGGTGATCTGAAGGAGTGCTATCACATTTCTTTCCTCTCCCTTCTGGTGAATTGACAGCAAACCACCTGCATTCAGGATCCATATGTAGAATCCAAGATCATGTTCTCAGAGCCATTGCATGCTCCTCGGGATCAGGCAGCCTGTGGTGGAGGGGTGCCTGTTCCCTTCATCTGCCCCAATTTAGCTCCCAAAAGACAGAAAACAGCACTTATTTTGAGCTCCAGGCTGTTTTACTTCCTGGTTCCTTTCCATGTGATTGAACCCAGCAGTTCTGATGCGTGTAAGGGGCTCCTTCCTCTCCAGCCGCTTTGCTCAGTCACATGGGGCAAGCCAAGAAGTGGAGAGAGGTGGCACATCAAGGTAAGTGCTGTTTTCTGTCTTTGGGGAGGGGGTACTGGGGGGGGGATCCTGGTACCCTATTCCTAGCCATATTAAAACTATTATCAGTCCAGCTGCACTGCGGAGCCTCCTCCAAGGCAGTTGACAGCAACCCTATGAAATCGGTATGCAGCCACACTGCATACCAATTTCATACCAGTTGGAGCTGCATTACGTGTCTATATTTTTAAAGTAATTTTTTCCTTATTTAAAATTCCCACCCACTCAACCCAGATCACATACTTCCTACATATCTTTATCCATGAGCATAGTTTTCTTGATTTCTGTACAATATTTTATTTTATTTATTTACCATATTTGTACAGTTGTACCCTGCTCTTTTCACCCTGAAGGGGACTCACATTGGATTCACTGCTTTTTACCCATTCCATATAAACTATCCATTTATCTTTGATTTTACACTCACGTGTAGCATCCTCAGTTAGACATGCTATAATATCAGATTGTACTTGGTTGTAAAGGCTGTTATTCCCTATGTCCCTATGCAGGACATTGCTCTCAGCACAGTGCTTCCATTTTAGCTTTTGTGAACTTTTGTGAACTTCCAATATATATATATATATATATATATATATATATATATATTTATATATATATATATTTATATATATTATAAACAGCCACAAGCAGGGGCTGTCTAAGGTCATTTTTAATGGCAAGCGAACATTATTTTGGCGCCCCCCCCAAAAACATTATTTTGGCCCCCCCATGTAAAACAAACCTTTTCCCTACCTCTTCTTTCCTTCCTCTTCCTTCCTTCCTCTCCCTTTCTTTCTTTCTCTCTCTCTCGGAGGAGGAGGAGCTGCCGCTCGGCTCAGGCCACAAGGAGGCGGAGAGGAAGGGGGCCGGTCAGGGAGGAGGAGGAGGTGGTGGCGCCATGTGGTGCTGCTGCTTCTTCCTCCTCCGCTGCCCCCTCCTCCTCGCCGCTCGGCTTAGCTACTGGGCATGCGCGAAAACCTTTGCACATGCCCAGAAGCTCCTGCAGGCACTGAAGCCTGTTAAGCCTTCGGCTTCAGCATCTGCAGGAGCTTCTGGGCATGCACGGAGGTTTTCGCGCATACGTAGTGGCTCCGGAGCTCAAGTTAAGCTCCGGAGCCACTGGGCATGCGCGAAAATCTCCGCACATGCCCAGAAGCTGCTGCAGGCGCTGAAGCCAACACAGCGGCAGTGCGGGCGGTGCGACTGCGCCCCCCATCCAAGATGGCGCCGCACGCAGCTGCATAGTTTGCGTATATGTAAGACCACCCCTGGCCACAAGTACCTAGTAGAAATCTGATACCAGATAAATCAGTTTTCAAATTCTAGATCCTTTACTTCCTTTAATTTCAGGCAGCTGAGAAAACAAGAAAACAAGGCAAAGGACTGAACCAAATAGGAGGCAACAACACCTGTCCTAAACATACAAACATTTGTGCATCTTCAGCTCTACACATGCCTTGCACCCCATAACAATTTTCTTATCAGGAAGGTTGAATTGACTCCCCTCTCCATATCACTCTGTTAATGCCATTTCTGATTGGCTATTGAGCGACATTGGTCTTAACTTTCATACAATGCATTTGTGCAGCAACTGTAGTATTGATCTGAAGAATCGCACAAACGTTGCTCTTTTTTATAGATAGATATGGATAATTCAGCAAAATGGGTCTCCTTTTGAAATTATTCCTGCTATCAAGGGGAGATTAATTCCCTCTTTGATTCTCTCCTTTCAGCAACTCTCCTCTGATTCATTGATATCACAGAACAAATTAGTGCCGTACATAACCAAACAGTAGGATCTTACAGTCGGACACTGCGCTGCCTCTGTTATCTGAAAACAAAGTACCAGATGGCTCTTTTTTCCCTTCTTTTTTAAAAAAATGAAATGCCTGTTGGCCTGAGTTGAAAGCCAACACAAATCCAAGTCATCACTTTGTTGAAATTGTGCACTTAGTTTTATAGGCAGTCCAAAAGCATTCAGAGAGAGATCTGATGTCACAGGATACTGCTGCATAAAAGACTGGTTAAGGAATTTTAGAGGGGAGGGTGATTCTAATATATTCCCTCTTAACAGAATACAATCATGTTGCTTTATCTCACCAGGCGGGGCATCCGTTTACTCACTGAGTAATGAAGTTTATGGCAGCGAATCCAGACAGATCCCTTCAGCATCACCATGAGAGGTTTACATAGTAACGTTCTCTGGCTGCAGCTTTAAAATATGTATATGTATATGTTTTCAATGTACAATAGAGTCTCACTTATCCAACATAAACGGGCGAGCAGAACACTGGATAAGCAAAAATGTTAGATAATATCTGGAATGCTTTTTTGTATATTATTATATTGTATCATTCCGGCAGTGTTTTATGCATTCAGCTTATTGCCAGGATTTTACTTTTATAAGCATTTGAACTGGGGAGAGCTAATAGAAATAAAGCAATATGTGTATTTCAACACCATAAGCAAACTTGAATGCAAAATTTATGGAACTTATGGGATAGTCTTGCTACTGAATATTAAACAAGCATACTGTCAAAACAAGCCTTCCCCTCATCTTTCAGCATAACAAAGCATTGGCTGTAGAAACCTTAACCACTGCCAACTATGGATGGCAAATAGTTATTGGATTTTCACCCCATTAGTGTAAAGAAAATCTACAATTTGACTCTGACTATACACTCAACACCTAAGAATTACCCACTTACATTCTGAGACTAAAATGGCACAATTCTAGGTAGCCACAAAATAAGCTGGATTTGCATAAAATTTGCATGTGATGATTAATATGCATAGGTACAAATTTAGAAATAATAACTCCAACTTAAATTGAAATACCGTCCACCTTCCTGCTAACTTTGTTGTCCAAGTGTGCCTATGGCATTCCAGATGTCGCTAAAACAGCAAAGCCCATAATCTCTTGCCTTGGTCAGGATAGCAGATGGGGACAGATGATGGGACCTTCATTATGAATTAATTATGGGGACTTTCATCATTACTAGGCTCAAATAATAATAAATAATAATGAAATATATAGATCTGGAAAATTGAAAAACTCTTTTCCATGCATCACTGTTGCTGCCTAAATCAAACTGCAGTGTCCACTTTTATTTACATATTAATTTATTTCTTTTCTATTCCGCCCTTCTCACCCCGCAAGGGGACTCAGTGCGGATTATAATGTACACATTACATTTAGACACATAAACACACAAGACAGACAGTGGCAATTTAACATCTGGCCACCAGGGGGAGCTGTCGCACTCCTTCATTCCTCAGCGTGTTTTCTGGAGATCTTTTTATGGCCCCATAAATCAGTTAAATTTTAAACAATATCCACTTTTAAACAGTATCCACTTTTAAACAGAGAGACTATGAGATCAGAATATCCAATGTTTGTGATTCTTCTATTCCAGTCCTGCGTACTAATGGTACCTATCTATCTGTATATACTTTGAAAGACTGCATTGTTTAGTTTCTTCAACTAGCTTGCAATAGTTGGAACCAAACTCTCACTTGTCCTTTAATCCAAATTGCTGAATTGTAAAAGTAACATGAGAGGCACAATTAATTATGTGTCTTCCTGACACACAAATGTCACATCAGCAAGAAATTACAGCCTTCCTCATCCTATGATTTTTAAAAATGCTTTAAAACATTATTTAATAGTACCCTTCTCCTTAAATAATTATCTAATTAGAAACTGCTAATCTGATAATAATTGACAAGCAAAAAATGCCTAGTAATCAAGTGCTGAAACCCTTATAAGCATTACTACATCACGTCAGGCTTGGACTTCCTTACAACTCTTCATTACCGGCAAGCTTTGTAGTAATGCATACGCTATTAAAACTTTTTTATTATTATTAATTTTCACATTAGTCAAGTGGTAATTCTTCAATAAATTCCTCTGACTTCTGCATAAATAAGTTTCATTATTCCTCATTATTAAAAGAAACAAACACATTCTCCTTTGCTGAAAGGAAGTCATATAATTACATGACCTTCTCGCATATAATCATGAATAAAAAGAGACTGACAAGAAATGGGGAAATATTCGAGCAGGCGTTTGGGCATTAACTACAGTTAGTCAAGACACAAAACATTATTGCGCTATCAAATGCTCTCGGTGGGGGAAGAAATGTTTTAGAACAGGGCTCTCCAAAAAAGACTTTTAGTTTTACTATGGCATTAGAGAAATTCTTGGCTTCCCAACCGTTTATCACCAATTTCTTCATTTAGCTATTTTAAACGGGGTTTTAAAACATAGCTGATAAACTAGTAAAAATTGTATACAATGCAAATGACATTCTAGATAAGTTTTATTGACTTAATGCTTAGGCTGTAAAATGATAACAAACAGGAACGTTTTGATTTAGTGCGTTTTTTTAGAATTTCACACTTTGAACATACGGCGGATGTTGAGTGTAGTGTTGCTGCCACCTGAAGGTCTCTGCGGAAAAATGAAAGGCTCCTTTTCCATTGGTCTCTCTCTAACCGGGATTATTACTGATATGACGATGTAGATGCTGAGGATCTGAATAAAGATATGTTGATTTTTAAAACTTTGAATGATTGTATACAAATTCATAAATGTAAAACGGTAACAGTTCAGAGGCTTGCAGCAGTGTGTTGTGCATTATATTCTTTTAAAACTGCCGTGCTTCAATTGTATTATTTTTTGAAAATCACCTTTTTAAAGAAAGTCAGCTGGTCATATGCAGTAAGTAGAAATCGTCTCCAGTTAACCCAAAGTATGCATTTTATTAAACCAAATGTAACAAAATTTGAAAAATGTTCTGTTCCTGGTTTGAAACTTTGTTTTCACGAAAATGTGCATATTTCATAGTGAGTTGTCCAGTAACGTCATCTAGCCGGCGCCACCCCCACCCCCCAATTTTGAAATGGGTGCTATCGTGATTAAGGTATTATGTGGTTGGGCCCTTAGAGCAAGGCAAAGGTAAGCCTCCTCTGAACTATTGTCAATTCACACACACAGCAGCAGCAACATTATATTTCTATGTTTATGATGGCCCCACACACCAAAAAATGGGATTTGGAGAATCTTGTTCCAGCTATATAAAAGTTCAAAAGCTTTCCAAACCTAAAAAAGTGACATCTCTTATATTAGGTACGCCTACAAGAGTCAAGTTTTCTAGTCCTCAAATAATGGACATCCTTTATAACAAAGGACACTTTGCATTTCTAAAGTTGGCATCCTTGGGACACTTGTTGAATAACAACAACAATAATAATAATAATTTGTATTTATTATTCACTTGAATGGGGAGGTGAGTATCATCCCCCAGTAACATCAGATAATCCAGTTCAAAGCAGATACTGTGGATTATCCAATTAGGAACTGACATTGATATGATAACCCAGGAACAAAAAATGTGTCACATACTATTATTATGGATTTTAACTGAATTTTTCTAATAGCAAAGATATTTAATTCTGTTTTAATGTTTGTATATTTGTATATTTAAAATTGTATGGAAATGCTTTTAATATAAGCCACTTTGAGTCTCCTGGTGAAGAAAAAAGTGGGGTATAAAGACACTTATTATTATTATTATTATTATTATTATTATTATTATTAAGCAGATGTCAGATGTCTCAACTGCCACTCCTCAACTCTAGCAGTAAAACACAAGGATAAGAAATCACTAACAGTTTGTTACCCTTCATGATAAACCAAACTCTGCTGCCCTGCATCCAGATCATTATTATCAGACGTGCAAGCCCTGGCTTTAAAAAGTCTCCTCATTAACCATAGTATGATAACAACTCCAATTTAGATCTGTTTCGCATTGTATTTCTGCTCAGTCCTGCAACAACAGAAGAAAAAGGCACTAGGACAATTCAGTTCGAAGGGCAGTGCTGTGAAAGACACCTACCCTTCAACCAAAGTCTTCTGAACCTCTGCCTCCATTGTTGAGTTTTGTCACAGCCTGAAAACTTGAACACCATGCACTCAGCCACTCTGGCTCTTTCCTTGCAGCATGCCATCGTAGATATATAATATTCTGTGCAGCAAATTTACGATTGTTGGGACCCCAATTAGGTGTTACATTTATAATAAAGTGCCTGTTATAAAGTATATGAAGGGGTTCCGGTACTCTCCCGTCCCCGAGCGCAGAAAAGGCATGATGGGGCCGGGAAAATTTATGGCTACAAATGATACATAAAACATACGTCCTTTCATCTTGTGTTTCTTGAGGAACTCACTGCTACTTAACTCGTTAATAACATTAAGGCATTCCATTCATCTTAATGACTGAAAAATGCTTTGAACCTGGGACACAAAGACGACATAGACACTGTGGGAGAGAGCTTGGCCTCCCCAGGGTCAAAAGCAGGACTCCAATTGACTTAAGTGGGGTCAGGGATCCACTGTTTATCACCAAGTACTTGGAGTAGGCTTCTAATCGGGAAGTGTTCCTAATAATTTGTGTTTGTTCTCTCCCCTCTCTCTCTCTCTCTCTCCCTCTCTCTCTCTCTCTCTCTCTCTCTCTCTCTCTCTCTCTATATATATATATATATATACACATATATATATATACACTGTGTGTGTGTGTGTGTGCATATATATATATATATATATATATATATATATATATATATATTTCACACATACAAGCTTAAGTATGGGGTGTTGCCAGAGTTAGGCATTTTGCAATGCTATTTATCAGAAGTAGTCATTGTTTGGGTTGCTGTGAGTTTTTCGGGCTGTGTGGCCATGTTCCTGTAGCATTCCTCTTGAGGTTTCACCTGAATCTGTGGCAAGCGTCCTCAGAGGTTTGCTCAGAGGTTTGTAGGAGATGAGGCGCATATGTGTGTGTGTGTGTGTGTGTGGAATGCCAGCCCCATAAGTTTTTTTCTTTTTAAACACTGGTTTTTTATGCTGGGAGGAGGTTTTAGTCCAGAAAAATGCGACAGGGCTTTCTGGACTGCCCCCTCAGAAGTCCGGGACAAACCCACTAACAAATAATCTCACCACAAAGAAGGGTTTCCCTGCTTTGTGGAGAAAGCATTTGACTTCTTGTGTGGCATCGCTTGGACACCCTCCACAAGTATCCAGGAGGGCATGCGTTTAGCGCTCTGTCTGGATGTCCCCTGGGTTATCTGAGTCCACACTGCCATATATTCCAGTTCAAAGTAGATAATGTGGGATTTTCCAATCCAATAAGCCTTTATTGGCACATACATAGCAAAACAGTATAAAATACAGTATAATTTATAGGAAGGGGAAGTTAACATCTACTACACGTTCAGTTTACAGACTTGGCTCAGGAATCTTGCCACTGAAAGGCAACCGTTAAAATATTTACTTTTTCTGGGTTGGTATGATTTTTCAAAGAGTCTAAAACTGGTAATAGTAAACTAGATCTTAGCTCCTGGAAAAGTGGGCAGTAAAGGAGAATATGCAGGATGGAATCCAGCTGTTCTGTGCTACAGGGGCAAAGCCTCTTGTCGCTTGGTAGACCGTTGAGTCTTCCTCTATTGTATGAGGGGTTAGTGTGCGCTGCAATATAAAAGGCTGAGTTTCCTTGTATGAATGGAATTGCCAAGTTCAAAGGTGAACAGGATTTATTGGCCAAGCTCGGCAGTTGATTTTCATCCCTTTCTAGCAGCCGCTTTTTAATGAGGATAAAGATCTCAGTGAAAGCATATTCAGGAAGTTGCTATCATAGCCCAATTCCCCGTTCTTTGCTAGGACTGTTTTGCACCATTTTGAGTGGTGGAGTTCTTTCGAGGTGAGTTGGGTCAAAGAGTTGCTGGGGCTTTGGTAGTAAATATATAACCAAAATTTTATGATGTTTAGCCAGATAGTGGCCTCTATAGAGTTTTGGCCAGATTCTAGACATAGGACTGCATATAGGACGCAGTTTGGGATGCCAAATAATTTGAGTGGAAAGATCTGATGGCACTATTATTGGGGGTTAACCAAATGGGAGCTCCATAGAGTAGTTGTTGTATTGCCTTTGCTTAAAAAACTTACAGAGCTGGGGGGATATATCAGTTGCCCCTGGAGTGGGAATTACTCTAGTAAAGGGAGCAGCACAGAAGTATCAAACAGTCTATATTTGGTGAAGGCCACTCCTAGCTGTAGTAGAGATGTGTGGTCAGAACAAATAGCTTGTAATTGGGAGTTATTACCTTGGCAGTGCCAATGGATGTCTGTGTGTACATGTATGGTATAGACCAGTGGTTCCCAAACTTTTTTGGCCTACCTCCCCCTTTCCAGAAAATTTTTTACTCAGCGCCCCCCTAGAAATTAATTTTTTTAATTTTTTAATAGCAATTAAACAGGAAGCGTATTAACATTTCTACCTTTTTCGTAAAATATAGTAAAGAAAAATGTAAATTACAAACATTGAATTCCAGAAATACTCACAAAAACAATATGTTTGGGGGAGTATGAGCAACGGATGATGGGATTTGAAGTACCTTCAGCTAATTCAGCTCTGACTTCCACAGACCACTAAGATCCCCATGAATGACAGATCTGGATCAAACGGCAACGACTGCCCAGGGATCGCGTGCTTGCGACTGTGTCCCTGCGAGTTAGAATCCCTGGGCAGGCGTTGCCGTGGAAACCGCAGCGCGCACCTACTTCCTCTCGTCAACCCCGCCCAGGGCGCAGTCCTGTGTATCGGCCTCTTTCATCCAACAGGGACTTCTTCACAGGGGCACGACCCTGCAAGTGGCATGCCTGGCCCATGCCACCACCACTTTACAGAGGTTCAGCGCCCCCCAAATTCTCCTGAGCCTCCCAGCGCCCCCTTGGATCGCCCCACTGCCCACCAGGGGGTGGTATTGCCCACTTTGGGAACCACTGGTATAGACTGAAGGTGCCATTTATCACCACATTTTAGGAGCACATGGACCAAACTGGGCTGCCACAGTCAGTGAAACTCGCTGAATATCGTAGAAAGAAGGAGCAATGCAGCATCGCCTCAGCTACATCAGCAGCAACGGAGAAGAACTCAAATATGCATATGAACAAACTTCTGGATAAGTTCTCAATGTTGTAGACAATAGGCCAAAATGGCAGTTGGACCTCGTGCAGTAGAGGAGTTAGAATGACAGAGTGTATTGCTTCAGGAGTCCATTCAGATACAGAAGGAATCTGTCCAGGTGCAGAAAGATTTCATTGAGATGTAGGTGAGGCAGTAGGCAACAAAGACTGCGCTGTTTGAAAGGTTGATAAGAGTGTTTGGAGGGCCAGAACAGAGTGCAGCAGAGAAGGGAGGAGGTGAATGTTAGTCAAGTGCCACCCCTGGAAGGGGAGGTGCAGAACAGGCCTCATGAAGTGCAGGTAGCAGACACCTTCACTTGGCCAGCATGACTGCATGGTGCGCAATTACCTTCCCGCCAGAGCGGTACCTATTGATCTATCTCAAACAGACAAAGAGTTCTTTCTCCCACCCTGGACATTCCACAGATATATTAACCCTATTTTCCTAGTTTTCAACAGACCGCGCAACCTCTGAGGATGCCTGCCACACATGTGGGTGAAAAATCAGGAGAGAATGCTTCTAGAACATAGCCAGACAGTCCAGACCCTGAAACAACAACCCAGATATATACCGACTTGTTATATTAGCAATGGGTTGAGTTATTTTGTTTCCATACTCGCTACAGAATATAACGTCTTTGCAGAGTATACTGGCAAACAAGGAATTGTTATAAGTATTATTAATCATTTTTGTTATATATAATATCTCTGTTAAGAATGGTATATGATCAAGAACAAGAACATACATAAGAGCCATGCTGAATCGGGCCTCAGCCCATCTAGTCCAGCATTCTGTGTCACACAGTGGCCCACTAGTTGTACACAGGGATCTCTAGCAGAAAGGAGGGCAAAACCCTCACCTGCTCCCGACCCCCCACAACCAGTACCCGGGGAAAATCCTGCCTGCCTCCATCAACACAGAGGTGGCACTTGGATGTCCATTTCAGTAGCTACTGATTCCCTTGGTATCCATGAATCTGTCTAATCCTGCCTTGAAGCTGTCCAGGCTGACAGCTGTCACAACCTCCTCTGGAAGTGAGTTCCATAACCCAATGGCCCTCTGGGTGAAGAAATATTTCCCTTTATTAGTCCTAACTTTCCTACCTTGGAGCTTTAGGGAGTGCCCCCTAGTCCTAGTGTTGTGTGACAGAGAAAATATTTTTTCTTTATTCACCTTTTCTATCCCATGCATGATTTTATACACTTTGATCAAGTCACCTCTTAAACGCCGTCTTTCAAGGCTGAAAAGACCAAGGCGTTGCAACCTGATTTCGTAAGGGAGCTGCTCCATCCCTTGGATCATTCTTGTTGCCCTTTTCTGTACCTTTTCCAGTTCCGTTATATCCTTCTTGAGGTGCGGAGACCAGAATTGTACACAGTACTCCAGATGTGGCCTCACCATAGATTTGTAGAGAGGTAATACAACATTTGCTGACCTATTTTCGATTCCCTTTCTGATCATGCCAAGCATAGAATTTGCTTTTTTACTGCTGCTGCGCACTGGGTTGACATCTTCATTGAGCTGTCCACCAAAACCCCAAGATCCCTTTCCTGGTTTGTCTCGAAAGCTTTGACCCCATCAATTGGTAGGTGTAGTTGGGGTTCTTTGCCCCGATGTGCATGACTTTACACTTGTTTAGGTTAAAATGCATTTGCCACTTTGTTGCCCATTCTCTCAATTTCGAGAGATCTTTCTGGAGCTCTTTACAATCAGTTTCATTTTTAACTACCCTGAACAATTTAGTGTCGTCTGCAAACTTTGCTACCTCAGAATTTACTCCTACATCCAGGTCATTAATGAATAAATTAAAAAGTAACGGACCCAAAACTGAACCTTGGGGTACGCCACTTCTCACCTCTTTCCACCCAGAGAAATGTCCGTTTATTACCACCCTTTGTTTCCTACAGTTTAGCCAGGTTCCAATCCAGGACAAGACCTGTCCTCTGATTCCATGGCTGAAGAGCTTATTTAGGAGCCTTTGGTGAGGGACTTTGTCAAAAGCCTTTTGAAAGTCAAGGTAAACAATATCGACTGGGTCCCCTTTATCTATGTGTTTATTTACACCCTCAAAGAATTCTAACAAGTTAGTAAGACATGATTTGCCTTTGCAGAAACCATGTTGATTTTCCTTCAGCAATGCCTGTTATTCTATGTGCTTAGTAATTTTTTCTTTAATAATGGTTTCCATCACTTTGCCTGGAACTGAGGTTAGACTAACTGGCCTATAATTTCCTGGATCACCCTGGATCCTTTCTTGAAGATCGGAGTTACATTTGCCTCCCTCCAGTCCTCGGGTACAGTGCCTGATCTTAGAGAAAGGTTATATATTTTGGCTAGAATTTCAGCAATTTCACACTTGAGTTCCTTAAGAACTCTGGGGTGGATGCCATCTGGCCCTGGTGGTTTGTTGACATTTAGTTTAGTAAGGCATGTGAGAACATCTTCCTTGTTTATCTCTATCTGGTTTAATTCATTTAATTCCCTCCCTGAAAAAACTGACTCAGCTGCAGGCATATGTTGTCTGTCCTCCTGTGTGAAAACGGAGGCAAAGAAGTTGTTTAGCCGCTCGGCAATCTCCTTGTCTTTACTTATTGTCCCTTTCTTACCATTTTCGTCAAGTGGCCCAACTGCTTTTCTAGTTGGGTTTCTACTTCTGATGTACTTAAAGAAGTTTTTGCTATTTTTTTAAATATTCTTAGCTATATGTGCCTCAAAATCTCTCTTGGCTTTCCTGACGGTTGCTTTGCATTTAGTTTGCCAGAGCTTGTCTTCCTTTCTGTTCTCCTCAGTAGGAAGAGCCTTCCATTTCTTAAATGAGTTTTTCTTCTTTCCAATCACATCTTTTACTTCATTTGTAAGCCATGTCGATGTCCTCTTGGACTTTCCCGGCCTCTTGGACTTTCCCGGCCATGTAACTATGTAGTACTACCTTCAACCACTATGTATGTTCCCTTCAGGATCCACTTTTCAAGAACACTGTCAGTAGACCACTTGCCTCAAATATTGAGCTTTTTTTTATAAACAAGTAAGTTTTGTGTGTGTGTGTACATTAAATTAAAATATTAAAATTTTAAACAAATAAACACGGGATGCACACAGAGGTAACTGTATATAATAGGAAGGTTTCAAGGACAATGTGGGGCAGACACCCAACCTGTAATTAAAGGGCTTCTGAGGACATTTGCAAGGATTGAACACAGCAGGACGTTATTTACTTTATTCAAGGAAGGCACATTGCAACAGCCACGTTTTCAGGCTCCTCTTAAAAACTGCCAAAGTGGGGGCTTGTCTGATATCCTTGGGGAGCGCATTCCAGAGTTGGGGGGCCACTACAAAGAAGGCCCTCTCCCTCGTCCCCACCAAACACGCCTGCGAAGGCAGTGGGAGCGAGAGTAGGGCCTCTCCAGATGATCGGAGAGATCATCTGGGTTCGTAGACAGAAATGCGGTCACTTAGATTTATTTATTTATTTACTCTACTTCTATACTGCCCCTCTCAGCCCGAAGGCGACTCGAGGCGGTGTACACATGGCAAGGACTTCCCAAGATAAATACATCAACAGTTACTAACACAATCATATCATATACAAATTAGCAATTAAAGTTAAAACACAATATCAGCGTCTAATTATTAAGTCAATTTCCAATTGCTGCGTCATCGTTCCTTAGGCCTCAATTTAATAATCATACTACATCTGCAAATGCCCAGTCAAACAGCCAGGTCTTGACCTTCTTGCGAAATGTCAGGAGGGAGGGGGCTGATCTGATGTCACTAGGAAGGGTGTTCCAAAGCCGAGGAGCCACCACTTAAAAGGCCCTGTCTCTTGTCCCCACCAATCGCACCTGCAAAGCAGGCGGGACCGAGAGTAGGGCTTCTCCGGATGATCTTAAACATCTTGAAGGTTCATAGGGAGAGATGCGTTCGGACATGTAAGTTGGACCAGAACCGTTTAGGGCTTTAAAGGCTAAAGCCAGCACTTTGAATTGTGCCCGGTAGCAAACTGGTAGCCAGTGGAGCTGGCACAACAGAGGTGTTGTGCGCTCCCTGAGTGCTGCTCCTGTTATCAACTTGGCTGCTGTCCGTTAGACCAGCTGAAGCTTCCGAACAGTCTTCAAAGGCAGTCCCATGTAGAGAGCGTTGCAGTAATCTATACGGGATGCAACCAGAGCGTGGACTACTGTGGCCAAGTCAGACTTCCCAAGGTACGGGCGCAGTTGGCGCACAAGTTTTAACCAGCTCCCCTGGTCACTGCTGAAACCTGGGGTTCCAGGCTCAGCGATGAGTCCAGGATCACACTGGGTCCCAAACCGTTCAGGGCTTTGTAGGTAAGAACCTGCACCTTGAATTGGGACCAGATGATGAAAAGCAGGCAATGGAGCTCCTAACTTATCTATTAGTCTGTTGCAAACATGACTCCAGAGCTACTGGGAATCTTGGGGGTTCTAACTAGCCACCAGCTTTCGTATGGTTTTGTACGGGTAGACCAGGCCTGGGCAAACTTGGGCCCTCCAGGTGTTTTGGACTTTAGCTCTCTCTCTCTCTCTCTCTCTCTCTCTTCTCTCTCTCTCTCTCTCTCGGTAGGCTGTTAGGAATTGTGGGAGTTGAAGTCCAAAACACCTGGAGGGCCCAAGTTTGCCCAGGCCTGGGATAGACTGTTATCATTGAACAGTAACTTCATCTGGGCAACAGTTTTCTCAGTCAGCTGTAAACACAGGCCTACTGCAGAAATGTTAGGCCCTGCAGCGCCTAACATCCTGCATTGCAACAGCTGCAGAGCTGTTTGGGCTGGAAGTCAGCCTGAAGAAAATGGAGGTTCTCTACCAGCCCGCACCACAGGAAGAACACCATCATCCCCACATCAGCATAGGCAAATCTGTGCTTAGGTCCGTTCAGCAGTTCACCTACCTGGGAAGCATCATCTCTTCAGATGCCAAGATTGATAAAGAGATAGATCATAGATTAGCAAAGACATATAGTGCATTCAGAAGGCTTCACAAGAGTCTGGAGCAACAAGCACCTGAGGCAAAGCACCAAAATCAGTGTGTACAGAGCTATCATACGGTCTATTCTCCTATATGGGTCTGAAACATGGGTCACCTATCGCCAACACCTACAACTCCTCGAACACTTTCATCAGCGCTGTCTTCGCACAATCCTAAATATACACTGGACCAACTATGTCACTAATGTTGCTGTCCTTGAGCAAGCAGGGATCACCAGCGTTGAGGCCATGCTATTGAGAACACAGCTGCGCTGGGCAGTATCTCTAGGATGGAGGATCACCGCCTCCCAAAGATATTACTCTATGGTGAACTCGCCACAGGTCAGCGCAAGAGAGGCGCCCCCAAAAAGAGATATATAGACTCCCTGAAACAACATCTCAGGCTTGGCCAGATTGATCACCAACAATGGTCCACCCTGGCCTCACACCGGGAGGCATGGAGACGTACTATCCACAATGCTGCGGCCTCTTTCGAGAAGACACGCCGAACGGGTTTCGAAGAGAAACGACAACGCAGAAAGAACCGCAACTTGGAAACATCATCACCCAAGGAGACTTTCTGCTGTGCTTTCTGCAACCGAACTTGCCTATCTCAGATCGGCCTTTTTAGTCATCAACGCGCTTGTAAAAAGCGTGGGATGAGTCCTTCCTAAGAATCTTCGTTCGCGAAGTAATGCCGAGAGAGAGATATGGCAGTAAATCATGGCAGTAAATCATGGCCCTATAGGCATTGGGAACACCTCTGAAAATTCCCCTTCTACAATTCCTAACAGCCTCAGGCCCTTTCCATTTCCCCTCAGCCTGAGGATGTTAAGAATTGTGGGAGTTGAAGTCCAAAACACCTGGAAGGAGGGCCCAAGTTGGCCCAGGCCTGCTCTCTCTCTCTCAGGCCTGTTGAATCAGGCAGGGTGTGTATATTGGTGTTCCAAGTTTGGTCCAGGGAGGCAGCGTCAGTGGCCGTGTATTGGAGTCGCCATGGCAACAGGTGGGCGGGGTTGCGGGTGCGGGAGAGAAAGCGGGAGGGGACTTTCACTCTCTGGTCACCTGATCCGGCCCCGGGGGTCACGTGATCCCGTGCCCATGGTCGCCATTTTGAAGCGGTGCCTCTGAAGAGAGGGAGGGGAAGGCGGAGGCACGAATGCCACAGTAGGGTCCCTCCTCCCGGGAAGGTAAGTGTGGCAAGGCAGGGGGAGAGAGAAGGAAGAGAGGAACAACAGAGAAGGAAGAGGGAGAGAAAGGGCCCAGAGCCTCCTCTTGACCGGGCTCGTGTGCAGTATTCCTAGGCAGAACCCTGTGGGAGGGAGAGACCCCCATAGAGGGCCATCCCGTCCAGCCCCATTCTGCCAGGCAGGAAGACACCAGCAAAGCCCTCCCCACAGATGGCTGTCCAGCCTCTGCTTAATAATAATAATAATAATAATATAACCATAGAATCATAGACTGAGAAGGGAACCCAAGGGCCATCCAGCCCAACCCTGTTCTGCCGGACAGGAGGACACCAGCAAAGCCCTCTTGACAGGTAGACCATCCAGCCTCTGCTTAATAATAATAGTAGTAGTAGTAATAATAATATAACCATAGAATCATAGACTGAGAAGAGAACCCAAGGGCCATCCAGTCCAGCCCCATTCTGTCAGACAAGAAGACACCAGCAAAGCCCTCTTGACAGATAAACCATCCAGCCTCTGCTTAATAATAATAATAATAATAATATAACCATAGAATAATAGACCTAGAAGGGAACCCAAGGGCCATCCAGTCCCACCCTATTCTGTCGGACAGGAGGACAACAGCAAAGCCCTCTTGACAGATAGACCATCCAGCCTCTGCTTAATAATAGTAATAATAATAATATAACCATAGAATCATAGACTCAGAAGAGAACCCAAGGGCCATCCAGCCCAACCCTGTTCTGTCGGACAGGAGGACACCAGCAAAGCCCTCTTGACAGATAGACCATCCAGCCTCTGCTTAATAATAATAATAATAATAATAATAATAATAATAATAATAATATAACCATAGAATAATAGACCTAGAAGGGAACCCAAGGGCCATCCAGTCCAACCCTATTCTGTCGGACAGGAGGACACCAGCAAAGCCCTCTTGACAGATAGACCATCCAGCCTCTGCTTAATAATAATAATAATAAATAATAATATAACCATAGAATAATAGACCTAGAAGGGAACCCAAGGGCCATCCAGTCCAACCCTATTCTGTCGGACAGGAGGACACCAGCAAAGCTTTCTTGACAGATGGCCATCCACCCTGCCTTTAAACCTCTCCAGAGAAGGAGATTCCATCACATTCCCAGGCAGCATGTTTCTTTTTCAAACTATTCTAACCTGAAATGTGTTCTTCCAAGTATTTTTATGTGGAATCTTCCCCCACCCTCCAGCAATTTGAATCCATGCCTTTGTGTTTCCAGAGCAGAAGCAAAGCAGCTCGCTCTTTCCTCCTTCTCAATGGGACAGGCCCTCAGATATTTAAAGGTGGTTCTCAGGTTCCCCTTCTCTCTGCTTTCTTTTCTCCCAGCTGAATATATTAGGAATAAAGTGGAAGGAAAAAGAAGAAGGGCACCAGTTTCATTATAGATGCAGTTTGACAGCACTTTATTATGGCTCAATGCTAAGGAAACTGCACCTGTTTTAATATTTATGTATTATTTATTTAAAACTTTTCTACCCCGACCTTCTCACCTCTATCGAGGGACTCAGACCGGCATAACAGCAAAAATTCAATGCTATACAATTTAAAAACAACTACAACAACATATTAAAATACATAAAAACCCAGCATAAAACCACATCGCCATTAAAACAATTTCACTCAATCTGTAAACGTGGTCATACATTCAGACAATAGCCAATCTCAGCCTATTCTGGGAAGGCTTGGTTCCACATCCAGGTCTTCACCAGCCTCCTAAAGGACAACAGAGAGGGGGCAGATCTAGCATCACTTGGGAGAGAGTTCCACAGCTGAGGGGTGGCCACAGAGAAGGCCCTGTCTCTCGTCCGCACTAGCCACACTTGCGAAGCTGGCAGGACCGAGAGCAGGGCCTCTCCGGAGGATCTTAATGTTCTTGATGGTTCATAGGGGAGAATCCGTTCAGACAGGTAAACTGGGCCAGAACTGTATAGGGTTTTGTAGGTTAAAACCAGCACTTTGAATTGTGCCCGGAAGCTAATTGGCAGCCAGTGGAGCTGGCGCAGCAAGGGAGTTGTATGCTCCCTGTGCCCCGCTCCTGTTAGTAACCTGGCTGCCGAACGTTGGACTAATTGCAGCTTCCAAGCAGTCTTCAGAGGCAACCCCATGTAGAGAGCGTTGCAGTAGTCTATTCGGGATGTAACCAGAGCGTGGACTACCGTGGCCAAGTCAGACTTCCCAAGGTACGGGCCCAGCTGGCGCACAGGTTTTAACTGTGCAAATGCTCTCCTGGTCACCGCCGAAACCTGGGCTAAGCGATGAGTCCAGGATCACACCCAAACTGCGAGCCTGCGCCTTCAGGGGGAGTGTAACCCTGTCAAGCACAGGCTGTAACCCTATGCCCTATTCGGCATTACGACTGACCAGGAGTACCTCTGTGTTGTCTGGATTTAGTTTCAATTTGTTAGCCCTCATCCAGTCCGTTACAGCGGCCAAGCACTGGTTCAGGACTTAGTAGCAGGTGGGAAGGAGTGACAGAGTTGGAGATCATCTGCGTACATATGACACTGCACCCCAAAACTCCGGATGATCTCCCCCAACGGCTTCATGTATATGTTAAATAACATAGGGGACAGTATTGAACCCTGCGGGACCCCATAATAACTTTGGCCGTGGGGTCGAGCAGGAGTCCCCTAGCAACATCTTCTGGGAGCAACCCTTGAGGAAGGACTGGAGCCACTGCAATGCAGTACCTCCAAGGCCCATTCCAGCAAGGCGCCCAGAAGGATACCGTAGTCAACGGTATCGAAGGCTGCTGAGAGGTCCAGCAGAACCAACAGGGACACACTCCCCCTGTCAAGCTCCCACCGTAGATCATCCACTAAGGCGACCAAGGCTGTCTCAGTGCCATGTCCCGACCTAAAGCCAGACTGTGCCGGATCCAGATAATCAGTGTCTACCAAGAATTCCTGGAGTTGCGAGGTGACCACACGTTCCAGGACTTTGCTCAAATAGGGGAGATTGGAAACTGGCCGATAGTTGACGAAGTGAGTGGGGTCCAGTGATGGTTTCTTCAACAGCTGTTTTATAACAACTTGTTTTAAGCTGGCTGGAATATTGCCTTCCCGAAGGGAGGCATTGACCACCACCTTAACCCACTCTGCCAAACCCCCTCTGGCTTCCTTTACAAGCCAGGATGGGCAGGGGTCTAGGATGCATGTGGTCGCTCTTGCCTCTCCAAGAATCTTGTCCACATCCTTGAGCTGAACAGATTGAAACGAATCCATCAAAACCAGACAAGCAGGTGCTCTTGTTACATCCTCAGAGACTGCTGTTAACATGGGGTCAAAGCCAGAGCGGATCAAAGTGACTTTGTTTTCAAAGAACTGAGCAAGTGCTTCACAGCGGGCTGCCGAGTCGTCAGGGAACCCATCCGGAACGACGGGATTCAACAACCCTCTCACTACTCGGAACAACTCCGCTGGACGGTTCCTTGAGGATGCAATATTAGCCGAGTAGAAGGAATTTTTTGTGGCTTCTATTGCCGCGGCATACGCCCTTAAGTAAAGGCATAGCCGTGTTCGGTTTGACTTGCTACGATCTTTCCGCCACACACTCTTTAGCCTATGCTTCCTTATTCCCTCACTTAGATACCTACAAACTTGATATATATTATCTATCATATCCACTGTTTTAGACTGATCTATTCAAAAGCTCAATCCTTAGAAATACTTAATTAAACATTGTAACTGTATTTTCAATTAGCTTTTGACACAATAAATACATGAATCAAATATTTCATCACGTATTTATGTGTAATTCATGTAGGTGGGAGAATCCTTTTGCTGTGGGATATTTACTGATTAAACCACCCAGTGCTGTATAAATGCAGTACAAAGTTGAAATAGGTGTGCTTAAGTTGTGCCGCTGTTTCAGAGTTACAGTTGCACACACTGAGGGGTCAGTTTTAGCCAATTAAATGAATCACTTCCCTCAGGCTTTTCTTCTGCAAGCTTGATGTTCCATGTAGTCACATAAGCATTTATACATACACACATATACATATACATATATATACACGGAGGAGGTCCGAGCAATAACAGACTTGTCCTCCTTCCAGAGGGCTTGCAAGACTAACCTGTTCCGGCAGGCATTCAACCTTTAGAGGCACCGCTTAATCCATATTCTCTATTTTAGTATACATTGCTTTTATTGTGTTTTAAATGCTGTTTTGTGATTATGTCTTATGCTTGTTGTGAACCACCCTGAGCCTATTGGGAAGGGTGGTATACAAGTTGAAATAATAAATAAATAAATAAATATTTATTTTTTAAAAATTTCAGGTATTATGGAAGCCAGCAACAATATTACAGCACTCATCTCAAATATCGGGGAACAAGAAACAGTCCTCATCTCTGAAGCAGCCTTAAGCCCAAGCTCAGAAAGTGGTGAAGATCAGCAGTGTAACCCTGACCCACTCATCCAAGTTATTCAGAAGCTAAGTAAGATTGTTGAGAGTGAAAAATCTCAGAAATGCCTTTTGATAGGGAAAAAACGCTTGCATTCCAACACATCGCTGCTGTCACTTGAGCCACATAACCTCCTAGAGATTCCATCCAAAACCATTGAACTACCCGCTTTAGGAACCATTAATATAGAGGATTATTATGTAACAGACAGTCCTCCACTGAGCAAAAGGAAGGTGATTTGTTACCAGTGCACCCTCTGTAAATCTTTGTCTCCCACGCTTCCTATATTAAAAGAACACATCAAACAACACGGCCAGCAGAACGAGGTAATACTTATGTGTTCCGTGTGCAGTTTTGCCACCAGAAGTCTTGAAGAGTTTGAGGCTCATGTCAGGCATCACCCGGAGAATGGTGACAAAACTCACACACTATCCAAGGAGCAACAGTGTTTAGGTCTGTCAAGCACTACTTTGCAGGGACCGGCAGAAAGTGTTGTCAAAGTAGGCACTGATCTGGTGGCACAGCTTCAGCCTCATGTCACCGCAAAAGAACGGCGAAAATGGTATACTTACGAACAGTATGGCATGTACCGCTGCTTGATTTGCAGTTACACTTGTGGCCAGCAAAGAATGTTGAAAACTCATGCCTGGAAACATGCAGGTGAGGTGGATTGCTCTTATCCCATATTTGAGGAAGAAAATGAGCAAACTCCATTGTCAGATCCCGCGGCGTTAGGCGTTCCTCACAGCATGGATACGGTTGTCCTTTCATTGGAAAATAATGAACTGGGTCTCTGTGACGACCAGGCTGTTCAGCTCCACATTTGCAGTCCTGAGCAAATGACTTACAAACCTTTGCCAATAGAAGAACCTGTGAAAGAAGAGTCAGTCCTAAGTCAATCGACTGTGCTTTCACCCCCAGGAAAGCTGTTGGAGGAGACCATGTCCGAGGCAGATTTCGAACAAGATAGTGTGGCAAGTGACAGTTTACTTTCCTCAGCCCAGAAAATCATTAACTGCAGCCCAAATAAAAAGGGCCACGTTAATGTCATAGTGGAACGTTTGCCAAGTGCCGAGGAACCTGTCTTGCAGAAGCCTTACTCGATGGAGGCTGAAATGGAGGCCGAAAAAAAGGTAATTTCTGAGCAGGCCAGCATTGTTCGAGATGAACCAGGGGACATTTATCACATGGATAAAACCTCTGTTGAACTTGAAGAGGTTATAATTGGGTGGAGCAGCACAGAAAAGAAAGAGGGGGACATAAATCCTGCCAGAGCCAAAGAAGCGGATGAAAATGCCCCTCCCGCAAGGAGAAGAACCAATTCAGAGTCCTTGAGGCTGCATTCGCTTGCTGCCGAAGCCCTTGTGACTATGCCTATCCGAGCTGCAGAGCTCGCTCGATCTGGCCTCCGGGCTGTTGCCGAAGTAAATGCCTTTGGTTCAGATGCTGGGCAAAGGCAAACCGAAGCTCATTCTAAACTGGCAACGTCCCTTGAAACTGATGAACTGACTAGCCTAAACCAAACTGAATGTACTCTAATGGAAATTCAGAAGGACAAACCAGAGTTAAACGAAGGCCCCATGAAAATGGGCATCAGCATGTCACTCCTCACTGTCATTGAAAAACTGAAAGAAAGGACTGACCAGAATGCCTCTGATGATGACATTCTGAAGGAGTTGCAAGACAACGTGCAGTGCCAACCAGCCAACAATGCCAGTGTCTTAGGGAGCAACTTGGTGGAATATCTTCCCAATGACGACCGTCCCTTTCGATGCCGCTTATGTCACTACAGCAGTGGCAACAAGGGGTACATCAAGCAGCATCTTCGAGTTCACCGCCAGAGGCAGCCCTATCAATGCCCCATCTGTGAGCACATCGCTGACAACAGCAAGGATTTGGAAAGCCATATGATCAACCACTGCAAAACCCGGATGTACCAGTGTAAACAGTGTGAGGAATCCTTTCATTACAAGGTGAATAATGTTCATTGCTTTGCGTTTTCTATCAGCATGGTCAGAATGGCAATTCTTATTGTTGTGGACTAAGGGCTCTTCTAGATATCCCTATATCCCAGGATCTGATCCCAGGTTTTATGTTTATCTCAGATTATCTGGCAGTGGGGACTCATATAATCAAATTTAAAGCAGAAAACCTGGGATCAGATCCTGGGGTATAGGGCCTGTCTAGAAGGGCCCCAAGTGAACAAGATGTGTGAAAGCCTTTCTTACTTGCATATAAACAGGAAGGTAGCAAAGATTTCCCTGGCTCTCAGAAAACATGTAACAAAATTTGAAAAAAAAAACCCTTCCTGGTTTTAAAGTGTTATTTCCTGTTTAATTGTGTGTTACTTACTTTGAAAGTGGTTGTTATACTCCAAAAACCTTGACCTATTCTACGCAGCTGTATAAAATCCAGATTGTCTGCTTTGAGTTGGATTATATTGTATGGCAGTGTAGATTAAGGACCCTTCCATACAGCCATATAACCCAGAATATCAAGGCAAATAATCCACAATATCTGTTTTGCATTGGATTAACTAAGGGCCCTTCCACACAGCCCCTTTATCCCAAGATCTGATCCATATTATTTTATTATCCCAGGTTATCTGGCAGTGTGAACTCAGGGCCCTTCCACATAGGCCCTATATCCCAGGATCTGATCCCAGGTTTTCTGTTTATCCCAGATTATCTGGCAGTGCAGACTCATATAATCCAGTTTAAAGCAGAAAACCTGTGATCAGGTCCTGGTATATAGGACCTGTCTGGAAAGGCCCTCATATATTCCAGTTTAAAGCAGATAATCTGGGACCAGATCCTGAAATAAAGGACAGAGTGGAAGGTCCCTGAGTCCACACTGCCATATAATCCAGTTCAATGTGGATTTTATACAGCTGTGTGGAAGGAGCCTGAAATAATCCAGTTTGGGTCAGATAATGTGGATTTTCTGCTTTGATAACCTGGATTATCTGGCAGTGTAGAAGGTGGCTTAGTTTTTATGGCTGCCACAGTTTATGTTAAATTGGTTGAGACTCAAATCAGATATTCATTGAAAAACTTGAGCAAAGTATGCTGCAGGATTTCCCTCCCACAAAGACAAAGTTCTTGCAGTTTAATAAACAGTGTCATATCTGTAGTTTCAAAATGGTGTGACTTTTTGTGTTCCAGAGTCAGCTGCGAAACCATGAAAGAGACCAACACAGTCTTCAAGAGATTTACTCAACAGCTTCAACTGATAGTCTAATAACTTGCAGTGAAGTGGATGAAAGAGTTGGTACTGTATTCCTTTTTCATTTGCTTGTTCCTAATACCTGAGCAAGAATGTAGCCATTGCTAGCAATGTACACAGCTTGAAATACTCCTGTTTAAAAGTAACTTATTTCAGTTAATTGATACATTGGGAAAGTGCAAAAGTAATACATTATGTTAGTTCTTATTTTTTGTTTAAAAATACGATATTTTGTTATTTATTGCTTCCACGTATATACAATTCTGTTTCCCAGACTATGGAATGTCTTCCCATGGCAAGTCTCTGTTTACCAACAATCAAAGACTTGTAGCATCAAATATTAAATTGACTGTGGCCACTACATGCACACTTTGGCAACATTATTGTATGGATATTCTATTTACAGATGAGGCAGCATGCCAGGTGAACTTTTAAATGTTACACTTACTCCCTGGAAAATAACAAGAGAGGAATAGTGTTCACACATGACTACTAGGGCCCTTCCACACAGACATATAACCCAGAATAGCAAGGCAGATAATCCAGAATATCAAGTCAGATAATCCACAATATCTGCTTTGAACTAGATTATCTGAGTCCACACTGCCATGTAATCCAGTTCATTATGTATTTTATACAGTTGCGAGGAAGGAGCCTTAGTCACTTGGAAAGTGTCTGGTTTTTTTTTTAATAGGTGGAGATTGTATGGTTCTTGAGGGAAGTTCTGTGTAGCCTTTGGGGGCACCATTGATCTCCCATTTTTTGGCCAAATCTCCGCAACCTCACTTAGAACAATTAGAAAATTAGTTTTGTTAGAAAGGGTACCCTACCCCAGGAGAACAAGGACATTTTGATAGTAAAGACCCTAAAGCGACTCCAGTGGTATTGCTACTTTTTGGTCAAAATAACAGCTGTGATGTTCTGTCATATATAGCCTTTGGTGCGGACATCCAAACTCCTCAAATAGGGGTAAAAGCAAGAGCTCATACTTTCCTTGGCAAAAGGTGAAAGATTTATGTGATCTGAAGAGAAACCTGAGTATGAACATGCTCTGAGGACATTGTGTATAATTTGTTTGATTGTTGCTTATATGCCAAGGTGAGATCCCAATGTTTACAACCGCTTTTAGTTAGAACAGTGGTTCCTAACCCTTTTTTGAACAGGGACCACTTGAACAGGGACCACTTTGACCAGGGATCACTCGCCAACATTAGTACCAAAAAGGTTACGAATCAGTTTTTGGTCAACTTTAGATTCGGTTTGGTTCTTTGGAGAGCTGATTCAGAAAATTGCATTGGATAGACCACATTCCTGATACAGAACATATGCCATCCAGTAGTCGCAATCTGCTCGCCCACAGAAAACCATATTTAATAATGTAGAGCTGATGTGGGAGTAGTAATCTTTCGTGGGTTGTCAGCCTCTCCTCTACCGACATCCCTGCTGCCTAGGCACCAGGCATGGATATGTCCAGTTTAAAATTCTTTGAAATCGGTTTAATTTCGTATATGAAATTAATTTCATAGTTTTTTTTACCCTTGGGGCCCAACCCGGAAGAGAAATACCGAACCTGGGGGCCGCCATTTTTCTTAATTTTTGTAATAGATCGTATCTTCCCCTCTCAGTAGAGATTCTTCTAACAGAAATATCTATGTCCTCCAAAATTACTTTTCAGGGTAACTTACACAGTACACACACGCACCAGAGTCCTGTCCCTGCCTTCTGCCTGGTCGGGGGAAGCAGGAAAAGCATGCTAAAGTTTTGCCCAAAACCGCAGACATGAGCATCCATTGCTCATGTCTGCGGTTTTGGGCAAAGCTTTAGCATGCTTCTCCTGCTTCCCAAACCTTAGGTAAACCACACTGAATTTTAGATGGGACTCCAAATAGGAGGGAGGGGGTATTCTTGGAAGCAGCAAAAAGGAGGAGGAGGCTGGTGGCGATGCAATCACAATGTATCGAGGAGCGCAGGTGTGAGGGGAAAGCAAGTCTACAGGGGTGGTTTCCACAAGGGTAGTAGTCTATCCAATCATAATATAAAGTAATCTTTTCAGGAATAGGGGTCAGTTACTTGTAATCCACAATTCCATGTGTTGTAATCCACTTGGAAGTGATATCAATAGCCACGCTGAGATAAAACGCGGAGGAAGCCCAGGCTGTAGTGCTGGGGGAGAGAATGCAATCAGGCAAGCTGAGCCAGCGGATCAACAAGGGTGGTTCCTGCAAAGGATGTAGACAAGCAGAGCGTTCCACAATCGGCTTGGGGTGATGTCTCCAAAGATAACAGTTAATGCATCACCCCAAGCCGATTGTGGAATAAATGTTCTCCCCTTGATTTGCCTGTGCTGTCAGTCCTGTTTTCCTGCTGTGTGCATGAGCTGGAATAATAACTAATAATAACGAATTTCGTTATTAATTATGGTGTATTGCTAATTTTTTGGAAAAATTTTTGTAAGTATTTCTATTCCTAATTAACCCCCCCCTCCCCATTTGTAGTTTAGAAACAATTTTTTTATGGGTCAACCAACCCTACTAGGCACCATAAGAGGGTTTCACAAGACCACTTGCTCTTGTTGCTGAGTGGTTTCGAGGCAATGGTGTAGTAATGGTGAGGTTGCAGACCATATTTTCATTCTTGCGGACCACTGGTAGTCCACAGGCCACAATTTGCAAACCACTGGGTTAGAACAACCAACTGGAATCCAATTGCCAAATTGTATAATTTTCTTTCTGGGGAGAATCTACACGTAATCTGCTGCAAAGCCAAATTCATTATGTCCCTTGTCATGGTGATGAATTTACCTAAATAATCTGATTGATTATTTTACACTCACCACTCTATGCCCCCTGCTTTCATCTTCCAATTTAATCCCATTTGGATTACTGCAATGCGCTCTACGTGGGGCTTCCCTTGAAGACGGCCTGGAAACTTCAACTTGTCCAACGCTTGGCTGCCAGATTAATAACTGGGGCAGGTTACAGGGAGTGGTCGACCCCCCTGTTTAAAGAGCTCCACTGGCTGCCGTTTATTTTCTGAGCCCAATTCTAGGTGTAAGTGATTACCTATAAAGCCCTAAATGGTTTGGGACCCGCCTACCTTCGTGACCGGCTCTCCTCTCATGATCCAGCCCGAGCCCGTCGCTCCTCAGGGGAGGCCCTCCTTTCGCCCCTGCCAGTCTCACAAACTCAGCTTGTGAGCACTAGGGAGAAAGCCTTCTCCTCTGTGGCCCCCCGACTTTGGAATTCCCTCCCGGGATTGATTAGGAATGCCCCCTCACTGGAATACTTTTAAAAAACAACAACTGAAAACCTAGTTTTTCCACCGGGCCTTTGGAGATTAGACTCCCCAAATGCCCCCGTTTTTGGCGAGACCTCTTTCCCCTATGTGACCCTTTATGTTTTGACACTACTCCAGTTATCTCCCCCGAGTTTTTAAACATTTTATATGTACATGTGGCTCATTTTGTCGTTTCTGTTTTAGATTCACCTATGTTGTTGTGTTTTCAAAGATGTATTTAGTTTATTGTGTTTATTGCTTTTATTGTGTTTATTGTTTTATGATGTTTTTGATACTTTTTTCTGATTTGTTGTTTGGGCACGGCCCCATGTAAACCGCTCCGAGTCCCCTTTGGGGAGATGGATGCGGGTTATAAATAAAGTTTTATTATTATTATTTTACCAAACTTATTATTTAACCAAGTTTTATTGTGTTGTAGTTTATTTTTGTTGATGATTGCAGGAGTTTTAGGATAGTGATTGGTGTCTATTTGTCATGGTATCTTTGGTTTTTATTGTTGATATGGTCGGCACACCAATCAATAAATAGATCTGTCTTATGCTTACTTTTCTACTCTCTACAGCTCTTAAGAGAAACTACTTGGTTTTAGTTGTCTTTAACTGGAAGACTCTGGAATTAAGAGATGACAGTAGTTATTCAATGTGATGCTTCCCTTCTTTTCTCAACCCTCATCTCTGCAGATCATAGAGTTGGAAAAAGACCTCTTAGGCCATCCAGTCCAACCCCCTGCCAAAAAGCAGGAAAATCACATCCAAAGCACCCCCGACAGATGGCCATCCAGCCCCTGTTTAAAAGCCTCCAAAGAAGGAGCCTCCACCACACTCTGGGGCAGAGAGTTCCACTGTTGAATGGCTCTCACAGTCAGGAAGTTTTTCCTAATGTTCAGATGGAATCTCCTTTCTTGTAGTTTGAAGCCATTGTTCTGTGTCCTAGTCTCCAAGGCAGCAGAAAACAAGCTTGCTCCCTTTTCCCTGTGACTTCCTCTCACATACTTATACATGGCTATCATATCTCCTCTCAGTCTTCTCTTCTTCAGGCTAAACATGCCCAGCTCTTTAAGCCACTCCTCATAGGGCTTGTTCTCCAGACCCTTGATCATTTTAGTTGCTCTCCTCTGGCCACATTCCAGCTTGTCAACATCTCCCTTCAGTTGTGGTGCCCAGAATTGGAAACAGTATTCCAGATATGACACACAAGGCTTGCATTGATTCTTAATGTGCTTCTTTTTCATTTCAAAACCTCAAGTTGGAAGTATGACTTGATTGAAAATGTTCTCCTTTTAAAAAGCATTTATTATATGAGAATTTAAACTTTCTAAAGTATTTTGAAAACTCCTTGCAGTCATATGATGGCGCCATTGCAGGAGGAAGGCGGCCCTCTTTTCAGACAGATGTCGCCTCTATAAAAACAGCCCGAATGCAAGGCGTTTATGGCATAGCATCTGTTTATGCCCAAGAACATAGTTTCATGTTTACAAAATTGTCAGTGCTTCCCTTTATCATGGCTGCACTACGACATTGAAGGGATCTTGTGGCATATGATTGGATTATAAATGCCTGATAATGTCGGCTTGTTGCAATAATGTTCATTATAGAAACACCTGTTTTTGTTGCAAGATTGAAATAGGTCACTTCATCATATACCATTTTATATATTTGAAGCTTCCCCCTCCCTTCACACACATATATATTCATACATATATTCCAGGGATCAGCTCATTTTTCAGAGTCTGAATAAAAGAATTCTAATTATTGCATAATGAAAAGTCTAAGCTAGTGACATAATTAGGGGTAAAATATGATGGAAACTAGGTGCTGTGGTTAGATGTTTATCATCAGGCAGTATCCTTTCACTTGCCAGTGGGCACTATTTCTTTCCTTGCCATATAATCCAGTTTTTAAAATCATGTCAGAAGTGACTTGAGAAACTGCAAGTCGCTTCTAGTGTGAGAGAATTGCAGCCCAAGAACAAGCCATTAGAACCAATGTCATCAAAGCCAGAATTGAAAAGTCGAGGGCAGATTCCAAGTGTAGACTCTGCAAGGAAGCAGACAAAATGATGGATCCCATACTCAGCTGCTGCAAGAAGATCTATAAGCAGAGGCATAATACTGTTGATCAGATGGTACACTGGAACTTGTGCCACAAATACTATCCACCTGTGACAAAAAAATGGGTAAATCACAAACCTGAAAAAGTTACACAAAATGAACATGTCAAACTATTCTGGGACTTCCGAATTCAGACTGATAAGAGTTTTGGAGCACAATACTTCTGATCTTACAATCATGGAAAAAAATCAAAAGTATGGATTGTTCATGTTGCAATCCCAGGTGACAGCGGAATTGGCAAGAAGCAACTGGAAAAAGCTTACAGGATATGAGGATTTGTGCAAAGACCTTGGCACACGCCAGTAAAGGTGGTCCCAGTGGTGATCGGCATACTGGGTGCAGTGCCTAAAGACCTTGGCCTGCACTTAAAAACAATTGATGCTGACAAAATTACCATCTGTCAGCTGCAAAAGGCCACCCTACTTGGATCTGCCTGCATTATTTGCTGATACTTGGGAAATGTCCGACGTGTGATCCAATACAAAAGCCAGCATAGTGATCTTGTTTGCTGTGAACCAATCTTGTCGCGTATCAAATAGTAGTAGTAATAATATAATGATTCCTGGCCTAACTCATTGTCTTTTTGTCCTCTTGTCATCCAGGGGATAGAATTTCCGTCCAGAAATTGTATCGGTGTGATATCTGTGATTATACAAGCACAACGTATGTTGGTGTACGGAATCATAGGCGGATTCACAACTCTGATAAGCCATATAGGTAGGTATCGCACTATTTTCTTTCCCTAAAACTTAAAAACCTTTTCTTCTAGTTACCCATTCTAAATATAGAATATGGTGGGCAACTTGAAACAACCTATTTCTGAAACGGTGTGCCACTTCTCACTGACAGCATATTTAGCATCCACCACCCTTTCGCACAATCTTGTAAAAGCATCTGCTTGTCTTCCACAGTGTTCTTTCTAAATGGGAAAAAAGGATAGCAACAGAGGGGAAGTTATCAAAACAAGCTATAGGTTTGTTAGAGTCTCTCTCTTTTACTTTTTAAATTAAGTCAAACAGTCTATAAAGTCTAATTTCACTGATGGATTTAAAACAGTGGGGTAGTGAAGCCTTGATTTTCACAATTGATGAACAACTATTGTCTTGGTGAGTGCTGATGGAAATAGGAGTTCAACATCATCCAAAGGGCACAGGCTTAGAATTTCCATATGGATGGGACGATACAAACCTATGGCTATTGGCATCTTGTATAGCAGCCAGTTTTAATAACTGTTGACAATGGCACTGGTAGGATTTCAGAATGAGCTGGAGGTCATCCACATGGCTTACATTCTCACCATGTTTCTGTCACGTCCATTAGTTCTCTTACAGCTGTATTTGCAACTAGTTAACTTTATCAACAACCATCATTTTGGGTTGTGGTGAGTTTTTTGGGCTGGATGGCCATGTTCCAGAAGCATTCTCTCCTGACATTTCACCCACAGCTATGGCAGGCATTCTCAGAGGTTGAGGAGTCTGTTGGAAACTAGGCAAGTGAAGTTTATATCTGTGGAAAGTTTATATATCTGTGGAATCACCGCTTCTTTCTGTCCTTCAGATGTCAAGTGTGTGACTTTGCAACAACTAATATGAATAGCCTGAAATGCCATATGAGGCGCCATCCGCAGGAGCACCAGGCCGTTCAGTTGATGGAGCAATTCAAGTAGGTAACTTGACATCCTGCAAAGGAAGCAGCAATTTGTTACACATAAAGAGTTGTGGGTAGAGAAAAATTCTTGGGTTTTCTTATAGTTCTGCTCACCTATTGATTCCTTAAGGAACTATATACATCTTCTCATTAGTTTTACATTTTCCAGATAAGGGAGCATATTTTTCTTTGTACAGTGCTACCTTGACACACTAAGGGCTCTTCCACACAGCCATATAACTCATAATATCAAGGATAAAAATCCCACAATATCTGCTTTGAACTGGGTTATCTGAGTCCACACTGCCGTATATTCCAGTTCAAAGCAGATAATATGGGATTTTATTCAGCTGTGTGGAAGGGCCCTTATGTTCTGTATTTGAGACTCTTCCTTTTGGCTCCTAGGCCCTCCTGTAATCCTGGTTAGTAGTAATCCCTCAATAGACATTGTTATGATGAATTGAATATACTTTTATTTAGTATAAACAGAATGCTATATTTAGCGTTGTACTAAATGCAACTCTTTCAATCACATAACCACCTTGAGTCGCTTCCGGGCTGAGAGGGGCAGTATACAAATATAGTAAATAAATATATAAATAAACACTTGTTACAGTTTTCATTTGTCTCTAACATAAAATTTAGGGAACTGTTTTAATTATATTATGTAACACGGGTTTTGTTCATGGGCTATAAATGTCATTTCCTAACTGGTTCTATCATAAAAACCTGGAAGAAGTTTATTAAACTGCAAAAAAAACCCCAACTTTGTTTTGGCTGAAGAGGCATCATGCAGCACATTTTGCTCTAGTTTTTCAGTATCTCAAAGAGTCTCAACCACTTCAACACAGATTGTGGCAACCACAAAAATGACATTTCTGGAGTAGAACAACTACATTCAAAGTAAGAACCACACATGTAAACAGGAAATAACACTTTCAAACCAGGAACAGATTTTTTCAAATTTTGTTATATAGTGTATGACATTCTTCTCTCCCTTTTCTCTCTCTTTGGAATCTCTCTGTATCATCAGCACTTTAATTCTATCTAATTCTTTCCACACCATTATAACAACTCCTCTCACTCTAACTTTCTCAGCTATTTGCCATCCATATGAAAAATATATAACTACCCCCCAGGCAGGAATCAGCCTGGCTTTGAAGCTGCAAGATCATTCAGTGCTAATGAAGGTGGCCATTTGAAACATTCACACTTCCCTCAAGCAGACAAGAGTCCTTTCTCCCCACCCCCTGGACATTCCACAGATATATAAACCTCCTGCAGAGTCTTTGATAGATGTTTTTTCAATTAATGACGTTTTTCTCAGTTTTGATGAATTTGGAGAAGCAATAATGCAGAAGAATAATACTGTTTCCAGCCTTTAAGTGGTGGCTGTTCTTTGGAAAATAATCTTGGGTTTAGAAAATAATCCAAACACTGCCAATTAGGGCAGTGTTTGGAATGTATTAGTATATTCTATATACTGAAATTAAATCAGGTAAAAACAAGTATTGTTCAGAATATACAGAAAGTTAGAAGAAATAAAATATATGATAGCTAATATTTAATAGCTATATCTTAGCTATTAGAATTAAAATAACCTGGGTACCAGCTCTATAAATTAGATGTCTCACAAGTGCATTCCTCTTCCTGCCTACTAGAAATGTCATTGTTTTAATTCTAATAGTTTATATATAAAGCGTCAGTTTTCCTTGGGATTAAACTATGTATTCATCTTTTTGTTCCACATTTGAGAGAATTATCTGTTAGATAAGTATGTCACGTGTGTGTGATCTTTAAGAAACAGTGTGGAAAAATGTGTTACTGATTAAAGCAGGTCAGAATAGGAGCGGAAAGTATGTAGAATTTCTTTGATTTGACTAAATTTTGAAGAAGGCTTACTGGTTTGAACCTATTTTCCTTCTGTTTCCTCCCCTTTGCTATTCCAGGTGTTCTCTGTGTGGATATGTGTGTAGTCATCCTCCATCATTGAAATCCCACATGTGGAAACACGCAAGTGACCAAAATTATAACTATGAACAAGTGAACAAAGCTATTAATGATGCGATTTCACAAAGCGGCAGGTATGTGTGTGTTTTGGCATCTTTTGAATTTCTAATACAGGGGCTACTGCAAACAACAACAATGCACAAATAACTTAATAACATTCATTGGCATCACATTGACTTTGACTAATGACAACCCATTTATTGTATTTATTTATTTATTGTATTTATATTCCACCCTTCTCCGAAGGGGACTCAGGGCGGATCACAGAACATATATACGACAAACATTCAATGCCAGTTATACAATGACAAGACAGACAACAGATAGAGGTGTATCTATATATAGGCTTTCCCATCTGCCAACATCTTTGGAGGCTGTGCTCAGTTCCAGCCATAAGGGGGTGCTCTCACTCCATATCCTTGCCAAGGAGCATTTTTCTTTGTTCATAAACTTCTTCCTTTTTCTGATCAAAACACTGTGCCTAAAATACCTCCTGTGAGGAACTTAAAAGGTTTTGTTGTTCACCTTTTTTAAACCGTGGCAGGGCAGGCTATCCCACCGCTGCCACCAATTTGTGAGGATCTGTATATCTAGCTGCCACTAAATGTAACACTGTATAGCTGATCGGTTGACCACTATGCAGGGTGGACGTCAATCATGTAGGTAATTTACTGACAACTAGTTCTAATACTGCCACCAACTAATGCTGAGGTAACTATTCGATTTCCTTCCATTGTTTGTAGAGGGAGATGATGGGTTAATTACTATTGGGCTTCAGAGTGAGGCTTATCTTTAGCAATATTAACACCATGAGACTTATGAACCAAGAAACTGTAACAGGTTTATTTTTAGGTTGTAAACTTTGGCTTGATGGTTACGATGTTTCAGTATTTTCTCTTAGAGGTACAATGCTTAGTGGTTATTCTTTCACAGAGACTTCTTTCTTAAAACGTTACAAAGTTATGCAGTTGTTACTTTCTCATTTGGATTCTGTCAGGTCAATTTATAATCTGTTCTACTAGTATACACTAGTCTTAAAATAGGCGTGTTTTTTAAAATAAAGTTTTTATTGTAATAAACATATAAACAAACACAAGAACAAACATTAAAAAATCTTACACGGTTGGGTACCCGCTGTGGATGGCCGACAGATATACATATCAAAGGCCCTAGGTCCACAGAACTTGGACTATACCACCACCGCATAGATACACATAGATAGGGGTTGGCTCGGGAAGATGCTAGGGAGGGTAGAAAAGGAGAAGGGGGTAAAGTAAGGATAGTAACAGGTTAAGACGGAACAATATTTTCGACCAAGACACATAAAAGAGGATGTTGACTTCACACCTTCATCACTAAAAAGAAAGTACAAAATTCCCCAGACGGTCATGAGGGTGGCCTACACAAAACAGATATTGAAGCATTTCAACAGTAGATTTTTCTTTTCTTTCATGAAGTTCACAAACGGGGTCCAAGTTAGGTAAAAGCTTTTTGATGTCCCATTCCGTAGCAAGCAGGTTAATTTGTCCATCTCTGCCAATTCTACTACTTTTATTAACCACTCATCTTCCTCGGGTATTTGGGGGAGTTTTCAGTACCTGGCAAAGGTAATCCTTGGCGCTATTACCAAGTATGTTAAGAGTTTTTCCGCTTCTTTACTCCTCTTGTATCCTGCAATGTTTTAGAGATATAGTTCTGGTTGTTTTGTGAAGTCGAGTCGCATAATTTCTAACACAGTGTTATGTACCACATCCCAATATTGTTTAGTCACTTTACAGGTCCACCATTGGTGGTAAAAAGTGCCTCTTTCATGTCTGCATTTCCAGCATGCATCTCCATTATTCTTATAGATCTTAGCCAATTGGGATGGGGATAAATACCACCTGTAAATCATTTTATAAATGTGAACTTCTGCTTTACTTTCCAAATCTTTTCCCATTCCTCCGAATCAATATTGTGCCCAAGGTTCTTAGTCCACCTTTGTTTATATTTGTCAATAGGTCTTTTATCCACATTTTGATGTTCCAACAAAAAATTACATAGGAGGCTCACTGATTTTTTTTGCGAGTAAAGCCAGATTAAAATAGGTGTTTCTTGCCACCTTTATGCCTCAGCATAAACTACAGGTTGTCTCTCCCAGCCAAACCTCTGGACTGTTCCTTTTTCAGTCCCCTCCTTGACTATCTTTGCCTGACTATATTATTCCTTCTTCTCCAACTGCTACTTATTTCTTCCTTTTAGAAGTTATCTCTTAACTCCTTCCTTCAGCTGTTATCTTATGCTGAGTATCTTGAACACCTTCTCAGCTCCCTGAGTTGGACTGGACTGACTATCCACCTCTCAGCTCCTTGAGCTGGTCTCAACTGCTCTCTCTGAGCCTCTCAGCACCAACTGACAAAATTTAAAATCTTGCCTTGCTGCTAGGGTAGTTAACTCCTCCCCTATCACCATGGCAGCAGAACTGAGCTGAGTCTGCCTTCCTCCAGCTATGTTATCCTTAAAATCACTTTAAACATGTGAACACATATACAAAATCATATTTAATCTGTAACAAAATATAAAGGCCTCATCACACCTCCCCACTTTAATGCAGTTCCTATTTATTTACTCACATATTTGTTTTCGAACTGCTAGGTTGGTAGAAGCTGGGCTGAAAGTAAGGTGCTCACCCTGACTTGGGCTTTGAACTATCAACCTTCTGGTTGGCAAGATTTATTACAGCTTGATGATTAACCTGCTGTGCTAAAGCCCAGCCCATTACTAAAGCCTGGCATATCCCTATGAACGAGAGACTTCCAATTCACACTGTTCTTGAGCATTGGTAATGTAGCAGATAACCATACTCCCACAAGGCAGGCTGCTCGTGCAGACGCAGTAGAAGGGAAGACAGACAACTGGATTTTCTCAGAAAGCTCAGTTTACTTTGTTTTTCACAGCTGTGAGTCCGTCCCTCAGCACAACATGGTGCTTCCAGGGGGCGGCCCCTCCCCTCTTGTAAGGCACATATTTATACAAGCATCAGGGTTCAACTTATGGTTGCCCAAAATCTTATTATTGGTTAAAAGTTATGTCGCAGCTAGAATTGCAGCCTATCACAATGTAACACGGACTGTCCACGCTTCATTGTTGGAGATACAGTGTTTCTTTATCTCTTGCATTCCTGCACATGCTCAGTTTGACTCCCTTCTCTGTTCTGCTGTCTCTGGGCAGATTATTGCTAACTCTGCTATGCCTATGCCTGGGTAGCATTTTCTCCTGACGTTTCTTCTGCAACTCAATGAGTCTCCTTCAGTATAACATATATAATGCATACATAGACAGTTCTTTCGACTGCACCTTATCCTTTTATACATTTTTATTAATGGCATTTTATTAATTTTTGTTGTTGAAAACAACCCCCCACCTCCCATCAACCAGTCCACATATTTTCTCTATACCTTTATCCTTAATCATGCGCTTTCTATTGCTTTCTACCTTGTGTACATACTGACCTCATCTAGTCTTGAATGTTAATAGGAGAATTGCCAGCTACTCCATATGAATAAAAGGTGAAGGTTTCCCCTTGACGTTAAGAGTAGTCGTGTCCAACTCTGGGGGGATGTTATCATCTACATTTCTAAGCCGAAGAGCCGGCGTTGTCCATAGATGCCTCCAAGGTCATGTGGCCAGAATGACTGCATGGAGTGCTGTTACCTTCCCACAGAAGTGGTTCCTATTGGTTAGGGTTGGGGTTAGGGTTAGGCTAGATCAGGGGTGGGCAATTATTTTTTCCAAGGGGCACATGAGAGCCAAAAAATATTATGGAGGGCCGCACATAAAGGCGGAACTGCCGTCTAATCTACATAATTTATTTATTTACTATATATTACACATCATTAATATTAACATATTAATATATCAAGAAATATTCATATATTATTAGTATTAATATCATAATTATAGTATATCTATATATATAAAGGAGGACCCGTTGTCGAAAGACTGCCATAGGCAGAGAAACCTTCCAAGGCAGAGACACCAAACTTGGCAACAAAGATAGGCCTCAGGCAAGGAAGGTTTTTAGCAAAGAAACTTTCCCCGAAAACCTAGAAGGCCCCCAAACAACGATGAAAAAATCCTACATTTCCCAGCGTCCTCCGTGACCGCCAGTGAATCCCATTGGCCGACATCGGCCCACACAAAATGCCGGCGCCACTTCCCAGCGGAGGCCATGCCCCCTGCCATCCCCACAACCACTCCAAGGTGCGAAGGAGGGAGGAGGGCACAGGGAGGCGGAGCGGCAGGCCATATTGCCATGGTCCTGCCTCAAAGCGGGGGCTGCCGCAGGGCAGCAGGGGTTCCTTCCTGCCTTCTCCGGCGGCTCTGGAGTGCCCTCGCGGTGGTGATCCTGGGCTTTGACCCTCTTGCATGGAGGGTCGTGCGTCGGTGGAGTGAGGGAGGGCTGGAGGGTGGAGGCAGCACCGGCTCCAGGCTCTCCACCTCCTCCTCCTGCCTCCGGCGTGGAGAGGCTCCAGATGGCCAGCGTGTGAGGGTCAGTGCTGGTGGCGTGGCGGGGAGGAGCCTTTGGATGACTTCCTGTAGCCCCGGATGAGCTGGCTGAGGCATTTTGGGAACCATAGTTTCCTGACTCCTACGGCTCCCAGAATGTCTCAGCCAGCTCATCCGGAACTACAGAAAGTCATCCAAAGGCTCCTCCCCACCACGCTGCCGGCACTGACCCTCCCACGCTGGCCATCCGGAGCCTCTCCATGCCGGAGGCAGGAAGAGGAGGGAGAGAGCCTGGGGCACTCCAAAGCCGCCGCTCCAAAGGGATGTCAGGCACGCCAAAGCCGCCGCAATAGAATGGCGGCAGCGGCACTCCTTCTTGGCCCCGCCCTCGACGCCCTTCTCCCCGGGCCGGACAGAACCGGCCAGGGGGCCGCATCTGGTCCGCGGGCCGTGGGTTGGCCACCCCAGGCTAGATTAACAATAAACCAGTTTCTGTATTTCTTAGGTTTCCAGCTCAGCTTCCTGGGAAGATGATAATTGAAAGCTCTGACGAAAGCGCAGTTCCTCCGACAAGGAACTCGGAGGGCTTGACATTGCCAGACTCCTCCGAAGAGACTGCTATCAAATCCATGAATTCCGATGAAAACCAAAACCCTGCTCCTTCTACAACAAATACCTCGAGTTCAGAAAAAAACACTAACTTGGGCACAGAGTATTGCGTCCTCCTCTTCTGCTGTTGCATCTGTGGATTTGAATCCACCAACAAAGAACATTTGTTGGATCATATGAAGGAACATGAAGGTGAAATCATAAACATCATTCTAAACAAGGATCACGCTGCAGCTCAGAGTATCAGCTAATGGAATTGAATTGTCAAAACTTCCTTTCAAGAGGGAACATCCTGTCAATCATTTCCTGAAGTCCTTGCTAAAGAGAAGACCTGTAACAAAAAACAGCAGTGTCCCCAAATTCGCAAGTCTTTGTATCAACAGGAAAGCCGATTATTTCATAAGCTCTTGACACAACTGAACAGTAAATACTCTCGTTGATGGTAATGGGCCACAGAGACTGTTATCCCTGCTGACAGAGACATTTTCAATGCCTATTGCTAATCCAAAGCAAAGTATTATAATAGGAAATTCACACTAAGGTGTTGACTTAAAGGGGTTTAATCTCCATGCCTTGAAACTTATCGTAAGGGTGTCGAATTCATTTCAGATATATATATTTTAATCTCAGTGTGAACAACTATACATTTATGAAGCAGAAGTTTCCCAGAGAGTGAAAGAAAAGATTAAGCAATGTTTTTGAGCCCAGTTGCTTCTTTTGCAGAAGAGAACAATCCCTGTCTGATGCAAACAGCATGAAACAAGTTGGCATCTCACAAATTACTTGACTGGCTAGGTATGGGATGTTATAATAGGATGTTCAGAGTGTGTATCGAAATGTGTCTTGTTCAGCCCAAACTTTTAAAATACGTATATAAGCAAGCATTTAAGGAGTTATTATTTAGTTTCAGCATCCGGAGGTGCCATAACATACATGGAGGAGCAGGAAATGTAGAAGTGGTTGCCGCTAAACTTTAAAGCAGACTGTCAAAAAATAATAACAGAAGTTTCCTTCTCTTCAGATAACATTTCAAAGCCCACTCAAGATGAGATGGTTTGAGATCAGATAAAAATATAGCAGGTTGGTATTTGCTCTTCACCCGTTTCCATCCATTTAAAGCTTCTCCTGGATATTGTTAGAAATTATTCTTGTTCTGACATGGTTCTAGATTCATATTGGATTAATATATTTGTTTCCAACTGTGCTTTTTCTCCTTTCACTGTAAATCTGCCCATAGCTTTTCTGTTTGACTTCCATCAATTTCTATCAATTGAAATTGATATTATAGATTATAAATTGATAAAAGTATTGTGTAGCTAAACAACCAGCTTTAAATACCTCCTCCTTTGATGTTACTTTAAAGAAATTTACTTAATTTGGATACAGAAAGTCCCTTTTCTCTAGTTGTTCACTGCTTCACAGGAAATGGTGTCAACGTTGGATTGATTTCCTCAGAGCTGTAGAACATATTTCTTCTGTATTTATTATCTATGTATTTCTAATTAGATTTTAGCACAAATAAGCTAGAAGCGCACAGTTTGCATGGTGCTACTTGACCCTGGAAATAAAATTGTATATTAATGTTCAAGTTGTTCAAGGAGGCATTCAGTAAGACTACCTAAACTAGGATGTATCCGGTTTGGATTATTATTTAATCTATTTTTCTCTAAATTCTATGCAACAATATGGTTAAAAAGTGTTACCATATAGCCTAGAGTTTACAAAAATATTTCAGATATATGAAAAATAAGATTTAGAATGCAGAGATTTTTATATTTGAAAAAGAACAAACAGGAAAAATTGAGAGGAGATGCTTAATATGAAGAATGCTATCTTTTACAGCATTGTTTTGAATTTAAGCTTGATAGAAATGGGCATCCATTAACAAAAAATTGATCAATGCATCGGGTTGTTACAGTCTATATTCATGATAATATTAATATGATGTCGCCATACTTTTATAGTTCTGGTGTGCTGAGAAATAGAAAACTAGAAGTTGTCCCTTTGTTTAGGTTCCTTGAAGCACTGCTCCATCCAAAGGATTGAAACAAAATCCAAAATAGTTTCTCCTTTAAGACCTTGAGATTGAACTATTAACTTCCCACTGCTGTTTTATAGCTTCTGTTTAAAACAGTTTAATGTAAAGTTTGGTTTAAAATGCTTAGGCAATCTGTTAAAAAAATTTAAAATATATCTTTTGAAATCCATTGATGGCTGTCCTATTCCATGAACATTGTTTTTTCCATAGTGGATCATGCCTATTCATTACCCTACAGGCCGATTGCAAAAATATGAGTTTATGAAAGCGTGGCATTCTTAGTAAGGGAGAAATAATAAAAGGGCATTTTAAACATTGATTTTTAAAAATTAACTTTTACTATGAAATAGTAAAATAGAATACTTTAAAAAATATTTACAGGCTCCATACTAAACCTTTGAGATTACCTTCGTTTGCACAGAGGGCTGCTAATCTTCATACTGACATTTTGTATTATTATTTTAGTGTCCGTTACGTTGCTATACGTTCATGCCTCCCAATACATGTATTTATCCCATTGAAGTATTCAGCCTGAAATAAATTTCATGATCATGTTGACAGTTTTGGAAAGTTGGAGTGTGAACCATTTAGGAAGACGGAATCTTCCTTCTGTTTCATTAAAAGGAGCCCTTTGGGGACATGGAGAACACCTTCCCTTTCTGTTTAGGAAGACACGCATGGACACATACTGCTAACAGTGGTGTGTTTTGGCTTATTTAATTTCTTTTGATGCTCTGAGTTATATATTTTGTTCAATTGCTCTTAGCTCTTGCAAGTTGCTTTATGGATAAAGATGCCATTCATCCTCTATGTCTGTATTTGAGGTTAGATTTCGTTGAGATTGACTGAAACAGATGTGATATAGATAGCAACCTTATAGTACAATGTCCATTCAGTGGGGAAATGTGAGTGTATGCTGCACTTGAAGTTTAGGATGAGTGGAATGATGCTTGCTTGTCTTTGCCTTATTCTGCTTTCAGATCCACTGGTTTTCTGCTAATTACAAGACCTAATTGCCAAGGAATATAATGAATAATCCAATCCAAACAATGTGCTTTTTCTAGGAAATATTCCTTTGCAAACTGGACCTTTATAGACTGAGTCCAAACAAACATTGCATCCAAATCTATTGATACCTTCTGAGGCATGAACTGCTTTAAGTTACCTTTATCTGGGAAGTTCAACCAAGCCTTGACTCAACCAGTGTGTTCATTATAAATGACCTACTTGGAAATGTGCTGTTAAAATCAATGGGATTTGCTTCCAGTTTAGTATTCTGACAGCTTTGCCAACAGAGCCTGTTTCTTCTCGCAATGGCGTGCGTCATTCTCAACCCGAAAGGCAGTGTGGATTCAGCCAGTTAACTGCAATGTAAAGCACTTATTTAATCATTCAGAATGTACAGTTGGTGCTTAAGGTAACATTAAGATATATTTAATAGACTTTTGCATTTGATATTCAAGGGCATGGGTACATATATTTTTTTAAGAAAAGGAATTGTAATACCGCGGCACTGCTTTTTTTAATAGCCAACGTATAAAACTTTTAGAAAACTGACATGTAAAAAAATATTGCAGATATCACCTCTTGCTATATCTTATCCATGGGATGGCTTCTTTTATAAAGATCTCTTTCCACACATTAAGCTGCATGCCTTACGTTCTCTCTAGGATTGTCATGTTTGGAAACTACAGAAGCAAACTTTGTAGGTCTACTTTGACTACCTTCTGAAATATTGTACATGGTTAGAATAATTTATTTTATTTTACAGAAGTTTTTGTCACGTATTGACTAATTGTATTTTGGTAATAAATGCCTTTGTTGAACACATCAAAACTGTGTGTCCTCAATTGTATGGGATACATTTTCGAAGTGTAGCTAATGTAGGGATACTGGCCTGCATTAAAAGAATTGTTTTATGTCAAGATGAAAATCCTTCTCAACCTTCCTAATGCTGTGACCCCTTAATACAGTTCCTCATGTTGTGGTGACCCCCAACGATAACATTATTTTCGTTACTACTTCATAACTGTAATTTTGCTACTGTTATGAATAATAATGTAAATAACTGATGTGCATGATGTATTTTCATTCACTGGACCAAATTTGGCACAAATTTGCCCAAATTTGAATACTGGTGGGGCTGGGGGGATGATTTATAGTTAACCTACAATCAAAGAGCATTCTGAACTCCACCAACAATGGAATTGAACCAAACTTGGCACACAGAACTCTCATGACCAACAGAAAATACTGGAAGGGCATTGTCCTTGAGTTTTGGAGTTGTAGTTCACCTACATCCAGAGAGTACTATGAACTAAAACAATGATGGATTTGGACCAAACTTGGCACAAATGCTCAATATGCCCAAATGTAAACACTGGTGGAGCTTGGGGAAAATAGACCTTGACATTTGGGAGTTGTAGTTGCTGGGATTTATAGTTCACCTACAATCAAAGAGCATCCCAAACCCCACCAGCAAGCCAAACTTCCCACACAGAACCCCCATGACCAACAGAAAATACTGTGTTTTCTGATCATCTTTGGTGACCCTCCCAACACCAAAGCTATTGGAATGATTATGTTTCAGGTTTATCTATCCATATCAATGAGCTTATTGGGTGTCCAATTTGGGATTCAACTTTCAAACCATATGACTATGATTACAGATGGTTTTCCCCGTCGTTTTGCTTTGCCCAGCAGAGTAGCTTTCAATATTTTATTATTATTATTATTTCGACTTATATACCACCCTTCCCGAAAAGGCTCAGGGTGGTTCACAGCAATGAACAACTAATCACAACATACTTGAAAACATCATAAAAACAGATTAAGACCAGAATAGGGGTTACAGCTTAGAGATTGAACGCCTGACGGAACAGCTTGGTCTTACAGGCCCTCCGAAAAGCCTGTAGATCAGTTATTGCTCGTGACTCCTCTGGGAGGGTGTTCCAAAGGGTAGGCGCCGCTACAGAAAAAGTGCGCTGCCGCATCGATGACAAGCGGCAGATTTTAAGGGATGGAACCTCTAGTAGGTTTTGATCCATGGACTGTAGTTGTCTCTGGGGAACATGCAGTGAAAGGCAGTCCTTCAGGTACACTGGCCCCAGACCATACGAGGCCTTAAAGGTTAGCACCAGCACAATATCATACAGTTTTTGTTGGGTTTCATCCCTGGACTGCAGAAGTCTCTTGTGTCATCAAGTCTCCAGTCCGCAATGAGTACTAGACTTGAGATAGGATTAGGCTGAGGGATTCCTGCCCCACATTCCTATGCATGTTTACCTCTTCCTCCTTGCCACTGTCGCCTCCCCCTTTGAAGACGCAGCAATGGAATCTCTGCAAGGGAACTTCCTTTTAAAGGGTATTTTTATGGCCATGGGCTGGCCATGCGGCCATTCGCCATCATTTTTCCCCATCTGCCTTTTCTTCTTTCTAGGGAGAATGAACATTTTGCCTCTCTAGGCAAAATATAGCTGCATGGATTTTTTTTTACTTTTTACCCTTTTATCTTTCTTCGAAGATAAGACTTAGTAAACTAGTTAGCTCCAAGGCCTTTTCTATCTAGAATGTATTTCTTTTACTTCAATAAATATTTTTGAACGTAAAGTTCTGACTGCAATCCTGTGCCACCCTAAGAATAGAAGCTTACCCCAGTTTCACAACACGTAAGTTTCTGTTGGTTATGAAGTTTACTTCTGTACTCTGCTACCGGTATATTGATGGTGGGATCACCCCAACTTGGAGCCCCTGGTGGCACAGTGGGTTAAACCTCTGAGCTGCTGAACTTGCTTACTGAAAGGTCGCAGGTTCGAATCCGGGGAGTAGTGTGAGCTCCTGCTGTTAGCCCCAGCTTCTGCCAACCTAGCAGTTTGAAATCATGCAAATGTGAGTGGATCAATAAGTACCACTCCAGCGGGAAGGTAACGGCACTCCATGCAGTCATGCTGGCCACATGACACTGGAGGTGTCTTTGTCTTAGGAATGGAGATTAACATCACTTTCCAGAATCGGACACAACTGGACCTAATGTCAGGGAAAAACCTTCACCTTTACCACCCCAACTGAAGAGTTATTTTTTAGCCTAACAGCCCAGATTTCCAGCCAGGATCTAAAACAACTGAGGAACTTATGGGCATATCAAGTTATATTATGTTTTAAACAAAAGGCATGTTTTAAACTGCTTAATTTAGATCCTAACAGGAAGTAAAATTTAATGTAAACAACTACTTTACTATCTTTTTATTTGGTAGTTTAATCTAAACAACTGCCTTAAGGTAAAGGGTAAAGGTTTCCCCTTGACATTAAGTCTGGTCATGTCCGACTCAGGGGTGGTGCTCATCTCCATTTCTAAGCTGAAGAGCTGGCATTGTCCGTAGACCGCTCCAAAGTCATTTGGCCATCATGATTGCATGGAGCGCCATTGCCTTCTTGCAGAAGCAGTATCTATTGATCTCACATTTGAATGTTTTGGAACTGCTAGGTTGGCAGAAGCTGAGGCTAACAATGGGAGCTCACCTTGTCCATGGATTTGAACCGCTGACTTTCCAATCAGCAAGTTCTGCAGCTTAGCAGTCTAATCTGCTGTGCCACTGTGGCCTCTAAACAACTGTCTTACTATCCTCTAAAACAGGCATGTAAAATCATTATAAAATCAATTATAATGGTCGTACTATGGAACTCTTTAGGTTTTAATCATTAACAGATGTACACATGAATGTTTTGATACCTATGAGTGCATTGCTGCTGTCTCTGTCTTACTAGACCTCCATTTTCAGACATTTCTCATCTAAAAGGCATTTTATCCAAAGGACCTGGATTGGTCATGGAGGATTAAAAGCACAAAGGAAGCCGGATCCTCTGAGCAGTCATTCCGGATCTTGCACCAAACCTCTGAAAACTGGATTTGGCAAATAAATAAATGCTATAATGTACATTTTATTTTGTGAAAGCTTTTCTGGACTCTTTCCTGCTTCATCGGATGGATTTGGATATCAGTCTTCAAAATCCCATAAGACACTTCGTTTTTTTTTTGTTTTTTGCTGCAATAATCAGCTTGTCACATCTCGCAATTTCTTTTCTTACCAGAATACTTTGTTTATTATTTAACTGGAAAACGTATTATCATGAATGATAGCACTGGGCCAGTCTCTTCATGGAGAGAACGCGGGACAGAATCATAGCGAATATCTGCTTTTCCTTAAGAAATGACTCTCACATACAGCAATCCTTTGAAAGTTTTGCTTTTTTAAAACAACCAAATACATACAAATTTCATTCACTGGACCAAATTTGGCACAAATACCCAATACGCCCACATTTGAATATTGGTGGGGTTTGGGGAGGGGGGGGTGATGTTGTCATTTTGGAGCTGTAGTTGCTGGGATTTATAGTTCACCTACAATCAAGGAGCATTCTGAACTCCACCAATGATGGTATCGAACCAAACTTGGCACACAGAACTCCCATGACCAACAGAAAATACTGGAAGGGTTTGGTGGGCATTGACCTTGAGTTTGGGAGTTGTAGTTCACCTATATCCAGAGAGCATTGTGGACTCAAACAATGATGGATCTGAACCAAACTTGGCACGAGTCCTCAACATGCCCAAATGTGAACACTGGTGGAGTTTGGGGAAAATAGAGCTTGACATTTGGGAGTTGTGGTTGCTGGGATTTATAGTTCACCTACAATCAGAGCATTCAGAACTCCACCAACGATGGACTTGAACCAAACTTGGCACACAGAACTCCCATGACCAACTGAAAATACTGGAAGGGTTTGGTGGGCATTGCCCAAAAGTAAAGTTCAAACTGGAACGCGGGTTGCTATAGCACAAAAGTATTCAATATCTGTATTCAAGTAATTTATTTGGCATTCATTTGCAATTCACTTGATCGTAAAAATCATATATCTTCCCAAATGGGGATGTGGAATTCTGGTAGATAATATTTCAAATGATATATCACAAAACCCTCTATTCCGGAGTCAAATTCAAATCTTGGTATATACATATATATTCAATCTTGTACAATCTTGAAGTATTTGTAATCCGGATAGTAGGGCTTGGAAGGTCGACGGACTATGTATTTAAAGGCCTTGCCGTTTCGCCAGGGGGGCTGGCTTCATCGGGACCCCAAAGAATAACATTTGTTTATAATTCCACTGGTCCGATCATCTTTCTCCGTCTCCGCCGCCGCCCATTGAGGTCAATGCCCACCAAACCCTTATAGCATTTTCTCTTGATTATGAGAGTTCTGTGTGGGAAGTTTGTGTCTTTCTACCATTCCTGCCAGGATTTCTATGTTGTGTTCATCGAAACAGGCCCAGGTTTCACACTGAGTGTATAAATACATTTTAAAAACATATTAACTATATGTATTACTGTGTTAGAGCAGTGTTTTTCAACCTTTTTTGAGCCGCGGCACATTTTTTACATTTACAAAATCCTGGGGGGCACACCACCAACCAAAATGATACAAAATGACACTCTAATACAGTAATACATATAGTTAATATGTTTTAAAATGTATTTATACACTCAATGTGAAACCTGGACCTGTTTCGATGAACACAGCATAGATATCCTGGCAGGAATGGCAGAAAGACACAAACAGAACTCCCATAACCAAGAGAAAATACTATAAGTTTGGTGGGCATTGACCTTGGGTTTTGGAGTTGTAGTTCACCTATATCCAGAGAGCACTGTGGACTCAAACAATGTTGGATCAGGACCAAACGTGGCATGAATACTCAATATGCCCAAATGTAAACACAGATGGAGTTTGGGGAAAATAGACCTCGACATCTGGGAGTTACAATTTCTGGGATTTATAGTTAACACACAATCAAAGAGCATCCTGAACTCTTGCAACAATGGAATTGAACCAAACTTGGCATATTGAACTCTCATTACCAAAGTACTGAAAGGGTTTGCTTGGGAATTGACCTTGAGTTTGGAAGTTGTCGTTCACCTACACCCAGAGAGCACTGTGGACTCAAACAATGTTATGTTATGTTGTTGTTGTTGGTTTTCTATCCAGAATCACAATGTTGGAAGGAGGCTCACCACTTTAAGGTCCCTAAAACAGGCATGGGAAAACTTTGGCCCTCTGGGTGCTTTGGTGTTCGGCAGGAGGGGGAAGAAAGGGTATTGGAGGTTCCAATTTCCCACGGCACACCTGATGATCGCTCACGGAACAATAGTATGCCACGGCACACTGGTTGGGAAACACTGTGTTATTTATTTTATTTATTTATTATTCAATCTTATATTCCGCTCCTCCCTGCAGGCTCGGGGCGGATCACAACAAACAGTAAAAATGCTGTGCATACAACTTGCAGCCATACATAGCATAAAAACATAACACATAAAACCGGTATACATTAAAATCAGAAAATTCGATTTCTAAAAACTCCAGGCATAACCCCTCAGGGCAGGATTAGCTTGTCAATTAGTCAAAGGCCATTTTAAAAGAACAGTCTTACAAGCTCTTGAAAAGGACCGAGCTCTGAAATCGCTCGGGTAGCATCAGGCAGCGAGTTCCACCATACTGGGGCCACCACAGAGAAGGCCCTCTGCCTCGTTGTGGATAGATGGCAGGAGCGGATTGATGGAACCAATAGCAGATTTTGCTCTTCTGAACGTAGTGATCTCGGGGGAACGTACGGGGCAAGGCGGTCCCTCAGATACACAGGCCCTAGACCGTGCAAGGCCTTAAAGGTAAGTACCAGCACCTTGAAGACAATTCGGTACTCTATGGGAAGCCAGTGCAGTTGCCGGAGGATGGGAGTAATGTGCTCCCTCACTGGTGCTCCCACCAGCAAGCGAGCAGCGGCATTCTGCACCAGCTTGAGTCTCCGGATTGTAGACAAGGGAAGGCCAACGTAGAGGGCGTTACAGTAGTCCAGTCTCGAGATGACCGTCGCTTGGATCACCGTGGCCAGGTCATCCCTGGACAGGTAGGGCGCCAGTCGCCTAGCCTGGCGAAGATGGTAAAACGCTGTTTTGCTGACCATGGAGACCTGGGTCTCCATGGTCAGCAAAGGGTCCAATTTGACTCCCAAGCTCTCAATATTGCAGTATAGTGGTGCAATACTGTTGCTCGCCATCCAGGGTAGGCAACCGGCACCCACCCAGCCCAGGGTGACCAGGCCACAAGATCTCCGTCTTCGACGGATTCACCTTCAGCCGGCTGGAGCGCAGCCAGCCAGTCACGGCTTCGAGGCATCGATGGAAACAATCGGGTACGGTATCCGGCCTGCCGTCCATTCTCAGCAGAAGCTGGGTGTCATCCGCGTACTGATAACACTCCAGACCAAAGTAGCGAACCAGCTGTGCCAGGGGGCGCATATATACATTGAATAATAAGGGGGAGAGGAGCAGGGGTGGTCTAAGGTAATTTTAAATGGTAGGCGAACATTATTTTGGTGCCCCCCCAAAAAACTTTATTTTGGCGCCCCCCCCCATGTAAAACAAATATACAATTATAATATCACAATACCATTAGTAGTATTATATTGTATCAATGTATATACAATATATTATAGTACATACTCATACCATATTATAACATAATTATATTATACTACATTACAATATAATTATATTATAATATATTGACATTATAATATAATATAACATTCTATGATATTATTATTATAAAATAATAAATAAAATTATTTATTTAAATAAAATTATCCTCTACTAAATATTTTCATTACTCCTATAAAACTCAAATAACCCAAAATAAAGTAAAATAAAATATTATATATTACTATTTTGTACAATACCACTATACTGCAATATTGTTTATAATATTACATGTAATATAAAATATATCATTATTCTATTGTTATATTGTATTTTTATTATATTGTATGACAATATTAAGCAGAACTGTATAATAAGCAACAAGAAATGCAATGTAAATGCATCAATGAGGTCGAATACAGGCAGCGCGGCCTGGACAAACTTGGGCCCTCCCTCCCTCTAGGTGTTTTGGACTCCAACTCCCACAACTCCTCATAGCTTCAGGTCCCTCAGGTCTAGGCAGAAATAGAGCCGAAGAAAGGAAGAAGGGAGAGAAGAGATCACAGAGGAGGAGGAAAGCCCTTCATCCATTCCTTCACTTACACTTCCTTCACTGATTCTTTTCTCCTTCCCCGCAAATGCGTGCGCGGCGGAGACCAAGGGAGAGGGGAAGCATTCCCTGCCTGCCCGATAGGGAGTGCTTTGCTTACAGGCTTCTGCGCAAGGGAGCTACTGGGCATGCGCAGAGGTTTTCGCAGATGTGCAGTTGCTCCTGCGCTCAACTTCAGCTCTGGAGCAACTGCGCCTGCGCGAAAACCTCCGTGCATGCCCAGAAGCGGTGTCGGAGCGCACAAGGCCGGGGCCCAAAAGCAGGTAGCTGCAGCGCTGCCTGAGGAACATTGGCAGGGCCAGGATGGCGCCCCATGCGGCCAGGATGGCGCCCCCTTCCCAGATGGCGCCCTAGGCGGCCGCCTACTTGGCCTACCTTGTAAGACCGCCCCTGGAGAGGAGGGAGTGTCATTTTGTGTCATTTTTGTTGGTGGTGTGCCCCAGGAGTTTGCAAATGGAAAAAGTGTGCCACGGCTCAAAAAAGGTTGGGAAACACTGTGTTAGTCTATGGCAGGCCTGGGCAAACTTGGGCCCTCCAGGTGTTTTGGACTCCAACTCCCACAATTCCTAACAGCCTACCGGCTGTTAGGAATTGTGGGAGTTGGAGTCCAAAACACCTGGAGGGCCCAAGTTTGCCCAGGCCTGGTCTCTGGTCCTGTCCAAACAGGCTGCCCCTTGGCTCCGCCCCCTCCCCCTTCAGGCCGCCCAATGGGAGGCGCCGAAGCATCCTTCCTTCCTTCCCTCCTTCATTTGGATGGAGGTGGCGGCGGTGGCGGCGTCTCCCTCCTCCGCTTGAGCCCTTTCCCTCAGGAGACACCCAGAGAGGCAGAGAGGTAAATAAAGGCCTCGCGGGGAAGGCGGAGGGGGGGAAGGGAAGGCCAGGCCTCGCTCGGGGAACGAAGAAGGGGCTCCATGGCGGCGCAGGCCCTGCCTTCTCCCGCCGCTCTTCTCCCCCATCATCGCGTCATTCCATCTCTCCCCCCAAGGGGAGGCCCTCAAATTCTAAATGGTCCCCAATGAGGGAGAGAAAGAGGCAGGCCTCTGCACAGAAAGTTCCCTACTATGGAATCCCTTCTTCCCCCCCCAAGGAATGGGGAACTCAGTCACCAGCCTGTCAGGATTCTGCCTGCCTCCTTTTCCACCTGTCACGCCAGTCCCACGTTTGCAGGTTTTTAGGTCTTAAATTGGCTTTACTATCAGCTGCCTGGACGCCTCTTCTACACTGTCACATTTATCTGCTTTGAACTGGATTATCTGGCAGTGTAGACTCAAGGCCCCTTCCCACATTTATCTGCTCTGAACTGGATTATCTGGCAGTGTAGACTCAAGGCCCCTTCCCACATTATCTGCTCTGAACTGGATTATCTGGCATTGTAGACTCAAGGCCCCTTCCCACATTATCTGCCTTGAACTGGATTATCTGGCAGTGTAGACTCAAGGCCCCTTCCCACATTCTCTGCTCTGAACTGGATTATCTGGCAGTGTAGACTCAAGGCCCCTTCCCACATTTATCTGCCTTGAACTGGATTATCTGGCAGTGTAGACTCAAGGCCCCTTCCCACATTTATCTACTTTGAACTGGATTATCTGGCAGTGTAGACTCAAGGCCCCTTCCCACATTTATCTGCTTTGAACTGGATTATCTGGCAGTGTAGACTCAAGGCCCCTTCCCACATTTATCTACTTTGAACTGGATTATCTGGCAGTGTAGACTCAAGACCCCTTCCCACATTTATCTGCCTTGAACTGGATTATCTGGCAGTGTAGACTCAAGGCCCCTTCCCACATTTATCTACTTTGAACTGGATTATCTGGCAGTGTGGACTCAAGGCCCCTTCCCACATTATCTGCTCTGAACTGGATTATCTGGCAGTGTAGACTCAAGGCCCCTTCCCACATTATCTGCTCTGAACTGGATTATCTGGCAGTGTAGACTCAAGGCCCTTTCCCACATTATCTGCTTTGAACTGGATTATCTGGCAGTGTAGACTCAAGGCCCTTTCCCACATTATCTGCTCTGAACTGGATTATCTGGCAGTGTAGACTCAAGGCCCCTTCCCACATTATCTGCTTTGAACTGGATTATCTGGCAGTGTAGACTCAAGGCCCCTTCCCACATTATCTGCTCTGAACTGGATTATCTGGCAGTGTAGACTCAAGGCCCCTTCCCACATTATCTGCTCTGAACTGGATTATCTGGCAGTGTAGACTCAAGGCCCCTTCCCACATTATCTGCTTTGAACTGGATTATCTGGCAGTGTAGACTCAAGGCCCTTTCCCACATTATCTGCTTTGAACTGGATTATCTGGCAGTGTAGACTCAAGGCCCCTTCCCACATTATCTGCTTTGAACTGGATTATCTGGCAGTGTAGACTCAAGGCCCCTTCCCACATTATCTGCTCTGAACTGGATTATCTGGCAGTGTAGATTCAAGGCCCCTTCCCACCTTTATCTGCTTTGAACTGGATTATCTGGCAGTGTAGACTCAAGGCCCCTTCCCACATTATCTGCTTTGAACTGGATTATCTGGCAGTGTAGATTCAAGGCCCTTCCCACATTATCTGCTTTGAACTGGATTATCTGGCAGTGTAAACTCAAGGCCCCTTCCCACATTATCTGCTTTGAACTGGATTATCTGGCATTTTAGACTCAAGGCCCCTTCCCACATTTATCTGCTTTGAACTGGATTATCTGGCAGTGTAAACTCAAGGCCCCTTCCCACATTATCTGCTTTGAACTGGATTATCTGGCATTTTAGACTCAAGGCCCCTTCCCACATTTATCTGCTTTGAACTGGATTAGCTGGCCGTGTAGACTTAGGCCCCTTCCCACATTATCTGCTTTGAACTGGATTATCTGGCATTTTAGACTCCAGGCCCCTTCACACAACTATCTGCATTGAACTGGATTATCTGGCAGTGTAGACTCAAGGCCCCTTCCCACATTTATCTGCTTTGAACTGGATTATCTGGCAGTGTAGATTCAAGGCCCCTTCCCACATTATCTGCTTTGTACTGGATTATCTGGCAGTGTAGACTCAAGGCCCCTTCCCACATTATCTGCTTTGAACTGGATTATCTGGCATTTTAGACTCAAGGCCCCTTCCCACATTTATCTGCTTTGAACTGGATTATCTGGCAGTGTAGACTCAAGGCCCCTTCCCACATTATCTGCTTTGAACTGGATTATCTGGCAGTGTACTCAAGGCCCCTTCCCACATTATCTAGAACTGGAAGGTAAACCCTTCCCTTCCCACATTTATCTGCTTTGAACTGGATTATCTGGCAGTGTAGACTCAAGGCCCCTTCCCACATTATCTGCTTTGAACTGGATTATCTGGCAGTGTAAACTCAAGGCCCCTTCCCACATTATCTGCTTTGAACTGGATTATCTGGCAGTGTAGACTCAAGGCCCCTTCCCACATTATCTGCTTTGAACTGGATTATCTGGCAGTGTAGACTCAAGGCCCCTTCCCACATTATCTGCTTTGAACTGGATTATCTGGCAGTGTAGACTCAAGGCCCCTTCCCACATTATCTGCTTTGAACTGGATTATCTGGCAGTGTAGACTCAAGGCCCCTTCCCACATTATCTGCTTTGAACTGGATTATCTGGCAGTGTAGACTCAAGGCCCTTCCCACATTATCTGCTTTGAACTGGATTATCTGGCAGTGTAGACTCAAGGCCCTTCCCCACATTATCTGCTCTGAACTGGATTATCTGGCAGTGTAGACTCAAGGCCCCTTCCCACATTATCTGTTCTGAACTGGATTATCTGGCAGTGTAGACTCAAGGCCCCTTCCCACATTATCTGCTCTGAACTGGATTATCTGGCAGTGTAGACTCAAGGCCCTTTCCCACATTATCTGCTTTGAACTGGATTATCTGGCAGTGTAGACTCAAGGCCCCTTCCCACATTATCTGCTTTGAACTGGATTATCTGGCAGTGTAGACTCAAGGCCCCTTCCCACATTATCTGCTTTGAACTGGATTATCTGGCAGTGTAGACTCAAGGCCCTTTCCCACATTATCTGCTTTGAACTGGATTATCTGGCAATGTAGACTCAAGGCCCCTTCCCACATTATCTGCTTTGAACTGGATTATCTGGCATTGTAGACTCAAGGCCCCTTCCCACATTATCTGCTTTGAACTGGATTATCTGGCAGTGTAGACTCAAGGCCCTTTCCCACATTATCTGCTTTGAACTGGATTATCTGGCAGTGTAGACTCAAGGCCCTTCCCACATTATCTGCTTTGAACTGGATTATCTGGCAGTGTAGACTCAAGGCCCCTTCCCACATTATCTGCTCTGAACTGGATTATCTGGCAGTGTAGACTCAAGGCCCCTTCCCACATTATCTGCTTTGAACTGGATTATCTGGCAGTGTAGACTCAAGGCCCCTTCCCACATTATCTGCTTTGAACTGGATTATCTGGCAGTGTAAACTCAAGGCCCCTTCCCACATTATCTGCTTTGAACTGGATTATCTGGCAATGTAGACTCAAGGCCCTTTCCCACATTATCTGCTTTGAACTGGATTATCTGGCAATGTAGACTCAAGGCCCCTTCCCACATTATCTGCTTTGAACTGGATTATCTGGCAGTGTAGACTCAAGGCCCTTTCCCACATTATCTGCTTTGAACTGGATTATCTGGCAGTGTAGACTCTAGGCCCCTTCCCACATTATCTGCTTTGAACTGGATTATCTGGCAGTGTAGACTCAAGGCCCCTTCCCACATTATCTGCTTTGAACTGGAATTTATTTTATTTACTAGCTTGGGGACCCGGCGGTGCCTGGGTTATTTGAGAAAGGCAATTGTGTGCCAAGGTTGGTCTTTGGTACTTCAAGTCCCATCATCCATGGCCCACCCTCCTCCAAACTGCAGTAGAATGTAGAGTGGGTCATGGGGGGTCTGTGTGCCAAGTTGGGTCTTTATTGTTCTTTGTTGGGGGCCACAGTGGTCTGTTGGAACAAAAGATTTGAAAGTACTACAAATCCCATAATCCGTGGTCCACCTCCCCTAAACCTCTCCAGGATGTTAAGGGGGTAATGGGGGTTATGTGTGCCAAGTTTGGTCTTGAGCAGTCATTGGATGAGGGTCGCAGCACATTCGAGAAGTGAGTGAAGGTACTTTAAGTCCCATCATCCATGGTCCACCCTGCTCCATACTGCAGTAGAATGTAGAGTGGATCATGGGGGCTCTGTGTACCAAGTATGGTCTTGATCGGTCTTTGTTGGGGGCTGCTACGGTCATGGGGAATGAGTAGAGGTACTTCAAGTCCCATCATCTATGGTCCGCCCTCCTCTAAACTGCAGTAGGATGGAGAGTGGGTCATTGTCTGGGAAGTGAATCAGGTGAAGGTACTGCAAATCCCATCATTCGTGGCCCATCCTGCCCTAAACCACACCAGGTTGTGAAGTGGGACATTGGGCTTCTGTGTGCCAAGTTTGGTCCTGATCCGTCATTGCTGTGGGCTGCAGTGACTGACTGCCTAAGGCCTTTCCTTTTCCCTCTGCATCACCTTAGAATGATGGAATCTAGAAGCTGGCCAATCAGAGCTGGTTTTGCAAATTCTCCCTCAGTGGCAACCAATCATGTTGTTTGAATGAAGAGGCTTGGATTCTTGGGTGTTGGCCAATCAGAGTCCTTTATGCAAATACTCCCTCAGTGGGAGCCAATCAGAAAGCTGCCACATATTCCTCCACACCTCCGCACCTCCTGCCGCAAACACTGACTTTTATTATATACATAGATTTACAGTATTTATATTTTGCCCTTCTCACCCCACAGGGGACTCAGGGCGGATGACAATGCACATATACAGGCAAACATTCAATGCCATAGGCACACAACATACGAGGGCGGGTCAATAAGTTAGTGACTTTTTGAATTTCCCGCCTCTTAACTGAAAGGGCAACACTGCTCCTGTCAACAGGCATCTCTCAGTTGACTCTTGTCAAAATCTGAACAAGCTGCGTCATTTAGTTTGTGTTTGACAGCCATTGTTAGCAGACTACCACGTGATTTGAGGAGTAAATGGAAAAAGGGAATTTTGTGTGCTCATTAAGCATTATTTTTTGCGGAAAAAACCAAGGCTAAGCTTGATAAATACTATGGGGACTCTGCACCATCTATTTCAATGGTAACAAAGTGGTTTACTGAATTTCATTGTGGCCGTACAAGCACGGAAGATGCCGAACGTTCTGGACACCCAGTTGAGGTCTCTACACCCGAAACAATTGAAAAAATTCATGATATGGTGTTGGCCGATCGGAGATTGTGTAACCGTGGACGAAACGTGGATCCACCACAGCACACCAGAGACTAAACAGCAGTCAAAACAGTGGGTTTCTCAGGGTGAATTGGCACCAAAGAAGTCCAAGGGGTTTGTCAGCCAATAATGTCATGGCGACCTTTTTGTGGGATGCACGCGGTATAATCCACATTGACTACCTACAAAAGGGTAAAACCATCAATGGCGAATATTATGCCAACTTATTGGGTCAATTTAATAAGGATTTGAAAAAAAAAAGACTGCATTTGGCCAAGAAAAAAGATCTTTTGCACCAGGACAATAAAAGGAGACTACGTTGAAAAATAAAATGATTTTTTATCCAAAAACCTGTGTTTCATTCAAAAAGTCACGGACTTATTGACCCGCCCTCATATATAGACAGACACTTCAGAGGGTATTTAACATTCCAGCTTCTGCCCACCAGGGGAGCTGTTGCTTCCTCGTTCTTTACATACTTCCTGGAGATTTTTATGACGTCATAAATCAGTTAAATTAGCCTCTCCACAAAGTGGTACCTAAATTTCCTACTTGACAGATGCAACTGTCTTTCAGGCTGCAAAATTGTACAGCAAGCTACACAAATTGGCCGGACACTCAGTCCGACCCAGGCTGGCTTCGAACTCTGCGTTCAGAAGGTCTCAATATGTTCGAGGTCCCAGGACTGAAAACCTGTAGGCTGTCCAGCACACGGCAGAGGGCGTTCTCGGTGGCTGCCCCGGTTCTATGGGACCTGATGGCCTTCCGAAGGTCGTGCAAGACCTGGCTGTTCAGGCAGGCATTTGGCTCGACCGGTGCTTGAGCCGCCAATCCCTCGCCTGGCCGTACCGTCACTGTTACTGGAATTAGCTTGCTCTGACTAGCATGTTTCATGTGATTTTATGTGTTTTTAACCGACCATGATTGTCATGGTATTTTAGGATGTTTTTTAGGATTTTTTTCAGGATGTTTTAGGTTGTTTTTATCTCGATGTGTTTTATATGCTTGGAAACCGCCCTGAGCCTCGGGGAGGGCGGTTTAGCAAATTGAAATGAATAAATACAGTAAATAAATAAATAAATAGTGATCTTAATTCAGCTGACTCCCAGCCAGCTGTGCCACAGTCCTGTTCACCAGTATGGACTCAGGGCCATTCCACAAGCCATAAAGCAGTGGTTCTCGACCTGTGGGTCCCCAGGTGTTTTGGCCTACAATTCCCAGAATTCCCAGTCAGTTTACCAGCTGTTTGGATTTCTGGGAGTTGAAAGTCAAAACATCTGGGGACCCACAGGTTGAGAACTAGTGCCTTAAGGGAAAGGTACAGATTTCCCCATGACATTAAGTCAAGTCATGTCCAACCCTGTTGGGTGGCGCTCATCTCAATTTCTAAGCCGAAGAACCAGCGTTGTCTGTAGACACCTCCTAGGTCATGTGGCAGGCATGACTGTATGGAGCACTATTACCTTCCTGCCAAGGCAGTACCTATTAATCTACTCACATTTGCATGTTTTCGAACTGCTGAGTTAGCTGGAGCTGGGACTAACAGCGGGAGTTCACCTTGCTGTCATGAATGACTTTTCAATAACTTTAAAGCATAGGTTCTTTTTATTGCAATTTCCAATTCATCCCCAGGCATTCAAATATTATTATATCCTTTTCTCCCTCCTTGGAGAAGCACCTGTTAGGCCAGACACTGCTTTCCTGCAGCCCTTCCAATGCATAGTTCCAAAACTTTCATAACTTCAAAACACCGGGAATGTGGCGCAGCTGTCTGGGAGTCAGCTGCATAAGATCTCTAATGAAGAAGGTCATGAGTTCGAGGCCTGGCCGGGTCAGTGTGAGCTCTTGACCAATTGTGTAGCTCGTTGTCTGTCTATATTTTTTTATTTATTTTATTTATTTATTCGGTTTCTATGCCGCCACTCCCGGTGGGCTCGGGGCGGCTCACAACACCAAAACAACACATAAATCAGCAACACAGATTAAAACAGAGCATAAAAACATCAAACATATATGTTGTATGTCTATGGCATTGAATGTTTGCCTGTATATGTGCATTGTGATCCGCCCTGAGTCCCCTGCGGGGTGAGAAGGGCGGAATATAAATGATGTAAATAAATAAATAAAATGCATCCTTTCCCTTAAGTACAATGCCAAGGACCAGATCTCTGTTTTCCATACAGCAGAACCTGACTCCCTGCACAAAATCTAAGACTCCAAAGGCGTACTTTTTCCTCTTCTCTTAAGAAAGAAGCCCTGAAGTGACAACTGCTCCAAATATGCCATCTCTCTCCTTCCCATAGAGCAGAGCATGGTGGGTGAACCAGATTTCTCAGGTCTGTCACAATTTGAGCATTATTATATTGAGTCTTTTATAGGAATATTCTGCTGATGTAGTCCCAAGGTTGTAAATTAATGATAAATGTCTTCCATCCTTGCTCCATCGCATTTTCCTGGTCGGATGTTGATTCTTCTTTATTGGTGTTGATCTTACGTTGACTTCCTTCTTAACATTGTAAACATTTCCATTATCACTGTCCCAATTCTTATCAGAGTTTACTTTTCAGTTCTTAATTAGCAAGTTTTAATTACAGTCCAGCAAGCAGGTAGTTAGTAACTGCAGGCCTTAGTATTATACTGGTGTCTCCAAAATTATTAGCTCCATCTATACATCCTCCCATTCATCCATTCATTCCCACACATATATTAAATTCACATTTATCAAATCTGCACATTGAATTTTTGTGACATTGCTCTCCGGATTCGGACCACCGACCTTCCGGTCAGCAAGTTCAGCAGCTCAGCGGTTTCACCTGCTGCACCACTGGGGCGCCACAAGCCGTATAACCGGGAATATCAAGGCAGAAAAGCTCACAGTATCTGCTTTGAACTGGGTTATCTGAGTCTACACTGCCATATATTCCAGTTCAAAGTGAAAAATGTGGGATTTTATTGAGCTGTGTGGAAAGGGCTTGTGGAACTTTTTGCCTTGGTATTCTGGATTATATGACTGTGTGGAAAGGCTATCTGTGTCTTTTGTCTAACTTTATGGGGCTGAGTTTGATTTCGGGGGGCTGAGGGTGGGGCTGAGACTGGGTGGAAGAGGGTCTACCCTAGCAAACCTTTTGTATTGTTACCCCAATAACCCAATTAATGTGGGATATAATGAGCATGGTGATCAGATCATGATATGAATAAACATAACAGTTTAAATAATGTACCAGTAAGGCCTTTTCACGGACCACCCTGAGAATTTGGGGGGCTGAAGCCCCTTAGCCCCCCGGCTACATGCCTGCCCACATGGTTCTTGAGCATTGAAAGCATCTACTTCTTTTCCCATTAAAATTGTAAACTCATTTTTTTTCCTGGCAGAATCTTTAATGTGACAAGTGTAAATTCTAGCAGCTAATTCTTCACCTAGGACACAAAAAGAGGCTTTGGGAAAACTTCGTATAATACATTTTACAGAAAGTTGGCAGACCCGTTTAATTGTTTTTAAGTGTGGGGAGAACCGGAGCGTTATCACTGATTTAATTGGCTATGACCTCAACCTATTCAGGAAGTCGTGGATGTATTTCTGGAATCTGCTCTGGTTTTCATATCTTGTCTTTCTTCTTCTTGCCTTATCCATATGTAACCACCATCTGCTTTTTCTTTTCTTCCCACACTTATTCTTCTATTTTTTCTCTCTTTTTGCTCCTACCTCACAAAGCCTGTTGTGATTCGGATAGTTCAAATGCAAACTGCATCCTCCTTTATTAATGACTATTCAGCATTCAAAATGCCCAAATTCTGTGCCCAGATACGTTTTCTAGCTATGACACAAAAACAAGGAAGTTCTTATTTGAAGATCCAGGCAAATAGAATGACAAATCGCTGGAAAATATACCCAAATTATTAATAGTAGACAAGACATAAGGAGGCATTAAATAACTGAACGTAGCTCTTTGGCTCCTGACTTTCAAGTACCAAGCTGACCTGACAATTACTGATCTGAATGTTAGCTTGGCAGTGTTTTTATGCTACAGTATTTATTTTATTAATATATTGTCGAAGGCATTCATGGCCAGAATCACTGGGTTGTTGTGAGTTTTCTGGGCTGTATGGCCATGTTACAGAAGCATTCTCTCCTGACATTTCACCCCCATCCATGGCAAACATCCTCAGAGATTGTGAGGTCTGTTTGAAACTTGGAAAATTGAATTTATATATCTGTGGAATGTCCAGGGAGGGAGAAAGAACTCTTGTCTGTTTGAGATAGGTGTGAATGTTGCAGTTGACCACCTTGATTAGCATTTAATGGCCTTGTAGTTTCAAGGTCTGGCTTCTTAGTGCCTGGGGGAATCCTTTGATGGGAGATGTTAGCTGGGCCTGATTGTTTCTTGTCTGGAATTCCCCTGTTTTTGAATGTTGTTCTTTATTTGCTGTTATGATTTTACAGGGTTTTTAAAATATTGGTAGCCAGATTTTGTTCATTTTCATGGTTTCTTTCTTTCTGTTGAAATTGTCCACATGCTTGTGGATATCAGTAGCTTTTATGTGTAGTCTGGCATGGTGGTTCTTAGAGTGGTCCAGCATTTCTGTGTTCTCAAATTAATAATAATTTTTAAAAATAATTTCATAATTATGTTTCTGTGTCTTTATCCCTACATTTAAAGGAGAGTAGTACGACCGACAGGCTGATAAACAAATGAATAAATTAACTTCCATATTATTTTGTATATGTGCATTTAGGAACGAGCTTGAAGTTTAATGCGTGAAGGTTAGTGACATCATGGCAACTATTCGACAGAGAAAGGGAACAAGATCCACAGAAGTTGCAGAAGAATGTATATCACAAGAGAAGAACTGGAAACTTAATGGAAAAAATGTACCTGGTAGGTATTTTTTTTTGTTTAAAGTAAATTGCTTGTGGATGGTTCTTGACTACAATTATAAGTTTTTTTTAAAAAATAGAGAAGGTAGTTTCAGGATTATTTTTGAATTTTAATACATTAATGCCAATATTAATCATGGTTGAAGTAAGTCCTTCCTATTCAGTATTTCACATTAGTTTTAACTTGATGTCCATTATATATTTCCAGAATTTAGATATTTATTTACAAATCACTACATTGATTTTTATGTCTTCAGCAGCCCTTGCTTATTCTACAGGCTAGGGATTAGAATGCTGTCAAATGCTGTCAAAAAGGGCAAATGATTGGAAAGTGGAACTTATTTTTTCTATCTAGCTCCATCCCCCACTGTGAAGAGTCTCAGTGTTATCCTGGATTCCAAAATGACGATGGAAGCCCAGATTGCCTCCACTAGTAAAAGGGCCTTCTTTCATCTACGCCAAGCGAGGCAGTTAGCGCCTTATTTACCAACAGAGGCGCTGGCTATGGTAATCCATGCCACGGTTACGTCGAGGCTGGATTACTGCAATGCATTGTATGTGGGCTTACCTCGAGCAGCTTTTCGTAAGATCCAAATTGTGCAAAATGCAGCCGCTAGACTCCTCACAAAAACATCAATGAGGTGCCATATAACGCCGTCTCTGCAGCGCTTGCATTGACTGCCAGTTGAACACAGAGTCCTCTATAAGGCTCTGGTCCTAGCATTCAAGGCCTTTTGAGGTCAGGGTCGTACATATCTTAGAGACTGTTTAATGCCACTCCACCACCAGAGACTGCCACGGTCAGCTCATGAGAATCTTCTCTATGCCCCTGGCCCTAGAGAGGTCCGTTTGGAGTCCACAAGACAGAGATCCTTCTCAATTGCAGCCCCAACCTTGTGGAACTCCCTACCGCCAGACCAAAGAGCGACTCCCGATCTACATGCATTTTTAGGGGTACTTAAGACATGGCTCTTCAGAAGAGCATATGATTGTTAAGTAACACGCTGTGACTATGTAACCTGTTTATTTTAATTGTGTAAGTCGCCCAGAGCACCTTTGGTGGAGGGCGACTCATAAGAAATAAAGTTGATTGATGATATATACACATAATAAAAGTGAAAAATGTGTATGTGTGTATGGGGAGGAAGTGTCCATTTACACAGACAGCTATAGTGCCAAGTGCCAATAAGCCTCCAAAGGCACTCCCTCAACGGACATTACAGGTTATAGCGAGCAATATGAACTTCTAGCCCAAACGCTGCCAATGTCCTCCCCAAATACTAACCATCCAAGGAATGCCTTCATCCTAGTACTTTCTCCCACCCTGGACATGCCACAGATATACAAACCTCACTTGCCTAGTTTCCAACAGACCTCACAACCTCTGAGAATTCGTACCAGGTGAAATGTCAGGAGAGAATGCTTCTGGAACATGGCCATACAGCCTGGAAAACTCACAGCAAGCCAGTGATTCCGACCATGAAAGCCTTCAACAACATTTTTTCCTAGTTCCTTTTCTCTTTTCTCTCCTTTCTCCCCTCTCTTTAACCCATTCTCAAAATTTCTTTCTTATAAAATTCACACTTTTAATAATCTCAGCCCTTTTACCCCGATTTCTATTAGTAGGTGATAAAATGGGGTTAACCGGTTGTGCCCAATTTTAGGGACTGAAAGTCCTTGAATGTCATCTGGACATCCAAAAGCAATTTTGGGCCCAATTTGGGGGTATGTTGCCCTGTTAGATAAGCCCCAGCAGATTCAGACGACAAGTGAAGAATCCACTAAACTTTAGGGAAAGTCTCCTGACAGTAGGAACTGTTCGACAGTGGACTAGGCTGGTGGAGTCTCCTGCTTTGGTGGTTTTTAAACAGAGGTTGGGTGGCCTCTGTTTTGTTTACGTATTTCTGTACAGAAGAGGATTGGGCTAAATAACCATCATTATCTCTTCCAATGTTATGATTCCACTATTACCTGTTAAAGGGTATACATTATTTTTGAGGTGCTCTGCATGTTTTTGAGGTGTGTGCTGTTAATAAGGGAGTAGCTGCTCTGCAGTTTTTGCTTAAATGAGTTTTAATTCGATTTTGGGCTCATCTTTTATCATGAGTTATTGGAAATTGGCCTTTTCTTGCAATGGGTTAAACCCTTGTGCCGGCAGGGTTTCTGACTTGAAGGTCAGAGGTTCGAATCTGTTGAGCGGGGTGAGCTCCCGTCTGTCAGCTACAGCTTCACATGCAAGAAGCCTCCCACAGGATGGTAACACATCCTTACAGACGGCCAATTCTCTCACACCAGAACCGGCTTGCAGTTTCTCAAGTTGCTCCTGACACGAATTTTTTAAAGAAAAATATGAGAAATATAATTATTCTAAATAAATATAGTGTTCACAAAAGAGTACTGTCTAAATATAGAAAATGGTGATTCACCTTCACTTGTTGATCAACTGTGTATAATTTTGCTATTTTAGTGTCAGAAAATCATCACTTGTAATTGGGTATTATTATGAGAGAGTGCCTTGATCCGCAAACTTAAAGAGGAAGTGTAGATTATCAGACTACTGAATATTCAACAGAACCATCACTGTACTATATTAGGAAGCATGACACATGCAATGTTCCGAAGGATTTTCAAATAAGTGATAGTTATCAAGATTACTTTAAGGTTCTGTACAATTTTACTAACCTCTTCTTGGGGAAAGGTCACAGCATAAAGCAGTTTAATCATAGATGTCATAGTGAGCACACAAGCAATGTGCAGAAGTAATAATAAGTATAAGAAAGAGCACTTTGCCACTTTCAACATTCAGCATCCCCAATGAGAAAATTAGTTGAAGCTGACAATCAGAAGAAATATAATTTATCAAGCTGTAAAATTACACAGGCTTGTGAAGAAATACCTTTTGAAAATATTATAGCTGTTTTTATAGTTGTGGTGCAGATAAAATGAGACTTCAAAAGAATGAGGGTGTTGTGTGTGTTTTTGGGTTGTATGGCTGTGTTCTAGCAGCCTTTTCTCCTGGTGTTTCACCTGCATCTGTGGTAGGCACCCTCAGAGGTTGTGAGGTCTGTTGGAAGCTAGGCAAGTGGGGTTTATATATCTGTGGAATGTCCAGGGTGGGAGAAAGAACTCTTATTCTGTTTGAGGCAAGTGTGGATGTTGCAGTTGGCCATCTTGAATTTTCTGTGTCCTGGAACAGTTTCTCTCCATAGAGATGTTCAATGTATTGTCAAAGGCTTTCATGGTTGGAATCACTGGGTTGTTGTGAATTTTCCAGACTGTGGCCATGTTCCAGAAGCATTTTCTCCTGATGTTTCACCTGCATCTATGTCAGGCACCCTCAGAGGTTGTGAGTTTTGTTGGAGACTAGGCAAATGGGTTTATATAGCTGTGGAATGTCCAGGGTGGGAGAACGAACTATTGTCTGATTGAGGCAAGTGTGAATATTGCAATTGATCGCCTTGATTAGCATTGAATAGCCTTTCAGCTTCAAAGCCTGGCTGCTTAATGTCTGAGGAATCCTTTGTTGGAAGGTGTTAGCTGGCCCTGATTGTTTCCTGTCTGGAATTCCCCTTCTACATAAGCTCCGCCAGTGCGGCCGTTGCTGACGCCATAGTTTCTATATTTGTAAACTCGATATCAGGAGAGAGCGTGGGAGACTAAAACAGTTTGGCAAAAAAAAAAGTCAGACAATACCTACAAACAAGAACAATCTTTTGCAGGTGGCAAACTTTGGAAAAAACTTTCGACCCCCGTTGGTGGAATCATTGGCATTTCCCTCGCAATTCTTACTTCTGTTTACGTTGCTACATTGCATGAAAACGACCTGTGGTTTTCCAACATCAAGGTAATGAAATGATTATAATCACTATGTGGATGATGCCGAATTTGTTGTTTTCATGGTACATTGACAGTCAATGTTTTTCTGCAGATCCTTCCACTTCTACCATAGCATTGCCTTTTTCTTCTATACTGATCATTTAATTGTTTGAACCCATCAATCACATTAGATATTACCTTGACAACTTATTCAGGAAGCACACAGCAGTTGACAGAAAGTAGCAGCCAAAATTCATATAGTTGTTTATATGTGGGAATCCATTATTACTCAAGCTTTAACCAACTCCATATACATGATCCCTTCAATTCATATATTATCTAATTTAGGAAGGGTGACTAAAACCTTAAATGTGATGTTTGAGAAAAAGGAAAAAGGAACAAAAAGCCCATGCCTAGAGTTTTCCTTCAGATAAGGTTCATTTTAGATATTGTGGTCAGCCACAGATATCATCAGTAAAACAAATCCAATTTGAAACTGCATTATATGGTCAGTGTATGTGCAGTCATATAATGCAATTCAATGCAGTAAACCGCATTATATGAATCTGCACTGACCATATGCAGTTTTAGACTGCATTACATGGCAGTGTGGCTGAGGCCCAAGTCTTCCAATTGTTAGACTAGTGCTATTGTATTACCATATAAACTTGGGTATAAGACGACCCGAATATAAGCCGAGGCACCTAATTTTACCACAAAAACTGGGAAAACGTATTGACTCATGTTTAAGCCAAGGGTGGGAAATGCAGCAGCTACTGATAAATTTCAAAATAAAAAATAGATACCAATAAAATGACATTAATTGAGGTATCAGTAGGCTAAATGTTTTTGAATATTTACATAAAACTCTAATTAAATATAAGACTATCCAATGGAATAAATCATCATTCTCACCTCCTTCAGTGTAAAAGTGCTAAATGTATCCTTCCAGTAATAATAAAGAGCGTAAAATAATAAATATAATAAAAATAATAATAATAGAGTAAAATAATGGAAATATAATAACAGTAATACATCCCATATAGATCACTGCAATGCTCTCTACGTGGGGCTGCCTTTGAAGACTGCTCAGAAGCTTCAATTGGTCCAACGGACAGCAGCCAGGTTGATAACAGGAGCGGCACTCAGGAGCGTACAACTCCTGTTGTGCCAGCTCCACTGGCTACCAGTTTGCTACCAGGCACAATTCAAAGTGCTGGTTTTGGCCTTTAAAGCTCTAAACGGTTCTGGTCCAACTTACCTGTCTGAATGCATCTCTCCCTATGAGCCATCAAGATGCTTAAGATCATCCGGAGAGGCCCTGCTCTCGGTCCCACCTGCTTTGCAGGCGTGCCTGGCGGGGACGAGAGACAGGGCCTTCTCAGTGGTGGCTCCCTTTCTAGTGACATCGGATCGGCCCCCTCCCTCCTGACATTTTGTAAGAAAGTCAAGACTTGGCTTTTCGAGCAAGCATTCGCAGACGAACTTTAATCGAGATCAAGGATTACTATGACAATGAAACGGAAACCGATTTTAAGATTGTGGAGCTGAGATTTGTATTTTGTAGTTTTTAACTGTTAATTTTATATGTTTTTATATGACTGTTTTTTATCTTGTGATGTATGTATGTGGGCACTTGTTGCTGCTTGTTCACCGCCTCGAGTCGCCTTCGGGCTGAGAGAGGTGGTATAGAAGCATGACAAATAAATAAATAAATAATAGAGTAAAATAATAATAGTAATAATAATAGAGCAAAATAATAAATGTAATACTAATACAGAGTAAAATAATAGATATAATAAAAAATAATAGAGTAAAATAATGTAAATGTAATAAAACATAATATAGTAATAATAAAATAGTAAAATAATAAATGTAATAATAACAATAATAAAGAGAGTAAAATAATAATAGAGTAAAATAAAAAATAATAATAACAGAGTAAAATAATAAATAACCTTGACTTGAGTATACACCATAGGGGGCTTTTTCAGCCTAAAAATGGCTTTAAATAACCCAGCTTATACTTGAGTATATACGGTAAGTCATGATGTGGATTTCTTTGGTTCATATTATAAAACATCCCCTTATTGTAGGCCCAACCAATATCCCAGTGGCTTTTTTTTGGTAGCCGGATAGGATTAAATTCCATAGCAGTGGAATTCATGATGTGGTACATTAAAGTATTTTCAACGAATGATGTCATGTTAATAGCACCTATTTTATCTTTAACTTGCTATTAGGGTCCACTCAATTGCGATTTATTGTCAGATCTTGCAGAATAAATCAGAGCAGGGGTGGTGTTAGAAACTTTGCCAAGAGAAGAGTGAATATTGGGTCAATCGCTTGGTGCTTTAAAGTCATCTGCTTTCCAAGGAGAGAAAAGGAAATGATTTATACCAAATAAAGGGCTAATTATAAGCATACTTTTATGTTCCCTGCTTCTTTTAAAGTCTGTAATGCCTAGATACAGTCATTTGGTAGGAAAAAAATATGGTTATGATCAATTTATTTAGATTTATACTCTGTCTTATTCCTGGGACATGGAGGGGCGGGGGGAGAATATTTTAAAGCCATGAATGGTTGAATCCATAAATACAGAAGGTCCTCTATAGCAGACATGGGCAAACTTCGGCCCTCCAGGTGTTTTGGACTTCAACTTCCACAATTCCTGGCCTCAGGCCCTTTTCTGAGGCCAGGAATTGTGGAAGTTGAAGTCCAAAACACCTGGAGGGCCGAAGTTTGCCCATACCTGCTCTGTAGTCTACATTGCATTTATAAAATGTATACTATTTAAATGGTTTCCTTAAACTATTAACCTAAAGTTATGGCCGTTTCACCAACATGAGGTTATGAGAAACATACTATTTTCTATAGGACTGGAAATGTGTAACATATAAGGAAAGCATATGTTATCTTAGTGTGAAACAGATGTAAAACAGTAGTGTTTGCCTCATAAAAAGTGGCATTTGGTTGAAAACAGCTGGTGCCAGGCTTCCGAATTAATCATTTCTAGTTGATGCATCCTTGCTAATGAGATCCCCCTCTATGCCCAGTCTTCCAAACTAAATTCCAAGACATCTCAGGGACCAACCATTTTAATACGTTAATAATTAATAATGTGCAGCTAACATGGGGACATTTGGTATATTCGCCTGTCATTCTGAACCAGGAGAAATGAGGATGGAATATTTGCAGCATTCTGAGTTTTTACTGAACTTGCACTGCTACCAAAACCATTTAGTATGCTACAGAACATTAGCTCACAATTGATGTGGTATGGACCATCTGTCATTCCCTTTACTTCATTTGGCTTGTCTCAAAACCCTCATTTAATATTTGGAAAAGTTACTTTCCTGGAATACAACTCCTGCCATCATCTTTTTTTTTCATGTCAGGAGCGACTTGAGAAACGGCAAGTTGCTTCTGGTGTGAGAGAATTGGCCATCAAGGCTTGGGTTACCCATGAGGCCACAGTAGGCCATGGCCTATGGTTGCAGGCCTAGGGGGGCGCCAGATCAAGGACCAAAAAAATATATGTTCAAACAAAACCACAACGTGCGGCATGATGACTCTCTCTCTCTCTCTCTCTCTCTCTCTCTCTCTCTTGGGGGAGGGCCAGGGGGAGAGCGCTCTGAAGGGGCAGGGGAGGAGGGAATGGTGCCCCCCCTCACCATCGCCCCCGCCCCCGCGGCACCCAGGAACATGGTGGAAGAGGCAGAGGCGCCCTCCTGCCGCACGCGCATGACCACCAGCGGCCCCGGGGGCGGGGCTTCTCTCCGCCTCATCCTCCTCGCGCCCAAGGAAGGAGGGTGGGGCGAGGAGGAGGAAGAGGTGGAGGGAAGCCCCGCCCCTAGGGCCGCTGCCGGGCATGCCCAGCAGCACCCCGGGGGCGGGTCTTCCCTTCCTCCTCCCTGCGACCGCCTTCCTTGACTGAAGGAAGGCGATCGCAGCGAGGAGGAGGGAGAGGCGAAGGGAAGCCCTGCCCCCGAGGCCGCTGCCGCGCTTGCCCAGCAGCGGCCCCGGGGGCGGGGCTTCCAAAGTGTGGTCTAGGGCGCCAAAAGGAGTTAATCCGGGCCTGCCATCTACAAGGACATTGCCCAGAGGACTCCCGAATGATTTATTTTACCATCCTGTGGGAGGCTTCTCTCATGTCCCTGTGTGAAAAGCAGACTCATAGGGTCAGCAGCCATGCTACCTGCAGAAATCTAGCACAAAAACCTAATTTCCAAGCTCACAATGTGTAATATATATTATACTTTGATTACACTATGTAACAAAATTGGGGGGGGGAAACTCTTCCTGGTTTGAAAGTGTTATTTCCTGTTTAATTGTGTGGTACTTCCTTTGAAAGTAGTTCTTCTACTCCAGAAACTTGGTTTGTGTGGCTGGCTATCACAATTTACCTGTACGTTGCATTAGTTGAGACTCTATGATGAGATATTCATTGAAAAACTAGAGCATAATGTGCTGCAGGATGTCCCTCCCACAAAAACAAAGTTTTTGCAGTTGAATAAACTTTCTTCATGTTTTTATGATAGATCGAATTGGGAAATTACATTTATAACTCAGGAACAAAAATCATGTTAATGTAAGGCCTTTTGCGCCTTCTTGTGGAGAGAAAAAGCGGGATGATGATGATAATAATAATAATAAGAAGAAGAAGAAGCAACATCTTAATAGAAAGGTTTACCTTCCACTACAACAGTGGTTCTCAACCTTCCTAATGCTGCAACCCCTTAATACAGTTCCCCATGTTGTGGTGACCCCCAACCTTAAAATTATTTTCGTTGCTACTTCATAACTGTGATTTTGCTACTGTTAAGAATTGTAATGTAAATATCTGATATGCAGAATGTATTTTCATTCACTAGACCAAATTTGAATACTGATGGGGTTGAGGGATTGATTTTGTTCACCTGGAAGTCGTAGTTGCTGGGATTTATAGTTCACCTACAATCAAAAAGCATTCTGAACTCCACCAATGATGGAATTGAATCAAACTTGGCACACAAAACTCCCATGACCAACAGAAAATACTGGAAGGGCTTGGTGAGTTTTGGAGTTTTAGTTCACCTACATCAAGAGAGCACTATGGACTCAAACAATGGTGGATCTGGACCAAACTTGGCACAAATACTCAATATGCCCAAATTTGAACACTGGTGGAGTTTGGGGGAAATAGACCTTGACATTTGGGAGTTGTACTTCATTTACAATCAAAGAACCCAACCAACAATGGAATTGGGCCAAACTTCCCACACAGAACCCCCATAACAAACAGAAAATACTGGGGGGATTTGGGAGGAATTGACAGTGATTTAGGGGAGAGCAGGTGCTTGGAGTCTCAGAAACAGCCTTCACCTTAGTTGAGAGGCCAGCGAATCACAGCAAAAGGAGGGCTTTTGGTGGGAGGATTTGCTGTCTTGTTTCCAAAAAGGAAGAGAATGAGAGGTGGAAAGATCTTCAGAGGTGTTCCTAAGACTATCGGAAATACGTGTCGATCCCTCTGAAACCCCCTCATGACCCTCCCAGGGGTCCTGACCCCCAGGTTGAGAAACACTGCACTACAGTAACATATCCAACTATTTGTTTAAAGTGACACCCAATAAAATGGAAAGCTAAACAAATTTAGATTGAGATTGTGTCCAAACTTGATCCTGTATAGAGTATGTCAGGATGGGCCAATTCTATGTCTCTCCAGTCAAACCTTGGAGGGTCTTCCTCCTTCATGTTACTTTCAAAGAACCAATAATGGGACCAAATGTGTCCCCTCCATTTCCCTTATAAGCCGCTTTGCAGATCATTTAGGACCACAGGAAGTCAGCTGACGAATGTAAGTCTTCTGTTGTCTTTCAACTGGTTTGTTTCCTTGCAGGAGGTGGAGCGAGAGATTTCGTTCAGAACAGAGTGTGGCCTCTACTACTCCTACTACAAGCAGATGCTGCAGGCACCGTCCATACAACTAGGTGTCGTAATGCTTTTCTTTCAGTCTTTGATTTTCCGAACTGCGTAAAGTAAAAATATCAAGTTTAATTTTCTGGTTTTGAAGGTTATTGCATAGTATTTACCCCCATTGTAAAATCCTGTTATTGGACTTTTAAAATAAGTCTCAGGGACAATATTATGGTCATAATCATAATTACTGTTACTATTGGCTGCACATCAGGGCTGGGACACATGTGGCCCTCCAGATGCTTTTGGGCAGCAGATCCCATCACGCTTTCCTCTTGGCTTTGTTGGCTAGGAGTAAATATTACTTGTTATAACAGACATCTGTATCCTCCCTTTTCTCCCATAATGTGGTATACATGCACTTCATCATCACAACAGTGCTGGGGAGTAGGGTCAGGCAGAGAGGGAAAAGGTAAAAACATAAAAGCCATCACTCAGAGTGCATCTACATTGTTTTGGACTCTAGCTCCCAGAATCCCTGATCATTGGACAAGCTGTTAGGAATTGTGGGAGTTGAAGTCCAAAACACCCAGAGAGGCAAAGTTTGCCTGTTCTAGGCAGACTAGAAGTAATCTTGGCTTAGGAGATACATGCAGGAACAGCACACCACAGACACAGCGATCCATTCCAACAGGAAGGCTTTATCTTTAGTTGTAGCAGTGGAGATATTTACATCTATACACAGATGTATATCTATGCTAATCAATTCTATTTTGCCTGTTCCCTGTGTCAGCCTGCTACATTACTTTGGTCCTGGTGTTCACTCTTAAGATGATTCCTAAATTGACACGATTTGTGCACTGAACATTTGTGAGACCATTTCACATGGGGTGTCTGATTCCTACAAACTGCCTGCCTTTTGATTTTATGTTTCTGCCTTGTCTGCCATCTGCTGTGTTTTCTCGTTGCCAGAAGAAACTCAGGTGGTACCCCAAAAGTCACAGGCAGGGGCACATCAGATGGCAAAAGAGTAGGGTCTGTTAGAAGGAAAGTATAGTTTCTTAGCAATGCAGTGCCAATAAAATGTTGAATGTGTGATAATAGCCAGGACCCACTTTACTTATTACAGCAGCCACCAAGTTAATATTGATATAGGCTCTGCTTGACTATATGCACTATAATTCCAAAGTAAATACTGTCAGCAGTGGCAGGAACACCCAGAATGATTGGCTCCAGGATAAAGTGTCTGGGTCTAATTATCCTTTAACTCTCGTCATACCTGGAGATCTTATATGTTTAAGAACTTGCTTATAGACATCTCTGCAAACAGTTCTCCTGTAGTTTTCAGGCTGTCTTGACTTCTAGAAAATGAATGGCTATAAAGGGGCACATATATCTCTATATCTGAGTATGAGAGATCATTCCTGCTTTTTTCATCTGAAATCTGCATGACTATAGCCTTTCATTAAAGGGGAATATTTAGAAGTAGTACAAATCAGCTGAGAAATCTTTGCCTGGTCTTATTTGACAAAAGACCCATTCCAGTCTTTCGATTTTTGTCACTTGCCTTTTTGTCCCAGAAGGTCTAGTTATTTACTTACATACTTACCTAGGCGATCCCTCGCTGTCCGAGTACGATGGCCTTCCAAGTGTAGTGTCTTGATGGTGGATCCATAGGTGACTGTGGAGCCCTATTCTTGATCCGTATGTTCTTCCACAGTAAGGGCATTGGTTTCCAGGTGGAAGGCAATCCCTATCAGGATCCTCTTTGCATGTTTCTCCCTTTTGCCCTCCATTCGTTCCTCTTCGAATTCCACAGCACTGCTGGTCACAGCTGACCTCCAGTTAGAGGACTCAAGGGCCAGGGCTTCCCAGTTTTCCCACCTTTAATTCTCTTTTCCTGTCCATCAACATTCCATTTTCCATTCTTGAGTTGGTAGTATAGTAACTGCTTTGGAGATGGTGATTGGGCATTTGGACAATGTGGCCAGTCCAGCGGAGTTGAATGCTGGTGATCTTTGCTTCTTACTAAGGAGGCTTTCCAGACCTTGAACCAGTGCTTGGCTGCTGTGTCGGACTGGATGAGGGCTAGCAAATTGTAGTGCTACAAATGTAAGCCGTGCTGAGTCCCCCTATGGGGGTGAGAAGCTCCAGGGGTGAGAAATACCATAAATAAATTCTTCCAGCACGCTGACATTTGCTTGCCGGCCTTCCCAGGGGATTAGCAGGATTATTCTGAGGCAGTACTGATGGAATCAGAAGACCAACATGTTGATCAAAACACATAGGCTTTAATGATATTTTCATGGTGACTTGGTATGAATTTACCGACCGATTTCATTTCTAATTCTGTCCATTCTCTTTTGTAGAAGTCTTCACCACTGAAATACTTTGGCATGCTTTCCTCTTACCACACAGGTTTACGTGGCTTGATTTATGACAATAAAACTGAATCCATGAGGACGATTAACATACTTGAAAGAATGAATGTTTACCAAGAAGTATTTCTCGGCATTCTGTATAAAGTTTTTCAAGTGAAGGTACACATTGTCTTATCAATTTTAATCCCACATTTAAGTAAAGCATGAGTCCTACTCCCATTAATATCTGTAATGTAGTCCTGAGCTTGTTCTCTCTGAAAGAACTCACATTTGAGTTGTGAGATCTCATTAAGGTGACCATAATATTGCAGTTTTATAATATTATCCTATCCATATTTATTTAGAAGTAATATTTTAATGTTTTTCTTTTGTAGATTTTAAGTTGTATCAAACTGCTTTTATTTTATTATTTGCACTTTTAATGTAAGCTGCTTTGAGTCTCCTTGTGGAGAGAAAAATTGGGTATAAAATATATTTTAAAAGATAAGGTTTCCCCTTTACATTAAGTCCAGTCATGTCCGACTTTGGAGGTGATACTTATCTCCATTTCTAAACCAAAAAGCCGGCTTTGTCCATAGACACCTCCAAGGTCATGTGACCAGCATGACTGCATGGAGCGCCATTACCTTCCCACTGGAGTGGTACCTATTTATCTACTCACATTTGCATGTTTTCGAACTCCAAGGTTGGCAGAAGCTGGGGCTAAGAGCAGGAGCTCACCCTGATCTCCAGATTCGAACCACCAACCTTTCAAGTTCAGCTTGCTAATTGTGGATTAAGCTGCTACGCCACCTGGGGTTATTTATTAATTATTTAATATATTAATAATAATAATAGTAATATTTCAGTGGAACTTAGACGAGTGCAGCCTTAGGTGCATCTACACTAAAATGAATGAGGGTTGACAGCCATATCTCGGTGCTATGGAATCATGAAGACCTTGCAAAACTACAGCTCCCATAATACCATGGCATTTAGCCATGGCAGTTGAAGTGGTGTCAGACTGCATTAACTCTACAATGTAGATGCTCAGTTACACAAGTTTATAATGATATAAGCAGTTTATTTCATACTAAAACAAAGAATTTATTTAACTATCTCATATATCTTCCATTCACAGAATTTTTTAGAACCTGTGTATTTTTATATCTATACGGTATTTGGCCTTCAGTCGGTTTATGTCATTGCACTTTATGTAACCAGCTGGCTTCTCAGTGGAACATGGCTTTCGGGTGTTTTAGCGGCCTTTTGGTACATCACAAACAGGTAAGATAATTGGGTGAATTAATCCACAATCTTATGTCTCTTGCCAGAGCCATTTGGAAATAATGAATAAACGGAACATGGTATACAAAGACATTTGTTGGGATTTAATTTGAAGAGGTTTCTAAAAGCCTGGCTTTAAAAAAAGTATTTAAAAAAAAACTTATTCAAGATTTTTCTTTTCCAACCGCTCCTGGTGACGACAGAAACATTAAAAGCACATTTCTTGGCCACTTTAAGATACTTTAAATATCTGCTAATCATTTATTAATGATGTTTGTGTGCTAAGCTGCATAGAACACATTGCAAATAGTCAATAAGCTACCACTCACCTGGCTTTTAGTCAGCTATGAAAAATAATTAGAACAGTATTTCACTGCAAATAATATTTCTGGAGTATTAAATTGACTCAGTTGTATTTTCTTAATTTAAATAATTTAGACATGTTGGACTTTCGCATTTAGTGCTTTAAAATGCATTTTAAATGCACTACATTTCTCTATATAGGGCTTATCTGGTTGAAATCTGAGTTTAAAAAGAAATAATTGTGGAGTGGTTGTCCTGGAGACAAATATAAATGCCATTGTGATATGTATGAAAGTAGTTATATCAGGCATGGGCAAACTTTCTAACTTGGGGCTGCATGGTGGTCTGGAGTGGGATGGACGAAGCGGGAAGGAAGGGGCTCTCCCCAAGTCCCTCCCAGCCCTTTCCTTCCTCTTCTCTTTCGAAGGCAGAAAGTGAAGGAAAGATGGAAAATGTTTGGATCCCAAAAGGATTAGCCTTGGTCAGGATGAGATGGTGAATGGGAGATAAAAAGTGTATCCAGTAGACCCCGTTTTGACTACTCCTGATACAGAATCCTAGAATCCTAGAGCTGGAAGATACCCTCAAGGGCCATCCAGTCCAACCCCCTGCCATGCTGGGAGGTACAATCAAAGCATTCTAGATAGACATGCTTTGATTGTACCATCAAACTCCCAGGCAGCCTACACCAACAGCTCTTACTCTCAGGAAGTTCTTTCTAATCTTTTCAGTCAAACCTCTTCCCCTGCCATTTGAAACCATTGCTCCCTTGTGCCCTGGTCTCTAGAGCAGAAAAAAAATCGGTTTTCCCCCTCCCTCCTCCCCAATGGGACACCCTTTAAAATCTTGAAACATGGTTCTCATGTTCCCTCTCTACCTTCTCTTCTCCCAACTAAACATCCCACAGGAGGAAAGGAGGAAGGATAAAGGATAGGAGTATTGATTTATTATTCGCTCAAAGGCACAAAAGCAAAATAAAAATTGTGCTACCTCAGTCAGCTCCAAAGCCCAGAGCGACACTTATCTTTTTATTGCAATTACTAAAAACGACAAACTATTTACAGTAGTAGATTAAAGCACATGCGCTTACTAGCTGTACATTTCTGGAAGCTCGACCGTATGGCAGTCTGATTCTCTGGAATGTAGACACATTACTGGAACACTCAAAAGTTATGTTCTGGGGATCGAGCACAGCTCTATGCATTTAACTCTTACACTGCATTGCTACACCACACAGTTTAAACTATTAACACTATTTCATTACATTTAAACCAATGTTCTAACAGGATGGAAGGAAGAAAGGGAGGAATTGAAGGATGGAAAGAAAAGAGGGTGGGAGAGAAAAGAGGGAGAGGGGGAAGAAAGAGAGAAGGAATGAAAGATGGAAGGAAGGAAAAAGAGGGGAGGGAGGAAGGAAGGAAGGAAGGAAGGATGGAAGGGAAAGAAGGAGAGAGGGGGAAAGAGGGAGGTAAGGAAAGAAATGAAGGAGAGATGGAGAAAGAGAGAAGGAAGAATAGGATGGTAAGAGAGAGGAGGGCATGAGAATAGAGCCCAAAGGGCTGCATTTGGCTCCTGGGCTTGGGTTTGTCCCTCCCTGAGCTATAGTCTATCCCAACTCCACTTTCAATTCTGAAGTTTACTTCTTTTTGACATAGGTCTTCTATTAATCCTCCTTTTTTTGTGCAGAATAGATACAACTCGTGTGGAATTCACCATTCCGTTAAGAGAGAACTGGGCCCTGCCATTCTTTGCTGTTCAGACAGCAGCAATCACATTCCTATTCAGGACACATTTACGATCCACTCATGAAGTGAGTCTTTTTGTTTTATTTAGTGAAAAATATGTTTAGTTAAAATGTAATAAAAACTAGTGAGATGTAATGGTTAAAGATTTGGATTGGACTTGAGTGACCTCTGTTATGTTTTCCATCAAGCCATGAAAGAGAACAGATAGCTTCTAATGTATGAGGGAAGAACCTCATAGTTTGCCTTGGGTTCCCTGGAGGAATAGCAAGATATAGATGCAATCAATCAATATAATAAACAAACAAGCATATAAATAAGATAGATGCTTCTAATATAGGTAAAGCAGGATAGATGAGATTGTTTGAATAAAAAGGTAACAAGCGTTTTGTTCACTGTGTTATAATTTTTGTTCCTGGGTTATAAGTGTCATTTTTTAATTGGATTTATCATAAAAACATGGAAAACGCTTATTCAACTGCAACAACTTTGTTTTTTTGGGGAAGGACATCCTGGATTACATTTTGCTCTTGTTGTTCAATGAATATCTCATCGAGTCTCAACCAATTCAACATAGTTTGTGGCAACCATAAAAACAAAGTATCTGGAGTAAAACAACTACTTTCAAAATAAGGACTGCACAGTTAAACAAGAAATAACATTTTCAAACCAAGAACAGTTTCCCCCCCAAGTTTTGTTACATAGTGTAATTTTTTCTTCTCTAATTCAACCTAATTTTGATTGTATACAGGTGTCAGAACATAGTTTAAGGCCATATGTGGACAGGATGTGCTAGTAGTAGACAACACAAAATAAATAGCACCAGAAGCGCCAAAAGAGAAAGGCAGAAGGGATAGTAAAACACACATTCCCATTTCTAAATGCAAATATACATACATGAACAGAATATGGTACAGGTGGAGCATCCCTTATCTGGAGTTCCAAAATACTTTGTTTTCCATTGGTTCAGTATAAAGAAACGTCGTTTCATCCACAAAATTATTTTAAAATATTTTATAAAATTGAGTTGTTTTGAGTTTTCCGGGCTGTATGTCCATGTTCCAGAAGCATTCTCTCCTGACGTTTCACCCACATCTATAGCAGGCATCCTCAGAGATTGTGAGGTATATTGGAAATTAAGCAAAGGAGGTCCAGGGTGGGAGAAAGGACTTTTGTTGGTTGGGGGCAAGTGTGAATGTTGTAATTAATCACCTTGATTAGTATTTAATGGGCTTGCAGCTTCAAGGCCTGGCTGATTCCTGCATGGGGAATCCTTTACTGGGAGATGTTAGCTTGCCTAGTTTCCAATATACCTCACAACCTCTGAGGATGCCTACCATAGATGTGGGCAAGACATCAGAAGAGAATGCTTCTGGAACGTGGCCAGACAGTCCCGAAAACTCACAGCAACCCAGTGATTCCAGCCATGAAAGCCTTTGACAACACACTGTATAAAATTACTCTCAAGCTTTATGTATAAGGTGTATATGACTCATAAATGAATTACGTATTTAGACTTCATTTTCATCTCCAGGATATCTCATTATGTCTGTATATGTAAATACAGGTAGTGTATTCTTAAATCCAAAACACTTCTGATCTCAAGCATTTTGTATAAGGAATACTTAACCTATATTCAGAATCTATACAGTATATAGATAAAATATTGAGAAATGATTTGGGTGTTGGAGTGGTATTGGCAATAAATAATATAATGCACAAATAATATAATGCTGAGCGAACCTATTTAAGGAATCTGATACAGATTCTCTATATACAGCTGCGCTTCTGACTACTGTTCTTTCTCCCCCCACCAGAAGCTGACACTGACAGCATTGTTTATATCAACCTCACTTTTCAGTTTGGCTTGGCAGTTTAATCAATTTATGCTGCTGATCCAGGCGTTGGTTTTATTCACACTTGACTCTCTGGACTTGCTTCCTAGCAAAAAGGTGAGTTTATGGTGGATGTGGTTCAGTGGCACCCGGTTATGTGAATTTAAGGCTAATTTTAATCATGGGAAAACAATCACATTTCAGAATATTTGATTGCTTTCTGCCATTCTACTGTCGTGAGTAATTTTAAGTGCTGGGGATAAAAGGATGAAAAATTCAACGAAAAAACTATGACATGTTTATGCTGCCCTTTAGATCAGGCACAGGCAAACTTCAGCCTTCCAGGTGTTTTGGACTTCGACTCCCACAATTCTTAACAGCCTTCCATCTGTTAGGAATTGTGGGAGTTGAAGTCCAAAACACCTGAGGGCAGAAATTTGCCCATGGCTGTTTTAGTTTAGATTCTTTCAATAAGTAAATAAAGTAGCACATATACCCAGTGTTGCCGCATCCCCCTGCTCACATCCTTTCTTAAGCTTTCTTTCCTTCCCTCTCTTCATATCTTGCTCACTTTCCTTTTTCTTTCCCCTCCCTCCCTCCTCTTTCATTCTTTCTCCTCCCTCTTTTCCTCCATCCTCATTTCTTTTTCTTTCTTTCCTTCCTCCCTTCTCCAGCTCAGAGACGACTTATCTTACAATGCTGCCATGGCAACATGACTCTCGTTGTGGCTTTTTCCTTCCCCCCTCCCTCCTTTCCTTCATTCCTTCCTCCCTCCTTTCCCCTCATACACATGTCATTGTTCTTTCTCACTGGCACCACACAGGGCTACTTTACCTTGCAACAGCCAATCCTTTGCCTAGCAGCAGCCAATCCAATGACATCACAAAGGACCTCTTCACCTTTGTGGTACAAACAGACATACTATTATGTTTATATGTATTTATTGTTCCTGGTGTTGGTCTTTGGGACACCTGGAGAGACCTTCTCAGTGACATCACATACACCTTTGATACACACTTGAAACTTAAAAGTCGGGCATTCACCATTATATTAGCATTAGCACTATGCAGAATACATTTCTCTCTTAAATTCAGCTTCCTACTCTAATTTCTCATTTTGATTCAGTTTAATAACATTCCCTAATATTTGTGAGCCCTCCACCAGAGGTGCCCGGGCGACTTACATCACCTAAAACAACAGTGTACAGCAGTTTAAAACAGATACAAGTCTGAGGAAGGTGGGCCATTCCCTGTATGGCCCAGCTTAGCACCTCCTTCACAGACATTCAATCTGAGACCACAGTCTTTCCCTATTTGCACAACTCAGCTCTCTTCTGCCACTATCTTCATCCATTTTCTGAACTGTGTACTTTCTGGGTTGCTGTGAGTTTTCCAGACTGTATGGCCATGTTCCAGAAGCATTCTGTCCTGACGTTTCGCCCACATCTATGGCAGGCATCCTCTGAGGTTGTAAGGTCTGTTGGAAACCAGCCAGGCTGTGAAGCTACAAGACCATTACATGCTAATTAAGATGGCCAATTGCAATATTCATACTTGCTTCAAGCAGACAAGAGTTCTTTCCCCCACTCTGGACATTCCACAGATATATAAACCCCACTTGCCTAGTTTCCAACAGACCTCATAACAACAACAACAACAACTTTATTTGTACCTTGCCACCATCTCCCCAAAAGGACTCGGGGCGGTTAATAAAGCACTCAGATTGCCACTCATACAATAGAATTTACATATCATCAAAAGAACATACAATTTGGCTAAATACAAACAATAGTCAACGTCAATCAATAAAATAATTTTTAAAAATCTAAAACACAGTCATTCCTGTGGGTCATTGGGTTTCTTCAAACAACAGCTGAAGAGCAGAAAAACAATGGTTGATGCCATCGCAACCTCTGAGGATTATTGCCATAGATGTGGGTGAAATGTCAGGAGTGAATGCTTCTGGAACATGTCCATACAGCCTGGAAAATTCACAGCAACCCAGTGATTCTGACCATGAAAGCCTTTGACAACACAGGGTGCTTTCCGCATTTAGAATGAGTAAATATTAATTGAATATTAGAATGCTTGTTTTGGAAGTATCGGGGAAAAACTGATTTGTGCACGGAGGCACACAAATTAGTAGAAATGTGTATCTGGAACCAATTTCATGCATTTTGGGGTTTAAACACAGAAAGCTTCACAGAGAAAATCTATTCTTCTGATAGGAAATCTGCGACTGGTATCCCTGTGCCAGTTTCCTCAGTAAAGGAGCAGTGTGAAGATTACACTATTCAGTTGCTTTGATTCTATGTTTCACAATGAACCAATATAGGAAAAATTGATACATTTTTTCTCAAGCCGGCATTATTTATTTTTAATTACAACATACTATCCAATGCAAGCTTACTTGGTTCAGGAAACAAAGTTATAAGGAAGCAGGGACACTTTATTTCAGATAACCAAACAGCAACTATACTACAGATCTTATGAGAATTATCTATATTTATAAAACAAACAATTAAAAACACCCATTGGCTTTCACCCCATTTATCTGGGTGCGCCTTTAGGATCTCTTTCATGGGGCGAGTAAAATATTCCTATTTAACAGTTCTGTATAAATCATTTGTTCTAATTGTAATTCCAAATGGATATACTATAATCAGTAACAGTTCACCATAGTGTATAAATCATTTGTTTATATATAAATAGCATAGTGCAAAGTGCAGGCAAATACATTTAAACATACATATTATCACATTGACATATTAATCAAACGTTGCAAGGTACTTAGCGTTCATTTAGAGCAGTGTTTCCCAACCTTTTTTGAGCTGCGGCACACTTTTAACATTAAAAAAAATCCGGGGGCACACCACCAACCAAAATGACACAAAATGACACTCTAACACAGTAAAGAATGGCTGAGGGATGGTGGCTTGCTGGGAGCAGTTGCTGGCAGTGCTGAAGCCGGGGGAGGAGCCAGGCCATGCCCCGCCCCCTCCCCCGGCTTCAGTTCTCCCACAGCTTCGCCAGCCTTGAGGGGGCAGTGCCAAGCCAGCATTGTGCTGGCTCTGCCACTGCTGGCTTGGCATTGCCCCTCAAGGCTGGCAAAGCTGTGTGAGCGCTGAAGCGGGGGCACCATGCCCTGCCCCCTCCCTGGCTTCAGCTCTCCCACAGAGGAGGAGGAGCATGGATGGGCTTCAGTGGGCGGGGCTCCTCCTCCGCACGGCTTTAGCGAGCGAGGGGCGAGAGTCATGGTGGATTGGAGGCTGGCTGGCTGGGGAAACGGCCGAAGGAGGCGGTGCCCTGGCCCCTTCTTTTTCTTCGCCACCACTCGGCCCTTCCTCTTCCTCCTCCTCCCCCAAGCAGCAGGAGTTCAGCAGGAGGAGAGGGGAAGGAAGGGGGGCAGAGAGCTTTTCTCGCAGCACACCTGATGATCACTCACAGCACACTAGTGTGCACACTGGTTGAGAAACACTGATTTAGGGAGTCCATAGAAATACTCTGTAGTCCCACCCTGAGGTGAAAATCAAACCAAGTTCGTAGTTTAGATTATAACTTGGATTATCCTGGAATTTAGATGAATCGTCGCTACTCCAAATTGGGGATATACAAACTCTGTATCTTTTGAAGTCCCACTTTCTTGGTCTAATACCACGTTTGTAATCCACGAGGACAGCGGATAAGGCGTGGGTGAGCAGACTATGGCTCCGTAGATCCAGTGGTGTTATGAGAATCTCCAAGCGGTAGCCTGACGGTACTCAGTGCAGAGCTCGGGACCGTTTCGGGGGGACTCCTTGCTGTTAAAGGTTTCCACGGCTTCATCAGAGGCTTCCCGGCATTGGCACGGTAGGCTTGTACCCGCACTACGAACTTGGTTTGATTTTCACCTCAGGGTGGGACTACAGAGGATTTCTATGGACTCCCTAAATGAACACTAAGTACCTTGCAACGTTTGATTAATATGTCAATGTGATAATATGTATGTTTAAATGTATTTGCCTGCACTTTGCACTATGCTATTTATATATAAACAAATGATTTATACACTATGGTGAACTGTTACTGATTATAGTATAAGTATATCTTTTACTCCGTGTTTACAGATACTGCTAGTATTATAGCCTTACTCTGTGTTTATGATTACTTTCCCTATTTATCCCAACATCCCTGCAACATGTTGAAAAGGATAACAACACCCATCAGCCAGTACACATGCATTGCTGTATAATCAAATAAATGAGCAGATACACAAATACAATTGTAAGCATTCATACAGTTTCAATATAGTATGTCTCTCATGTTCCAATAAAAAATCATAGAGTTTCAATAGGATATGGAGCCCTTGATGGCTCAGCAGATTAAACCGCTGATCTGCTGAACTTGCAGTTTGAATTCGGAGAGTGGGGTGAGCTCCTGCTGTTGGCCCCAGCTTCTGGCAACCTAGCAGTTCAAAAACATGCAAATGTAAGTAGGTCAATAGGTACCGCTTCTGTGGCAAGGCAACAGCGCTACATGCAATCATGACCTTGGAGGAGTCTACGGACAATGTTGGCTCTTCGACTTAGAGATGAGCACTACCCCACAGAGTTGGACACGACTAGATTTACTGTCAAAAGGAAACCTTTACCTTTACTTACGTCTAAAGAAAACATGGCAGGATTTTAAGTTCTTGACACATACATAGTTTAAGCATGAATTTTAAACTCGTGCCCTGTGTTTTAATTGCTGTCTTGTGCATTCAATATGTATTTTTTAGAAATGTTTTAATATGTATCTTTTAGAAAGCTACATTTTAATATGTGTTTGTAGAATTTTTGCAATTTCTGTGTGTTTTGACTGTTTTGACTCCTCGAACCACAAGAAGTGGGTAAGAAAATATTTTTTCCCTATGATTCTTTTTTGCAGGTTACCTGGATCTATGTGATACAAGTGGCTAGTTTGCTTCTTGTTTGCCTCCTGCAGTTCTTCAACTCCATGATAGTCGGATCAATGCTTATAAGCTTTAATATGTCTGCCTTGTTAGCCAGAAAACTGCAGGTATATAATTCTCTTTTATTTTGAAATAACTAGTGAGTGAGATAAACTAGTAAGTGAGATAAACTGTCTACTTCTTTGCACGGAGGAGGAAATGAGTTTCAAATGCTGCCATAATATAATTCCCACCTGTCTGTGATAATTGTGCTCCTATCAATACTGTCACAATGCTTCTGTCACAAGGACATCTTGTCTTATTGTTTATGGCCGGGCTGAGAATGTATGACCTTGCAGATGATAATGGCCTGCAGCTCCCATGAGTCCTGGCCAACATAGTTAAGGGTGGATAATGCAGTTGCATATGACCTGAGGTTAAGAAAAGAAATTGAACTTAAAACCAAGTCATGCAGAGGAAAGGACTTCCTTCACAGAATAGATCACTGGCCAACACATATTTTGGTACCTCAAATGTTGGCCCTGTTCTTGAGTATATCTGATCTGCTGATTCCAAAAATGACAGAAGTTTTACCCTATCACCTGTTGTTTTTGAGATACAGACCATATGCCATCTAATCTACCATATGCCATCTACCAGTTGCCATCTGCTCACCTATACGAAACTATGATAACCCTATCTAAGAAATGAGAGCTGATGCAGTCTATCCAATGCAATTGTCTGAATCAGTGTCCCAAATAACCCCAGGAACAGGGCTAGAAACCCAGGCAAAATATTTTTGTTAGACTAATAATTATTAATTGATGGATTCCTTTGTAATATGGTATGGCCACAATCTTAACACATGATATACATTTATGGCAGTCCAATCTATCAGTAGATATTAATAGATACCTAAAAGGGATCCCCAGGATCAATGCGAATATTGCCAGTATTACTGTAGATAGAGATGCAAATAGCAGATGGGGCTTATTTCCTAATTCAAAATATTTAAACATTTTTGTTTGAATTATGGCAAAAATCTACAGATACCACACTGATCAGGAGTGTGCCTCCAGTTCATTGGCATCGGCCCTCAACTCCAAATTGCCAGGGAAAAGGAAATACCATACTATAGAACAGGAATAGATAAATTATAAGAATACAGTATGGCATGGCTGGTAGCTGTGCTGCATTGAAATCTTAACTTTTTACTAACACACAAAAGGCAAATTACCTTTTAACACATCAACATTCATTTCTGTATGGGAAAAAAACCTATTCAGACTCACAGAGCATGAGATCAAAACTGCCCCTGCCTGAAAGCTTACAATCTATTCTAAAGGATACAATACAAAATGAAGAAGGGATGATGGGGAAATAAGAAAACAAACTATCCCAGGAATCGGTTCTGAATGTTAAATAGTAGTTCTAGATAAAAATCCTGAATGCACCAGATTCCTTGCCTTTATTCACAGATTTCACTTTTATGGGGATCCTGTGCCCCTAAACCACAGCAAATGCAGAGGTCTGGCTATGTGGTACATACAGTTTCCCCGAAAATAAGACATCCCCTGAAAATAAGACCTAGTAGAGGTTTTACTGAATTGCTAAATATAAGGCCTCCCCCAAAAGTAAGACCTAGCAAAGTTTTTGTTTGGAAGCATTCCCACTGAACAGAACACCAGAGCATGAAGCTGTGATTCTTTTTAGCCTGCCGCTGTTGTCCCTACCTTCACCATCCGTTGCAGAGCAGCTGCATGCAAGACATGAAGACTGTCACTTTGCTGCCAATCCCGATGTTCCTTCCATGACCGTCACTTGTAAATGTGCAGGCAAGGTATAAAGAAGCCTGTCGCCTGCTGCCATACCATACACTATCCTTGCTGTGCTGTACGAGTGTGCTGCGGTGAGCTCCCCCTGGTGACCGGAAGCCGCCATTCCGTATGCTCTGTCCCTTCTGCACGAGTCTGTTGTGATGAACTCCCCCTGGGGGCCAGAAGCTGCAATACCATCCCTGCTGTACAAGTGCTGTGGAAGATCAGTACAGTCTCCAGACAAGAGCCAGGTATTTTACAGCCCTTATTGGGAAGAGAACCATAGAGGTCTGCTAGTCTGGGATGCAGCCAGCACACACCGTGCTAAAGACATGAAGAAATTTCTTCACAAAAATGGATCAAATCATGATTCCTGCAGGAATTATGGTCTATCTCCAGACTCTTGATATTGCATTAAACAAGCCATTCAAGGACAATTTGTGTATGGAAATTAATGACTACATTGAAAATGGAATGGAGAGAAATCAGTGTGGAAACTTTGTGGAGCCTAAACTGCAAAAGGTGACTTAGTTGAAGAATTCATGGGAGAAAAATCACTGACAGTTGCATTGCAAATGCATTATGAGCAGACTACCTTGACAAGAAATACTCATTTCAGGACGGTAATATTGCTAGAAATGAGAGATTTGGGCCAATGATTCTGAAAGAAATGGAGTCACAAGAAATTCAACAGGAAATTCAGACTTTGGAACGTTATGGTGATGTTCCAGAAGATGATGACATGACTGTCATTGAACAAATCTTGATATCGGGATCAGTAAATGTACATAGAAATAATGGTAGTAACAAGAAATTCTTGATAGGATTCACAGTTTGTCTGGTTGTGCTGGCTTGTGATGACAACTACTGTACAGTATATAATTAATGTTCAGGTTTTTTGGTTCAACAATAAATGTGATTCTACTTCATGGAAAAATAAGACATCCCCTGAAAATAAGTCCTCGCACATCTTTGGGAGCAAAAATTAACACAAGACACTTTTATTTTCAAGGAAACAGGGTAGTTTTCTTTTAAAATCAGCTTGGTATGTCAAAGTGGCATAAATTCCACTTCAGGTATATATGTTTTAAACATTAAAATTGCTTCTGTTTTCCAGAATAACCTGAAAATTGGAGGCTTGTTCAACAGGCTTGGAAAGCTTTTCCTCCATATTCTCTTAGTGTTAAGTTTGACATTTCTCGGAAATAATTTTATCAAGGTGAGTAAATGCGTTGTTTCCTAAGCCTTTTCTGGCTATATATCTCTAGCATATTGTTATTTGTGTATAGTAAACATAAGTACCTTTTAGAAAATTGCATTTATAAGCTTTTAGTGAAAATAACTTTTTAGAAAAGCATGACCTTTCAGAGAAGAGCCAAAAACCCTTTAGAGTAGAATCTTCTCTTGTGGTATACAACCAGATATAGTTATGCAAGGCAATGGTTTCAGTTGTTAGACTGAATAGCCTGTTATCTCTGATCTGTTAGGAAAACAGAGATTTGCCAGTGCATAAAAATGTGTTTTTCAGTGCCCAAAAATATATACTCTCCCATAAAACAATTTATTTTATATCATGCATTGAAGAGACAAAAATGAAGTAGGTATTGATAAAAATAACATATTTGATTTCCTTATATTTATGTTCATGTGTTCAGCATACACAGTTATAAAACTTATCAGTCAAGTTTCAGATATGTTTGAGATAATTATCTGTGCCATCCAGCCAGGACGTCTCTCTTACAACAAAACAGCTACCAACAGGTCACATAGTCAAAAGGAGAGATAAGAAGAAGCATGTGGTCTGCAACTCCTTTTATAACTTCTCAGGAACCATAGAGTAAAGGAAGCTGCACACCAGAACATACATGCAGGAAACAGTAAGCAACAGCATCATAGATAAACATTACTCAAGAAGGTTTGAAGAAGGTTATCATTTCCAACAATGCGCTTATACACTCAGCCCTTATTAATTTAAATCCTGATATTCTTCCATATTGTTTCAGGATAGGGTTCTGTGTTCAGAGGGTTCTCTAAAAAATCACTAAGTTCTCTGCAAAGGCATTCAACTTATAACTTTGTCCTTTTATCCCGACTCCTTTGATGTCTTCTCCCTTTCTTATGGTGTTGTTCAAAACCTCTATTTTCAACAAAAGCAATAATGGGGAGGGAGATAACCTTGTTTGGTGCCTTTTTGTATTTTACAGGATGTAATCAGTCCCCCATTGACCAAAATTTGGGCACTTTGCTCATTACACATTTGTTTAACCCATCTTTGAAAGTTTGGCCCAAAGTTCACCTTTTCCATGATTGCCCATAAAATGACCAAGATACATTATCAAATGCTTTTTTAGCATGTAAAAAAATCAGATCTGCCTCTTTTTTAATATGGATGTCATAATATTAAAAAAAATGTACAGAATGCACCTAACATTATAGCTTAGACGTCTCTTTGGTAAAAGCCCTGCTTGATCTTCATGTATCAAGGCTTGCAAGATGTTCTTCAAGCTCTTCTCTAAAATCACTGCAGAAATCTTGTAGCATTATTTAGCAGAAATATGTTCTGTAATTTTTGGGTCTTTAATATGGAATTTTTAAAAAAACGTTTTCAGGATAATGGTGACACTTGTGAAATGTTTATAATTAAATACTTTTAGCACCTTTTTATTTACTCATCACATTATTTTAATAATTTTAATATTTATGTTAATATTTATAATTTGTAGGTTTTTAATTGTATAGCTTTTAAGGGTGTGAGCCACACTGGGAATGAACAACAGGGTACAGATAAGTGTAATAATAATAAATATAAAAATTATAGTAATAATAGTAAAGTAAAGGTTTCGCCTTGACATTAAGTCTAGTTGTGTCCGATTCTGGGGGGTAGTGCTCATCTCCATTTCTAAGCCGAACAGCCAGCGTTGTCCATAGACACCTCCAAGGTCATATGGCTGGCATGACTACATGGAGTGCCGTTACCTTCCCACCAGAGTGGTGCTTATTGATCTAACATTTGCATGTTTTCGAACTGCTAGGTTGGCAGAAGTTGGGCCTAACTGCAGGAACTCACCCTGCTCCCTGGATTCGAACAGCAGACATTTCAGTCAGCAAGTTCAGCAGCTCAGTGGTTTAGCCTGCTGTGCCACCAGGGCCTTCAGTAATAATAGTAGTAGTATAGAAATAGTAGTCAGATATATGTTGTGAATTAATTTTCACCACTAAGAGGAAATTATAATTTTTATTTTGTATGTTCATAGAAAGTTCTTAACCTGGAATCAGATGAACATATCTTTAAATTTCTGAAAGCAAAATTTGGATTTGGAGCAACAAGGTATTGTACCACTTATTGTTGAGAAGTAATGGAGTTTCTTATACTTTATACAGTATAAAGCAATTATTTCTGCTTTTGAAATTACGTTTATTTCTGCTTGGAAATGCTAGATAATCTTGATTTTGTAACATGTAGTTTGTTTATGTTGTGTCAAAAACATTGCATAAACAAATTAGTATAAAATTGGTCAAATAGAGGGAACGCAAGTTTTCTAAATAAGTTGATTTGAGTCTACTGAGAGGAGGTTGATAGCCATGCAGTGGGTGGCTTTCACAGTGTTCAACCTTATTTCTCTCACAGTTAGTAGCAACTTACCATCGCACATGGGGGGAGGGGCAATGCCAGCTAGTTTATAGAGTCTATCAACAGGTGTAGGTTTGAGACATCCTGTGATTATTACTGTTTTTATTGTGTTTATTGTATTTCTTGATGTCTGATATTTTGTGATTTGTGGTTTGGGCACGGCCCCATGTAAGCCGCTCCGAGTCCCCTTTGGGGAGAGGGAAGCGACTTATAAATAAAGTTAATTATTATTATTATTCTACATGTTTCGTTCAGTGCTATATTCACCTGTTTCACGTGGGCAGACTTGTGCCAAACAGGGAAGACATACTCAGCAGTTAAGTAAGGCAAGGCCAGGGCTGATGTTCTTATTAATTGTGGGTCTGCTCCCATGCGCTACCAGTAAGTTTCCGCAGGATGTTATTGCATGCAGCTACTTTGTGCTTGGTGTTCATATAGTGCAGGGGTGCCCACACTTTTTCAGCATGCGAGCTACTTATAATAAAACCAAGTCAGAAAGATCTACCTACCTCCTCAAGGCTGGAGAGGGGAGGGGCGGGGCTTTGCATGGCCTGGCTCTGCCCCCTCTGGCTTCCACTCTACCTGCAGCTTTCCCAGGCTTGAGGATAGCCTTGTGCTAGCTATGCCACCACTGGCTTGGGATTGTCATCCTCAAGCCTGGAGAAGCTGCTGATAGAGCGGAAGCCAGAGGGGGGAGGAGCCAGGCCGCGCCAAGCCCCCCTCCCCGCTGGCTTGGGAGCTCCCAGCAGCTTCTCCAGGCTTGAGGACGGCAGTGCCACGCCAGCCGTGTGCTAGCTATGCCACCAGAGGCTTGGCATTGCCATCCTCGAGCCTGGAGAACCTGCTGGGAGTGCCGGCCGGGGGGGGCGGGGCTTGGTGCGGCCTGGCTCCGCCCCCTCTGAGAAGCGCCCCATCCTGGGATCGACCTCCTTTGGTCCCGGGATTGACTAGTCGATCACGATCGACTTCCTGGGCAGCCTTGATATAGTGTTTCCTAAATGTTAGTGTTCGATCTAAGGTGACAACGAGATATTTAGGCTGGGAACAGTGTTCGAGCTCTTGGCCTTCCCAAGTAACTTTCAGTTTCCTGTTGGCTTCATGGTTGCTTAGGTGGAAAGCACACACTTGTGTCTTGGCAGGGTAACATGCAGTGATAATGCATGTCATGTCCTATTGTATTACCTTTCTTTTTTTCCTCTCCTTTAGAGACTTTGATGCCAATCTGTACCTCTGTGAAGAAGCTTTTGGTCTCTTGCCGTTTAATACTTTTACGAGACTTTCTGACTCATTAGTTTTTTACCCTTATATCTTTGTGGTTGTTGTGATGACTATAACAGCTACTGCTGTTGCTTTTCAAAATCTGAGGTATGTATTTTTATACCTATTAGGAAGGATGGATGGATTATTTTTATATTTATTTATCTGACTGGAAATCTTTTTCCTCCTGATTCCAAAGAATAAGAATATGGGAAAGACTGGTTCTTAGAAATCATTGTCATGGGAAGGGATTCAGTTTATTTTTCTCATCTCTCCCAAACATAACCTAAGTAATTTTATCCCTAGAGTTTTTAAAAATGTTTTTATGGAGTTTCAACAAAAAAAATACATAACTAAAAAGGACAAAGAAAAAGGACACATTTAAACCAAACATAACATAATACAAATAAATGTTTAAAATGAAGACACTACTTCAGTGTCATGTCTAGACTTCCTTTCTTCCCTTTTAGGTTCTTCCTTTATCTTCTTGTGTTCCATTTAGTGAAAAGAAAACTTAAATTCCTAACGTTTGGGGGGTTTTTTGTGCTCATTATTCTTTATTGAGGCCCTTAAGACTTTTAGGGTCTTTCTTTTTATGTAATTACTCACTATTCCTATAAATTCTCCATTTATAATACATTTATTGGTAAAAATATCCTACCTTTCCTGGTGTAAAACATATTCCTTAAAATGTTTCTTAATTTTCTACCACTCTTTCTGCACTTTGTTTAGAGAGCTCCGCTTCATTATCCTAGATTATGACCTCTCTAGAGTTTTTTAAACCTGGTCGATCCAGTAGTTGGTGACTTATTTGCACAAGATTAAAAATGCAGGGCTCATCTACACAAGCCATAAAAACTACTGCTAAAAAGGAGCCCTAGGTGGCTGCTGACCAATAGGTCAGCGGTTTGAATCAGGGAGCAGAGTGAGCTCCCATCTCAGCTCTAGCTACCCATGCAGGGACACGAGAGAAGCCTCCCACAGGATGGCAAAACATGAAACATCCGGACATCTCCTAGGCAAAGTCCTTGCAGATGACTAACTCTCTCACAGCAGTAGCAGTTTGCAGTTTCTCAAGTCGCTCCTGACATGTGAAAAAAACCTGCTTTTTGAACTGAGGGTCCTGACACCAAAGGAGATCCCCTTAGCTCAGTGCTGAGGTCCCAGAAATTTTAGCAACAATAAAATGTTTCTGAATGCCACCTAGTGACTGTTTTAGGCATTCACATGAATCTGTTGTGCAGCATTTACAGTAGACTCTGCAATAAATGCTTCAGCACTACTTCATTAAAAGAAAAATTAGCATGCCTTACATCTGCCAATTAGTTATCAATTTGGTTTTTATTCCTATCATATATACCCAGGGCCAAATAAACACATTTCTTGGACCAAGAGGGGTCCCGGGTGGAAAGGTTTAAGAAGCCCTGGTCTAAACCAAATCATTCCCTGACTTCAGCTAACAGGGTAAAGTCAGGCTAACTAGTTTTACCCCATGTTACAGGCCAGAGGTCCTTGAACTTCATGTGGAGGTCTAGAAATGACATTTGGTCCAATTCAGGGTTTCTAGCCAATGTATATATACAAGCCCATAGTTTCCCTGAAAAAAGAGGTGCAAAATTTGAGACTTTGCTAGTTGCAGAGTTAGCAAGTTAAGAACACTCTAGAGCCAGTCTTCTTAAAACTGTGTACCCTGATTCCAAATGGGATCCCATTGGCACCCATTTACACAAATTTGTTAGCAACAACAGAGACTGGATGGCCATCTGTGTGTGTGTGTGTGTGCTTTGATTGTGCTGTTCCTGCTTGGCAGAAGGAGGTTGGACTAGATGGCCCATGTGGTCTCTTCCAACTCTATAATTCTATGAGTGGATTGCAGGAAATGCTTCCGTTATACCCCACAAAAAGGGAACGTTGCCTGTTTAGAATGCCTTAGAAACACTGGTTTATTTTCAGTGTTTGTTTTTATTTTTATACCTATTGATATATCTGGATTAATATAAATATTTCTCTAGTGGGAAGGGGTCACAAGTGATAAAAGTTAAAGAAGCCGTACTATAGAGCACTAGATGTAAGGTCCACTCACACTACACAGTTCTAGTACTCTGATTCCACTTTAACAGCCATGAAGGAATTCTGGGATTGGCAGTTCATGGAGGAAGGGGCCTTTAGAATGCACTCAAGTCTCTTATGAAACCGCAAAGCCCAGGATTTCCTGCAGTGGAACCAGGGCAGTTAAAGTGGAATGAGAGCACTGTAATTGCGTAGTGCGAATGGGTCCCTGGCAATTAACTTCTAGACTGAGACCGGGTTGTTCTGTTTGACAGGTAAACCACTTTTAGACCAGTATTTTGCCTAAAACAAGGTAGTAAACCTTGTAGTGGCTGCAGGGGTGCATTTGGCTGAGCATTTATTATTCAGCATTTGCCCCACTTTCCTAAACAAATAACATTTATTTTTATACTTTGCCAATGCAGTTTAAAAACAGATCCAAATCACTTTGACCTGCATACAAATGTCTTGCTTAAAATAATTTTAATTTATGTGTAATATTATATTACTTCATTGTTTATTTCTAGAAGTTCTGCAAATGTCAAATACGCAGAAAGGCAGCAAAAATGGCCAACGCAGCTGAAACCTGGTGTTGCTTACAACTTGGGGCATACCATCCTGTTTGGATTGCTGGCTCTGAGCACAATGCGGTACACTTTTTTTAAAAAAAAAAAGTTTTGATTGAGGTTATATTAACAGTGTACATGGAGGATGGACAGTGTACATCGAGGATGGTACTCTTTATTTGGCTTTTCTCATGTGCAGGATGCTTAGCATTCAGTGTAAAACATCAGATAACACACTGTATTTCCTGCTTACTTTCTCCCTCTATATATGTGGGGGTGTGTGTGTGTGTGTGTGTGTACACACACACACACACACACACACTGTATAATATATGCATCCTCATTGCAACCCTCAAACTTAGGCAGACGGATTTCACATCTTACTCTTCCTGGCAAAATAATTTTAGAAAACATATCTATGCATAGTTCCCTTTTAACATGGAGTGCAATGAATATTGTATGGTTTGCTGTGAGTTTTTTGGGCTGTGTGGCCATGTTTCAGAAGCATTCTCTCTTGGCATTTCACCCATATCTATGGCAGGCATCCTCAGAAGTTGTGAGGTCTGTTGGAAACTAGAAAAATGGGGTTTATATATCTGTGGATTGTCCAGGATGGGAGAAAGATCTCTTGTCTGTTTGAGGCAAGTGTAAATGTTGCGGCAAGTGTGAATGTTGCAATTAACATTGTTGCAATGTCTCCCTATAGATACCGTTAAGTTCCATGGAGCCCAAACAATACATTTCCTCTTTCATTTCACAGGATGAAATACCTTTGGACATCGCATATATGTGTGTTTGCAGCTTCTGGTTTGTGCAGCAGTGACATGTGGGGCCTGGTCTTGAGATTCCTCCATCTGTACACACCGCAAAGGGTAAGAGGTGCTATATTTTGTTCGTGTTGATAGAGGAAAATCAGGATTTTCCCAGTGATGTGCAGGCAGATCCCCAAGTTATGAACAAGAAAGGTCCTGTAGGTTTGTTCTTAAGTTGAATTTGTATGTAAGTTGGAACAGCTGTATAAAAATAAATTTGTTTATACAGTATATACATATAATAAATTATGTGTGTATATGTGTATATATGTGTGTGTGTGTTTGTGTGTATATATATACATATACATATATATATTATTTAATTTATTTTATATATATAAAAAAAATAATGTGGAGAGGGAGCTGGATAGAAATAAAGTTTATTACTATTTGGAGTTTAGGGTGCATTTTGGAAGTGTAATCATATTGTAAAAACAATGCTGTTTAAGTCCACTAGATGGCGATGTTGGAGAAGCAGAGGAACTCACAAACACAATAATGCTTCTCAAGAAAGAAAATAGAAACAAAAGCATATATCACATACAACACAATAAAATAATTTTTCATTGTAAAGAAGTCATATTGCAGCTTGATGTTTTGTTGACGTTCTTAATAGATTGTTATTAAGTTGAAACGATTAACATAAAAACAAATTATTCTGAGCTCAAAATGTGGTTGTAAGGCACATCCTTATAATTAATTTGCTCTTTTGTTTTTCCTAGGTGTCTGTGATTCGATATTTAACACCAGTGCTCATATTACTCTATCTTTGTTACAAGGTAGGATTCTTGTTTTTAACATTTTGTTGCCTTCCTTGTATGATTGCGTGCTCAAAACAAGCTTCTACCTTCAAAAACGACCTATTTGATTATAAAGTAAATTTCCTAGACAATATTCAGTATTAATACAGCCTTTATCCATGTGGTTTTGTATGGTGACATCTTGGCTCGAATCCTTTTGGTGCCTTACACAGGTGTAAATTCCATCACAAAACAGTTGGATATTTTTATGTCCAAAGCAGAAATGTCCACATTCAGTTCAGAATGGAGTGGTACATACATGGATGTGCATACACATTATTATTGTTATTGTTAACAAATGTACAGTATGTCTGTAATTAGTTTATTGATTAAATGTATCTAATTGTCGCCAGAAGAGATAAGGAACTATTTTTAAACAAACAATGCATGGAAGTGGAAGAAGGTAACCGAATAGGAAGGACAAGAGACCTCTTCCAGAAAATTAGAAGCATTGGAGGTAAATTTCAGGTGAAAATGGGCGTGATAAAAAGCAAAGATGGCAGAGACCTAACAGAAGCTGAAGAGATCAAGAGAAGGTAGCGAGACTATACAGAAGATCTGTATAGGAAGGATAATCATATCGAGGATAGTTTTGACACTGTGGTGAGTGAATTAGAAGCAGAGATCCTGAGGAGTGAGGTTGAATGGGCCTTAAGAAGCATTGCTAACAACAAGGCAGCTGGAGATGACGGGATCCCAGCGGAACTGTTTAAAATCTTGAAAGATGATGCTGTCAAGGTGATGCATGCCATATGCCAGCAAATATGGAAAAACACAAGAATGGCCATCAGACTGGAAAAAATCAACTTATATCCCCATACCAAAAAAGGGAAATGCTAGAGAATGCTCAAACTTTCATACTGTAGGACTTATTTCTCATGCAAGTAAGGTAATGCTCAAGATCCTGCAAGGAAGATTCCAGCAATACATGGAGAGAGAGTTGCCAGATGTACAAGCTGGGTTTAGAAAAGGCAGAGGAACGAGAGACCAAATTGCCAATATCCGCTAGATAATGGAAAAAGGCAGGGAGTTTCAGGAAAACATCTTTTTTCATTTTTATTGGCTATTCTAAAGCCTTTGATTGTGTGGATCATAATAAATTGTGGCAAGTTCTTGGTGGTATGGGCATACCAAATCACCTTGTCTCTCTCCTGAGGAATCTGTATAATGACCAAGTAGCAACAGCAAAAACTGACCATGGAACAACAGATTGGTTCAAGATTGGGAAAGGCGTACGGCAGGGTTGTATACTCTCACCCAACCTATTCAACCTGTATGCAGAACACATCATGCAATGTGCGGGGCTTGGTGAATGCAAGGCTGGGGTTAAAATTGCTGGAAGAAACATTAACAACCTTAGATATGCAGAAAATACCACTTTGATGGCCAAAAGCGAGGAGAAGCTGAGGAGCCTTCTAATCAAGGTGAAAGGAAGAAAGTGCAAAAGCTGGGTTGCAGTTAAACAACAAAAAATTAAGATTATGGTAACAAGAATGTTTGATAACTGGAAATAGAGGGAGAAAATGTGGAGGCCGTGACAGACTTTATATTTCTAGGTGCAAATATTACTGCAGATGCAGACTGCAGCCAGGAAATCAGAAGACGTTTCCTTCTTGGGAGGAGAGCAATGACCAATCTCAATAAAATAGTGAAGAGTAGAGACATCACACTGGCAATGAAGATCCGCATAGTAAAAGCAATGGTATTCCCCGTAACCTACGGATGTGAGAGCTGGACCATAGGGAAGATAGATGCTCTTGAACTGTGGTGTTGGAAGAAAGTTCTGAGAGTGCCTTGGACCGCGAGAAGATCCAACCAGTCCATACTTCAGGAAATAAAGCCCGACTGCTCACTGAAGGGAAGGATAGTAGAGGCAAAGATGGAGTACTTTGGCCACATCATGGGAAGACAGGAAAGCTTAGAGAAGACAATGATGGTGGGGAAAATGGAAGGAAAAAGGAAGAGGGGCCGACCAAGGGCAAGATGGATGGATGGTATCCTTGAAATGACTGGCTTGACCCTGAAGGAGCTGGGGAAGGTGACGGCTGACAGGGAGCTCTGGCGTGGGCTGGTCCATGAGGTCACAAAGAGTCAGAAGTGACTGAACAAATAAACATGATACAATAATAAATAATAATAACAGTAGCAGTAGTAGTAGTAGCTTGTAAACAAGGAGCTACTTCGTCAGAAGCCTTGTTAACTGAAGCATGTCTGCAAATAGTTTATTGATTAAACAAGCTGAGCTGCTGAATTTGCTGATCAAAAGGTTGGCGGTTCGAATGTGGGGCTAACAGCTGGGCGAGCTCCCGCTGTTAGCCCCCACTTCTGCCAACCTAGCAGTTTGAAAACATGCAAATGTAAGATCAATAGGAACCACTTCTGTGGGAAGGTAACAGCGCTCTATGCAGTGACCTTGGAGGTGTCTACGGACAGCGGCTCTTTGACTTAGAAATGGAGATGAGCACCAACCCCCCCCCCCCCCCGAGTTTGGACACAACTAGATTTAATGTCAGGATAAACCTTTACTTTCTAATTGTACTCATATATCTTGTGTCAACTTACCATCTAAACCCCATCTTACAAGTAACTATTTTTTAAAAAAATAATAAAAGGTAAGATGTGGAATGCTTTACATGTAATGTAAAGGAACTGATAAGGTATGTGCCTAAGTGTTTATCTGTGTATTTATTATTTGGTCCTTTTACATAAAATAGCCTAAAAGAACAATAGTGACCCTGCACATGCTCCCATAGTAAAATCTTGAGATTCCAATACTTAAGAATGCAAATTGGGAAATGTTGGTGCTGAATATGCATATGTGCTTTATACTATTTTTCACAAGTTGAGATCCCTGGTAACCAGAAGAATGCAGACACAGATTAACTGACAAACGTTAAGTAACCCCCAGTCTCTCAGTCTTAAAAAGACTGTATCGGGGGAGGGGGGGTTCTGTTCACCTATCTATCTGTGGCCTCAGTTTGCATTCAGGGATTCATTTGGTCAGTCTCCTTATGTGGTTCCATTTTAGCAAGCCAGAGAAGCCCCCAACCTTTGGTTTGTGGGGAGGAGATTACAACCTAATCTCAAATAAGCTAATGAAAGCCTCTTTGGAGGCATGTGGCTTCTGTAAGTCCAGAGAGATTGCTTGGAAGATTTAGTTGTTCGCATTCAGTGATGGCCGCTTTGCTGGCTGGCTTCACGTATCCCTGCAACCTATCACACAATCTATACAATGATCCTGGAGCAGTATTTAACCAGCCGTTTTTATCTCCATGCATCAAATATAGTTGTACTGTTTTTAATTGTGTTTTTATTGTATCTCGTTTTACTGTGAGCCGCCCCGAGACTCTCGGGAGTGGCGGCCTAGAAGTCCAAGAAATAAATAAATAAATAACTATCCCAGGTGCTATTGTTTTTACAGATACACATCCTTAATTTTGCAACACTACTATTAGAACCTTTATTCTTTACAGTGGTGACATATTTGTTTTCTCAACTATTTGAAACTATACTCATATAATGTATTTCAGTGGAGTTGAACTACTTTATATGGGCCTGGACTGACCATTTAAAGCAGTGTAGATAGGACCCTAGACATGCAGGAATCTACTGTTAAGACACCTTTATTCAAAAACTGTTGGACTGCGCTTATCACCAGGCAATTCTTCCTAACGAATTGACATCTCTCCTCTCTTTTAATTTGAATCTGTTGACTCCGGTCCTGACCTCTGGAACAGCAGGGGGAAAACCTGCTCTATCTTCCACATGACAGCACTTCAAGATATTTAAAAATAGCTACCAAATCACCTCTCTCAGTTGTCTTCTTTTCGCCAGGCTGAACATATCCAGTTCGCTCAGCCATTCTTCCTCACAGGACTTAGTTTTCAGCTAAGACACCTTTTAATAATGGTGTCTCCCCATTTACTCTCCTGTGAGTCTGCTTTGAGTATCCATGTTGACCATGTTTTAGAAACTACTCAAAAGGTATATCTGTGAACACACCCATGGCATCTAATTTTCAGTGCTAACAGAGTGGAGGCTTGGTTAATCCTTGGATGGAAAACCACCAGGACCTAGAGCTAGAAAAGAGTCCTCCTGCTTGAGAATTTTAATAATAATAATAATAATAATAACAATAATAATCTGCAAAGGCTCTGGCATAAACCACTACAGGTGGCCCCAGTGGTCATTGGCATGCTGGGTGCTGTGCCAAAAGATCTCAGCTGGCATTTGGAAGCAATAAACATTGACAAAATCATGATCTGTCAACTGCAAAAAGCCACCTTACTTGGATCTTCACGCATCATTCAGAAATACATCACACCGTCCTAGACGCTTGGGAAGTGTTCAACTTGTGATTTTATGATACGAAATCCAGCATATAGATCTCGTTTGGTGTGACATACTGTGGTTTTGTCAGTAAAATAATAATTTTTATTATTTTATTATTTTATTTCTTACCCGCTCTTCTTATGGCTCGAGACAGGTCACAGAACAGTCAAAACATAAACATTGCAAAAATTCCATGGGCACACATAATGCTCTAAAAAAGATGCATATATTGAATATGCTCTATAAAAGATGCATATTCAAATGTATTTCAATATTAAATACAGGTCAGAGATTAAAACATATGACACAAGTTTAAAATCCATGCTTAAAACTGAAGAGTCGGGATCAAGGGTGCATTGCTCAGCCAAGGGTCGGATCCAGACAGTAATTACTGGGTTTCAGCAAAAAGACAAGTTGCTTTATGAATGTTGGGGAAAACAACAAATACATTTCTCATCAGTGTTTGGAAAGCATCCATTTTGGTCAGCTGAAGAAGAGAACTTTGTTCTACTCTCTGACTTCTTTTATTCCATATGCTTTTTCCATGTCCCATTTTCCTTCCAGTTCTGGCCTGGAGTGATGGCTGAGCTGTCAGAGCTGAGGGAGTTCTATGACCCAGACACAGTGGAGCTGATGAACTGGATTAAGTAAGAGGATTGTGACTTTATTTAAATGAGATGCCTTCTATTAAGAGCAAGCCGATGTACTTAGTGACGAGGGCGCCCTGTGGTTCTGTCAGTGACCTATATTGACCAGATCGAGAAATTAGGCTGTGGCACCCATGGAAGCCTTGGGGTGTGGTTAGCAACATTGCCAACAGAACATATCTTCCCTGCTGCACATTGCAATGACCACTTACAGCCGTGGGCGAAAGGGGTGAGAGCCAGCTCCATCCCTCCAAGGGTTGGGATCCTTCCAGCTAAACTACTCCTGAAATCTTACTTTTCTGCCCATGCATCTGTCAGCCCCCAAAACACTGGCAGGAATGAGTCCAGCTTTCCCTCAGGCCCTAGCTGAAGAAAAACCAATTGCACAGTGTGTTGTCGAAGGCTTTCACAGCAGGATTCACCGGGGTGTTGTTGTGTGGTTTTTGCATTCTAGCAGTATTTGCTCCTGACATTTCGCCTGCATCTGTGGCTGGCATCTTCAGAGGATCTGATGGTGGTCAAGCAAGTGGAGTCTATATATCTTTGGAATAATGTCCATTGTGAGAGGAAAGAAACATTCATTGTCTGTTATACTAGTGCAAAGGGTCCAGTTGGCAAGCTAGATTTAAAAAATATATATGTTGAGATGGATCCGTACATTAGCATGTGAGTAGGGCATCTGTACAGAACAGTAGTTCCCAACCTTTTTTTTAACCAGGGACCATTTTGACCAAGGGCCACTCTCCAACATTAGTACCAAAAGGGTTACAAATAGGTTTTTGGCTACCTTTAGATTCAGTTTGGTTATTTGAGTGCTGATTCAGAAAATTGCATTGGATAGACCACATCAGCTCTAGTTTCTGATACATAATATTTGCCATCTAGTAGTCGCCATCCGCTCTCCCATAGAAAACAATATTTAGTCAGCCTTGGCACTATTAAGAGGGTTTCACGAGACCAGTCGCTCTCGTTCCAATAGTGTATTAACAGTAAGGCCATGGACCATATTTTAATTTTTGCAGACCACTGGTGACCCACAGACCACAGGTTGGGAACTGCTGGCATAGAAGTAGCCTGGCCTTTGTTCCCTTTGTATTGTTTGCTGCCTGGAGACATTCCTTGTCTGGGTGGTGTTCACTGGTCCTTGATTGCTTGCTGCCTGGAGGCCTCCTGTGTTTGGGTGGTGTGCATTAGTCACTGCCTTGGTTATAGTGTTTTTCAATACTGGTAACCAAATTGTGTTCATTTTTATGGTTTCTTTTTTCTGTTGAAATTGTCCATGTGCTTGTGGATTTCAGTGGCTTCTCTGTTTAGTCTGACAGGGTGGTTGTCAAGAATGGTCCAGAATTTCTGTCTTCTCAAATAATATTCTGTCCCAAGCTTGGTTTATCATGTGTTCTGCTATGGCTGATTTTTTTTTCTGGCTGAATTAGTCTGCGATTGCACAATATTTTGACTTGTTAGTGTTTTAAGTTTAAATGGGTTATTTTTTCCTCTTATCTATGGTCTGCCTTTGATCTTTTTATATAGAACAGGAGATAGATAGATAGATAGATAGATAGATAGAGATAAGAATATTTTCCTACGTCTTCCCCTATGAGCCTACCTGGGCCCTGAGGTCTGCTGAGGAGGCTATCCTCTCGATCCCACCCGTGGTGGCCTTCTCAGTCGTGGCTCCCCAACTCTGGAATGCCCTCCCCAAGGAGAGTAGACTGGCCCCCACTTTAACTATCTTCAGTTGAAAACATGGCTTTGGAAGCAAGTGTTTGAAAACGGTTAATGTAAATGAAGAATAGAGGTTTTTTTAATAGGATCAAAATTTGAATTGGGGTTTACTGTTTTTATCAACAAGGGCAGATCTTCTGATACTCTAGTGCAGTGGTTCCCAAACATTTTTGGCCTACCGCCCCATTCCAGAAAAAAATTTACTCACCATCCCCCTAGAATTTTTTTTTAAAAAAATTAATAGCAATTAAACAAAGATATATGTATTAATGTTTCTACCTTTTCGTAAAATTAAATGTTTTAATGTGTTTTAATTTTAATTTAAATGTTATTTTAATTGCATGTTGTTTTATGGCATTGAAAAAAGAAGGGGCCGGCATTGGACAAGCGAGGCCTACCTTGAAAAGCGCTTCCTGCTCACCCCGCGCCTCGCCTAGCAAGGCGCGCTTGCAAGGACGTCCCCATTGGAAGAAAGAGGCAATACACAGGACGGCGCCGTGGGCCGGGTTGACGAGAACAAGGAGGTATGCGCTGCGGTTCCACGGCAACACCTGCCCGGGGATCGTGCAGCAAGTTGGAATCCCCGGGCAGGCGTTGCCGTGGAAACTGCAGCATGTGCCTCCTTCCTCTCATCAACCCCACCCACGGCGCAGTCCTGTGTATCGCCTCTTTCTTCCAACGGGGACGTCCTCGCAAACGCGTGACCCTGCAAGTGGCAAGCAAGCTTGGCTCACGCCACTACCCCCTTACAGTGCCCCCCAAATTCTCCTGAGCCTCCCAGCGCCCCCTTGGATTGCCCCACCGCCCACTAGGGGGTGGTACCATCCACGTTGGGAACCACTGCTCTAGTGCCACTATGTGCCCTGACTGTTGTAATTGTTTATATACTGTCTGAAGAACGTCATAATTAACATGTCTCATTGGATCTATCTTCTTCATGTGTTGTGATTGGCCCTTTTGATTTGTTTGTTTTGATTTAACTTTTTGGAAGTTGATGATGTTCTTTCTGTTGTAAGCCGCCCCAAGTCCTCTTGGGCAGAGGGGGCAGGATACAAATAAAGCATTATTATTATTTTCAAGACAACAAATAATAGTAAGCAGCATTTCAGTCACACACAAAGTCCCACGGAGAATTTTAACAGTATTATTATTATGTTTATTTATACCCTGCTTTTCCTTTCCACAACAGAGACTCAAACCGGCTTACATTAAAAGCATTTCAATACAATTTGAAATACAAAAATATACAAACATCAAAACAGAATTAAACATCAATGAAATTAATTAAAATTATCAGTTAAAATTCTTAAAACTGATTCAAGGTGTATTCAAAGCTAACTTGTTTTCTCAGATAAGATGAAGCAGAAGCCTTCAGGGGTATCTTTGCCTGTTGTACCTCCACATTGCCTTTTCTACAGCAGTATTAATGGACAATGTAATTATTCATGACTAAATAAGTACTATAAATTATCAACTTCATTTTGAAAGAAGACCGAAGCCATCTCTACCATATTGACATGTTTTCATGACTAATGTTCACCAGCCAGGGGTCTTTAGTACCACTTCTGTATTAAGAGATGTTAAATGTTTGATAGTCCTGGTCTCTGGAGTGCAATATGCAGTGTTTTATATATAGATTTATACATAAAATATACATGTAAGGTTTGGTTTCAGACACAAACTGGATTTGACTGGTTGCAATGAGAGCAGTTTTTCACGCCGTTCCTGAGCAGAGAATACTAAACTGCTGTTTATCCTCTTCTCCTTTTAAATCATGGTAGACATGTTTTGTTATTGTTTGCTACTTGGAATTTATTGCGTTGAAGCATGAACATTATGCACATAAGAAGAAGTTAATTACTTTTGTATTAACGACACCAAAAACAAATTTACGGTTCTCACCTGAAACTGGAATATGGATCCTTTCTTGCCTTGTAAGCTTCTGGTGTCAAAATAGATTTAGATATTATTCATTCAGCCCTTTAAAACTTTAGCCAAACTTCATGCAAGGGTTTCTGCATAGGATAGAGTTGTTGTTTTTTGACTTGCAGTTTCTGACTCAGGAAAGTTTTTGTGTTTGCTTTCAATCTAAATGAAATGTGAAAGCTACGGTCATCTTTGGGTTGATAGATTTAAAAGGCATTCTTCTGAAAGGTAAAAGTAAGCTAGTGTATAATATGATTTTTTTTCCATGTCAGGAGCAACTTGAGAAACTGCAAGTCGCTTCTGGTGTGAAGGAATTGGCCATCTGCAAGGACGTTGCCAGGGAATGCACGGATGTTTGATGTTTTACCATCCTTGTGGGAGGCTTCTCTCATGTCCCTGCATGGGGAGCTGAACCCACTCTTCCCAGATTTGAACCGCTGGCCTGTTGGTCAGCAGTCCTGCCAGCACAAGGGTTTAGCCCATTGCGCCACCAGGGGCTTCTCTCATAGTATGATAAGTATAGATTATGATTTCTTACGTTTCCAGTCTCAGGGTTCAATCTAATGTAAAGTACGGGCCGTGAGGACTTAACCAGCAGCTAGTCTCTATGGATATAGTAATGACAGATAAAGAAAGCTTTGCTTCCTCTCCCTCAACTGTTATCCAATAGCCATTCCATCAAAATGCAGCAGAGAAGAGAAACAGAGTCAGCATTAGGGATGTGTGAAATTCTGGATGATGATGCGTATTTAAGAAAATTATGGTCATTGGGAGATACGAACAGCCAAAATATGAAGCAGAAAGGACCCTCTGAAGCATTTCCAGATCAAAACACATGGTTCGGAAATTTTGGGAGAAATTCATTATATTTGTAAATAAACAAATAAGGACGTTTTGTTGTCGAAGGCTCTCATGGCTGGAATCACTGGGTTGCTGTGAGTTTTCCAGGCTGTATTGCCATGTTCCAGAAGCATTTTCTCATGACGTTTCGCCCACAGCTATGGCAGGCATCCTCAGGGGTTGAGGGGGGGTTTGTTGGAAACTAGGCACATTGGTTTATGTAGTGGAATGTCCAAAGTGGGAGAAAGAACTCTTGTCTGCTTGAGGCAAGTGTGAATGCTGCAATTAACAATCTTGATTAGCATTTCATGACCTTGTAGCTTCAAAGCCTGGCTGATTGCTGCCTGTGGAGATCCTTTGTTTGGGAAGTGTTAACTGGACTTTTTTTTCCAATGTAACATATTACTCCTTCACCCCAGGGTGAGAGTGGGGGCAAGGGCTAACTGATGTGTTTAACATGAGCAGTTACACACTTTTTTTCCCTTGTCTGCGTCAGAAGAAGAAAGCAATAACACTATGAAACAAAAAATTTAAATTTTCCTGTTCCTAGTTTGCAAGTGTTATTTCCTGTTCAATTGTGTGGTCCTTCCTTTGAAAGGAGCCCCCAGTGTTGCAGTGGGTTAAACCCTTGTGCCAGCAGGACTGCTGACTGATAGGCCAGCGGTTCTAATCCAGGGAGAGAGGGTTTAGCTCACTCTGTCAGCTCCATGCCATACCAAGGATGATCAAGCATCTGGGCGTCCCCTGGGCAACGTCCTTGCAGACGGCCAATTCTCTCACACCAGAAACAACGTGCAGTTTCTCAAGTCTCTCATAACACCAAAAACAAACAAACAAAAAACTTTGAAAGTAGTTGTTATAATTAGATTTAATGGGTTGAGACTCTAGATTCTATCTTCTAGAATCTAGAACAGTGTTTTTCAACCTTGAGCCATGGCACATTTTTTACATTTACAAAATCCTGGGGCACACCACCAACCAAAATGACACAAAATGACACTCTAACACAGTAATACATATAGTTAATATGTTTTTAAATGTTTTTAAATGTATTTATACACTCAGCGTGAAACCTGGCCCTGTTTTGATGAACACAACATAGATATCCTAGCAGGAATGGCAGAAAGTAAAAACACAACGAGCGGGCTGGTTGCAAAATGGCAGAAAGACACACACGAAGGTATTGCTCAACAGCTATCAGTCTCCCTCTGTGTTCTTATGCATCAATAAGGAAGGAAGGAGAGAAGGAAGAATGGAGCCAAAGAGGGAAGAAAGGGAGGGAAGAAAGAAAAAGGGAAAGAAGAAGGAAAAGAAAAAGAGGGAAGAAAGGAAAGGGAGGGAAGGAGAGAAAGAGGGAGCTAATAAATGTATACAGCTTATATATATATATATATATATATATATATATATATATATATATATATATATAAAAGATGTTATCTCCAATTTCCCACGGCACACCTGATGATCGCGCACGGCACACTGGTTGGGAAACACTGGTCTAGAAGATAATTTCATTGAAAAACTAGAGCAAAATGTGCTATAGCAGGATGGTCCTTCCCACAAAGAAAAGGGGTTTGCAGTTTGATAAACTTTTCTGATGTTTTTCTGATATAACCAATTAGGATACAATTACATTTATAACCCAGGAACAAAAAAAAGCATTACATAGTGTAATTGTAGCAGAACATTGGCAGGAGTCCTGAACCCAGGTACTGACTGTTGGATGTCTTTTTATTTTTCCTTGTATGAAGAAAAAGTTAGCCAGCTTGCTTCTCCAATAGTAGTTTTAAAGTTCTGATATTTTCATGCTGTATTTAAAGGTGTCTGTAGACATAGTCAATGGTACACTAAACTCTGTTGCTCTCTACCTTTTCTCTGACTCATAATTCTACTCATTACAGATTTTCCCCAAGATCATTACCATTCCTCTCCTGCAAAGAAATCACACCTAGAGCTGTGTCATTTTCAGTAAACCTTTTTGTTGTGAATGAGTTATTTTATAGTAATCCTATCATTCTTTATGAGTCTGAGTAAAGCAAAGGTTCCTGTTTTGTACTGTAGTGCTCAGTTTACTCCATTAGTTTAGCATTAATTAACTTGAAGCTTATAGCTTCGAAAAATAAATGAGATTATTTGTTCCAAATGCCATCAGGTCCGCTTGGAATGACATTTAAATTACAGCATGTAAATCAGTTTGACCTGTAAGTCCTTGTCATTATTTAGTGATATTTCTTGCAGAATAAATTGTTTACGGGTTGGGCAGCTTGGCTATGGAGCTTGGCAAAAACCTATAAAAACAAATTATCCTTTCATTTTATACATCATTTGTTCAGACATTTGTAAAAATTGCTTCGTTTTTTTTCCTTAATGGAAAAGTGTCATTCGGTTGTTTGGAGCACATTAGCTCTGTAAAATTCAGAGGGTTTTTTTTAGCATCTGCATCAAGTCAAAGTATTTGCAAGAAAATGTTCAGCATACCTGGTGCACTGTGCCAGGAATATGCGGGGTGATAATTGTTCCCCTCTAATGGGATATTGCCAGGGATAATTACTGTCCCACATCTAATACATACTCACTTCCAACTCAGTATGATAGAAAAGTAGGGAAAAAGCACAGCTGATTCACACTTTTAATGCCTCTCCTTTCTAAGATCTATTAGATCAAGAATTGGTTAGAACTGAGACAAGATCTTTCAGATCATAACAATGGACCTTCATTATCAAACGGGATGTAACTCTTTATTAATTATGTAGATAGAGATTCTCCAATGGAGATTACCATCTCTATAGAAAAGTATCACTTTTCATGAATGCATGTGTATTTGACACATAGAGGAGATAACGTGAGATGTGTGTTCCAATTCCTTGACTGTACAGCAACTTCCGAGTCCCACTTGATAGAAATATTTGATAGAAATCAAATAAGTGATATAGCTGTCTCATAGTGATGCAGACTAAGACTCCATCTACATTGCCATACTATGTAGTTTGAAACTGTGTTATATGATCTGTGCAAACTGCATTATATGAGTCTACACTGACCATATCATGCAGTTTCAAATGCATTATATGGAAGTGTAGATGGGGCCTTAGATGCCAAGTTAGTCCAAGATGTATGAGTTATTACAAGTAAAACTTTTTTTAAAGTAGTATGAGGTAAGATCTGTGTTTTTCCATCTGCGGCAGGCTAGGCGGCTGGTGACCTATCTGACCAGAGACGACCTGGCCACGGTGATCCAAGCCACGGTCATCTCAAGACTAGACTACTGTAATGCTCTTTACATCGGCCTACCCTTGTCCGTGATCCGGAAACTTAAGCTCGTCCAGAATGCTGCTGCTAGACTTCTCACAGGGCCTCCTGTGAGATGTCATATAACACCTATTTTGCAGCAGCTTCACTAGTTACCAATAGAGCACCGGATCACCTTCACGGTGATGGTATTAACCTTCAAGGCCTTACATAGTCTAGGGCCGGCGTATCTGAGGGACCGTTTTACCCCCTACCAACCCCGGAGATCACTTTGTTCTGAAGACTTGAATTTGCTGGAGGTTCTCAGTTTTAAAATCATCCGCCTAGCATCAACTAGACGCAGAGCCTTTTCCGCTGTGGCCCCATCGTTATGGAATGCTTTGCCAGTCGAAGTTCGGGCCCTGCGGAATCTCTTGCCCTTCCGCAGGGCTTGTAAAACCCATTTATTTCGTCTGCCATTTGAATGTGGTTTTTAACTTTAAAATTGTTGATGGTTTAACTGTACTTGGGAGTTTTATGATTATGCTGTTATATTGTTATATTGTTTTGTTGTAAGCCGCTCTGAGCCCTCGGGGAGTGGCGGCATATAAAATTGATAAATAAATAAATAAAAGATGTGGAATGCTTTGCATATAAATGAACTGATAAGATATGTGCCTAGACCAGTAGTTCCCAGTCTTTTTTTTTAACCAGGAACCACTTGACCAGGGATCACTTTGATCAGGAGCCACTCCAACACTAGTACCAAAAGGGTTACAAATCAGTTTTTGGTCAACTTTAGATTTGTTTTGGTTATTTGGGGTGCTGATTCGGAAAATTGCATTGTATAGACCACATCCGCCCTAGTTTCTGCTAGAGAACATATGCCATCCAGTAGTTGCCATCTGCTCGCCCACAGAAAACCATATTTAATAATCTAGAGATGATGTGGTAGTAGGAATCTTTCGTGGGTAGTCAGCTTCTCCTCTCCCATTGCTTCAGCACTATAAGAGGGTTTTGCGAGATCTGTTGCTGTCCTTGCCACATGGTTTTGAGGCAACGGTGTAGTAATGGTGAGGCTGTGGACCATATTTTCATTCTTGTGTACATCTGGTGGTCCATGGACCACAGGTTGAGAACCACTAGACTAGATGAACTTATGTTCCTCTTTAAGAGGAGTGTATATCTGTGTATTAATGATTTCATTCATTTTAATAAAATAGCCTAAAAGAACAATGGTGAACAATATGCTCCCACAGTGAAATCCTGGGATTCCAGTTCTTAAGAGTGCAAAGCAGAAAACGTTGGTGCTGAATCTACATATTTGCATTATACTGTTTTTCACAAGTTGAAATCCCTGGTAACTAGAAGAAGGCAAGAAGAACTTCCAAACAGACAAACAGTAAATAACCCCACTCGCTGTGTTAAAAAGACTGTATTTGTTTTTTCTGCACATCTATCTAAGGCAACCACAAACCATCAGGACATTTTCCCCAATGTTAAAGATCCCCCCGGTGGTGCAGCAGGTTAAACCGCTGAGCTGCTAAACTTGCTAACCGAAAAGTTGGAGGTTCGAATCCAGGGTGTGGAGGGAGCACCTGCTGTTAGCCCCAGCTTCTGCCAACCTTGCAGTTTGAAAACATGCAAATGTGATTAGATCAATAGGTACCACTTTGGCAGGAAGGTAATGGTGCTCCACACAGTCATGCTGACCACATGACCTTGGAGATGTCTACGGACAATGCCAGCTCTTCGGCTTAGAAATGGAGATAAGCACCATCTCCCAGAGTCGGACATGACTTTACTTAATGTCAAAGGGAAACTACTTTTATCTAAAGTATGCTGATAAGATACTAGGCTGCTTTGGGTCTCCCTGTGGAGAGAAAAGTGGGGTATAAATAAACATGATAATCATAATTCTTTATGGGGGGAAATAATGATGAGAAAATTGGAGGCCTTATCAATGTCCCCTTTTGAAACATTAGGTGCAGACAGCAATGGAAATACTTCAGTAGTAAAGGAATAAAATAGTGGCACTCGTTTTGGAAGCCATTCTTACTGTAAGCACAAAATCCTACATTACAAGGGAAATTGAAAGAGCAAAAGAGAAAGTCCTTTTCCAGGTCAGTTGTGTAGTATATGAATTGGCTTTTTATGGAGTACTTTTCGGCTCAGATGATGACTAGTGCTCATGCAACACTGGAATTCAGCTTCTGCTTCTGGCTGTCGGAGAGATGTGATTACACCAGCATAACATTAAGTTCTTGTACTGCTCCATATGCTGAGATTTCATGGTATTTGTGACTTTGAATATTTTAAATATAATTATAAAATATTAAACTGGAGCAAAGAGATTTTTCAAAAGAAGCTTGCCTTAAAAGCCAAAGAGAAGCTGATGGTTTTCTTTCAAAATGGGGAAAAGAAATGGTTCGCTAAAAATATTATCTCCACTGTCCGTTTATGAGATTAGCCTGGCCTTGTAAGAAGTTTTAAGAAATGCTAGTGGCATGTATGTAGCATTTCCAAGATTATCTCCTTTAGGGCTGTGGCAAGCATTTATGGTTGTCACTTAACATTTTTCAAATTTTGATCAGAAAGACATGAATGGAAATTCGTAGCAGTCTTAAATAGTATGCAATCATATTAAGCAGGTGCAGCTTAACTTTAGACAGCGGTTTGTGCAATCAGCTTTATTTTATTTTTGTAGTGGTCTCAGTCTAAGGCTGCTCATCTTTCTTGGCATTTCCTCTACCTTATTCTCCTGTTGCATTTGGAGTTGTCAGATAAATCCACTAAAATAATATAGGCTCTAGGGCAGGCCTGGGCAAACACGAGCGTACCGGCTGTTAGGAATTGTGGGAGTTAAAGTCCAAAACACCTGGAAGGCCCAAGTTTGCCCAGGTCTGCTCTAGGGCAGGGGTGGGCAATTATTTTTTCCAAGGGGCCACACAAGAACCAAAAAATATTATGGAGGGCCACACCTAAAGGCGGAACTACATTCTAATCTACTTTATTTATTTATTTGTTTGTTTGTTTGTTTGTTTATTTACTATATATTACACATAATTAATATTAACATATTAATATATCAAGAAATATTCATTTATTACTGTCACGATGCAAGACCTTGGCCGGCCCCTTAATCACACACACAGAGACGGTAATCAGCTAACTACTTTATTGAAGAATAAGAAACAGTTGAAAAGGTAATTGTCCATAAAAAGATCAAAACAAATCCAATAGGTAAAAGGTAATGTCCAAAAGCAATCTTGGCAGGGAAGTTTCCAAGGACTTGGCAAAGCTCCGCTCAACTCAAGCGGATTCAGGAACAAGGCAAAGATACAAGATCCAAGGCACTCCTTGGCAGGCCACTAGCCCAAAACTTAGCTACGTGGTCTTGGCTCACTACACGTCTGCATAGGATAGACGTGGCCGAGGTACTGAGGATCCGTTCCCACGGATCCTATACTTAATCCCCTTGGCGAGGCCCCCGACGCTCTAGGTTTCTCCTCCTCCAATCTGTGCTGCGGGACCTCGGCCGGTCTAGGCTGTGGAACCAACCCCTCCTGCTAACCTCAATGTTCCGTCTCCTATCAAAGGTTCGACCTTGCCTCCCAGCACCTGGTTCCCTATCTTCGTGAGAGTCGAACTCCCCTTCTGCTTCCCGGGCCTCTCCCTCGGTTGTTTCCCACATTCTTTCTTGTGAACCTCGCCCCCCCGGCCGTTCATAATCTTCACTATCACTGCTTTCGAATTCCGTCTGGCCTTCCTGCATCTCGTAAGGATCAGGCCAGCCGTCATCCCAGGCCAGGCTTTCTGTGGGGGAAGAAGGCCCAGCTACCTCAAAATCCCCTTCTTCCAGCCCCTCCAAATCCTCCTCAGAATCAGCTGGCTCCAATGCCAGTGGGACCCCCGGTGCTGCCCCCTGCCCTCCAGGCACGAAAGAGAACTGGGTTGCTACAATTACTAGTATTAATATCATAATTATTATATTATAGTATATATAGACATTATAATATATTGAAATTATAATATAATATAGCATTATATTATATTATTATAAAATAATAATAAAAACCACTAAAATTAAATTAAATTAAATTCAAGAAGACAAGGTGCGAACCAAGATGGAATGGCCCAATGGATCCAGCCTAGAGGATGGCAAAATGGACCCAGCCGCCGCTGCAGCAGAGCAGAGCAGAGCAGCAGGCAATCGGAGGCTGCAGGCCTCTGCCCGCTCTCGCCCCCAGCCGTTCCCTGTATTGCCATGGTCCTGCCTCAAAGTGGGGGCTGCCATGGGCTGCACCAGGGCAGCGGGGGCTCCTTCCCACCTTCTCCGGCAGCTCCGGAGTGCCCTCGTGGTGGTGATCCTGGGCTTTGGCCCTCTTGCATGGAGAGTCGCGTGTCGGTGGAGTGAGGGAGGGTGTGAGGGTGGAGGCAGCCCCAGCTCCGGGCTCTCCACCTCCTCCTCCTGCCTCCGGCATGGAGAGGCACCGGAGGGCCAGCGTGGGGGCATCTGCCGGCGGCGTGACGGGAGGAGCCTTTAGATGACTTCCTGTAGCCCCAGATGAGCTGGCTGAGGCATTCTGGAAACCGTAGTTTCCTGACTCCTACGACTCCCAGAATGTCTCAGTCAGCTCATCTGGGACTACAGGAAGTCGCCCAAAGGCTCCTCCCCACCACGCCGCCGGCACTGACGCTCCCACACTGCTAGGACAGCTAGGGCCTCTCCATGCCGGAGGCATGAGGAAGAGGTGGAGAGCCTGGGGCACTCCAAAGCCGCCGTTATGGGATGGCGGCAGCAGCACCCTTCCTCTTGGCCCCGTCGCTGATGCCCTATCCCAGGCCGGACATAATCGGCTGCCAGGCCGGATACGGCCCACGGGCCGTAGGTTGCCCACCCCTGCTCTAGGGGCATGTTAAAAAAAAACAACCCTGCGCAATTCAGTTTGAAACTGAATTCAGTTTCAGTTTTTTTTGTCTGGCCAAAATAAATCCATTGCATTTTATCTCCTCACTTCTCATGTCTGATTGAAACAGAGATGCTATTGTAAAATTATTCTTACATTTGTTCAGGAGCAACACCCCAAAGAAAGCAGTGATTGCTGGAAGTATGCAACTCTTAGCAGGCATTAAACTGTGTACAGGCCGAGTTTTGACCAACCACCCCCATTACGAAAACAAAAGCCTGAGAGAACGGACTAAACAGGTAAGATGGCTCAGACCTTCCCATCCCCTTCTCACAATGTAACCAACAAAGGTTGACCTGGCATCAGATATCCAGACTTGGTACATTTAGTAATTAAAATAGATTCTTATATAGCTAAAACCACCATTAAAACAGTACACAGATACTTTTAAGCACAGTGATGTAGACAAAACAGCTTTCAGGAAGGTTCGCTTGTATTGCCCTATTGGTACCTACTGTTCAGCACCTAGGACAGCTAGGGCCTGTTTTTGCTCTCAAAAGATGAAAGTATGTTTTCTGGGCTTCGGATGCCACTAAAAAGTTTACCAGCTGAAGGTTTCTGCATAGAGAAACAGTACTGTCACACTACATCTTCTTTGTTTTGTTTTGGTCTAGCTCGAGAGAACACAATAAATAATAATAATAACAATCGTGGGGAAAAAACAAAGTATGGATTGTCGGTGATAGCAGAATTGATGAGAAGGAACTGGAAAAGCTTACTTGATATGATGATTTAAAGATAGAACTGCAAAGATTCTGGCACAAGCCAGCAAAGGTGGTGCCAGTGGTGATCGGCACACTGGGTGCAGTGCCTAAAGACATTGGCCTGCACTTAAAAACAATAGGCACTGACAAAATTACCGTCTGACAGCTGCAAAAGGCCACCCTACTTGGATCTGCACGCATTATTCGCCGATACATCACACAGTCCTAGACACTTGGGAAATGTCCGTTGTGTGATCAAAAGCAAAAGCCAGCACAGTGATCTTGTTTGCTATGTACCAATCTTGTAGTGTATCAAATTATAATAACGATAGTAATGGCAACAACTTTATTTTTGTGCCCCTAGAGCAGGGCTGTCTAACTGCTGGCCCTGCAAGTGTTTTGGCCTTCAAATCCCAGAAATCCTAACAGCTGGTAAACTGGCTAGGATTTCTGGGAGTTGAAGTCCAAAACACCTGCAGGGCCGGCAGTTGGACAGCCCTGCCCTAGAGAATGTGAATGGAAGATATTTGTTTCCTGTTCTGACCTTCTCATGTGGTTGGTCACTGGGAATTGGTAGGCTGGGGTAGAAAGTCCTTTGATCTAATGTTTTGCAAAATGATAAATTGTCAGTTATAGTTACGTTACAGTATTCTGCCTGCTGTAGGTATATCAAGTGTATGCAAAAAGATCTCCTGAAGATGTCCACAGAATCCTCAGATCATTTGGGACTGACTTTGTGATCCTGGAGGACAGTATTTGTTATGAAAGAAGACACAACAGGGGCTGCCGACTGCGGGATCTTCTTGACATTGCAAATGGCCACGTAAGTATCTCCTAGAGTAATTCAGAAGGAAAGGGTCATTTAGGAAAGGGTGAATTCCAGTTGCACCTAATCTGATATGTGAACAACAGGCAAGTACATGCTTTTTTCATTCATACCACCAGAAATCTCACATGAAGAGGAAAATGACTCAACACTTTTGTAGTATTTCCCTCTGTCACAACGTTTTATTTATTTATTTCTGATATTTGTACCCCGCCCTTCTCAAATCCCTAGGGGGACTCAGGGTGGCTTCCAGCCGGCAACGATTCGATGCCTCCACGTACACATAATAAAATACCAATAATTAATATATTATAGAATCAAAAAAATTGGGGAAACAATCGGAAAGGTTACTTTACTTTATCTCAACGGCAGCCAGAATCATCTTGGCTAAACATTGGAAAGAAAGGGAGACATAGAAGAAATAATTTATAAACTTCTCGATATTGCTGAGATGGATAAATTGACTTATCTACTGAGGAGCGGTCCTACTAAACATTTTGAAGGGATGTGAAAATCATTCATTCTATATGTTAAAAAGAAGAAGAATGAAGACCTAAAAGGGCATTGGATTTAAAAAGAAACTTAAGTAAATGTATAGACTCGAACTTGATTATTTGATCGATGCCAGTGGGTGAAGTCAACCTACATTTATTTATTTATTTATTATTTCGCATTTGTCTGTCGCCCCCTCCTCCCCCAACGGCTCGGGGCGACTTACAACAGTTCGTAAAATACAATTGTCAGATAACTCATAAACCATTAAGACGGAATTACAATTAGTACAGTTGAAGCAACAAATGGAGTCGCAGTGGGCTGACAGCTAGGCGGTGTGAGCTAAAGTTTAGCTAACTCCGAAGGCTTGTTGGAACAGCAATGTCTTAACTGCTCTCCTGAACGGGAGGAGGCCCTGGGTGGCACGGATGCTGGCGGGCAGTGCGTTCCACATGGTAGGGGCTGCAACAGAGAAAGCCCGGTGGCGGGTTGCGGACAGATGGTAGGTCCTCACATTTGGGATGACCAGGAGGTTTAGCTCTTCGGAGCGCAGTGATCTGGTGGGATGATATGGGACAAGGCGGTCCCGCAGGTACACTGGCCCCAGACCATGTAAGGCCTTAAAAGTCAGGTCTAACACTTTGAAGGGAATCCGGCATTCAATTGGGAGCCAGTGCAGTTCGCGTAGGATTGGCGTGATGTGGTGGCCAATCGGGACCCCTGCCAGGAGTCGCACTGCAGCGTTCTGCACCAGCTTGAGTCTCCGGATTACCGACAGAGGAAGGCCAATGTAAAGAGCGTTACAGTAGTCCAGCCTCGAGATGACCGTGGCTTGATCACTGTGGCTAAGTCGCGCCGGGACAAATAGGGGGCCAGCTTCCTCGCCTGGCGAAGATGGAAAAATGCTACCCTGCTGACGCTGGAGACGTGGGCCTCCATCGACAACAGGGGGTCCAAGGTTACTCCTAAGCTCTTAACAGAGGGCGACGGACATAATGTCACGCTGTCCAGGGTTGGAAGCTGAACATCCCTACAGCCCGGAGGACCCAGCCACAGGATCTCCGTCTTTGCCGGATTCACCTTCAACCTACTGGCTCGCAGCCATCCAGTGACGGCCTCAAGGCAACGATGGAAATTATCGGGTACGGATTCGAGGCTGCCCTCCATCTTCAAGATAAGCTGGGTGTCATCAGCGTACTGATGGCACACCAGCCCAAAACTACGCACCAGCTGGGCAAGTGGTCGCATATAGATGTTAAATAAGAGGGGGGAGAGAATAGCCCCCTGAGGAACCCCGCAAAGAAGCGGGGAACCCCCGGAGACATCCTTGCCCCTCCTCACTCGTTGTAGCCGGTTCCAGAGGAAGGAACCTGCATGTGCATCAACACCCAGAATCGGACACATGTGGGTCTTTTGTTTTTAATTCTTTTGTCAGACCTATCATGGTCCCCTATTGTTATGCCCTCACCCTTTCCCTTCCCCGGCCCTCCCCTCCCCCACCCTGGTTTCTTCCCCTTTGAACCAAATGTATCGATGTTGTATGTTAATGTTATTGTTATTTTAACCAATAAATAAAAACCTTTTAAAAATAATAATAAAATACATAATAAAAAACAATAATTACATACAGTTAAAACATTAAGTCAATTCAATTAAAAATATGCTTAAATATAACAGCCTTGTGGCCTTATCTAGACGAATTCTGTGGTTGGAGATTCCATCAAGTTTGTCCATAGCCCATAGCAATTGTCATCACAGAACAGAGAAATTTGGCAGAAATATTAAAAATTAACTAGGTATTTTTAATTGCAGAAATGTGAGTCAAGCACTGAAAGGGTTAAATGTATGCCAGACTCAGCAAAAGCTGCGGTTCTATATAAGTAGGTGTGCTTGTGGCTTAGTAACCGTCAATCTGAGGTAAACCACAGTGGGAGAAAGGTCTCAGAATGTGAGGTAGGCCTCATAGTGAGAGGTAGGCCTTAGTCCAGGTATGGACAAACTTTGGCCCTCCAGGTGTTTTGGACTCCAGCTCCCACAATTCCTAATAGCTCTGCTGTACGTTTATGAGGAGGGCCTTTTGTTAATAAGCCCACTTGTCCAACAAAAAATTACATTATTTTTTCTACAGGATAGAGGTGAGCATTCCTTTATTACCTTGTAATGCAATATCATGTTTAAACACAATTGTTGTTTCTTTTGCAGATTATGGATGGTCCTGGGGAAAATGACCCTGATCTGAAACCATCACCGTATCCTCGCTTCTGTGAGGAAATCAAAAGAAACCTGCCTTCATATACAACGTATTTTACGAAAGTATTTCAAAACAAAACATTCCACGTTTACAAGCTTGCGAGACATAAAAAGACAACATAGTTCCGCTCTGGTCATAGTAGAAAATTCTAAGCATTAACAAAATGGCTTGGATTTTTTTTTTTTTGGAAACAGGATTATACACTGGTTCATGTTTACTTCATAATAACTGTGACGATTTTTAAGTGTTTGTGTCAGTAACATTTTTTGTCAAGGGAATGTGAGACTGGTTCACAAATGCCACTGGTATGTACACTGCCATTGGTGTGCAGGGTTTTTTATGAGTTCTAACATCTCAGATACAATTATATTTGTGACTTCTTTCTTCAGGAAGGTTGTTTGTTGTCAACGCTACATCCCTACAGATGCTGGATGTGCAGAGAAGGGTTGTGGGCCCAAGACGTATTGCTACCTCCAGTGTGTGCAGAACCTATAGGACATATATGGACCAACTGTGATTTCATTCCCTTACTAACGCATTCTACTCAAGATTCTGGCTTGGTAGAGTAGTCTTAAGACATCACTGGCTTGTTGCTTCCTCTTCTTTTTCTTAGAACTGTCTAGACCAGCGGTTCCCAAACTGCATTCCAGGGAACCCTTTAAAAGGTTTCCCCTTGACATTGAGTCTAGTCGTGTCCGATTCTGGGTGTTGATGCTCATCTCCATTTCTAAGCCGAAGAACCAGCATTGTCCGTAGACGCCTCCAAGGTCATGTGGCCAGCATGACTGCATGGAGTGCCATTACTTTCCCGCAGACCTACACTCACCTTTGCATGTTTTTGAACTGCTAGGTTGGCAGAAGCTGGGGGTAACAGTGGTAGCTCACCTCACTCCCCGAATTTGAACCGTTGACCTTTCAGTTAGCAAGTTCAGCAGCTCAGCGGTTTATTCTGCTGCACCACCAAGGCCTCCTAGGGGAACCCTGCGGATCTGCAAAATTATTGTAGGGTTTCCACAAAAAATCCTCTCAAAATCTAATTAAAAATGGATTTTAAAATAAAACTATACAAGGCCAACTATTTGATTTTTCAGCCTTCATAAGGGCTATTTTGTGCTCCAACAATTTCTGCAAAGTATGTAGTTACAGAGCACACATTTCCACATTTTACATGGATTATTTTTCACATTGATTTCCCATTTTTCTTTCTTGTAAACATTTTGAGATGAAAGACATAACACATTAAAAGTAAAATTATTGAAATATAGGAAATGAGGAGAAACATTTGAATTAGCATAAAACGATTCAGAATATATCGGAGTGTAGTGCACTCACTTTCCTTGGAAATTTTGAAACAGGCTGGATGGCCCTCTGTCAGGAGGGCTTAGATGTGTTTTCTTGCATAGCCAAATGGGGTTGGACTGGATGGTTTTTGGAAGTCCTTTCCAACTCTTATGGTTCTATGATATTTTGATTAATCAAATCATAAAATGAATTAGAGTTCTGCAGAAAATAAAATGTCTTCTGAAAGGTTCCATGACCGGAAAAAAGGGAACCCCTGTTCTAGATTATCAGTCCCAAAAAACCTTACTTGGGAGTAAGTCCTACTGGTTTTTTGAAGCTTACAGGTAGTACGTAAATGTGCTTCATAGCACAGAGTTAATTTTCTCAGTCCAAATCCTGCAACTCAAAACTTTGCTGCTAGAGTGCATAAAATCAGAGTAAAGGGGGATTTCCCCCATTGCAGTGGGGCCTAGAACTTGGCTCTGTATTTGCCATAAGTGGTGCAATGCTGTCTTTAGTAAACTACCCTTCATTCACCACATCGAGATCTGTTTCCCCCTCAGCAGTACACAACTGAAGAGACGTCTCTTCTTTGCTCACAAGGACAGAACTGCCAATGTCTTAGCAAGTGTTTTGAAGCCAAGGCCAAGTAACAAAAACTTGTCCATCTGTGGCTTGGATTTAACAAGAACTCATATGTACGTGAGCATTTCCCTGCCAGGGTCAGCTGTGTGCCAGTTATCAGAAAACAGTTTGCTTTGCATTGTGGATCAACCTACAGTTTGGATCTTGAGAGCCAGCTGCCAACCAAGATGCCTTCAGGCAAAACTTTGATTCTCGTGAAGATTATAGGCACTGGGGTGTTCTGTGGTTTCCAAGCTGTGTTCTAGCAGCATTTTCTCCTGACATTTCACCTTAATCTGTGGCTTGCATCTTCAGAGGATCTGACGGTAGTCAAGCAAGTGGAGTATATATACCTGTGGGATGTCCCGAATGGGAGGAAAGAACCAATGTCTGTTAAACAAGTGTAAAAGATGCAATTAGCATATTAGATTTGCAAGTGTTGAGTGGGATCCCTCCATAAGAATGTGAGTAACCATGAGAATAGCATAGTCAGTTAATGTCTAGAACAGGGCTGCTCAGGAAGTCGATCGCGATCGACTGGTCGATCCCAGGACTGAAGGAGGTCGATCCCAGCTGGATGGGGCACTTCTAGAGGGGGCGGAGCCATGCCGCCCCAAGCCCCGCCTCCTCCCCCAGCAGAGGGGGCGCTAGCCCCCACAGCTTCTCCAGGCTGAGGAGGGTACTGCCAGCCAGTAGTGGCTACCTATGCCACCACTGGCTTGGCAGTACCCTCCTCTAGCCAGGAGAAGCTGTGGTAGCGGTAAAGCCAGAGGGGGGAAGGGGCAGAGCCAAGCCCCGCCCCCTCCCCGAATTCAGCACTACCACAGCTTCTCCAGGCCAGAGGAGGGTACTGCCAAGCCAGTAGTAGCTAGCTATGCCACCACTGGCTTGGCAGTACCCTCCTCTAGCCTGGAGAAGCTGTGGTAGCGCTAAAGCCAGGGGGGAGGGGGCAGAGCCAGGCTGCGCCAAGCCCCGCCCCCTCCCCCTGCTTCGCCCTGCTTCTCTCGGTAGATCTTTCTGACTTGCTTTTATTATAAGTAGCTTTCATGCTGAAAAAGTGTGGGTACCCCTGGTCTAGAAGTATGGCCTTCGTTCCCTTTGAATTGTTTACTACCTGGAGATATCCTTTGTTTGGGTGGTGTTCATTGAGCACTGTGTTGATTTTAGTGTTTTTCAATACTGTTCACCAAATTTTATTTTCATGATTTCTTCCTTTGTATGGAAATAGTCCACATGCTTGTGGATTTCAGTGGCTTCTCTGTGTAGTCTGACATAGTGGTGGCCAGCCACAGATGCAGGAGAAACGTTGGGAGAAAATGCTGCTGGAACATGGACATACAGCCCAGAAACCATACAAAACCCCAGTGATTCTGGCTGTGAAAGTCTTGATCAAGACGAGCATTATCCAGCAGACCTTCTCAGGGGCCCCTAAAGGCATGTGCGCTTGCACTATTCCACTTTGCAAACACTGATTAATGTTTTTGTGGTCCAAGTATTTCAGTTGTATCCACTACTAGTTGCTGGGTTTCCCAGACATTCCAGATTTGCCAATATATTTATCTGTTTGATTTTAAGAAATTGGACATCCTTGGAGCATGGTTCATGGTCATCTTTTGTCTGGATGTACATATGTGTTCCGTAGCACGTTGTGATGTTGTCTTGTATTCCAAAACTTGTCAGAGGAGCTGTTGCAGACAAAGTGAAATGTTCCTGATCCTTGTCTTGCATACAACAGTGTTGAATTCCCGTATTGTTTTTCCCCTTCTAAATGTGTTTTAACATAAGTGTAGTGAACCCATCTAAATAATGTCATAAGGCCCATTCCAAGTAGTGACATATTTTGTACGTAAAACATTCCTTCCAAAATAAATATCTCTCACTGTTGATTCCTGTGGACAGTGGGGCCTCTGGATCTAGGGGGATTCAGTTCTTGCCATATTATTAAATAGTGGCAATTAGAAAACAGGCATTTCAGCACATTTGCCTTCCTATGGCTGCCATTTTATGCATGGAATGTAACAATCTGTATTGAATGGACATCACGGATCTGAAGGGTCCACTGTACAAAACCAAACTCGCCACTCATATGTCTTATGCTGAGGCAAGTGGATTTGACTTTTTGTACATTTTGAACTTTAATGAAAACTACCAACTTTTTAATGTTTTTTTAAAAGAGCCACCGCGATTTTGTTTTTAATACTAATGTTAGCATTTTATATGAGATTTAGGATGAAGGTAGTTTTGAAACAGATTTTCCCCCTGTCATTAACAAATGGCTTAGCAATTGTTTACACAATCTCACTGTGTCTTCTGCACAGCCGCATTGGTACAAATGAGATTGGAATAAGGGCCGGATCCATCTCTCATTCATCTAAACTTTTTTATTTATTTACCATGTCAGAAGTGAATTGAGGGTACAGTTGTAATGTATTTAAAAACACAAAGTTTAAAAACTTGGCATTATGCTAAATGTCCTTTGACCAGAAACTGTCTGCTAGGAGTGCCTCTGGTGTTGCTATAAGAAGGTACTCCATTGTGCATGTGGCAGGGCTCAGACAGCATTGTAATAGGTGGTCTGTGGTTTGCTCTTTTCCACACTCACATGTCATGAACTCCACTTTGTAGCCCCTTTTCTTAAGGTTGGCCCTGCATCTCGTGATGCCAGAGCATAGTCTGTTCAGTTTCTTCCAAGTCACCCAGTCTTCTGTGTGCCCAGGAGGGATTCTCCCATTTGGTATCACCCAGTTGAGGTTCTGGGTTTTAGCCTGCCACTTTTGGACTCTCGCTTGCTGAGTTGTTGCTGCAAGTATCTCTGTAAATCTTAGAAAGCTATTTCTTGATCTGAGGCATTGGTGTGCTGGCCAATATCCAAGCAGAGGATGGGCCAGAGATGTCACTGCCTTTGTCCTTTCATTATTAGCTGCTACTTCCTGTCGGACGTCAGGTGGTGAATAACGGCTAAACAGTATAATTTCTCCAGCGCTGTGGGGTGTAGGCATCATGTGATCACGCAGCATGTCTCATTAAGAGCCACATCCACTGTTTTAACATGGTGAGATGTGTTCCAAACTGGGCATGCATATTCAGCAGCAGAGTAGCAAAGTGCAAGGACATACGTCTTCACTGTGTCTGGTTGTGATCTCCAGGTTGTGCCAGTCAGCTTTCATATGGTATTATTTCTAGTGCCCACTTTCTGCTTGATAGTCAAGTAGTCCTTGTAAGTCAGAGCACGGTCCAGAGTGACTCCCAGGTATTTTGGTGTGCTGCAATGCTCCAGTTGGGTTCCTTCCCAGGTAATCCTCCGAGCTCGACGTGCTTGTCTGTTCTTAAGGTGAAAAGCACATGTCTACATTTTGGATGTATTAGGAGTCAGCTGGGGTTTTTTTTGTAATAGGCAGTAAGTGTACCTAAAGCTTTAGAAGGCTTCTATTCAACCATTTCAAAGCTCCCTGCTTGGGTAGTGATGGCATGATCATCAGCGTAGATGAAACACTCTGTCCCTTTTGGCAGTGGCTGATCATTTGTATAAATGTTAAACATTGATGGAGCAAGCACGCTCCCCTGAGGCAGGCCGTTCTTCTGTTTTCACCATCTGCTTCTCTAAACTCAATTTGCCCAACTGTAAGTCCCACTGGAGCATGGCCACTGCTCATCCTTGACGCAAAATAAAATTGTAATCACCTGTTTCAGGAGACCGGTTTAAACACCAATTGGACCATGTTTGACCTGCTCAATAATTCAGGCACGAAATGGTTACGATTAATTTCTAATGATGAGAAACATGCAGAGCTTCAGCTAGCTTTCCCGAAGTTTAATTAAATCAAGATGTATAATGAGATTAAAGCTCCCCAAGTAAGCTACGTTCTGTTTCCCCGTGATTTAACCGTTTTTCCCCTCTGCAGTTGTTCTTGGGTAAATTACCGCAGGGCAAGATACGGTTCTGTCACCCACACATAAAATGGTTTTTACATTTAGGCAAGCACACATTAAGCAACATGCGGGATCCTTCTGCAGTTTTCGTGCTGCTACTGAAAGCAAAGCGGGCTTTAATCAATTTGAGTTTAAATCAAACCTGGACACCAGCCACTTTTTTTTGTTTTAAGCAAGCAAAGCCCCTGAATAATTTTTCCTGTTTCTGTTAATGAGGTTGGAGCCCTCTGTCATTTCCACATAATACTGTAATAAAACATTTTAATAAGTAGTAAAAGTTTAATTAAACTGGTCGGTGTGCATGACTGGTCTTGCTGGGAGCCAGGGTCAGCAGATTATTGCTCTCAGGGTTTTTTGGGTACTGCTGCTGCTGCACACTAATTCAGGATCAGCGCATGTTTAAGATACGGAGATACGGAGAGGTTAGATAAGGTTGCCCTCTTCTTTAAATACTATGATTTCTCTTCAAATGTATAAATCTTTCACCTTTTAAAGGCAGCGAGTGTCATCTGCTGGCTCCAAATACTCAGGGCTCCTTTAGAAACATCAGATCAGCTCTTATAGCAGTAGTTCTCAACCTTTGGGTCCCCAGATGTTGTCGCCTTCAACTCCCAGAAGTCCTAACAGCCAGTAAACTGGCTGGGATTTCTGGAAGTTGTAGGCCAAAACACCTGAAGACCCACAGGTTGAGAAACACTGCCTTATATGTTTGAAGGCAGCTTCTATCTATCTGCAGTTTAACTTCATAAAGAGGTGAAAAGGGCTCTGATCCCATGTAAAAGAATTGTAGTGATGCAGAATCTCATAATACAAAGCCAGAAGAATGAATGGAGCTATCAAATTGCAAACCATTGTATGTCAGATTTGTTCTTGAATGAAAACAAACAAACCCCCAAAAATCCAATATTTAAGAAATGAAACAACACCTTCTAATACGGTGTTTCTCAACCTGGGGGTCGGGATCCCTGGGGGGTCATGAGGGGGCGTCAGAGGGGTCGCCAAAGACAATCAGAAAACACAGTATTTTCTGTTTGTCATGGGGGTTCTGTGTGGGAAGTTTGGACCAATTCTATCATTGCTGGGGTTCAAGGGGCACTTTGATTATAGGTGAACTTTAAATCCCGGCAACTACAACTCCCATATGTCAAGGTCTATTTTCCCCCAAACTCCACCAGTGTCCACATTTGGGCATATTGAGTATTTGCGCCAAATTTGGTCCAGATCCATAATTGTTTTGAGTCCAACTACAACTCCAAAACTCAAGTTCAATGCCCACCAAACCCTTCCAGTGTTTTCTGTTGGTCATGGGAGTCCTGTGTGCCAAGCTTGGGTCAATTCCATCGTTCATGATGGAATTCAGAATGCTCTTTGATTATAAGTGAACTATAAATCCCAGCAACTACAACTCTCTACTGACAAAATCAGTCCCCTCCCAACCCCACCAGTATTCAAATTTGGGTGTATTGGGTACTTGTGCCAAATTTGGTCCAGTGAATGAAAATACATCCTGCATATCAGATATTTACATTACAATTTAGAACAGTAGCAAAATGGCAGTTATGAAGTAGCAATGAAAATAATTTTATGGTTGGGGGTCGCCTCAACCTGAGGAACTGTATTAAGAGGTTGTAGCATTAGGAAGTTTGAGAACCACTGTTCTAATGGGCCAATGAATCTATCATAGCGAGTTACACCAAGCTCTTCCCTGGGCCTAGTTCCTGAGGGAGATTGAGTGACACTGCTTGGCTTATGGATACTTAACCTAGCTCATGTTTCCAGAAGAGACTGAAAGCTGTATTAAGAGTGCTTAGAGGAGCTTTACTTATATTTTTAATGTTGGCCATGCTGATTCACTGGGCCTAATACCTGCAAAGCAATTTCAATAGCATTATCTGATGATTGGAGACTTGATGTTCTTAAAGGAAACTTACTTCAAAAAATCAGGATCACAAATGGCTTTTATTTGTGTGTTTGCTGTTCTGGGTCACTGTACTTTGTGCTCAGAAGAACATGCCAGGGTCACAGGGCTGAGAGAGTGTTCACTCTCTAATATGGCAACAGGAGAGCAGATTTAGCCTAGCTCTATAGTGGAGCAAAGAGCAACAAATGGGTACTTGAATGGTGCAGTAAAGGAGAGGTAGCGAATCACTTCTGATATGGAAGTCAGTAGGTTAGCACTGAGGCAGAAGACTGTGTCTTAGAGAGTTAAAAACATTTTTAAAAAATCAAAAGCAAAGATCACAGAACGAGTGATTGAAAAGCAATTGGGAATTGTGACAGCAATCCTATCCTCAGCCTGTCATTGTAGGAATAGGCAGGTCCTGTCTTCGTGGATGCAAAGTAGGGTGAGTTCTATTTTGACGTGACGTCTAGATCACTTCCTTTTTGAAACAGGTCTCTCTTGGAGTGATATCTTTGAGAGATTCGGGACCTCATTGGAATCTGAGTGGGGCTATACTCTAGTGTCACTGGGGCTTATTTCTTACCTTGTTGCAAAAGTGGTATCTGGAAACTCATTGTGCATTACATTCAGTTAGCTACCAAACAGAATCTAGATCAGGCCTGAGCAAACTTTGGCTCTCCCTCTAGGTGTTTTGGACTTCAACTCCCATAATTCCTAACAGCTGGTAAGCTGGGTTCCTTTGAGTTTTCTGAGCTGTGTACTATTTTCCAGGAGCATTCCCTCCTGACATTTCGCCCACATCTATGGGAAGCATCCTCAGAGGTTGAGGGGTCTGTTGGAAACTAGGTAAGTGAGGTTTATATATCTGTGGAATGTCCAGGGTGGAAGAAGGAACTCTTGTCTGCTTGAGGCTAGTGTTAGTGTTGCAAATGGCCACCTTGAATAGCATTTAATGGCCTTGAAGCTTCAAAGCTTGGCTGGTTGCTTCCTGGGGGAATCCATTGTTGGAAGGTGTTAGCTGCCCCTGATTGTCTGGAATTTGCCTCGTTTCTGAGTGTTGCTTGTTGTTTACTGTCTTGATTTCAGAGATTTTTTTAAAATACTGATGGCCAGATTTCTATTAACATTATCCACATGCTTGTGGATTTCAGAGTCTTCTCTGTATAGTCTAACATGGTAGTTGTTAGAGTGATCCAGCATTTTTGTGTTCTCAAATAGTATGCTGTGTCCAGGTTGGTTCATCAGTGGCCCCGCTATGGGTGACTTCTCTGGTTGAACTGAGCTGTTAGGAATTGCGGGAGTTGAAGTCCAAAACACAGGGAGGAGAGCCGAAGTTTGCCCAGGCCTGATCTAGATGGACTTCCAGAACTCAAATGTTCTAAGTAAACTTCTTTTCTGCTGTTTTTTCGATGGCTGCTTCCATCCTTTCTCTTTGTTGTCTAGATCTCAAAGAAAGCTAGCATAACCTTACACTGTACCAGTGTCATAAGCTGTCTCAGCCTCTTTTGCTTTTTAGTTGTTTTTTCAAAAGTGAACTTACTGTACTTTGAAAGCAAAAACGAAAGCCTAACAATCATACTTTGACAGTAGGTGTTGTTCACAGCAAGCAGCAAAAACAACCCTGCCCGTGTGTGTTACAATTTATCCAATGCAGGGAACATAGCTAGTGAAGCATAAATACGTTTTGGACTTCTTCCCCTCTATTCTTCCTTGGTCAGACCACACCTGGAATCACAATGTGTCCAATTCTGGGCAGCACAATTTAAGGGAAATGTTGAGAAGCTGAAATGTGTCCAGAGAAGGGCGACTAAAAGGATCAAGGGTCTGCAAGCCCTGTGAGGTGTGGCTTAAAGGGCTGGGCATGTTTAGCCTGCAGAAGAGAAGGCTGGGAGGAAACATGATGGTCATGGATAAATATGTGAGGGGAAGTCATAGGGAGGAGGGAGCAAGTTTGTTTTCTGCTGCCCTGGAGACTAGGATGCGGAACAATGGCTCCAAATTACAGGAAAGGAGATTCCACCTGACCATTAGAAAGAACTTCCTAAATGTGAGAGCTGTTCAGCAGTGGAACTCTCTGCCCCGGAGTATGGTGAAGGCTCCATTGAAGGCTTTTAAACAGGCTAGATGGCCATCTGCTGGGGTTGCTTTGAATGTGATTTTCCTGCTTCTTGGAAGGCGGTGGGTTGGATGGCTCCTGAGGTCTCTTCCAACTCTAGGATTCTATGATTCCACTCTTTCATTGAGCCATACCTCACCATTGGGATGCTCATCAGTTTTCTTTCTTTGTTATCAAATCCAATTGCTTCCCGTAAGAAAAATCTGTACCATGAATCTGTGAGTGGTGTGCAGTGTAATCCAAACCATGTTTACTGAAACGTGTTAGAAGTGCTGTTGAATGGGTTTACCTCGTTGCATGCAAAGGATCACAGATCTACTCTGCATTGTTACTTTTTGTGCAAGTAAGGTTTGTTCTACATTTGTCCCTTAAAGAGGTCTGTCAATAATTGACTGGTGCTCTGTGAATGGTGTACATAGGTATGAGTTAAGCCAGGTATGGGCAAACCCAGGCATAGGTATGAGTTAAACCAGGTATGGGCAAACCCAGGCTCTGGGGCCAGATGTGGCCACTTCTGCTCTTTTCTCAGTCCCTCTCTTACACACCATCCTATCCTCCCTTCTCTCTTTCCTCCCTCCCCTCTCTCCTACTCTTTCTCCTTCCTTCCTTTTTGTCTTTCCTTCCTTCCATCCATTCTTCTCATCCTCCCTTTTTCTTTTTTTCTTTCTCCTTTCCTCCTGGGGGATGTTTACCTGGGAGAAGAGAAAGTAGAGAGAGAACATGAAATCCACGTTTCAAGATTTCAACGGGTGTCCCATTGAGCAGGAGAAGGAGAGGGGAGGGAACTGACTTTCTGCTGCACTAGAGACCAGGGCACAAGGGAGTAATGGTTTCAAATGGCAGGGAAAGAGATTCAACTGAAAAGATTAGGAAGAACTTCCTGGGAGTAAGAGCTGTTGGAGAGTGGCGTAGACTGCCTCGGAGTATGATGGAGTCTCCTTCTTTGGAGACTTTTCCACAGAGACTGTCTATTGGAGTGCTTTGGTTGTGCCTCCTTGCATGGCAGGGGGTTGGACTGGATGGCCCTTGGGGGTGTCTTCCAGCTCTAGGATTCTAGGATTATGTGTAGGCAATACGGGGTCTAAAGAATGCACTTTTGATCTCCCATCTACCATCTCATCCTGACGAAAGCCAACCCTTTTGGGATCCAAACGTTTCCTGTCTTTCCTTTACTTTCTGTCTCCAAAAGAGAAGAGGAAGAGGAGGAAAGGGCAGGAAGGGGGCTTGGGAAGAACCCCCTCCCTCCTGGCCCACCCACCATGAGCCCCCCAAGTTAGAAAGTTTGCCCATGCCTGAGTTAAACCCTTGCCTCTATATTGTCGGAAGCTAGCATGGGCATTAGAAATCCACAACTGTTGGGGTCTAATACATCCCTAACTCTTCTTTCTTGTTCAGTACCTTGATAGTTAACAATGTCCTGGTCAGGTATTCTTTGGATGCTGAAGCACAGCACATGACTATTGTCGTCTTGAATAAAAGTTCTCTATCAAACCTCCTGTTCGTTGTCCTTTTTTTAAATCCGCCATTATTTTTTAAAGGCTTTTGTTTATGCATGTCCTCTTGTCAAAATCTGTTTGCCATAAGAAGCTTTTTGACCTTGTCTTAAGCGCCTTAACTTGCTGAAAGGAGTTAATATTTATTTAAATCATCTTTGAGCTTTGACAGTTTATAAGAGTAGCTTTTTATTGAGTTTCCAAGTTAAATGATTTAGTAGTAGCCTCTTTTCCCTCTGCCGCTGCTGTCTGGTACACTTAGCCTTAGGAAGGTCAGCTGCTTGTCTGAGGGAGTTACTTGGACAGCATTAACGGGAAGTTGCATTTTTGATCCATTGGGATCCTTTGCTGCTTTTTCCCTTTCCTCCTAATGGGGAACTTCATAATATTTTGGAAACTTTCTGTGATAGGGGAAAAAAACAGGTTCTATCAGGGAAGATCAGCCAGAAGTAATTGCATGTGGCATGTGCCTTATTTAAATTCCAGAAAGCGGATTTAAGGCTGAGGAGGGTTGAAAAACGCAGCTCACGGAGGAGCACCAATTTTCCTGAGGTCATGCCCACTGCCTTGATTGACTGTCATGGGATACAACTTTGCATCGTGCACCAAAATATCTAGTCCACAAATGAGAACAATTTTAAAATTATTTTCTCCATAGGATATAACTACTGCAGAAACTGAATCTTGGAAATAACGGCTGGCATTCAAATGATGTTAAGTCTGGTTCGTGCCATTGCAATTACACTTTTGCAGTCAGTGCACAAATCAAAAGTAAGTCTCTCCCAAAGCCTGCCTTGTAAGCAGTGAACACACACGCATCCAATATGGCCATTCCTATTGAAGAGATGTAAGATTGTATAAGTGTAAATTTTACAAGAAAGGAGTTTTGAGGAAGTCAAAGGAAGAAGAGAGGATAAATTGAAGGAGTGAAAAAGTGTTGCCAGGTACAGGGGGAAAGATGTGTTTGAAAGATGATGAAATATCAGAATGATATGGAAGAGAGAGATGGGAGGGGGAAGCATAAGAGAATTCTCTGCAAGAGCTACATGGCTTGTAACCTTACTTTCCGGATAACCCTCATAATAATTACTTATTTGTATCCACCACCATTTTTCCGAAGAGACTCTGGGCAACTAACAAAGCACTTCAAAGTATATAGCTGCACAGATTGCAACAGGCATCTTCCAGGGAAGTCTCTACAATTGCTGGTAGGAGTACATTCAACTACTAGGAAAGAGTAGTTGAATTTGTCCCTCTGCCTCATTCTAAGATAGTTGTGCAGGTGATGAAGAGAGTCATAGACATCCATTTGAGCAGAGTGCAGTACAGACAAGCTATGTACAACCTGGTTAGCTGATGCTCTAGGATCTCAAAGCATTACCCTTCCTTGCCCAAAATTGTATTATGAACAAAATTTGAACTTGGAAACCTTTTTGCTTATAAGGTCTGTGCTCCTGTACTAAGACAAAGTCCAGAGATCGCATCCGCATCCTTTGTTTGGGCACTGGTCACTTGTTTGCAGGGGCGGTCCTACCTATCCGGGGGGGGGGGTAAGCGAATATTATTTTGGCGCCCCCCCCGTGGCTCCCAAGCGCGAGTCACGCTCTGGAGCCAGTGCGCATGCACGAATCTCCGCACATGCGCACTGGCTCCCGAGCGCGTCTCCAGCTTTGGAGCCAGTGCCTGTAGGAGCTGCTGCACATGCGCAGAGATTCGTGCATGTGCACTGGCTCCAGGGTGTGACTCGCGCTCGGGAGCCAGTGCACATGCGCGCAGATTCGCGCATGCGCACTGGCTCCAAAGCTGGAGGGACGCTCGGGAGCCAGTGCGCATGCACGCAGATTCGCACATGCGGAGGCACGGCCGGCGGGACGGCGCAGGCAGCGGGGATGGCGCGGCGGCATCCCTCCCAGGTGGCGCCCTACGCGGCCACATACTTGCCATAATGGATAGACCGCCCCTGCTTGTTTGTTGGCTCTTCTTTAGCAATTTTTAACAACAGCTTGTCTTGATACAAATACCTTGAGTTTTTGCCTTTCTTCCTACAAAGTGTTCCCAGAAGAAAATCCTGATACAAAAATAAGACTGAAATCGACCATCAGGCTCTGGAGTCTCAGCGTGTTTGTAGTTGCTGTCTCCTTAAGACATGGCAAAGCAACCTTGCCTGTGACGATGCCTCAGTGCCACATCATAGTTTAGCTATTTGTTATCCCCAGATTGTCATTTCGCAAGCTGGGGGAGAGAGAGGAGCCCTTGGGAAATCAGAGAAGCTGGCACATCATGAGATTAAATACTCATAGATAGAAAATTATTTAAATTGCAGAGGTAACACAATTTTGATAGTAAATGAAGTTGTTGTTGCTCCATGTTATCCTCGGTAAAGAGCTCAGGAGGAGATTAGTCGAAGTCCAAGATTACTGAAAAGTCCAACTACCTAGGGACAGCATGCCCCTCTTTCTCTCCTTCCAGCTGCAGGTCTGTTAATAAAGATGCCTGCTGGCCTCATTCGTGGCAATGGCTGCAACTCCTGCATACGATTTAGAGAGGCATGGAATGGGCAAATGCTGACAATGACTTCTAAAGCAAAGGGACTGTGACCTATAAGATTGCTTTAACTATTTGGGTTGAACAAGCAAAAGGAGGAAGAGTGACAGGAGTAAACCATGAATACAACTTGGAAATGTTTTTGGATAATGCCTCCTTTGAAGTCTTAGCTTTGCCTTTTCCTCTCCTCTGCTTCAGTTCCCTATTTATAGGTTTTCCCAATAGTGTAGATACCTTCCTTTGTATTAGTTTTGGGTAGAGCATAAATACCCCTAGAGGCCAGCCTTAGTTGGTCTATTCCAGCCTTAGTTGCTCTATTCCATTTGCCAGTATAGAGGTCTTTTGCTGGACTCCCCCCTTCTTTTCTACAGAACTACAGAGAATAGAGGCTTGGGTATTGTCTGGTAACCCTAGGCCCAAGCAATCCAAAAACAGGCATACTTAGCACCGGCATTCAGCAGTATTCTTATACCACCAGTCCCAGTGACAACAGAAGCTTTTGACCAGCTTAAGCTTCACAAGAAAGAGGATTGAGTCAGCTTATAACTAACAGGTTGTAAACCATTGCTTTGCACCAGAGGCCCAAGACTCCAGAGAGATGACTGCAGCCAACAAAGGTTCCTTTTGTAAAGTACTGTTTTAAGTTACTTTATAATATTCCTGGGTAGAGTAAACCCTTTTTCAGTAAACTCATTTTGGTTATCTTTTCACCTTGCCTAAAGTGCCTCTGTGTTAAGGGTCTCAGTCTTAACTGAAGGTATACAGATAGCCTCTGAGTAAAGCCAAACACTATAGTTTTCCCAAAGGCTTGGGTGTACCATCACACCTCCCACAGCCTTCCATCCAGTATTTCTAGTAGAGGATTTTTGGGATGATAGTACAAGCGTTCCCCCATCCCCAACATGAGTATGATATGGCAGATAGGAGGAAGCATGACTATATACCAGTGTTTCTCACTCTGCCCCTTTAGATGTTTTGAACTTCAGCTCCCAGAAATCCCAGCCAGCTTTCCAGATGTTAGGAATGGTGAGGGCTGAAGTCCAAAGCCTATGGAGGAGCAGAGTTTGAGAAAAAGTGCTATACTGTATACATATCATTAACCCCATCACTGTCCAAACCTGTTTTATATGGAGCAGAAGGAACAGCTAGCAATGCTTTTCACACTCCAGTTGTCTACATTCAAGGGCACTGGCTGTCCCTTCTGTCCAAACGTCTGTCCTTCCGCCCTTTTGTCCTAATCTGGGGATATTCATATGAATCAGTGAGACATCTGCCTCCATCAAGGCTCTGGCCAACCTCTCACCTTCATGTATCACAATCGGGGCTCAAATCAACCAGAATGAATGGCTCAGGGCGAGTGAAATACATTACAGTGTATATCAACAAGAGGGTTTTTTTTATTCTGTACCGCATACCAAGGGAGTAAATAGCATGTTTACAGGAAAGGGGGAGCCTAATTTGGTCTGAAAGTGCACTCAAATGATAGCATATCACATTGTGGGTGGAATAGATTTAGACAAATGGGAAAGAAGCAAATCATTAATACTGAATAATGACTAGATGTTGTTAGAGGAGGCAAGAGGTTGGGGAGACTTGTTTACTATGTATTTTTCCTACAGCAAGCCTGCCACAAATACAAAACAAAGCCCAGCAGTACATTACACTTTTGCCCAGTCCACAAAATGATATAAATGAAGATTGGGTTCCTGCACCACGTGTGCCTTGCTTCTCACCCATCATTTCTGGTCTTTTGGATGGTGATGGTTACATTTACTGTAGAATCATAGGAATTTGCCTTATACTTACACCCTCTAAACCAGTACTATGTCTGAATCTGTCTGACAGCCATGACTTTCCAGGACTTCATTGGGTGGAGACTCCTGGTCTATCCTGATAGTCTCCTTTCCAGGTATCAACCAGGCCCAGCCCTGTTTAGATTCCAAAATCAGATGAGACGATGTCTTCAGAGTCATCTGTCTTATTTGTATGAATGATAAATACTAAGAAAGGAATTATAATGACAATAAATTACTGGAAGGAAAACCATAATCACCCATTGTAAGATGGATGCGTCCTAATAAGGATGCCAGATAAAAAACAAGGGGTTTTGTATTTATAATGGTCGTTTCAAAGAGATCGTTTCCACAGGCAGATCTTGGGTGACAAGCGACATCTGCTATTCCAAACTGCATTATATGGCCACGTAGATGGGGCCTGGGGGTTCATCTGTGTTTCCCTATTACATGGAGAACAGGGTTAGCACAAATGGTCTTCAAAGACCCTTCCAGGATAAGATTATACCCATGACTGAATGAGTATGAAAATTGTTGGAGTTAGGACTAAAAAAACTAAAGAATTACCGGCAAAATAAAGTTTTAAGAAAGTTGGTAAAAGAAAAGATTGAGACAGGAGAGAGGAGGACTTGGAGGACTTAAAAAAGAAAGCTGAAACTCTTTGATAGTCAAAACAAAAGCAAAAAAGGAGCCTTAGCCAATTGAGTTAGATCAGTGGTTTTGTCCAGCAGTGGGCTGTGAGGACAAAAATCCAGTCAGTGAACCTCTTTCCTCCTCATTTATTTATTTTATTTCCATTCCTTTCCTCGGAGCTGACCAGCCCATCCCTTTTGGTACTCAAGTTGGAGAGTGGTCCCAGGTCAAAGTAGTCCCCAGTCAAAGTGTGCCCTGGTTTAAGTGGTCCCTGGTCAAAGTGATCCCTCGTCAAAGTGGGCCATGGTCAAAGTGGACTCCAGTCAAGTGGTCCCTGGCCAAGTGGGTCCTAGTCAAGTGGTCCCTGGTCAAAGTGATCCCTGATCAAGTGGTCCCTGGCCAAGTGGGTCCTAGGAAAGTGGGCCCTGGTCAAAGTGATCCCTGATCAAGCGGTCCCTGGCCAAGTGGGTCCTAGTAAAGTGGTCCCTGGTCAAAGTGATCCCTGATCAAGCGGTCCCTGGCCAAGTGAGTCCTAGTCAAGTGGTCCCTGGTCAAAGTGATCCCTGATCAAGCGGTCCCTGGCCAAGTGGGTCCTTGTCAAGTGGTCCCTGGTCAAAGTGGCCCCTGATCAAGTGGTCCCTGGCCAAATGAGTCCTAGTCAAGTGGTCCCTGGTCAAAGTGATCCCTGATCAAGCGGTCCCTGGCCAAATGAGTCCTAGTCAAGTGGTCCCTGGTCAAAGTGATCCCTGATCAAGCGGTCCCTGGCCAAATGAGTCCTAGTCAAGTGGGCCCTGGTCAAAGTGATCCCTGATCAAGCGGTCCCTGGCCAAATGAGTCCTAGTCAAGTGGTCCCTGGTCAAAGTGATCCCTGATCAAGCGGTCCCTGGCCAAGTGAGTCCTAGTCAAGTGGGCCCTGGTCAAAGTGGGCCTGGGTCCAAAAAAGGTTGGGAACCACTGAGTTGGATGAAAGCAGTGGAAAGGTTCTCAGGACTTTAGGACTGCAAAGAAAAAGTTAGGGCCTTTAAGGGAAAATAGAGAGCTCAGCAGGAAAGGGGGATGTTAGAGTTCATTTCTGAAGTAACAAGTAGTAAGTGATGTAAGTGATGCAAGGATGAATGCAGCAGGGAATGAGCCAAACCACCTGGCCAACACTGTGTGGTTACAGCCAGGGTGGGGTAGCTGCATGGGGAATAAAGGGACCAAAGTACTACTCCTTGCTGTGGGTTGTTGGAGGGGGTTGCTGGAGTTATGCGTTTGGAGGAATTGGAGGTGTTTGCTGAAAGGAGTTCCACAAGGCTTGTGCCTCAGAGAGAACATTTGGATTCTGTATGTATATGTGTGTGTATATATGTGTGTGTATTCTTTTATAAACTGCAAAAGGCAACGACTGAGCTTGCTTCCTGGTCAAAGGCAAAAGGCTTCTGTGTCTGTGAGTGTCTACTTTCATCTTCATTGCGACAGGGGAGAGGGGGCAGAATGCAAGTCACTGAGAACTGATAAGAGAAAATAAAAGGACGGAACTTTGTGCATGCTCATGAAGTTCTGACTGTAAAACCAAACCACATTTTAGCTGTGTGGCACATTTCTTTTTCCTGTCACCAGATGGCTTTGCTCTATAATGATTTAAATCTCCTCATCTGTGTCTGATTGGAATAGAGATGCAAGGGCTTTAGGAGATACTGAGCCCCAACAAAATCTCCCACCATCCACAAGATGGGCTTCTTTAACTGCATTAATGAAGACAGAAACTGACTGGTACAGAAAAACTTAACAGAAATCTGAGTATTTTTGGCTGGGTATACAAATGCTGGCTTCTGTTGTGGCATAGTACACATTTAGGAACTTTTTGAGACATTTTTGGTGTTTTGCCAAGGACACTTCAATATCCATTACTCTCCTTTCAGTACACTCGTTCATTCCCTCCCTTGTGCATGGATGATCTTCCATTTTCTGGTCTCCCCTCTGCCTGACTTTTCTCACAAAGTTACATTTCATTCTTGTGTGCTTCATTTGGTGAAAAAATTTTTATGAATAATCTAAGGAGCACTCCTAACAGAAGACATCCTTTTCACAAAGCCAAGGGAATGGGATAAGTTACTCGAGGCTGGAAATACCAGCGGCGGAATGAAATCTAACTTTAGATTTCAAGTCCACAGTGACTTCTTTCTCGGCGCAGAACATTTATGTGGAACCGTTAAGTAGAAATGCAGAGATGTGATAAGAAGACAGAAATGCACTGCAGAGGCCACTTTCTTCGCTTCAGATATCCAAGATTCAGCAAAAAAGAAATAAATCAAGACCAGTATCAGAGCGAAGTGAAAGGAAAGGCTGTTTAAAGGACAAAATGAACAGTGAAACACACCAGAATACCCTCCCAACAGAAAGTCTTTTCCCACATGGCTCTCAATGGCTTTTATCCCTCCTCAAGGCTGGCCATTCTTAATGTATTCTTGAAGGCTTTCATGGCTGGAATCACTGGGTTGTTGTGAGTTTTCCAGGCTGTACGGCCATGTTCCAATAGCATTATTTCCTGATATTTTGCCCACATCTATGGCAGGCATCCTCAGGGGCTGGGAGGTCTGTTGGAAACTAGGAAAGTGGGGTCTATATATCTGTGGAGTGTCCAGGGTGGGAGAAAGAACTCTTGTCTGTTTGAGCTAGGCGTGAATGTTGCAATTGGCCACCTTGATTAGCATTTTTCCGTGTGTCTTGGAACAGCTTCTCCCCATAGAAATGTTCAATGTATTGTCAAAGGCTTTCAAGGCCGGGATCACTGGGTTGTTGTGAGTTTTTTGGACTGTCTGGCCATGTTCCAGAAGAATTCTCTCCTGAAGTTTCACCTGCATCTATGGCAGGCATCCTCAGAGGTTGTGAGGTCTGTTGGAAATGCTAATCAAGGTGGCCAATTGAAACATTTACACCTACCTCAAACAGACAAGAGTTCTTTCTCCCATCCTGGACTTTCCACAGATATATAAACTCCACTTTCCTAGTTTCCAACAGACCTCACAACCTCTGAGGATGCCTGCCATAGATGCAGGCGAAATGTCAAGAGAGAATTCTTCTGAAACATGGCTATACAGCCCGGAAAACTCACAGCCACCCAGTGATTCCGAGTGATTCCTTGGAAAGTCAGACTTGGCCATGGTGGTCCATGCTCTCATTACATCTAGGATAGACTACTGCAATGTGCTCTACTTGGGACTGCCTTTGAAAACTATTCAGAAGCTTCAAATAGTCCAACAAGAGGCAGCTAGATTAATAACTGGAGTGGCATACAGGGAGCATACAACTCCCATGTTACATCGGCTCCATTGGTTGCCAGTTTGCTACCGAGCACAATTCAAAGTGTTTGCTTTGACCTATAAAGCCCTAAACGGCCCTGGCCCAATTTACCTGTTCAAATGCATCTCTCTCCTATGAACCATCACAGAGATTAAGATCCTCTGGGGAGGCCCTGCTCTCTGTCCACCACCGTCACAGGCGTAAATAGAGGGGACGAGAGTGCCTTCTCAGTGATTGCCCCTTGGCTATGGAACTCCCTTCCTGGTGAGATTAGATCAGCCCCCCCCCCCTCCTGTCCTTCAGAAGGTTGGTAAAAACTTTGCTGTGGGACCAAGCCTTTAGGACAGTGCAATAAGGCAGCAATAAGAAACCCTACCATGCCAACTCGATTCGATATGGATGATTGAGACAGTTTTAGACAGTGGCTTTAATGCTGAGATAAATGATTTTAATGTTTATGTATGCATATAATCTATTTATGTCCTGGCATTGAATGAATGAATGAATGAATGAATGAATGAATGAATGAATCTTTATTGAGAGACCATCAGTCATATCAATATATATTACACCAATAAAACAGAATGAAATAAAATATAGTAGGATAAAATGTAATATAATATAGTCAGATAATCACGTGATCAATTCATCCTCATCTGGTAACTAAAATTGGTTTGAGACAGTGTGAAAGCTAATCACTGTCACTTTAGAGTGGATGTGCCCTATCTATCTTCATAGTTCTATAGTGCTAATCCTACTTCCACTACTGATCTTCGTCGCCCCAGCAGTTGGTGCCAATCGAAGCAATAAATCTCTGCCTCCTCCTTTTGGCCTTCACCAAAAAGGAGGCCACTCTTTTTATTATGGTGGGATTCGCATGAGATAGGAGCCAGTTAATCTTATGTTGCTCTGCCCAATGTTCCTTGTTTCCCAAAATCGGGCCTAGAAGTTTAGCCCGGTCTATTGCATATATCGGGCAGTTTAAGAGTATATGACTAATATTTTCTACTTCTGGAGCCTCACAGATACAAATTCTATCGGAGTATGGTATTGAGTGAAATCTGCCGTATCTCTCCATTGTCTCCATCTGCTCAAATCTTGCCCTAGTCATGGCGAGCCTCAAATACTTAGGGAGCTGGTGTGTTAGATATTGTGCCCTCTTAAATACATGTTGTTGTACCGATAACCATTTTAGGGATTTGATGTTCGCTAGCCCGTGTATATCCTCTTGTGCCTGTATATCCACAATGCGCTGTTTAACTAACTCCTGGTACGAGGTGGGTAACTTCCCTGTGCATTCACCTGTATACCTCGGGTTCTCAGGAAAGTTTCAAGCTGAAGCACCCAGGAAGCGTCCCTAGCTGCCTTGCGCTGTTCTTCTAGACAGATTCTAGGGAGTCTATCGTTGTCTAAGTTGGCAATTTTACATAAATAGTTGAACGCTCTTATTTTTGCCAAACCATTAATTTGCTGCAGGCCCAGTTCCACCCTAACAGCCACCGCTGGAGTCCTGTTGCTCAGCCCCAGAAGCTGTCTGCCAAAGTTTATCTGGGCCTGTTCGATGATTGGCATGGTGTCCAAACCCCAAATCTCAGCCCCATAGAGTAATTGAGGGATTATTTTGGCTCCGTAAACTTTGATCGTAGGTAGGAGGGAACCCGGATATTGATGTTTGGTTAGTCTGAGAATCTGGTTAATGCCTAGTTTTGCTTTGGTGGCACTCCTTGATTGCTGGGCCTTCCATGAGCCTTTAGCCGAAAAGGTAATTCCTAGATAGGTGAAGGTATCAACCTGCTCAATGTTTTCCCCATCCAGTGTCCAGGAGTGCCTTTTGGGTCTGTATGCAAACCTGATAACCTTGGTTTTCGCTTTATTAATGCTTAAATCGTTACTGTGTGCATACTGGTTGAATCTTACTAAGGCTCTACGAAGCCCAATCTGGGTAAGGGAGAGAATGACAACATCGTCAGCATATAAAAGAGAATTGGCATTGAATATTTGCCATTATATGTTGTGCTCTACCCTGTGTCCTCTTCGGGGTAAGAAGGGCAGGATATAAATGGTTTAAATAAATAAATATCAGGCAAGAATGCTTCTGGAACATGGCCATACAGCCCAGAAAACTCACAGGCCATTCTTACTTTGGGGCATTTCAATGCAGGGCAATTTCTGACAGCATTCTGCTGTTTCTTTTGGGTAGAAAACCACAGCCGGACTTGTCTCTAAAAGGGTTTGTTGACCAATCAGGGTTCAAATGTGAGGGACAAAAAGATAGAAAGCTTGACAGTTAGCCAAAAGGTTGTATTTCCACGGCTATTACACAAGGTTGGGTTCCCAAGGGTATTACAAATAAAGAGGCAGTGTGGTGATACAATACAATACAATGGAATGCACTGCACCATTTTTCTTAGCTGGGGAGGGAAACCTCAGCATTGTATGCTCCCTGCATGCAAACAGTTCCATAAAAGAAAACGACCATAACAAAGACCAGCTCTCCCCTCCAATTGTATTTGTATCCGGGGAGGGGCGTTCCCACAGAAGGGGACCATTAAAACACAACCCAGGTTCATGTCCCAAGTGTTATAATCAGTTCTACCATTCCATTGTGTCACATCCACTGACCCAACCAAGGGGACCGTGAACAAGTGTGTAACTTATTTCCAAGTTTTAATAAAATGCTCTTGTTAATGGTGAATCTCTACACCACTCTGGCTTACGTAATGCACTTCTGCCTGAGAGCAAATGAGGATTTTCTGATTATGTAACTAACTGAAAGAGAAGTGTCCCATTCCAAGGATAGGGACAGAGGTTTAAGAGATCATCAAAAAGGAGTTTAGCACAAGGTTTGGCTGCTGAATGGCCCAATGGTCTAGATTGAAGCCTGCTTCTGGGTTCAGAGATTGGGAGTACAAATCCCTCCCGGTTCACTGATTTGGAAGACTTTTTGCCTTAATAGAAGGATACAAATACTCCAAACACACACACACACACACCAGGCCCGGATTAACTCCTTTTGGCGCCCTAGGCCACACTTTGGAAGCCCTCCCCCAAGAGAGAGAGTCATCATGCCGCACGTTGCGGTTTTGTTTTGAACATTTTTTAGGTCCTTGATCTGGCGCCCCCCTAGGCCTGCACCCATAGGCCATGGCCTAGTGTGGCCTTATGGGTAATCCAGACCTGACACACACACACAGGGTGTTTGTGTTTTACAATACTGGCATCTGCCAAATATGCAACCTCCTGTTAAACAGGAGATAAATCCAGATATTTCAGACGGTGTGGACTCAGTCTTCTGTTGGGATTTGAGGAAACACATAAAGCCACCCTCGGAAGTAATTCCTGCCCTTTTCCAGCAGCAAAATGATGCAACTCATCTTTTTTAAATATCAAGAAGCTGAGTCAATGGGTGGTTCCCCAACTGCAATTTCATGCTTGCCTTCCACAAGGATGAAGAGCACCCAGGATTTTAATCAGCCCTGGGTTACTATGAGCATTGGCCAGAATTTCGTTGGGGTCTTACTTCTTCATAAGTGGGAAAAGAACTGAGAGCTTTCACAATGTATGTTTTCAGTAAATGGCTGCCATGTCATTCAATGCCAGTGAAGTGGCCAATGTGCAAATGGGACAAGACTAATGCCCATTGGGCACGGGATATGAATTGCTCGTGGGCAGAGCCCAATGCACATCCAGACACACTTATTGGTGCCATGATATGCATCTCAGGAATTCACTCTCAAGTTTTTTTCCACTACCTTGGCAGCCACCTCTCCACAAAAGTCAACATTGAAATACAACACTCGCCTGAGCTCTGCGAGTGCAGCATTTTTCCGAATGAATAAGAGAGTGTTTGAGGACTGGGACATCTGTGAGGAAACCAAGGTGCTTGTTTACAAAGCTATTGTCCTCCCAACCCTGCTATACACCTTCGAAACATGGACTGTCTACAGACTTCACACTCAACTCCTGGAATGATTCCATCAGCGTTGCCTCCAAAAAAATTCCTGCAAATCTCTTGGGAAGACAGGTGGGCAAATGTCAGTGTATTGAACTGATGTTCCTACGCCATCAACTCCACCGGACTGGTCACAGTGTCTGAATGCCCAATCACTGTCTCCCAAACCAGTTACTATACTCCCAACTCAAGAACAAGAAATGTAATGGTGGTGGACAGGAAAAGAGATTTAAAGATAGGCTTTAAGCCAAGCTTAAAAACTATAGCATAGACACTGAGAACTGGAAAGCCTCGGCCCCCTGAGCACTCTAACTGGAGGCCAGCTGTGACCAGCAGTGCTGCAGAATTCAAAAAAGCATGAATGGAGAGTGAAAGGGAAAAATGTGGCAAGAGGAAGGCATGTCAAGCTAACTCTGACTGGGACCACCTTCCACCTGGAAACCAATGTCCGCACTGCAGAAGAACATGCGGATCAAGAATAGGTTTCCACAGCCACCTATGGATCCACCACCAAGACACTAACTTGGAGGACCATCATCCTAGGGATATGAGGGATCTCCTAAGTAAGGAAGGAATTATCCCATTGGCAAAGCCCAATGCACATCCAGGCACATTTACTGGTGTCATGATGTGCGCCTCAGCAATTCACTCTGGGGTTGTTGGTTTTTTTTGGGGGGGGGGGGGTTAGCACTTCTGTTAAGTGTGCATAACATGATATAATGAAGACAGCAACACAGAAGCCTGGCCATTAAAAGCTGCTCACTCAGCCATCCCACAAAAATCAAAGTAATGGAATCAAAAACTTTGCAGGGAAGGTCTTCCAATTTCAAGAAATGTTTCGTTCCAATCCAGGATACTATTTTACCCCAATTATATACAATTATATAGGCTTAAAGCCAACCTTAAAAACTGTGGCGTAGACACCGAGAACTGGGAAGCCCTGGCTCTTGAGAGCTCTAACTGGAGGTCAGCTGTGACCAGCAGTGCTGCAGAATTCAAAGAGGCCCAAATATCCACCGCCAAGACACTACACTTGGAGGGTCATCATCCTCAGGCTACGAGGGATCGCCTAAGTATACAACGTGGGGTTCTTTTATTCAACGTATTGCAGGAGCAGCTCAGAAGACACAAGACATGATTGAAAATCTTTGTAAAGTGATGAGCAACTTCCAGGTTTTTGCACAGAAGGAGTCTTACAGAAAAGGCATCCATTCATAGAAGCAGTGAATTCTTTACCATCCTTCTTCAGGAGTTGTTAAGCTGGCTTCGGTTCTCTTTTGTTCCCCATCTTCTAGCCTTCCAATGGGAAACATCTCCAAAGCACTCGCCCAGTCCCCTGGATTTAGGACGGCTGCTTTTCTGGGTCCAAACCCAGATTTCTCAATTCTGCTTTGAATATATCTCACAAGGAAAGGTCAACTTTATCAAAAGTACATTTACCCCGCCCCACCCCCAAATTGCCAAGAGTCCTTCCAGCATTGGATAGGTCTAAATGTCATCCGGTTCTGCATGCGAATAGAGTTCGCTGAGTTTTTCAAACTTGGGGCCCCATTCTTTCATATCCCCATATACTGCGTCTTCATCCCATCCGCAGGACCCAAGAGAACTCAGGCTGCTAGCTTCGGAACACTCTCCTTCCGTGTAAAACACCTGCAATGAATCGCAAGGCAAAGCGTGGTGCTGCTGGTCCAGGTTTCTGACCACGCCTGACAGGTAACATCCAAAATCCGTGCTTGAAAAGGAGGAGCCCTTTGCTGCCGAGAGCGATTCTTCCGGCCGCTCCTTTGGAGAAGAGACGTGGAGCTCGCAGCTCAAAGGGCTCTGTAGCTCGGTCCGTTTCCCTTTCTTCTTGTAGAGAGAATAGGCCGGGCTGGTTTGGAGGGACATTTGGAGCTCCGCCATGTTGTAGGCATCCTGAAGGAAGGAAGAAGTTGGCACTACGTTAAGGAGGAATTCATTATTGCCAGAGAATATCGGATTTGTTCTCTGTCTCTGGACATTCATTCTCAGGAATGCTTTCCGCTCAGGAGCCAAATGGTTATACATAACACTGATTGGACTTTGCTGCCACTATTCAATGTCTCCTTTGGGCCCTCGCTCCTCTCTTGCCTTTGGATGTAAAAACTTGCAAAATTGCCACAAACTGTTAAAAATGGTTTTTAAATGAACATAATAACTGGGAATACATTGCTTTGCTGGTGCTGCTTTCTAAAGGTAAAGGTTTCCCCTTGACACTAACTCTAGGGGTTGGTGCTTATCTCCATTTCTAAGCCGAAGAGCCGGCATTGTCCATAGACACCTCCAAGGTCATGTGGCCAGCATGACTGCTTGGAGTACCGTTACCTATCCGCAGAAGCAGCACTTATTGATCTACACACATTTGCATGTTTTTAAACTGCTACTTTGGCAGAAGCTGGGGCCAACAGCGGGAGCTCATCCCGCTCCCAGATTTGAACCACCAACCTTTCAGTCAGCAAGTTCAGCAGCTCAGTGGTTTAACCCAGTATTTCCCAACCAGTGTGCCGTGGCACACTAGTGTGCCGTGAGCGATCATCAGGTGTGCCGTGGGAAATTGGAACCTCCAATACCCTTTCTTCCCCCGTGTTCAGAAGGGGAGGTGCGAACACTTACTTTTTCTTCGGCAGGAAAAAGAAAGGGCGCCAAAGGAAGGGGGAGGAAGCACAATCAAAGTTTTCCCATGCATCCAATATTGTGATTCTGAACATTGTTTGAGTCTTGCAACAATGGCAACAATAAAATAAACCCAGAAACTGTAACTAGGCTCAAACTCCACCAGTGTTCACATTTCTTGGTCCACCAACTAGCCCAGGATTTTTAAATGTTTCCCCTAAGATTGCTGGAATTCGCTATCATGGTTATTAACATGTAACTTAACAGTTTTGCATTTGTATCTATTTTGTATTCACAATTTCTACATATTCACTAGATTAGGGGGTTCATAGGCACCATGAAAGTTCTCAAATTCCCACTTGTTAAGCAGCAGCCAATGCAAGTGGCAGAGGTCTGCTCTCTAGTTGATCAGGAATCAGCTGAGGATTTGCAACAGGGATCCAGTTTGAGTCTTCTTGTGGAGAGAAAAAGCGGGGTGTAAATAAACACAATGATATAAAATAATATTCCTACTTCTGACTATCAAGGCAATAAAGTGGCAAAGGAGAGGATAAAGAACCACAGCTGTTATTTTTAGAGCAATTATGACAAATATTAGAAGTTTTATGATGTTTTCTTATCAAGCTTAAAGTACTCTCAACAAGCCATGAAAAGTAATTAAACAGTATCAAGTAATGCAAAGAATAATGTAAATTATCACCATATATACTCAAAGATAAGGCCTCTCTTGGCTTATAATGGGGAGAAGGCCGGGCAGCAGAGCCTGGAGGATATTGCTTGCAATATATGATATATTTCTCCTCTTCACCTCCCTTGATGTTGTGTTTTCTTTTCCAATCAAAAGGAAGGAAGGAGGGAAAGGAGATATATCCCATATCCTCCTTGTTTGTATGGCTCCCTTTCAAACCCACTCAAATTCCTGACTTTTTGAGTGTGTGTATTTAAATATAGACAGACAAGATTTATTACGGTCAATGACCAGCATAGTATTTAAATATATTAACTTTATATGTGCATTTTTGTTCCCTAGGAAGTTTTCCCCTCATATGTTTGCAGGTCTTTGCAAATTCTATCTACATATGGATTTTTAGAGATTTCCATGTACCTGTATATTTGTGTATGTATCTCTCTCTCTCTCTCTATATATATATATATATATACACACACACACACACACACACATATATGTGTGTGTGTATGTATGTATGTATCTGTATGTGTGTGTATGTATGTATGTGTGTATATATACATATGAATATAGATATATAGGGCTTGCAAATATTGCAGGACAGAAATGCGCATACAGTGTTCCCTCGCTACTTTGCGGTTCACTTATTGTGTGTCACAAGAATAACATGGATTTCCTCAAGACAGAACCCCTGGGTAGGTAAACCTATTTCCTCCTCCCTAAACAATTTGAAGGAGGGAGATAATCTTATTAAGTACTAATAGGATTTGTAAACTTAGCTCTCTATGTGCCACCTTGATGATAAATATCCCTTTAAGTGTTTCAAACACGTTCATGGAAAATTCATTCAAAGGAAATTCTATGTGTAAAATAGATAGGTCTGCACCACTGATTTATTATTATTATTATTATTATTAGAAACACAACAAGATTAATACATAGCAAACAACATCACTATGTTAGTTGTTGTACTGGATCACGCGTCGGAGACTTCTCAAGTGTCTAGGACTGTGTGATGTATTGGCGAATAATGCGTGCAGATCCCAGTAGGATGGCCTTTTGCAGCTGACAGATGGTAATTTTGTCAGCGCTGATTGTGTTTAAGTGCAGGCCAATGTCTCGAGGCACTGCACCCAGTGTACCGATCACCACTGGGACCACCTTGACTGGGCCAGAGTCTTTGCAGTTCGATCTTTAAATCCTGTTTTCATTTAAGCTTGCTGTCATCTGGGATTGCAACGTCAACGATCCATACTTGGTTTTATAACACAATCGTGAGGTCAGGAGTATTGTGCTCCAAAACTCTGTCTGTCTGAATCCGGAAGTCCCAGAGTAGTTTGACGTGTTAATTTTCTGTAACCTTTACAGACTTGTGATCCCACCTGTTCTTTGCCACAGAAAGATGGTATTTGTGGTACAAGTTTCAATGAATCATCTGAGCAATGGTGTTATGCCTCTGCTTGTATTACTATTATTATTATTATTACCCTGCTTTTTCTCTCCAGAAAGAGACTCAAAGGATACTCAATTTCCCCCTTTTGTCCAGTTCTAACAGATGTCGGTCGTTCACAGAGCTGGACCTGCCCTTAAGTCAAATCAGATGGAAACTTCAGGCGGTCCTAAAGAAGCACCAACTTGTGTTATTAATTTACTATTATATCAGAATCCATTTAGCACTGTTATATTTTTACTGCCAGGGAAGGGGGGATTTTTGGTGCACAAATGACTTCTGGCCTTGAGAACTACGTGACGGGACGTGTGAGGAAGGGACACCATTTGCTGCTGTGCCTCAGGCAGGAAAATGTCAGGTCAGCTACCATCTTACACAAATGTTGTACTATTCAAAGCCAATGATGGGAGAGGTTTTTTAAGTTGACGAAAAAGAGCACCCAATGGCATTTTGTTTTGACGGAAGCTTCTGTAGACTAGTCTTGTGCAGGCAGGTAGTGATGGGATTTAAGCACCCTCATGCTACCTATATCTCAAATCTTAGATCAACATCTTGATGGTCCCAAAGTACTATGGGAATAGAAGTTTAAACTACTAGGCAGGCAATTATTTGAACCACTTCTTCCATAGTTCTGCAACTCCATGAACCTCACAAGAAGCCAAATATTCAAAATATATGGCGATATGGAGTCCACTTCTCTCATGTTCCCCCTTTGTTGCCTTTTTTCTTCTATCCACCTTCACCCCTTTGTTGGATCATGAAAGGAATCAGTGAATGTGTGTGTGTCAACTGTAAAGTAAAATGCATGAAACTGATTGGTCGGGCAATGCCCGAGGAGCAAGCTGAGTCTGGGACTTTTGGGTACTGTTACATTTTTGTTCAGGCTTGAGCTATGCAGAGAGAGAAGCAGAGAGAGACAGATTTTGGAGAGTGCTCTCACTTGATGAGCTGCTGAAAGAGTTTATCCACATGGATTGAAGAAAGACCATATTTAAATCTCTCATAAAATGACATTATGTGAGTTGGTGCAACTGATCACATTTTACATATGTTGTTCTGAACTAAGAAGAGTAAACTACTTGTTCTTTAATGTTCATATTTTCTTTCTCTGGCAAGAAAGGCATTCCTTCACATTTGAGAAGAAAAGTGGGGCAACCTTTTCCATGATGACACTTGTCATCTACAGTTTTTAATACAATTTATTTTTAATTGGGTGTCTATTGTTGGTTAGGCTGACCTACGTGAGACTAAAATCTTTCTCAGTGGTAGCCCCAAAAATTAGAAGTAGAGAAAATACCTTAATTCCTTAGTAAAGGCATTAGACACATCTGGAAGTCCTTCCTCATCATCTCTTTTCATTGAGATCACAGAGAGTTTCCAGAACAACATTCCAAAAAGTAACGTGTAAGGCAGTGTTTCCCAACCGCTGTGACGCGGCACAGTAGTGTGCCGTGACGGACTTCCTGCTGTGCCGTGAGAAAAGCTCTCTGCTCCCCTTCCTTCCCCCCTCCTCCTGCCGAACTCATGCTGCTTGGGGGAGGAGGAAGGGCCGAGCGGCAGCGGCGAAGAAGTAGGGGCCGGGGCACTGCCTCCTTCAGCCGTTTCCCTAGCCAGCCTCCAATCTGCCATGACTCCTGCCATGACTCTCAACCCTCGCTCGCTGAAGCCGCACAGAGGAGTCCCGCCCACTGAAGCCCGTCCATCGCTCATGCTCCTCCTCCACACAGCTTCAGCAAGCGAGGGGCAGGAGTCATGGTGGAGAGCGGTGCTGGGGACCATGACTCCCGCCCCTCGCTCGCACTGCCCCCTTAATGTTGGAGAAGCTGTGTGAGAGCTGAAGTCGGGGGAGGGGGCGGGTCATGGTGCAGCCTGGCTCCGCCCCCTCCCCCGGATTCAGCCCTCCCAGCTTCTCTAGCCTCGAGGAGACAGTGCCAAGACAGCATTGTGCTGGCTCTGCCACCGCTGGCTTGGCACTGCCCCCTCAAGGCTGGAGAAGCTGTGGGAGAGCTGAAGCCTGGGGAAGGGGGCGTGGCATGGCGGGGCCTGGCTCTGCCTCCTCTCCTGGCTTCAGCTCTCCCAGCTTCTCCAGCCTTGAGGGGACAGTGCCAAGACAGCATTGTGCAGGCTCTGCCACCGCTGGCTTGGCACTGCCCCCTCAAGGCTGGAGAAGCTATGGGAGAGCTGAAGCTGGGGGAGGGGGCGGGGCATGGCATGGCCTGGCTCTTCCCCCTCCCCCGGCTTCGGCACTCCCAGCAGCTGCTTCCAGCAGGCCACCATCCTCCAGCCGTTCTTTACTGTGTTAGAGTGTCATTATGTGTCATTTTGGTTGTTGGTGTGCCCCCGGATTTTTTTAATGTTAAAAGTGTGCCGTGGCTCAAAAAAGGTTGGGAAACACTGGTGTAAGGTTTTCCTTCTGATGCTGCCTTCTAGATTTGCTGTATTGTACCTAATTCTTTTATATGCTGCCGTTTATGAGCGTTACCTTGATCTCTGTCTTCGTGAACTTCTAAACATGCTCACTTATTTATTTACTCATTGCCTTTATTTCCAGCCCAAAATTGACATTCAAGGCAGGTCACACAAAAGGTGTTGTACTTTCAAGGAAATCAAGAAATGTCTCGAGACCTTGATCTTTTCTCTGCGAGGAAATGTAAGCAGAGCTTGCAGGCTGCGTTTTCACAAAAGCTCTTGTTGTAACAACACCTTAAAGGTGCTACATGGCTCTTTGTTGTTTGCCTACAACAGGCTAAAGCGGTTTCTCCTCTGAAAATCAAACACAGATTTCTGTTTGATGAAACACGGCAGTGATATCAAATCAAACCCAAGCAGATTTTCCTCAAACCATAGCTAAGAGTTGAGGCCGTCCTCCGCCAGCATACTCCAGATCCAGAAAGAGAGAGAAAAGTCTTACTTGGTCTTGCTCCCCACCGCCTTCTTCATTATAGTTGAGGATGTTCTCTCGGATGTCCTCCAAGTCATCATGGCAGGTGGTGGCATGGTAAACACCCCCGTTCTTGTTTTTGTGGCTCTTCCATCGAGTCCACAGGAAAAGGCCGCTAAACAGAACTGGATGAAGAGAAAGGGCAGAAATGGAGAACAGAACTTAGAAACCAAGTCCAAATGTCACAAGTGGAAATGTTGCATCTCAACCGCTGGGACTTTACTTTTTAATATTGCCATGTCTGAAGGTTATCCACCTGCCTTGTGACTCTCTCTTTCTCTCTCTCTCTATATATATAGAGCCACAAGGCAGGTGGACTCCTGTGTTTGTGTGTGTGTGTGTGTGTGTGTGTGTGTGTGTGAGAGAGAGAGAGAGAGAGAGAGAGAGGGAGAGAGAGAGAGAGAGAGAGAGTGAGAGAGAGAGAGTGAATGAAATGTCAGGAGCAACTTGAGAAACTGCAAGTTTTTTTCGAGAGATAGCACAGCGGTAGCAACAGCTGTGCTGGCAATCTGAAGGTTGCATGTTCGAATCCTGGGCTGGTTTGGACACACAGCTGTGAGCCCTGTCCACTGTTCACCCAACAGTTCGAAAACAGCTCAGCTGTGATTAGATTAAAAAAACTCGGAACCGCCAAGCGGGGAAGGATTTTTTTCAAGAAGGACTTACAACGCCTAAATAAAGTAAGATCAGCTGCCAGAAGGTGGAATGTGGAAACAGAGGCTCTCCGTCATGAGGCTGAAGCAACACCACCCCCTTGTGACGTAATGACGCAATCACACCCTGTGACGCAGCATGAAGAAAAATCCTTCTAAAAAAATTGTACTAGTTATATGTTATATGTTGTATCAGGGCCGTAGCCAGGATTTTGATTCAGGGAGGGCTGAGATTGATTCGGGAGGGGCTGAGTCTGAGTAAGAGACTACCAAACCTTTTGTATTGTTATCCCAATAACCCCATGAATGTGGGATATAATGAGCATGGTGATCAGATCATGATATGAATAAATATAACAGTTTAAACAATGTACCAGTAAGGCCTTCTCACGGACCACCCTGAGAATTGGGGGGCTTAAGCCCCCTAAGCACCCCCCCCCCCCCGGCTACATGCCTGTGTTGTATGTAATTGTATGTGGAACCGGCAGGGACTGTCTGCCGTATGTGTGATGTAATCCGCTCTGAGTCCCCTTCGGGGTGAAAAGAGCGGAATATAAATAAAGTGTATTATTATGTATTATTCTTTCTTGTGTGAGAGAAGTGGCCGTCTTCAAGGGCATTACCCAAGGGACAACTGGATGTTTTCCAACCGGTGGAAGGATTCTCTCATGAGGTCCTGGAGCTGACAGACAGGAGCTCACCCTGTTCCCTGGATTCGAACCACTGACCTTTTGATCAGCAGTCCTGCCACCATTTAACCCATTGCTCTAGCAGGGGCTGCTATTATTAGTACTATTATTCTCTTACCTGCCTTTCCTCGTGGCTTGAGATGGATCATAGCACAGTCAAAACACACAAATATTGCAAAAATCCTACAAACACACATGTAGTTCTATAAAAAAAATACATACTAAAATGCATTTCTATAAAATACACATTAAATACACTGGGCAGAGATTAAAACACAGGGCATGAGTTTAACATTCATAATGAAAACTGGCTGGATAGGAACAGATGTGATGACATATTTATTTACAGTACCCAGTGGCTGCCGTGTTTGAATCGGGCCTTGGGAATGAACACATTCTGCAATGGTCATGGCTTACGTGACTTTTCTTCCTGATGCTGACATGCCAAATGTCTACTCTCAGCCTTTGTACCAAAGCTAATGGGATTGTACCAGTTCAACTGTGCCCAGATTCAGACCTTTAAGTAGACAATCCAATAAGTGTAGCTAGTTTTAGCAAGGGCTTAAGCTGTCTTCTCAATTTACTGCTATTAACAGCCGTAAAACAGTTAGAAGGTGCGTTACAGAGAACTTAAGCTCAACCATTTAAATTACGATAACACGAGTTCTTCTTTAGAAGAAATGTTCACTAAGTCCATGGGACTAACATATATATGTGTGTGTCACAAAAATATAATATGCAGATTTGATAAATGTGGATTTAATAATATGTGTGTATGAATGGAATTAAATGGAAGAAATGAATGAAAGAGAGCTAATAATTTTGGACAGCATGCTAAAAGATTGAGGTCAGCAATGACTAAACCATTAACTACCTGCTTGCTGGACTGTAATTAAAACCTGCTAATGAGAGCTGAAATGGTAAACTGTGATAAGAACTGTGACAGTGATAAGAAACATGTTTACAACGATAAGAAGGAAATCAACACAAGGTTAACACCAATCAAGAAGAATCAACATGTGCCAAGAAACTGAGATGGAGCCAAGATGGAAGGCATCTCTCATTAATTTACAACTTTGGGACTACATCAGCAGAATATTCCTATAAAAGGCTCAACCTAATAATTCTCAAATTGTGACAGACAGCGGAGCTGTTCACCCGCCTCTCTGTTCCACGGGAAGGACAGAGATGATGTATGGAGAGTGTCAGATCTTAGCAGAATTCTGTACACTTTGGGCCTCCATTTCTCAAGGGAAGAGGAAGGGGTACATTTTGGAGTCATGATACGTTTGCAGGGAGTCAGGTTCTGCTGTATAGTAAACAGAGAGCTGATTCTTGGCATTTTAGAAGAAGTTTTGGCGTTATGGAAGTTTTGGAACTATGCGTTGGCAGGCTGCAGGAAGCAGCGTCTGACCTAAACAGGTGTCCTTCTCCAGATGAGAGGGAGAAATGGTGATGTATCCCTGAGGATGAATGCATGTGCATCTGTGTGAATGCTGAGTAAAAATGTAACCCTTTTGTTTGTTTGTTAAGCCAATGTAGCAGTAGCAATGTAAGGAGTTGATCTGGAAGACATTTATGTTTATGTGGGTTTTTATTATGTTATATTTAATGTTTTTAATTGATATGTATTTATGAAATTGTTGCCAATCTGTATGCCTCCTTGAGTTGCCTTCGGGCTGAGAAAGGCGGGATAAGAATGCTGTAAATAAATAAAATAAATAAGTTGTTTGAGAATCCAATGTAGTCACTTAGATTCTATATGGCTGTATGTCCACTGTGGACCGGGTTTGCAACAAGCCCGTGACATACAAACTTCTCTGGTGTGCCTTATTTTATTAACAAAACAAACAGTGGGCAGTACCGTAATTACAAGCCAAAACAAAACAAAACAGGTAAATAGTAACAGTATTAAGCTCTATTCAATTCGATATTATAGCCATATAATTGTAGTACTATCCCTAATCAGAACCACACAGTTCAGGAAAATAAATCAGAGTTCAATCATACACAGTAAATCGAAACAGCACATATATTAACGGAGAACAATGTCCAAAACCTTGCAGACATGTAAATATATAATTGAATGATGGTCCCAACAGTCCTTAATGGGAAATTAAACCATAAAGAAGTTCTCAAAGTTCATATATCAAAGTCACAATGTCTTTTGATGGAAATGAGTATCGCAACTCCATATACGGATTATACAGGTATTATTACATATTTGATATATTACAATGTAATATTTTATTTTTAAGATCATGGATATGTAAGGATGCCTATATATCACTAATTTCCATGCTCTGAGGGCGTGAATACAAAACGGCCCAATTCAGCTGATGTCGGAGAATCACTAGCAGCCGTTGGCAACCTTGTTGCGGTTTGAACCATCGAGTTGCGATTTTTCTTTCCTTTCAAGGAGTTGCGGTACTCATTTCCATCAAAAGACATTGTGACTTTGTTCTCCGTTAATATATGTGCTGTTTCGATTTACTGTGTATAATACACTATGATTGAACTCTGATTTATCTTCCTGAATTGTGTGGTTCTGATTAGGAATAGTACTACAATTATATGGCTATAATACTGAATTGAATAGAGCTTAATACTGTTACTATTTACCTTTTTTTGTTTTGTTTTGTACCTTATTTTATACCACACAATCCCTACTGGCTAAAATGGAAGCAATTACCTACCTCATATGTTTGCCGCAGAAGATGAATGACATGAAAATGGAGAACACCTTTTTTTAGAAGACAGATGAAATAAATGAGGAGGGGGGAAGAGAAATTAATGCCACTGCACAAACACCATAAAAGCCATATCTAACAAGACACTCCTGGTAAATCCTATTCAATGCATTAGAATGATAGAATAATAGTATCTTAAGGAGTTGGAAGAGTGGTCACCGTCAAGGGCTGTCTATTCCAATCTTCTGCCATGAAGGAATATATATTTCTAAAACTCCTAAAAGATGTTAAAGGCCTCCAAAGATGGAAAGCCCATCACCTTCTGAAGCAGTCTATTCCACTGCTGAACCCTCTTACAATAAAAAATATTCCTCCTAATGTTTAGGTGGAATCTCTTTTCTTGAAACTTGAATCCATTCGTTTGTGTGTTCTAGTCTCTGGAACAGCAGAATACTAGCTTTCTCCATCTTCTCTATGACAGTGTTTCCCAACCTTTTTTGAGCCGCAGCACACTTTTAACATTAAAAAAATCCGGGGGCACACCACCAACCAAAATGACACAAAATGACACTCTAACACAGTAAAGAACGGCTGTGGGGATGGTGGCCTGCTGGGAGCAGCTGCTGGAAGTGCCGAAGCCGGGGGAGGAGCCAGACCGTGCCATGCCCTGCCCCCTCCCCCGGTTTCAGCTCTCCCACAGCTTCGCCAGCCTTGAGGGGGCAGTGCCAAGCCAGCAGTGTGCTGGCTCTGCCACTGCTGGCTTGGCACTGCCCCCCTCAAGGCTGGCAAAGCTGTGTGAGCGCTGAAGCCGGGGGGGGCGCCATGCCCTGCCCCCTCCCCCGGCTTCAGCTCTCCTACAGAGGAGCATGAGTGGTGGACGGGCTTCAGTGGGCGGGGCTCCTCCTCAGCGCGGCTTCAGCGAGCGAGGGGCGGGAGTCATGGCGGAGTGGAGGCTGGCTGGGGAAACGGCCGAAGGAGGCGGCGCCCCGGTCCCTTCTTCTTTTTCTTCACCGCCGCCCAGCCCTTCCTCCTCCCCCAAGCAGCAGGAGTTCGGCAGGAGGAAAGGGGAAGGAAGGGGGGCAGAGAGCTTTTCTCACGGCACACCTGATGATCGCTCACGGCACACTGGTTGAGAAACACTGCTCTATGATGTCTCCTCAGATATTTGAAGACACCTCCCAGTCTTCTCCAATCTAAACATGCCCAGGTCCTTCAGTTCTTCCCCACAAGGTATGGTTCCTAGATGTCTATCATGATTGCTCTTCTTGAACAGTGGGGTCCAGAACAGGGCACCATATTCCAAGTGAGGTCTAATCAAAGAACAGCGAGGGACTACAACTTCCTTTGACCTGCATTGGATTTTTTGGTCACCACATCACACATTTTGGTACCACATGCAAAAATTATTCTATTTTCTAACACATGGATAAAGATATTGAATAGCAGCAGCCTCAGAACAGATCCTTGAGGCACCCCACTAGTCACTTCTCTCCAAAATAAAGAGTTACCAGTTGCCATCCATTGACAACATCTACCGTCCATCTTCACCTCCAAGTCTGTGTGAACCAGTAACTCCTCCAAAATGTCTGCTCACATTAAAGACAATCCACTCAACGCTTGTGTTCACACTTCATTCCACATGTATTCCATATTTCCTTATTTATTTCCTTTATTTATATTCCGCTCTTCTCACCCCGAAGGGGACTCAGAGCGGATTACAGGTACACATATACATATATAGACAAACATATAAATGAAGAGAGGCAAACTCTGACCACCAAGGGAAGCTGATGCACTCATCTCTCAGCGTTTCAGCATCTCTTGTTGTTCCTTCCACATTCCTGGAGTTCTTTAATGGCCTCATAATTCAGTCAAAATTTGCCTCCCCACTTAATGTGGTACCTTTATCTCCTACTTGACAGATGCAACTGTCTTTCGTGCCGCAGAGGTCGACAGTAGGCTACACTTAAAGGTCGAGTACCGACCTCGACCCGAGCAAGCCTCGAACTCCTGATCTACTAGTCAGAGAAATCTAATGCAGCTGACACTTAGCCAGCTGTGCCACATTCCCGGCGGCTTCATGTACATGCCTCCAAATCACCTGTAGAATTTTTTTAAAAAAAACATATTTATTAAAATATCATAATATAAGATTTTTAAAAACAAACTAAACGAACACATTACAAGTAACATAATAACAAATAACAAATAGGAAAGATTAACCTCTCCTATATAGGGGTTAAGAAAAAGAAAAGAGCAAGAAAAGAAGAAAGTAACTAAGACACAGAAATACAAGAGTACTTCCATCCCTGCTATCAGCCCCCTAACTATCTACGCTCTACAAGGCGATCTATCTTATTATTCTAATCATGACCACAATCGATCTTCTATTATTATATCACCTGTTGAAGTTTGAGGACTCCATGAATTTCCTCTTCTGAAATATAGTTGATAACACCCGGTATTTGTTGGCGATCTCCTTCCTATCCAAGAACTACTCAGGGCTGACCCTGCTTAACTTCCATGATATATTAGCTGTGATTTATTGCTTAATTTGCAAAATGACCTGTGGACAAATAGGCTGGGCTATTTTTGCCCTTCCTTTTTGACCTATTTATAGCCTGCATCTTTTCTCAAAGTGAACAGTGACAGGTATTGACCACATAAAGTAAAAACCTAAATACTAGGGGTGGATATCTCCAATTTAAATACTTTGAAACCTGTTAATATTTCGTATTTGAAATTATTTTTGACCCTATATTGACCCTCGGCGTCCAACCCGGAAGTGAAGTTTCAAAACCGAACCCGGGATCGCCATTTTTGTAAAGGGCACGTTATTAGGTAGTTTTTTCCCCTCCTCCGTTCTCAACTTGTGAGAGGAGACTGGAGGGCAGTAGCACCCTCCTTTCTCCTCTCGCCAGCTGAGAGCTGAGGTGGGCACTTTGGAAGCAGCCCGGCCAAGCTTTCCTCAGTAAAGTCCAAGCGGTATTCCATAATTGTAGACACATTCAAATATCCATATGACCATAAATTCACAGTTCAGCAATCTCGGATAGAAACAGAGTCCGCAGGGACAGAGGAGGGAGGGAACTCCGTGGCGCCACGGAAAGCTGGACGGATCTGTACTGAGGGGCGGTACTTGGGAGGCAGTAGGAAATCCCCTGCCTTGCAAAGGAGAGAATTCTCCTGACGTCCCCAGGTTCTCCCTCACAAGCAGAATCCGAATCTCGGAGTTATTTCTCAGCAGGGAAGGAGGACGCGAGGGAATGCCCTCCCCACCTCCTTCCCTGCTGAGAACTAAAGCACGTCAAGGCTTGATGCACGTTAGGTCTTAGCAGGGAAGGAGGTGCGGAGGACATCCCCTTCCCTGCAAACTAACGCTTCAAACAAACTAAGGACACCCCCTTCCCTGCAAACAAACAAACTAAGGACATCCTTGCAAACTAATGCTTGATGTGTGTTAGTTCTCAGCACAGCAGGGAAGGAGGTGCGGATGCCCTCCCCACCTCTTTCCCTGCTGAGAACTAACAGGAATAACGAATTTTCGTTAATAATTATGTTTAAATAACGAAATTTTTACGGATTTTTTTTTGGAACAATTTCTATATCGAACCACCGATGACAATCACCCCCCCCCCCCGCAAGTTTAGAAACAAATTTTTGATGGATCAACCACCCCTACTAAATACTAATGGCCCCTTTTCAGTCCATTAAGGCCATAATCCTACAACCTGACAGTTGATATCCAGAATACAAGACAACAGATACAAACAATATCAGCTAATGATATTCCACCTCTCCATAGGACTGCTTCCTAAAGATGTTTTAACAAATTGAATATTGCATCCCTAATAAATAATAGGACCCCCTGGTGGTGCAGCAGGTTAAACCACTGAGCTGCAGAACTTGTTGACTGAAAGGTTGGCGGTTTGAATCCAGGGAGCGGGATGAGCTCCTGCTATTAGGCCCAGCTGTTGCTAACCTATCAATTCAAAAACATGTAAATGTTCGTAGATCAATAGGTACCACTTCTGCAGGAAGCTAACAGCATTCAATGCAGTCATGCTGGCCACATGACCTTGGAGATGTCTATGGACAACGCCTGCTCTTTGGCTTAGAAATGGAGAAGAGCACCAACCCCCAGTCAGACACAAGTAGATTTAATGTCGAGAAGATACCTTTACCTTTACCTAATGAAATGAAATAAAACTTAGATCCAGGCTAAATTAAATTAACTTGACCTGTTGATCTCAATCAATACAGTGAAATTGCATGTAGCCATGGATCAATAAAACATCACAAGGAACCAAAAACAAAAAAAGAACAGAAGCGAGGACCATATCATTAAACAAAGGAGGAAAGGGTTGCGTGACAAACATTTTATTAGAAAAAAAAAATTCAGGCACAGCAATTGTGTTTTCTTGAATTAAATTATTTTTGTAATATATTTGAACTGAAATTTACAGGAATAAATACAACCACCTGCAAGTGTTCACTACTACAAAGATGCCTAGCAAAATAGCTCATTGCAGTACTGTGTTTTCTCAGGGCCAAACCAGAAAATATGTTATTCAGCTCATTGAGGTAATTGGCTTTTAAAACGAAGACATCGGAATCACTGGAGACAAAAGATGGATAACATCCTCCTCCACTACTCGGCCTCAATCCTTAATCAGGTACCTAGTAGTTGCCATTTTACTTTAAACCAGGGGTCGAGAACCTTTTTGACTCAGAGAGCCATAAAAGCAAAATATTTGGAAATTTATGTCAGTGAGAGCCATATAATATATATAATATATTTTAAGACTGAATTCAACTAAATGTGAGTATATACGTATATACTATGAGAAAAGGATTCCCCCGGCAGAATGACGGGACACTTCAGACCTGGCTCTGGAAAAGGCATGCTCAGGACTCTGGGAAGGAAGAGGAGACGGAAAGAAGGGGGAAAGAAAGAAAGGAGAGAGGAACAGAGGAAATAAAGGGGAGAGGAAGAAAGAAAAGAAGAACGAACTATGGAAAAGGAAGAAAAGAAAAGCAGGAGAGAGACAAGGAGGGGAAAAGAAAGAAGGAAATGGGAAGGGAGGAAAGGAAAGGGTGGGGATAAGAAAGGAAAGGGAGTGAGGAAAAAGTAAAATAATGAAGGGAAAAGAAAGGGGAGAGGGATAGAGGGAGGTGAAAAGAAAGGAAGGAGAAGGAAAGGATGAAGGGGAGAAAGAAAGGAAGGAAGAAGGAGAATGGAGGAAAGAAGAAAGGGGAGAGAGGGAGGGAAAAGGAAGGAGAGAAGGAAAAGGTTAAGAGGAGAAAGGAAGGAAGAGGGAGAATGGAGGAAAGAAGGAAGGGGAGGGAGGGAAAAGAAAGGAGAAGGAAAGGGTGAAGGGGGAGAAAGAAAGGAAGGAAGGAGAATGGAGGAAAGAAGGGGAGAGAGGGAGGGAAAAGGAAGGAGAGAAGGAAAGGGTGAAGGGGAGAAAGGAAGGAAGAGGGAGAATGGAGGAAAGAAGGAAGGGGAGAGAGGGAGGGAAAATGAAGAAGAGAAGGAAAGGGTGAAGGGGGAGAAAGGAAGGAAGAGGGCCCCGAGAGTAGCGGGGGATGAGGAAGAGGCGGCAATAGTGGCGCGGAAGCGGCAGTTGCATTTGCGTCACTCCTTCCCGCTGCATGCTGGGAAACCAAGGCCCAGGCTGCTCTGGAGAGCCAGATGAAATCATGAAAAGAGCCACACCTGGCTCCCGAGTCATAGGTTCCCTATCCCTGCTTTAAACTATGCAATTGGTAACTGAGTGAATTGACAAGGCCTGGGCAAACTTCAGTCTTCCAGGTGTTTGGGACTTCAACTCCCACAATTCCTAACAGCCTCCGGCTCCCCCCCCCCCTCAGATGCTTAAGTGTTGATCAAGTTACTAAAAACAGCAAGAACAAGTACTGTTTAGAGGTGGCCACACATCCATGGAAAGACCCTACACAGCAAGAAGGAAAATATTGTGACTACCTGACTAGGTCCCCCAGGGACAGTTTGGCTTCATGCTGCTGCTTCCTAGCACAAAAAGCCTTCTGCAAGCTCTCAAAGACATCTGTTTGAAAAAGATGTGCAATGCGGAGTGGAGCTCGGTGCTGCCTTCCAAGATGCCCTCCTTCCTACACTGTGAAGGCTCGACTCCCAGAGGAGCTGATCCTCTGCTTCTGCTTGTCAAAAATGCCACCGGATGCAAGTGCTACAGCGAGAAGCCAACTTTAATGTGCATCAAACTCCACAGAAATGTACACCGAGATCTCACAGCAAAAAAGCCAATCAGGATGCTAGGTTTTCAATACCTGTTGAGGCTCAGTGTTCAGATATCTCTAGTATCTATTTCCAATCAGACACTAGAAACAAGGAGATTTAAAATACGTTTAATCTACAGAAAAGACTAAGGGATGGATGCAAGAAAAAGTGGAGCGCCACACCAGACTGATCAGCATGATAGGTTTTATAGTTGACCAGAGTGATTGATGCAAACATGCGCACACACAATCAAACCTCCTTTCCTTTCACTTTTTCCTCCCGGCCTCTGTTTCAGGTCATACCGATCTCTCCTCACCTCTTACACCAATGGTTCCCAACTTTTTTTTTTGACCAGGGACCACTTTGATCAGAAACCACCCTCTAACAGGACCAAAAGGGTTATGAATCAGGTTTTGGTCAACTTTAAATTTGGTTTGGTTATTTGGGGTGCAATTATAAGATCTACCAACCAAAAGGTTGCCAGTTCAAAGCCCCAGGTTGGCATGAGCACCCAACTGTCAGCCCAGCTCACTGTTTATCTAAGCAGTTTGAAACCAGCTTGAACTGTAAGTAGAGAAATTAGGTACTGCTAAAACAAGCGGGGGAGATATTTTACAACACCATAAAGAAAAAGATCAGAAAATGCCTGGTGACCAAAAGGAAGGAAGAAGTCCTGATGGCTCTTTGTCATAGAGGATGAAGCAACAGCATCCCCTTGTGGCTGGATTCGAACACAACCTCCAAGGCACCAAAAAACTTGACGTTGGCACAACATGCCTCTTTTCTGTTCTGTTTGTCTCTGTCCTGTCTGTCACTGAATGGCATTGAATGTTTACCTTGCATGTGTACTGTGATCCACCCTGAGTCCCTTTGGGGAGATAGGGCGGCATATAAATAAAGTGTTATCATTACTATCATTATTATTCAGAAAATTGCACTGGATAGACCACATCAGCTATAGTTTCTGATACAGAACATATGGAATCCAGTACTCACTATCTGCCTGTGGCGTGCCGCCAGGGCCAAAAAAGGGGGCTTTAAAAGGAGGGATGAAGTCTATAGGCCCTGGGGTTCGCGTTACAGCCTTCCCATATGGAAAAAATCCCTGGAGAGTGTCTAGGCAATGAGTTCAGGACTCAGAAAAGGTGAACTCAAAACAGGTTTATTGAAAAACAACCAGTGAAAAACAACTGGTGGTCCAAAAAGCTTGAGGTTAGTTACTGGAAAAGGGTCCTTTGAGAAAAGGACTAACGTCCACTTGCCTTAGCACAGCGAAGGCACCTTTCTGTTGTTTCCAGGTTTCCAGTTGCTCCTCAAATGGTCCGCTGGCTCACAAAGTCCGTGGGTCCCCAGAGATAACAGTCTATGGGTGAAGGGCTGGCCTTCCTATCACTGCAAATCCTGGCTTGAGAGTGTTGGAAGACTATACGTGAACGAAGGTGCTTGTCTGAGCCTTAGCTCCAGATTTCAGCCTGCTTCGTCCATGTGCTATGCTTGGAATGGCCAAAGAGAGGATGTCCGGCCCCTCAGATGACCTCAGAAAGGGGTGGAGTAAGGGTGGTGACATCACCTTGGCACCAAATACAGTCCCTCCCACCAAGACCGCAAGGTTGAGGACAAAGGAATGCAAGTAAGGTTGACCAAGTCCATGATGCAGTACCAAATAAGCCCCGTGGGAGCGTAATACTGCCTGCCCATGAAAGGGTTAATGAGATTAATAGTGAAAAATGCTGAAATGTTAACTTAAAATAAAAGTGCCCCTCTTGGCAAAAGGGAAACGGAAGATTGAAGGCTGAGGGGAGATTGTGTGTTCCAAACACAGGATGTTCCAAATATCGGTGCACACAAGATGACCTGACAATTCATTGTTTATCTATATACAAATAATTTATGTTTATCTATGCTGCCCCCGCATATGTAAGGCTTATTATTTAAAAGTGCCAAGATGCCAAATAATGAGAAAAGCATGTTTTTAAGAACCTGATTGGGTAAGGGGTGTGGGCAGAGGGGCTACACCATGACCCAGTTAAAAAATGTATAAAAGATAACAGAAAGATTGGAAGAGGGCGGTCAGCCCTTTCCTTGAAGACAAACTGATCTTTGGCTGTTCCGCCTCTGTGTGGCCACGCTGAAAAATAAAAGATTTTTGCTTTACCTAAAGGAGACTGTTTGCTTCTGTTGCCAGCTCTGTGGGACCGAGGTTTTAGGGGTTCCCTTTCACCCACAGAAAACCATATTAAACAATCTAGAGCTGATGTGGTCTATCCAATGCAATTTTCTGAATCAGCACCCCAAATAACCCCAGGAACAGGCCTAAAAACGAAGTCAGCAAGGCGCTCCCATTTCCAGGCGCCACATGGAACGGCTCTGCTCAGGGGGAGGGAGGAGGAGAAGCAGCAGTCGGGAGGCTTGTTGTGGCGCCTTTCAAGGGTAGTCAGCCTCTCCCCTCTCAACATCCCCATTGCCTCAGCACTATAAGAGGGTTTCGTGAGACCAGTTGCTCTTTTTGCAACGATGTAGTAACAGTGACCTCGTGGACCATATTTTACTTCTTGGAGACCACTGGTGGCCCATAGACCACAAGTTGGGAACCACTGTCTTACCATTGTCTTATCTCTTTCCAAATTCCTCCCCTCTTCACTCCTTCATCCCTTCTTTTTATCCCATTCTCAAACTCTTTTCTTATAAAATTCACACTTTGAAAATTTCAATTCCTTCACCTGTGAACAATATTTAACATTGCTCCAAGCAACACTCTTTTCATCCAAATTGAAAGATTTGCAGTTAATTCTCTCTAGGCTCTGCAACAAAACACGACCTCCCAAAAAGATGCCTAAAACTCCAGAAAAGAAATATCCATTGGTTACAATCCTCATTTACCTAAATAGCAGAGGCTCCTATAAATTTGAAAAGCAGTTCTGATTTCATTACAAATAACTACTGTCCCATGTTTGCATGGCAAACGGATTCATCCAATTACAGTTTAAATACGCTAAGGCAAAAGCCCTATAAACACATTGATATTACTCACACGAGAAGCAAGAATTTGAGATACCTGGTCATTCTCTCTTGGAATCTAAAGAAGGCCACCAGCAAGATTGACAACTGCAATTTTACAGACTTCTAAATCATGTCTACCTGGTCAGCTATATTCAATGTCGTATATGACATTACGACATCTTCCTATTTACATTTGCAATCGTGATACCATTGCATGATCATAAATGTCCCTAAAACCACCTTGAAGGATTCTGTCCAAAACGTTTCTCATTTACAGACCTGAACAAGGCTGGTGACGGACGCTGGGTTGACATGGATTTCTTATTTTCCCTCAACACATGTCATTTGAAAGCCTAAACAGGGCTGGCCTAGGAGTGGTAGCATACCCTAAAATAGATTTTAATTGTCTACACTGCTGCCAGATCACAACCAAATGACTTCAAATGAACGCACTGCAAGACTCAGAAGAGCGGCAGGCTCTGTTTGCAATAACGAAGATCTTTCCTACAGAGCTGCCTCAGGTCAGAATGTGGAGGAGGGCTGAGTCACTTCTGTTCATGCTTATCCTTCGTGTTCATGTGAAAAATGGATGTCCTTGCAGGGCAAGGCAAAGAGCTACACACTGGGGGTGTTAAAACAGAGTAGGACTCATAGTGCCCTTGATAGCAGGGTTCCAACATGCCCCGTTTGGCAACAGCACCACCACAATCCAATGAACAAGTGTTAGAATTGGAACAGGGAAATAAAAACCTGGTGTCTCCAATGTCATAGAGTTGAGCTGTTTCTGTTTCACAAGGTTACTGTGAGGCATTCCCTCCTGATGTTTCACCCACATCTATGGCACAAAATCTGGCTACTAATATTAAAAAAACTCTAAAATCAGGATGGTAAATAAAGAACAACACTCAAAAAACAGAGGATTTCCAGACAAGAAACAATCAGGGCCAGCTAATCACCTCCCAACAAAGGATTCCCCAGGCAGGAAGCATCCAGGCTTTGAAGCTGCAAGGTTATTCAGTGCTAAGGGATCGTCTGTTCCCTTACAATCGTCCGAGGTCACTACAGTCAGAAGATTCGAACCTTCTTGCTATTCCTAGTGTTAGATCCTTTCATCTAACAGCAACCCGGCTGAGGGCATTCTCCATCATACTGTAGGTCCGGTGCTTTGGAACTCTCGCCGCCTGAGACTCAGGCCCTTCGAGATCTGAGCTCCTTTCGTAGAGCATGTAAAACTCACCTCTTCAGGCAGGCTTTCGACAATTATTGAGTTTTTAATTGCTGTTTTACTCTGTATTGTTTATTCTTCCTTGTAAACCGCCCGAGCCTTTGGGAGTGGCGGTATAAAATCGAATAAATAAATAAATAACCAAGGGGGGCATTTGCAACATTCACACTTTCCTCAAGCAGACAAGAGTTCTTTCTCCCATCCTGGACTCCCACAGATATATAAACCCCACTTGCCTAGTCTCCAACAAACTTCACAGCCTCTGATGATGCCTGCCAGAGATGTGGGCGAAAGGGGATACATGCTTCTGGAACATGGCCACACAGCCCAGAAAACTCAGAGCAACCCAGTGATTCTGGCCATGAAAACCGTCAACAACACATTTCAAGAAGTGTTTCCCCAATTCAAAAAACCTTATAATAAATTATTGTGAATTCATGAATTATTCTATAATTGCAATGCATGGGATTTTCCATCTCTCTCCAAAATCACTTCACTTAAGCTGGTTTCCGATCAACCTGCTCCCTGGAAAACATCTCTCTCTGAACAACTTGGCTTAAGCATAATTACAGTGCTGAACCATTTCATGAATGAGAGTTCAAACAAAAGGTATTTGTTACGTTAACTACGTAAATAGAACCTCTGATTATCAACAGCAACAGAGAGGCAAGTCAACTGCCTTCGGGAGCAGTTTCTGGGCTTTCTGGCAGCCTCTGTGTGCCTAACTGCAGGGTTGTGTTGTGTTTTGGTCTGATACAATGGGATTCTTGTCAGATGTCCATTTATCCCCTTCAGCTATGTGCTTGCCTTGTTCTTTCTGCATCAACTGTCAACAAAATAATACAAAAATGCAGCAAATGAACACAGAAGAAAACATCAAATCAAATGCAGATGGATGAAATGGAAAGGAGAAATGTCTCAGTTGATGGAGGGAAAACCCAAAGACTAAACGGTGAAGGCATGATCCAGCAGGAGTCTTTGCAGATGGTGACAGAAGACGTATGAAGGGCAAGACAGAGGATAGCTGCGTCCATCACCAAAGATAGTACAGTATGTAGTTGCCATAGCTACCTAGAAGAGCCAGGAAGCAGATACAGATGGCAAACATGGAGCTGAAGCTCAGCCCAGCATCCTTGTGAAAAATGGCCAGGGTGATTTCACAGTTACGGCCTGAGTAGCCGTCGGGACAGTGGCATCGGAATTTGCTTGCAGACTGAGAGACGCATGTGCCGAAGTTGCATGGCCGCTGAGCACAGGCCGTGTAGATACAGTGCCGGCCAGTGGCATTCTCCACCAACATGTGTCCTGCAGGGCAACTGAAAGACAGAAATTCACATCAAACAATTCAGCAGTAACGTCAGTACCGGCTCATTCAAAGCTCTGGGGCATCGACTGGGTTTTATGTTCCCATTTAGCATCACCATCCAGAGCCAGTTACAATGTAATGCAATCTGCCTGGAGCGGACCCAGGTCCTGGGATGTGTATTTCTGGACAGTTGCATGCCATGTGTACACTCCAGCCTCAGCAAACTGTCTCACAATGGCATCTTAGACACTGCTTCTGTGAGCAAGAGGCGGCTTTGTCAGAGTCTCATCCAATATTAGAAATACGCTTTTGTAATGAATTTAGAACAGTCTCTTCTTCAGGCAAGAGCTACACAACCTGCTAAGCATCAAGCGAATGCATGGATCATGGTTTTCTTTGCTAGGCAATTGCAAAACCAAGGCCAACCAAGGCCAACCAAGCCAATGTTTTCTCCTGTCTGGGGCAAGGCAAAACTCTACATGAAAAACTGCAACCTTACATAAATTAATTAATAGTAATGACATATCCGGCCCATCCCATTTGGATATCAGCCAGTACGCCAACATCTTAAATCAAGAAATGTTTTTCTAAGATTTACAGAGATACTCGCAGGAACACCTTAGCAAGCAAGAGTCCAAAAGTGGCAGTCTAAAACCTGGAATCTCAACCCATGGCTGATACCGGATGAGAGACTCCCCCAGGGCACACAGAAGACTGGGCAACTTGGAAGGTGCTGAACAGACTGTGCTCTGGCCTCATGAGATGCAGAACCAGCCTTAAAAAATGGGGTCACAAAGTGGAGTCCACAACATGTGAGTGTGGAGAAGAGCAAACCACAGACCACCTACGAGGGCGGATCAATAAGTCTGTGACTTTTTGAATGAAACACAGGTTTTTGGATAAAAAAATCATTTTATTTTTCAACGTAGTCTCCTTTGAGCTCTATACACTTTGTCCAACATTTATCCAATTTTTTAAAGATTTGTGGGGGTCATCAAAATAGGTATTAGTTTGTGAGATGATTTCGTTGTTGGAGTCAATTCTCTTTCCGCTGAACCATTTCTTCAGGTTCGGAAACAAGAAATAGTCACTTGGGACTAAATCCGGAGAATAGGGTGGATGAGGGAGCAATTCGTATACCAATTCATGGATTGTTGCCATGAATACTGCACCCTTGCATTGTCCTGCATTGTGAGCAAACGCGGCACCCATCTTGCGGAAAGCTTTCTCATACCCAAGTGATCATTTAAAATTGAAACCACTGAGCCATGTGAGATGCCTATGGCTTCCACAATCTCTCGCACTTTCAATCTGAGATCGGCCAACACCATATCGTGATTTTTTTCAATTGTTTTGGGTGTAGAGACCTCAACTGGGCGTCCAGAACGTTCAGCATCTTCTATGCTTGTACGGCCACAACGAAATTCAGTAAACCACTTTTTAAACATTGAAATTGATGGTGCAGAGTCCCCATAGTATTTATCAAGCTTAGCCTTGGTTTGAGTTTTTTTCGCAAAAAATAATGCTTAATGAGCACACGAAATTCACTTTTTTCCCCTTTTTTCCTCAAATCACGTGGTAGTCTGCTATCAATGGCTGTCAAACTCAAACTAAATGATGCAGCTTGTTCAAATTTTGACAGGATTCAACTGACAGGTGCCTGTTGACAGGAGCAGTGTTGCCCTTTCAGTTAAGAGGCGGGAAATTCAAAATGTCACGGACTTTAACATATCAGGGGACTAGAATGCATTTTGGCAGCTTTTAGTAATTTAATTGATTTTATTTCAAAGTAAAGCAATGCACTGTTCTTTCAAAAATGTGTAACAAGAACAACGTCTCAAGAAATGCCTACATGAGTTTTAAAATTAATCTCCCAAAGCTTGGATTAACTCTTCCCTCAACATCAGAAGATCGCTGCCTCCTCTGCAATTTAAAAGTATCAGGAGAATTTAGATGGCCTAAGGCAGACAATGTCCCATGCACAGCTCTGGCTGCCAACATTCCCTGCTTCTTTGCATCTTCCACTCAAGGAATCTGCCCCTTAAGACCTGGCAATGACCTTAGTTTGCAGTCCTAGGCAGATATGTAGCCGCAACAGGATGTTGGGAGATAAAAATGGTGGAGATGCACAGCAAAAACTGGCCTATTGACTGTTTGGGAAAACTACCCTAAAATATAGCAGACCATCCAAAAACATAAACAGGATACAAAAGTTGAGCATCAGCTCATTAGCGAGCTTAGGAGGCAAACATGCCGAGTCCAATCTTAAAAATCACAAAAGGCTTATTTGCAGTAATAAAATGGTTTCCAATGGCTCATAGATGTAGATAGCATACTTAGAATTTCAATAAAAAGTAGTATTTTCTTCCAAATTAAATGATTTAACTACAGTTGGAGGATAAAACATCCATGTATTTTTCAATCTATATTGTTCATTTTAATGTACTGTGTTTATAGTTTAAGTTTTTAAAACATGGAATGGAAAGTCTCCTCTCTTCTCTTAATAATAATAATAATAATAATAATAATAATAATTTATTTATACTCCACAAACCATCTCCCCAAGGGGACTCGGGGTGGCTTACATGAGGCCAAGCCCAATGACACATAATAACAACATAACAGCAAATAAAACAACAATACAATCAATACACTTAAACACTAATGAACAGTTTAAAACCATTCTGGGCGGGCCAAATGTGAAATATTGAAATTTTAAAATAAATAACACTGAATGCAAACAGGTAAAATGTATCTAAACAGGAAGGTATTAAAGGGTAATGTGGGGCAGACAACCCAACAGGTAAATAAAGTGCTTATGAGGACATTTTGCAAGGAATAGGTCACAGCAGGGCGTTATTTACTTTATTCAGGGAAGGCACATTGGAACAGCCATGTTTTCAGGCTCCTCCTAAAAACTGCCAATGTGGGGGCTTGTCTAATATCCTTGGGAAGCGAGTTCCAAAGTCAGGGGGCCACCACAGAGAAGGCCCCCACCAAACGCGCCTGAGAAGGTGGCGGGAGCGAGAGCAGGGCCTCTCCAAATGATCACAGAGATCGCCTGGGTTCATGAGCTGCCCTTTCTAAATGGACAGCAACAATTTAATTCTATAGCGAAAATTATTTTGTGTCTCTCTGATGAGAAGTTTAAGAAAGTAGCAGGATTTATGTTTTCTAGACATGAGAATGCACTGCCCTTGCAATACTTGTATTATTTAGAGATATGCAAGAAGCAGAACATACACGAGGCAAGCCAGCATTCCCACAGCAAACCTGCCAACTTCACATCAAGACCCTGAACTTCAGAGTGCTGCGCCCGCAGGCAAACACAGTCACTGGCAAATCTTAATTCAAATGGATTTCAAACCATTTTCTCTGACCCTTACTTTTGACTCCAAGGAGCATCCTGTTCTAATTTGAGGATCCCAGACTAATGTTGGGTGAAGGCCATTGCCATGAAGGACCCTTCCTTTGTTACTCATTTAACATCCCTCTACATTTGCCCTGAAACACTGCAGATTACAAATAAAAGCATGTGTCAAACTCAGAGGAAGCCTTATCACTGTAATTCAGACAAAATATTTATAACTTGGGTGTATATTAAAAGTACCTCTTCCAAAAGAAACCGCCATGCTTTGTATTGAACTGACACACCCCCCGAAATGGTGCCGCCTTAAGAAGCATCCCTGGAGGAAGAGGTTCGTTCTGTCTTGTAATTTTAGGAAACCAAATAGCCTTACCTGCACTCGTGTACCATCCACAGGTCAATGCAGATAAACTGCTGGCTGCACGGATTGCTTTTGCAGGCTTCAGAGAGGCAGCCTTTTTTCACTCCTTGGGCACTCAATACCGGCTCCTTGAGGGAAGAATCTAGAGGTAGCCTGTAGTTATTGAATCTGACATCCTTCATACATCCTAAGGCGAAATACAAAACAGACATGATTTCTTTAAGAAAAACTCCTGATCAAGAACTATTTTTGAAACAGATGTCGCAGGCCCTGCTAGACTGAGCATGTGTTCTGTTTAACAATAGCCTCAGAGGTTCAGAACCACATCAATGCTACCACTCCATTCCCTACTTTTCAGCTCTAAACCCTTCCCCCCAAATTGGAAGGCATTCATTGCAGGAGCTTGTTGAGAATCTAAAGATGTATTCTCCATCCCCCAAGAAGCCATGGTAGCCAGGATGGTAGATGTTGTGGTTACAATCTGACGCCTATGGGGAGATTGTTCTGGGGCAGTACTTGGAAGTGTTTCGAAAAGATGAGCCCCATTTAAAACTGCTGGATCTCTGCAGCCATGAATGAAACTTGAAAGGATAGGGCAAAGAATTCCAAATGATTACTGCTAAATGCCTCTCCCGGCACACAAAGGGCCCCTCGCCTCAGTCCTTCGCAAGATGGCGACCTCACAACTTAAGATATTTGAGATATTTTCCATTTGCAGAGTTCTATTTTAGGTATGTTTCTAAATGGGTAAGAAAACTTGATAATGCGTTGAATTGTTTGTAACTTACTGCAATATTGTAACGTGTTGCCATCATGAAATATACAAGTACTGATTTGAAATTGAAACATCATATCTGGATATACAAACTGCTGGATTTGTTGTAGATAGGCAAATAATAATAATAATAATACACTTTATTTATATCCCGCTCTTCTCACCCCGAAGGGGACTCAGAGCGGATTACAGGTACACATACTTAGCAGACAATCTCCGCCATTTCCACACACACACACACACATATAGACAAACAGAGGCAAACTCTGGCCACCAGGGGGAGCTGACGCACTCCTCATCTCTCAGTATTCCCAGTGTCCCTTGTTTTTCCTTCCGCATTCCTCAGCGTTCCTGGAGTTCTTTAATGGCCTCATAATTCAGTCAAAATTTGCCTCCCCACTTAATGTGGTATCTTTATCTCCTACTTGACAGATGCAACTGTCTTTCGGGCTGCAAAGGTCAACAGCAGGCTGCACTTAAAGGTCGAGCACCCACCTTGACCCGGGCAGGCCTCGAACTCATGACCTACTGGTCAGAGAGATCTTATGCAGCTGACACTTAGCCAGCTGCGCCACATTACCGGTGCTAGCTGTGCCACATTCCACAAAGGATTCCAACCTCCATTTGATGACTGTTACACACACACACACAGATTTTGTCAAATTGCATTTCTAAGACTAAGAAAATGTGGGATAACTAGAAGTGGACAACACTCTGAAAACGGGAATTCCAGACATGAAACAATCAGGTCCAGCTGACACCTCCCAACAAAGGATTTTCCCAAGCAGGAATCAGCCAAGCCTTGAAGTTGCAAGGCTTTGCAATGCTAATTGACAAGACGGCGAGCCTTTACGATCATAGCTCCAACTCTTTGGAACGCTCTGCCGGAAGATGTGTGAGCTTTGAGAAATTTAACAAAGTTCCGCAGAGCATGCAAGACGTTTTTATTCCAGCAGGCTTTCGGGGTCTGATTTGGTTAACCAGTTGTAAATAGTTTTATAGTTTTTAGCTAAGAGTTTAATTTTTTTCGGTTGTTTGAAAGTGTGTTTTTATACTCTCTGTAAGCCATCCTGAACCTTCAGGGAAAGACGGCTTACAAAACTGAATAAAATAATAAATAAAATAAAATAATAAATAAATAATCAAGGTGAGTAATTGAAACATTGACACTTCGCTCCAACAGACAAGTGCTCTTTCTCCCACCCTGGGCATTCCACAGATAGATAAACCTCACTTGCCTAGTTTCCAATATACCTCACAACCTCTGGGGGTGCCTGCCATATATGTGGGCGAGCTTCTGTACTTCCAGTCATACACCTATATTTATACTACGCACACATAATCAGTTGCACAATGTCTTCTGGCCTTATTCAAGTAGGATGCACTCTTCAAATGTTGCCCTTACCTCCACCCCTGCTTTACATGATTTATTGAGAAAAGTTCAAATAATCAGAAGTGGGAGAATAACAGGGCCGTCACCAAATGTCTCCTTGGATCCTTTATTAATTTTTCATTGGCTTGATTGTTAGCTGTGCAAGGACAACACAGGAAGAGCAAGGAAGGCAAAATGCTAATACACAAATACTCTGAATGATACTTAAATGTAATCACATCACTCTCTTCATCGCCCTGGCTCCGTGATGGACAGCTACCCGAGACAAGCAGAATATTACTTTCACCTTGGAAACCGTGGCTCTGATTGACAGGGTGTGTGTTGCCAACGACCAAACTGTTGGGATCAAGGATGATCTCTTTGTAGACTCCTGCTGCCTTCAAGATTTCTCTCTTCCCTCCTCCTCCATCCAAGCGAAGAATGAACTCATTTTCATTTCTCTCCAGGGAAATTTGATGCCATTCTCCATTATCAACTGGATAGGAAGGAAGGCTAACGACAAACGCTCCATCTCCCAGGTTGTAAGACACTGTTAATAAGCCAAGGACCACCTTGCAAGGAAACCAGGAATAGATGTCAATCATTTTTGCCTGTCATATTATATACTGAAGAGCAGCCCAAAATGGTGGAAAAACTCTATAGATTAGGTATGGGCAAACTTTGGTCCTCTAGGTCAGTGTTTTTCAACCGTTTTTGAGCCACAGCACATTTTTTACATTTACAAAATCCTGGGGCACACCACCAACCAAAATGACACAAAATGACACTTTAACACAGTAATACATATAGTTAATATGTTTTTAAATGTATTTATACACTCAGTGTGAAACCTGGGCCTGTTTCGATGAACACAACATATATTTGACTTCATAAGAACATAAGAAGAGCCATGCTGAATCGGATTTCACATGGCTATCATGTCTTCTCATATTTATACAGCCTTTCTCTTCTTCATGCTAAACATGCCCAGCTCTTAAAGCCGCTCCTCATAGAGCTTGTTCTCCAGACCTTTGTGAAATTTCACCCTGAGTGAAACTTGCTTCCAGTTAACTATGGATGTCATGAAGCTGTTATAAACAGTTCCTTGGGGAGGGGGGGGGGAGGCAACTCTCAAAAAATCCAGTAAAAAGTTAAAAAAACAAACATTTTCAAGCGGAGAGGGTCAATTTGTTTCATGGAAAACTGTGAGGGGCTGCTAGGAGGGGGGAGTGCCAATTTCCCACGGCACACCTGATGATTGCTCACGGCACACTAGTGTACTACGGCACACTAGTTGGAAAACACTGTTCTATGTGTTTTGGACTTCAACTCCTATTATTCCTAACAGCCAACTCCTATAATTCCTAACTTGTGGTAGTTTAAGTCCAAAACACCTGGAGGACCGAAGTTTGCCCATGGCTGCTATAGATTCAACTGTGGACTCCAAACTGCTGGTGTGTGTGTGTGTGTGTGTGTGTACATGAAGACAGGGTCAAAGTTCAGAGATGCAGCTCTTTTCACACGATTAGATAAATGCAGCAATCTTCCCGCAGGGATAATGCTATATTAATATATCAGGGTAATGTGAATTGACCGGTAAATATGCACAAAGCATACATGGTTCATTTAGTTATTGCTTAGATTTATATCCCACCAATCTGGGACAAAAAAAGCCAGCAGAAGCAAAGATGGTAGCATGCATTCATATCAAAGCGAAGATAATTTGGGGAGCTGATGATACCAAAAGAGGATTTTGCACCTTGCCTCATCAATATGGATGGATATAATCATCAGACACTTTGTAAGTTGTTCATTTAAATACTCAAGACTCCGTGTGCATTTTAACAACTGACTCTACAAGATTGAAGCAGAGAAATGACATAGTAATTGGTCAATGCCAATTTTTATTTTAGTTACAGTATTTAGATTCGGCCCTTCTCACCCCAAAAGGGACTCAAGGCGGATCACAGAACACATATATGGCAAACATTCCAAGCTGATTATACAATGACAAGACAGACAACTGTACATAGAAAGAGGTTTATATAGCCTTTCCAATCTTTGGCATCTTGGGATGGTGGTACGGGGGGTGCTGTCGCCCCATCTTCCCTGCCGAAGAGCTTTATTTGTAAACTTCCTCCTTTGATCGAATTGCTGGCATTTTTCAAGCATTTCCTTATGGGTGTCTTAATACCTCACTGCTTTTAAAGCAGTACCAAATTATCTATTGTTTTCAATCTGCTATCTGGGCAGAAGCTGGGCTGAAAGGCCAGGCACTCACCCTGACATGGGCTTTGAACTGTCAACCTTCCAATTGACAAGATTTACTGCAGCTGGTAGTTAGCCTGCTGTGCTAAAGCCCGGCCCAATATAAAAGGACTTGACTTTTTATTATTTTATTGCATGCCTTCAAGTTTTCTGATTTATGGTGAGCCTAAAACAAACCTATCATGAGGTTTTCCTTGGCAAGATTCATTCAAGGGATTTGCCTTTGCTTCCTTCTCAAACTGGGAATGACTTGATCAAGATCACCCAGTAGGTTTGAGTCTCCATGTGGAGAAAGAAAGTAGTGTAGAAATAATATTAATATTAATAATAATAATGGGCTCCCACAGACAAGAAAGGCCTGAACACTAGCATCCAGAATCGCAGTCCAATGCTGAAACCACTATAACACCATGTTTGTGGACATTCTTCACAGAGTCCACATTAGACAATACTAACTCATAGTGGGTGAGCATTTCCATCAAGTCCTTTCGTGCTAGGTTTCATTTTCCCTGTCAATTTGACAGTGAAAATAGATATTTTTTCCCTCTGAGAAGAAACTCATCTTTCACTTGCACTGCACACACCCAAGCCATCATTCATTCATGCTACATACAGAGAAGAGACCAGATAAATGATTCCACAAGCGAGACATATCCACCCACTGGAGGGCTTATTGCAGCTGACCACACTCGCCAAGGTCGTGGCACAGGACAGAGTGCACACCAAAGCAGAAAATATTCTGATGGCCAAGTTTCTAAAATGCTATTGTATATATGCATCTGCGGTTGCAGGAGAAAAAACTATCATGAAGGAAGCTGTATACTTTTGGAAGGCATCAGCAACCTGTATGTCCTCCACCACCATTGGGAAAAGATACAGCCAAAATTGTTGGAAAAACTATTACTACTTTCCACCTCCCATACTTCCAAACAATATACAGGAATTTCACAGTGTGAATGGACCTTAAGGTTTAGGTCAGTGGTTCCCAAACTTTTTTGGCCTACCGCCCCCTTTCCAGAAAATTTTTTACTCACCGCTCCCCTAGAAATTATTTTTTTATAAATTTAATAGCAATTAAACAGAAAGATATATGTATTAATGCAGTGGTTCTCAACCTTTCTAATGCCATGACCCCTAAATAAGGTTCCTCATGTTGTGGTGACCCCCAACCATATTTTCGTTGCTACTTCATAAATAATTTTGCTACTCTTACGAATTCTAATCCAAATATCTAATATGCAGGTCAAAGCAAAGGGGGCGGGGCCAAAGAAGAGGGCCATGTGACCCCTCCTAAATGGCCAAAGGGGTTCACTGCCCTCCAAATTCACCTGAGCCTCCCCCCACCCCCTTTGATCGCATCACCACCCACCAGGGGGTGGTACCGCCCACTTTGAGAATCAGTGGTTAGGGTCCCCGGCGGCACCCCCCCCCTCCCTTCCAAGGGATCCTGGCAGCAGCTGAAGCCGGCGAAACCGCCAGCTTCATTTGTGGCTAGGATGCCTTGGAAGGGAGGGGGGTGCCGCGTGGCTCCTCCCTCTCTCCCAAAGCTTCCCGGCAGCCGGGGCGGGGGCAGGGGCATGGCCAGGGGCGGGGGCGGGGCCAGGGGCGGGGCGGCCCCCCCAGGTCATCAGTGACCTGGAATCCGGCCCTTGGCCGGTTAGAAGTTGGACAGCACTGGTTTAGATAATGAAGATTATGTGGTGTTGGAGCATGCAAGGAATCAGTTAATGTGTGTGTGTCAACTGTAAAATAAGATGCATGAAGCTGAGCTTCGCCTGGGGAGATGGCTGAGCCTGGGACTTTTGGATACTGTTACGTTTTTGTTCAAGCTTGAGCTATGCAAGTGCAGAGAGAGAGAGAGTTAGAGTTAGAAGAGAGAAGCAGAGAGGGACAGAGTTTGGAATGTGCTCTCGCTTCATTTGCTGCTGAAGTAGTTTATCCACATTGATTGAAGAAAGACCATTTTTAAAATCTCTCATAAAAGGACATTATGTGAGTTGGTGCAACTGATCACATTGTACATAAGTTTTCTGAATGAAGAAGAGTTAACTACTTGTCTTTACTGTTCACCTGCATGGCATATTTTCTTTCTCTGGCAAGGCAGTATGTGTGCTGATCAAATGTGAACTACACATGGTTTATTTTACATTATGCCACATATGGCACTCCTTAGCGGTTTCTATAAATGTTCTTTTTATAGACTAGTATGGCCATTCTGGATTTCACTGGAAATGAAGAGGAACCAAGGGCACGAATGTGAAGCAATAGCAACAACGGACCGCACCAGGAGAGATCGATCCTGTCTATGCCTCACTGGGTCGGAACAACATTAACTCTGAACTGACATTTGACCGCCACCCATCATCATCCTTCACCTGGAGGGTGATGTGTTCATCCTTGCTCCGGGAAGACATGCTCATGATAATACCATTGGGCTCGCGCATCCTCATCATGGCCTCGACGAGTGTTCTGCGGGGAGGGGCGGTGAAAGGAAGCTGGTAACGAATGTGACTTCCTGGCCCAAAAGAGTATTCTTCAGCAACTAGAGAAATTTGGGAAGATAAAGCCAGGCTTTTAGAATTGCCCTCCCTTACATTGGAGTTTTAAAATACACTGACATATTTAGAAGGAAAAATGCAAGTGGACGATGAAACCATGAATGCAGGATTGCATCATATGTCACATAAGCAGCCTGCCAACACATGGATTTTTGATGGAGAATGGATGGCTGGTCATTTTATCTTGGGGATTGCTGTAAATATCTGCATTGCTGCAACTGAAGATAAAGTCTTCCTGAGAGGGGGGGAGGGGAAGCTATTGAGTCTGTTGTTGACTGTTTCCCACAACAGTCCGTAGAATCTGCTCAGAGGCTGAGTAGCTTCCAGTGCTCTGCCTCACGGTTAGAACCCCCGACTTCCTCCACATAGACACTTACATAATTACAGTCTCCATCCACATGTGTCTGAACGTATCTCCCTCTATGAACCATCCCGGACATCAAGATCATCCGGGGAGGCCCTGCTCTTAGTCCCACCCCCCTCACAGGTGCGACTGGTGGGGATGAGAGATAGGGCCTTCTCAGTGGTGGTTCCTCAGCTATGGAACTCCCTCCCCAATGAAATTAGATCAGCGCCCTCCCTCCTGGACTTCAGAAGAAAAGTAAAAACTTGGCTATGGGATCAAGTCTTTGGGCAGTAAGCAATATTTGGAATGGCTCTGGACCATGATTTTTGGATTGTGCAATTTTAACGTTTATATTCATATGTTTTTAAATCCATGTTTTAATGTTCAAATATTACATTTTTATGATCTAATTGATAGTTATATGTTAGTACTGTTTTATGTTGGGTCTCATGCGTATGTGAGGCATTAAATTTTGCCATAAATATGTTGGAAACCACTTTTTGTCGTGCCCCCCCGGGGGGGGGGATGAGAAAAACAGTATATAAGTGAAATAAATAAAATGTGTGCCTTGGGGCTGCCCTACACCATCTTTCACACCCTGCTCCCATCATGATCCAAGGAGCACATACATGAACATTTGGTCCAAAGCACAACTTTCTACATATTGTTTCCATCCTCTTCACTCTAGTTAATGGACTGCACTCCAGAGCCCAGGTGCCTCCACAATTTTCAGGTGACCTAACAGCAGGTGATCTATGGGAGGAACTCTTGAAGCCCATCAACTTATTTATTTATGACTTATTTACCCTGCCTTTCTCTAGCCCAAAAGCGACTCAATAATAATAATAATAATAAACATTATTTATATACCGCTCTATCTCCCCGAGGGGGCTCAGAGCTGTTTCCAAGTGGCATCACAATACATACAGAGTAAAACAACATAACCATAAGAATAACAAAACAATATAAGCATAAAAATTGTTGCCATAAAACATATATATTAAAAGTAATCCTGCCTGTTCAAGGCAATTTAAAAAGCCGGGCTGAGATTACTGCAAGCTCAAAAATTCTATGGGTCCCGGGAATTAAGTGCAAGGCAGCTTTACAACCAGGCAGCCATTTGATGCCTTCAACAATAAGCAACTAAAACAGCATTTAAAACAGACTTATAAAATACATACATTAGACCTTTAAAAACATATTTAAAAACCAGCATCTTCACAAATAACCTCATTATTCAAAGTCATTGTCTGGGCCGTTCCAAATTTAGTTGCACATAGTTCCATCTTTAACTATTGCACTGGATTTCCGAAGCCTTGCTCAAAAAGACAAGTTTTCACTTTTTTACAGAAGGTCAGGAGGGAGGGGGCTGATCTAATGTCACTGGGAAAGGAGTTCCACAGCTGAGGGGCCACCACTGAGAAGGCCCTGTTTCTCGTCCCCACTAGTTGCGCCTGCGAATAAGGCGGGACCGAGAACAGGGCCTCCCCAGACAATCTTAAATTCCTAGATGGTTCATAGGGGCCGGAACTGTTTAAGGCTTTACAGGCTAAAGCCAGCACTTTGAATTGTACTCAGTAGCAGACTGGCAGCCAGTGGAGCTGGCGCAACAGAGGAGTTGTGTGCCGCCCATTGGACCATTTGAAACTTCTGAACAGTCAATGAAGGGAGTCTCCACAAAATATACCCTGTATTATACCAAGAGGGAACTCCATTAACTCACCTTTGTCACATTTTGAACCATAGTAACCTGGCAAGCAGTGACAGGCAAATGAGCCCCACTCGCCATGACATCTCCCATGTTGGCCACAAGGAGAGGAGCCCCTCTTCTCACAACTGCCATCTGTCAAGGTGCAACCAGGAGAGCTGTTCAAAGACTCTGCAGGAGATTCAAGGTCATACAGCTTTAAGAGAAAAAATAAAAGAGAATTATGATCAGCTGCCAAAAAAAGGGAGCTTCAAAATGCCAACACTGAGAAACAGGCTATTCCTTTTCAACACTGTGGTGGATCAATCCCCTGGTATCTCAAACACAAATGTAACTGCAGGCTCCAAAACAGAGCTGGGGAACCCATGGCCCTCCATGTGTCATCATGTTACAGTTCACATCTAATTTGGTCAATTATGGTGAGCCATACTTTGCCTATCCCTGCTCTACAAGAGACATACATACAATAGGAGTCTAAGGACGCTTCCAGACAACACTAAATCGTGGTTTTTAAGCAGGGACAAAAAATCCCGGGATTTCAGAAGAGGTCCACATGCAAACCTGTTGGTCCCGGGATTTATGCCTCCATTGCCCAGACTTGATGCTTTGTTGTGGGATTTAGAGGCTGCCAAGATTACCACCGCTGGACTTCCACTGAAAAATTCGCCGCGTTTTTATTTTAAAAAGAACTTAAGATGTGAGCATGCAAATCACTGTTCCTGGGTTATACATGTCTATTCCTGATAGGTCTTCTTGTGAAAAGATGTACAGCGTTGACTAGGGGGCCACAACTTTGTCCTGCACGTTTCATGAAGTTTCTGGCACACAAACAAGGTTTTCGCATTCTACTCAACTGTCACCTTCTTTTTAGGAACCAACCAAACAGGAACAAACATCTAAAACCCGGGAACAAACCCAGATTAAAAAAATCCCGTGGTTTCCGATTGCAGGGGCATACAGACATGTGAAGATCTGCATATTCGGCTCAAAACCACGATACTCCTGCACCTGAAGATCTCGTGGTTTTGTTGCTTTTTGTAGCAATTGCTTCTGCGTTTACAGGGAATGGTATCTGGCCACCCTCCTGGTTGCTGAAGAAGCTCCTGGGATAAAGGTACTGTCTGGACGGTCCCTCAGATATCCCCTTGGTCTTTTTTTTTTTTTTTTAAATGCTAAAGTCTTCATTTGTATGAATTCATGCATTATTCTGAGATCTCTGATTTACCTGAGTGTCCAAAATAAGATTGCGAATGCATCCTTTAAAATGTTTCTGTTGTAACTGAGGGTATGAATATGGAATCGATTCCTTTACTCCGCCCAACTGCAGAACCTGATTCATGTTCAAGTACCTTCAAAACACAGAGGTGCTAAATAAGAGATGAATGTTAGTATAACTATGCTACAAAAAAGAGAGCTGCCTAGAGCGGATAATAAACCAACTACTATTGCAAATCTCCAAAGCTGACTCTTACAGAAGCTTTCATTTGGTTGCAAGTGTGAACCAAATTCTTTGATAGCAGAATGTCATTCAGTCAACAGTGTCACCCAAACACAACAGTCACAGGCAAGATATATTAGGCTCAGCAAGGAAAATATTGGATTTGGGGATGGGGAAAATACTCTGAGCCTATGCCTCTTTATTCAAAATTAAGAATATATCATCCACAAAGAAGTTGAAGCTTTACACAACAAGGAATGGTTCTCATAGCCACTTGGGACTCGTTTTCAATAACTGCCAGAGATAAAGGCATTTCCTCCATTCCGTTTACAGAAACTAGAAAGATTACCAGCTGAATTTTCTTCAATATTCAGTGTCAAGAGACATTTCATTTCAGGGTATGCCCACGGTGGAACACATCTCAGCACACTAAAACAATGGATGTGGCTCTTAATGAGACATACTGCTTTATCACAGGGTGTTTGAGCCCTAAACAATTGGAGAAATTACACTGCTTAGCCGGTACTGCACCCCCTGATATTTGCCAGGAAATAGCAGCCAATAGTGAAAGGGCCAAGGTAGTGACATCTCCGGCTCATCCCCTGTTCGAATATCAGCCAGCATGCCAACACCTTAAATCAAGAAATAGTTTTCTAAGATCTACAGCAGGGGTGCTCACACTTTTCCAGCATGCGAGCTACTTATAAAACAACCAAGTCAAAAGGATCTACCTCCCCACTACTCAGAGAGCCATAAAAGCAAAATATTTGGAAATGTATTTCAGTGAGAGCCATATTGTATATTTTAAGACTGAATTCAACTAAATGTGAGTACAATAAGCCCCTGAATTTATTCATAATAATAATGATGATGATGATAATATTCATTCAGTCTCTGCTAATAATAATAATAATAATAGGTAGGAAGAGTAGGAAGAGACCTCCAAGGGCCATCCAGTCCAACCTCCTTCTGCCATAAGGGAAAAACACAATCAAAGCATTCCTCACAGATGGCCATTCAGCCTCTCATAATAATAATAATAATAATAATAATAATAGGTTCCTAGAATAGGAGACCTCCAAGGGCCATCCAGTCCAACCTCCTTCTGCACCTGGGTGGCGTTGGGAGCCTGTGGGGCAGGACTGAGCCTTCCTCCCGCCCTGCCTGCGATCTACCAGGATGCCCTACGCAATCTACCAGTAGATCGCGATCTACCTAATGAGCACCCCTGACCTACAGAGACACTCGCAGGAACACCTCAGCAAGCAAGAGTCCAAAAGTAGAAGGCTAAAACCCAGAATCTCAATCCATGGCTAATACCAAATGAGAGATTCCCTCCTGGGCACACAGAAGATTAGGTGACTTGGAAGGTGCTGAACAGACTGCACTCTGGCAACACGAAATGCAGAGCCAACCTTAAGAAATGGGGTTACAAAGTGGAATCCACAACATGTGAGTGTGCATAAGAGCAAACCACAGACCACCTACTGCAATGCAACCTGAGCCCTGCCACATGCACAATGGAGGACCTTCTTATAGCAACACCAGAAGCACTCCAAGTTGCCAGCTACTGGTTAAAGGACATTTAACAGAATGCCAAATTTTCAAACTTTGTTTTTTTTGTTTGCTTTGAAAATACATTTCAACTGTATCCTTGGTTCATTCCTGATACGATAAATAAAATAGGGTAAGGTATCAAATGTGATCATGTAAACATTACCTCTTTGCTTGTGGAACAAAGGCCACCACCTCACAGTTAGTTCGGTCTTCCGTAGATAGCCATTTTCCTACTCCTTCCATCTCTGACACAACTGCAGTTTTACAATGATCCAAACTGAACCGCACATCCTGTGCCCAAACAAAGAAAGTCATCACATTGGTCTCCAGTATTTTTTGGCTTTGTCCCATGTCTGTTACATATGGTCGAAAGTACCTTGTGGTGCACATGCGACAAAGCAAAGGAATACTGGAGGCTGATACAGGGTTTGTCACAAAATATAGTTAAATCAGAATACAGCTTTATTTTTATTGGGACTTCCAAATGAGCAAACATCAAACATACATTTCAAACTATGGGGCAAGGGGATATGAGAAGATCTGACATCAATCATAGCTGGAGGCATAGTTTGAAGGAGAAGGCTTGTTAAACTTTGCCAAAAATGTGGGAATATAATAATTACAAGGGGAGAAAAATCTTCTGAAATTCACTCAGGTTGAACTTCTTGACGGATGTTGCCCTTTCAAATGGTCACAATTTGTCCAACAGCAACCAATAAAAAACGGATATGTATTAAATGGGTGCAATTTACCTGCCTGCCGCTCCTCACTTCCAGCCGATGCCATTTTTTGTCCGTAACGTTCACATAACTAGGCAAACGCAATTCTGTGGTGCCCAAACCATGGTCTACTTTCAGCACAGGAACACCGTCTGAAAGTTCTGAGATTAAGGATAAAGAAAATAATAGATATAGATTTGGTCCCACACAGGCAATAGGAAGGAAATGGAGAGTTGTACTTTCTAGTCCCTGAGTTTAATTTAATTTAATTCAATTTGCATCAAACTACTGATGATATTGTGTTACCTGCTGTAACATCTGAAATTGCATCAGAAAGCTGGTATGGTCAGCGTTTTGAACTGAAATGTGTGAGAGGTACTACTCCAGGTCCTTACTCAATTCTCAATTATGGATGGAAAGTGGAAAGAAGAAGTTGAAGTTTTCCCACAGTTTCTTCCAATTCTGCAATATGATAAAGCTGCAATCCTACACTTAAACTTAATAGGGGTGGATATCTCCGTCCGTAATACTTTGATTTCCATTAATTTTTCATGTTTAAAATTATTTTGACCCTATATTGACCCTCAGCGTCCAACGTGACGTTTCAAAACCGAAGCCGGAATCGCCATTTCTGTGAAGGGCACATTATTAGGTTGTTATTTCCGCCCTTTCTTATCTTTAACCTGCGATGCTTCTGAGCTTGGGGGGGGGGGGGAGTGCAGGGCATCCCTCGCCTCCTCCTTCCCTGCTGAGAACTAACATGCGTCAAGCCTATCGCGCATTAGTTCTCAGCAGGGAAGGAGGTGTGGAGGACATCCCCTCGCCTCTTCCTTCCCTGCTGAGAACTAACGCAGGATAGCAGCTTCAGCGTTCTGCTCACCCCCACCCCTCCTTGCCACCTGGGAACTAATGCACAGGGTTGATTCCCAGCTGGCATAACAAATAATAACAGATTTCGTCATTGATTACATTTCAATTTTGAAATTATTACAAAAAAATTTGGAACACTTTCTATTTAGAAACAACAGTGGCAATCCCCCCCAACACATCGGTTTAGAAACAAAAAAATTATGGATCAACCACCCCTAAAACTTAAGTAAACTCCACTGCAAGTTGCTTCTGGTGTGAGAGAATTGGCCGTCTGCATGGATGCTGACCAGGAGATGCCTGGATATTTTACCATCCTGTGAGAGGTTTCTCTCATGTCCCTGCATGAGAAGCTGAAGGTGACAGAGGGGAGCTCACCCCACTCCCCGGATTCGAACACCAACCTTTTGGTCAGCAGTCCTGCTGGCACAAGGGTTTAACCCATTGTGCCACCGGGAGCTCCTACTCAAAACAGTGACATTGACTAGTAAGTGGACATGCAGAGAATTGCACTGCATACATCTCTACACGGATGCACTGGAACAATGACAGATTCAAATCTATCCCCTTGTGCTATATTTCTAATGACTTCATCCACTGCCACTTCAAACCCAATCTGTTCTTTGTCTTAAAAGAAAAGCTCATCCATATTTTATGACTTCTTTGCGCCATGTAGTATAGCTATCCATTCTTGTCTCAGCCTCTTCCCTTGTGGGTGGTCAACACTCTCTCCAAAAGGAAATGGGGTGATTTAGGCCAGTGATTTTCAACCTTTTTTGAGCCGTGGCACATTTTTTACATTTACAAAATCCTGGGGCACACCACCAACCAAAATGACAGAAAATGACACTCTAACACAGTAATACATATAGTTAATATATTTTTAAATTTATTTATACACTCACTTAGTGTGAAACTTGGGCCGGTTTCGATGAACACAAAATAGATATCCTAGCAGGAATAGTAGAAAGACACACACGAAGCTTTTGCTCAACAGCTGTCAGTCTCTCTCTGTGATCCCAAATTGCCACTTGACGCGCAGGTGCAGTACTAACTCTAACTTTGTTTACTTAGCCGCATCTGAGCAAATCAAAGATGGCGCGACCATAGCACTCTCACGTCTCTTCTTAGGTGACGCGAGAGTGCTATGGTTCCATTTCTTAAAGGGACAGATGAGCCTTATAATTTATATATGAATGAAGTTCGAAAATAATTTCCCACGGCACACCTGATGATCTCTCACGGCACATTAGTGTTCCATGGCACACTGGTTGAAAATCACTGATTTAGGCCAACATTAAAATATGTTTAGTATTATGGTCCCCTGAAGCCAGGAAGAACCATCTCTGGAGCAACAGAAGTGGCTTTCCCCCTCAGTTTGTCCTTCCTACAAATAAGATAGTTTAACGGAATTAGCTTTTATCTCACAAGCCTTGAGAAAGACAACCTCTGAAGAAGGTCTGCATTTCCACCAAGCCACAAAAAACAACACACATGAGTAAGTCTTCATTAATCATGTAATACCTGCCTCAAAATATTTGAAACACTCAAAGCAGAAAGATGCTCCCTAGTGGGCTCCTTTTGATGGAGTTGTCTGCTTTGTTTTCCCTTTGATAACATCAACTCAGATAGGCAAGAAGCCCCAGTCTGAAGGAATTGTAACCATACACTTCATAGCACAGAGCATGCATTCGCTGTCTTAAAACAACTGGCAGACCATAAGGGACTACAATCAACTCAAAACAAGCACACTGTCTTAATAAAGAAGCCCAAGAAGACCCAACTCTTATTTTATGCAAAATTTAAAGCTACCAAACACACATCTTTACTCTGTTGGGTCCATGTTCCTTCTTCAAAATAACCCAAAGGAATGCACAACACGCTATTCATTATTACTAAAGAAAACAGAGTTTTTGAAGTATGAAAAACAAAAAGCAACAGAGATTTTGCAAGAGGAATCACCACAATATATGTCTGTCTGCTTGCACAACACATGACGTGCCTATAGATTTATAACAAAGCCGTGAAAACTTGATAAAAATAGGAAAGATGGCAGTGCTGTATTTATAGGTCCGGCTTTCCATGTTTTATTTGAATCGATACACAACGTTTTGTAAGCGGAAATCAATTTTGGCCACATTTGTGAAGGAAGAATGAACAATTCTCACTTTTCTTTCTTGAGCAAGCAAGTCAGTTCTGCATTTGAAAAACTTTCTATCTGAGTAGCACTTCCCTGGTTGGTGGAATTTGGTTTTTAGTTTGGGCACACCCCAAACTATGCACCCTCCTGCCTTTTCACATAGGCCGTCCAAACGATGCCTCAGGTAAAAATGTATTCATTCTGGACAAATCAGGAAAACCTTGCTTTGCCCCAAAATAATCTGACATCTGGAAAAACCTGGGACTTTTAGAAGACCCAGGTCTTTCCAGCTATGGACACTGTGTGGATTGGGCCTGGAGATGGCATTGTGCGGCTTACAGTTCCCAATCCACACAGCTGTTCCAGGATTTTTGGGCTCCTGGATTTTTGGGCTCCTGATGCATCATTTCTAGATACCAAGAGAGCTCCGGCAGCACGGTAATAGAGTCCGGATAAATTATTTTCTTTTTAAAAGGCTTTTAAAAGGGGGATTGCTTCATATCTGGGTGCCCTGTTGGAATGCCCAGTAGAGCATCTGGACGGACACACACCAGGAAAGCGCAGATGTTGGGCCGGTATGCGGACTGTAATGCGGGCCCAATCCGGTTTTTCAAACCCAACTGGGCCCGCAATAAAATCCTGTCTGGAACCATCCCTTAAATACATATTTATTTATTTTTAACTGATTTTTTAAATACTCATGATATTTAATTCTGTTTCAATGTTTATATATTTGTAAATTTTAAACTGTACTGAAATGCTTTTAATGTAAGCCGCTTTGAGTCTCCTTGTGGAGAGAAAAAGCAGGGTATAAATAAATGTAATAATAAACATAATAATAGAGCCCCCGGTGGCACAGTGGGTTAAACCGCTGAGCTATTGAACCTGCTGACCAAAAGGCTGGTGGTTCGAATCTGGGGATCAGGGTGAGCTCCTGCTGTTAGCCCCAGCTTCTGCCAACCTAGCAGTTCGAAAACATGCAAATATAAGAAGATCAATAGGTACCGCTCTGGTGCTCCATACAGTCATGCTGGCCACATGACCTTGGAGGTGTCTATAGACAACGCTGGCTCTTCAGCTTAGAAATGGAGATGAGCACTATCTCCAGAGTCAGACATGACTAGACTTAATCTCAAGGGGAAACCTTTACTTAAAAAATAATAATAACAACTACAACTAAGGAAGCAAGGAGATACAATACAGATTGCCTATTTAAATACCAACAAAAATTAGCCTGACAACCTCATGACTAGGATCTACTCGGTCTGCAATATATAAGAAATATCTGATATGCCGTCACAGTAATCTGCATTCTGTGCTTCAGGAGATGATCTGCTGTTTAACACGACATGTAGATATACCTATTGCAATGAAGTTTTCTGAGTTCCCAAAACCCAAATCTGACAACGGACCATTGTACAGCAGAAGTCCATCTGGAACGTCCGTGATGAACTCGAGGGACAAGGAACTCTCAAAACAAGGCCTGATGGGACGGAACCATGCAAAGCCATTCCCATGGAAGCTGCGCTTTGTCTGCTGGCAATCTGGTCCATGAAATGAAGCAGAACATTGACATCTGAAACAAATATAAATGAGAGAGAGCGAGAGAGAAAGAGGGAGAGGAAGGGAGAGAGAAACTGTGGTAACAATAGATGCTTGCAAACATTCCTGCCATTATTTCCATTATTATCATTATTGGGCATTACCTATATACATGGTGGAATATATTTAACATTGTGGTGCAATTTGGGCTTTGAAGGGCCAGAATTGGTTGATGTTTTGGTGCCAGGGATGTGCAAGGCCACCACAGCAGGAGAGATGCAGGGATCATTAAAGTGAAACAAAGCCAATGGGCAAACTTCGGCCCTCCGATAGGCTGTTAGGAATTGTGGGAGTTGAAGTCCAAAACACCTGGAGAGCCCAAGTTTGTGAATGCTTGGTATAAAATATAGATGGGTGTTTATAGATACAGCAAGGTCTTTTTTTAGCAGACAAGGTCAGTCTCCTTTACTACTATGTAAGAGCTTCAAAAACCACAGAGAAGTGCTCTAAATCAGTGTTTCCCAACCTTTTTTGAGTCGTGGCACACTTTTAATATTAAAAAAATCCGGGGGCACACCACCAACCAAAATGATACAAAATGACACTCTAACACAGTAAAGAACGGCTGGGGGAAGGTGGCCTGCTGGGAGCAGCTGCTGGGAGTGCCAAAGCCGGGGGAGGAGCCAGGCCGCGCCATGCCCTGCCCCCTCCCCCCGGCTTCAGCTCTCCCACAGCTTTGCCAGCCTTGAGGGGGCAGTGTCAAGCCAACATTGTGCTGGCTCTGCCACCGCTGGCTTGGCACTGCCCCCTCAAGGCTGGAGAAGCTGTGGGAGACCTGAAACCGGGGGGGGGAGGGGGCGGAGCCAGGCCACACGGAGGAGGCGGAGAATGAGTGGTGGACGGGCTTCAGTGGGCAGGGCTCCTCCTCCGCGCGGCTTCAGTGAGCGAGGGGCGGGAGTCATGGCAGATTGGAGGCTGCCTGGGGAAACAGCCGAAAGAGGCAGCACCCTGGCCCCTTCTTCTTTTTCTTCGCCGCCGCCCAGCCCTTCCTCCTCCTCCCCCAAGCAGCAGGAGTTCGGCAGGAGGGGGGAAAGGAAGAGGGGGCAGAGAGATTTCTCTGTGCCGTGTCACAGTGGTTCAGAAACACTGCTCTAGAAGCCACCATGCCCCCCAAATGTGTTCCTCCCTTGGAACAAGCTCAAGGGGAGGATGCAAGCAAGCTTGTTTTGATTTCTAAGATCTACAGATATACTTGCAGGAACACCTCAGCAAGTGAGAGTCCAAAAGTGGCAGGCTAAAACCCAGCAGCTCAATCAGTGGCTGATACCGGATGAGAAACTCTCTCCTGGACACACAGAAGACTGAGCAACTTGGAAGCCACTGAACAGACTGTGTTCTGGCACCACAAGATGCAGAGCCAACCTTAAGAAATGGGGCCACAAAGTGGAGCCCACAACATGTGAGTTTGGAGAAGAGCAAACCACGGACCACTTACTACAATGCAGTCTGAGCCCTGCCACATGCAAGAGGGACAACCTTCTTACAGCGATACTAGAGGCATCCAAAGTGGCCAGCTTCTGGTCAAAGGAAATTTAGCATAATGCCAAGTTTTTAACTTTGTTTGTGGTTTTTAATACATTATAATTGTATTCTCAATTTTCTTCTGACACAATAAAATAAACATAGCTGGAGATTTCCCTGTTTTCTTAGCTACTCTTTACTACTGAGCCAAGTGAAAGTTGTCCAATACTTGGCACACCGATTTACATCTGAACTATATCAAATCTAGGTTTATTACCATGCACAAATCAGTCTATCTATCATAGTGTACTTTATGGTTTCAACCATTTAGGGAACTACCCAAAGAGCTTCCAAAGTTGACTGATATGAACCAAATTTCATTATTATGATAACAGACAAGGAGTGTAAAACTTTAAAACATTATAAACAGGGTGTTGTTTTTTCAAAGCATTATGTTAAGACCAGAAATTCACAACATTGGAAGCAGAATGTCCATAATATGGGGTTGATCAACACAGCTTCATATATGATGCTTATAAAATCTGTGGGTATGGATAATAAAATGAGTAAGTTAAAACATTATCCACTAAAATCATTCACAAACTGCTTCCTTGTTTTTATTGTTGTCGCACAAAACTTAGCCACTCTATAAGCGATTGATGGTTCCCTATCCTCAATGGCAGTGTTTCTCAACCTTCCTAATGCCGCGACCCCTTGATACAGTTCCTCATGTTTTGGTGACCCCCAACCATAACATTATTTTCATTTCTACTTCATAACTCTAATTTTGCTACTGTTACGAATCAAAATGTAAATACTTGATATGCAGGATGTGTTTTCATTCACTGGACCAAATTTGGCACAAATACCCATTACACCCAAATTTGAATACTGGTGGGGTTGATTATGTCATTTGGGAGTTGGAGTTGCTGGGATTTATAGTTAACCTACAATCAAAGAGCATTCTGAACTCCACCAACGATGGAATCGAACCAAACTTGGCACACAGAACTCCCATGACCAACAGAAAATACTGGAAGGGTTTGGTGGGCATTGACCTTGAGTTTTGGAGTTGTAGTTTGCCTACATCCAGAGAGCACCATGGACTCAAAAATAATGGATCTGTACCAAATTTGGCATGAGATTTGAACATTGGTGGAGTTTGGGGGAAATAGACCTTGACATTTGGGAGTTGTTGTTGCTCGCTGGGATTTATAGTTCACCTACAATCAAATTCCCGGAAATGTTTTATATGACCATGTGCTGAGTTTTTAGAATTTGTAATCCTATAACCTGTGGTTTTAATACTGTTGTACTCTGTTGTTTTTATCGAATGTTGCTGTGATCCGCCCCGAGCCTGCAGGGAGGAGCGGAATATAAAACTGAATAAATAAATAAATAAAGCGCATTCTGAACCACACTAATGATAGAACTGGGCCAAACTTTCCACACAGAACCCCCATGATAAAAAAATACTGTGTTTTCTGATGTTTTTTGGTGACCCCTCTGACACCCCCCTCACATTCCCCCCCCCCCAGGGGCCCCAACCCCCAGGATGAGAAACATTGCTCTAGGGGAGATGTTTTAGATAATATTCCTCATTTCTTCCAGGGATTTTCTGTACAATTGGAGTAATAAAAACAGATCAAATATGCCTATAGACATGACATTGTAAAAGAACATGCCTGGCAGCTTTCATATATCTCTCCAGATTTTTTAAAAAACAGAGTAAAAAAGCATAACACGAATTAAATGCAAGAGTTCACAGATTTACAAGCTAAAAACAGGCACAAAGGAGAAAGCAGAGGAAAAAGAGGGCCATAGAGACAAGGTCTGACAAAATGGCACGCAAGGTCTATCCAAATGTCCATACTTGAAAATGGAATTTTGTGAAACATAACTCTGGAAAAAAAACGAAGAAGGAAAATGTGCAAGACATCGTTCCTCCTCTCACCTGTAACCACTGAGCATGTCAATGCAATTCCCTCCATTGAAACAGGGGCTGTGAGAGTAAGAGTTGCACGACCGATGGACCCTGTCTCTGGCTGCACAGGTGCAAATGGCGCTGACACTGGTGGATACAGAAACCAGCGACACACTTCCTGCATCTGTCACTGAAGGGATGTCGCTCACTGTGATGTAGTTTGTGCAGCCGCTGCTTCCGCTGCAGTCTGTCCTCTGGCATTCGTCCACATCAATCTGAGAAATATTTACTCCTAAAGCCAACTGGATCTGAAGGGAAAATTGAGTTTAGAAAACAGCCCATGAGCTCTACATTCATCACTACAAGCAGAGGCACAACACCGTTGCTCAGATGATTCATTGGAACTTGTGCCACAAATGCCATCTGCCTGCGACAATGAACTGATGGGATCACAAGCCTGAAAAAGTTACAGAAAATGAACATGTCAAACTACTCTGGGACTTCCGACTTCAGACAGACAGAGTTTTGGAGCATAATACTCCTGACCTCAGGATCGTGTTAAAAAAAACGAAGTATGGATCATTGATGTTGCAATCTCAGGCGACAGCAGGATTGAAGAGAAACAACTGGAAAAGCTGGCACAATATGAGGATTTAAAGATTGAAATGCAAAGACTCTGGAACAAGCAAGTCAAGGTGGTCCCAGTGGTGATCAACACACTGGGTGCAGTGCCTAAAGACCTTGGCCTGCACTTAAACACAATCGGCACTGACAAAATTACCATCTGCCAGCTGCAAAAGGCCACCCTACTGGGATCTGCACGCATTATTTGCTGATACATCACATAGTCCTAGACACTTGGGAAGTGTCCAACGTGTGATCCAATACAACAACCAACATAGTGATCTTGTTTGCTGTGGACTCATCTTGTTGTGTTTCAAATATTAATATTAATAATAATAATAATAATTTTATGATGTGAACTTATCTTTGACTTTTACCTGGAAAATGATAATAATGCTGCTGCTTATTATTGTTATTATCTTTATACAGTAAATAAATAAATAAATTTATAAAAGCAGACAGGTAAATTCTCTGATGAGATATAAAGGCTGAAGCAGGTATCCAACTAACATTTTGAACATTCGTATCTTTTAATCTCAAATTTGTCATCCTCTTTCTCTTCTCAAGATAGATTTTGCCCTTCTTAAATGGAAATTATGCAGGGATTCTAACCCAGCTCCATAATAGCACAATTATACCTTTGCTGCTATCCTGAGTATAATTACAAATTAGGATGAAGGGACATATAGACCAAAATAAGGATTCTTCCTATGCTTAAAAGCAGGCCTCTTTAATATTTTCCCACTTGCAACCCCTTTCAGCCCAATAAATTTGTATGTGGCTTGTCATATAGTTATAAAATAAGTATAAAATCAAACATTCACTGATAATCAATCAGTATTTGCAAGGCTAGCTAAACTGGCTGTTTCCCCCCCCTTTTGTGGAGTATAGCTGAAGCATTTTCTGCAGAGCCCACTATAAACACTGCATGTTGTTACTAACAGATATGTGTAAATGGGTGGCCTTCAGAAACCTTTAACTATTGCCAATCTTTGAGGTCCCAACAGTGAGTGAATGGGACCTCAACTGGGGTCAGGACTCACAGTTAGAGAAGCCATGTTCTAAAGCAAGATATGAGAATCTCCTGGTTATATCTCTGGATACTTTGAAAGAGATTGAAGCTGATTTCCGACACTTAGGCCCCTTCCACACCGCTGAATATAGTCCCACATTATCTGCTTTAAACTGGAATATCTTGCAGTGTGGACTCAGGGCGCTTCCAACAGCCCTTTATTCCAGGAACATCAGCGTTCAAATAACGCGGATGTTCCTGGACCCCTATCCACACGCGCTTTCTGAGTTGGGTGTCCAGATGTTCTTCCGGGACAGGCTCGAGAGAACATCTGGAGACCCCTCCCCCCAAGCCCCCAATTCCCTTTTAAAAGTAAGGAAAACCTACTCGGCCTCCATTATAGTGTTGCCGGAGCTCTCCCGGCGCATAGAAATTATGCGCCAGAAGAGCGGGGAGGGGGATGCTCCTTCCCCCTTTCCTGCTCTCCTGACGTGTCATTTTCCTTACTTTTCAAAGGGGTTTGGGGAGGAGGGGTGGGATTTCCCATATAATTTCTCTGGAACCAGTTATTGTGCCTTATATCCTTTGAGTGTTTGCCCTCCATCCATTTTGTGGCAGCAACATTTCAGTCTCACCTTGTTTTTAAAGGCAGCCATCTGCCCTTGCAGTTTTTCTGGCCGACAATAGAATGAACCATTCTGAACTGCAAATCTCAGATCCGTTTGCCTCCCATCGACATCTGACATACTGAAAACAGCAACATCCTCAGGGCGGACTGAAAAGATCCCTGCCACAAGGTCTATGAACTTGTCGTGCTTGCTTTCTTCTAGCTTGTCTTTTCTTATGAATTCTTCTGCGGTCATGTCTGATCCAAAAGGTCAATTTGAAAAAGGAAAATCAGGTTATTAGCATGTCTCTAAAGCATTTGCTTAGGACTTTGCGCAGGGAAAACATTTTAATCATCTCTCCTCTGAGGAGCTCAAAACTACACATGGCAACCACATCCCACCCCTTATTTTAGCTTCACAATAGCAAGACATAGAGGAGGGACTGGGAGACAGCAATTATGTAACAACATTTGAAAAAAAATCTGTTCCTGGTTTGAAAGTGTTATTTCCTGTTCCATTGTGCTGTAAGTAGTTGTTACACTCCAGAAACTTCATTTTTGTGGCTGCCACAAACTATGTTGAATTGGTTGAGACTTCTTTATGAGATATTCCTTGAAAAACTAGAGCAAAATGTGCTGCAGGATATCCCTCCCTCAAAAACCAAGTTTTTGTAGTTTAATAAAAGTTTTCTATGTTTTTATAATGGAACTAATTAGCAAATGGCATTTATATTCCAGGAACGAAAACTTTGCTACATGGTGTTATCATGCAGTTCCAAAATGAGTGGGATATGTGACTTTTACCTGTTCCTCATCAGTCACAGGCCAACAGTATAACCCTGGGGTGAGGAAAGTATAACCATGAATCATGTGAAGCTCCCAACTCCTTTTTCGTGGGCCCCACCACCCACTTAATCCAAGGCTGGAGAAACAATATTCTGGACCAACCACATCTTTCCATTTGTCCACACAAACCCTGAAGTGTGGACTGTTCTAGAACAGGATTTCTTTTTTCACTCACAACCCTCCTCTGCCCAAGAAATTTTTATGTGTCCCCAGGTAAATAGATATACAACATGGGCATAAAAACCAAACATTTCCTGATAAGAAAAGAGTTGCTAATTTTTCCTTTTTATGAAGTACAGCTGAAGCACGAGTTCACTGTAAACCAGGGGTGCTCACACTTTTTCAGCATGCGAGCTACTTATAAAACAACCAAGTCAAAATCATCTACCTACCCACTACAAAAATGTGAAACATATAACACAATATCTGCTTTGAACTGGGTTTTCTGAGTCCACACTGCCATATAATCTGATTCAAAGCAGATAACATGGGATTTTATTCAACTGTGTGGAAAGGACCTCAGACAACCCAGGGCCGGCAGCACTTGGGCCACGTTGGGAGCCTGCGGGGCAGGACTGAGCCTTCCTCCCACCCTGCCTGCGATCTACCAGGACGCCCTACGTGATCTAGTAGTAGATCTCCATCTACCTAATGAGCACCCCTGCTGTAAACATTGCAGGTTACAGATTTGTGTAAATGTCTAAAACAGCCAATAGGTGGCATCCAGAAATTGCCAAATTATTCATTGAGCAAAGGGGACCCCATTTGGAGTCGGGACCCACAATTTAAGGAGCAGGGCTCTAGAGTCTAACCAAAACTCTGGGACATTCCCTAACTTTTCATAATGTGAGGTAAAGCTGAGTTATAAATAGTATTACCTCATATTAAACAACAGGAGCAACTTCTGGGGTTTTTTTCCATGTCAGGAATGACTTGAGAAATTGCAAGTCACTTCTGGTGTGAGAGAATTGGCCGTCTGCAAGGACGTTGCCCAGGGGATACCCTGATGTTTTGATGTTTTACCATCCTTGTGAGAGGCTTCTCTCATGTTCCTGCATGGGGAGCTGGAGCTGACAGAGGGAGCTCATTCGCACTCTCCCCGGATTCGAACCTCTGACCTGTCAGTCTTCAGTCCTGCCAGCACAAGGGTTTAATCCAATACACCACCGAAGGCTCCTTCTGGTTGAACTTAAGGTTTTGAGGCATATACTAATGAAGCTCCCAAATATCTCCCTTTAGTAATTGCTTTGGGTGAATGTTAATCAATACATGTCCATACTACTAGAAAACACACTGTAGTATAGATTTGTTTCCCATTATAAGCAGCAACTTTTCCAAACCCCCAAATCCGAGCACAGAAAAGTGCACCTGAAATTGAAACTAGAATTGATATCCTATCATACACTGGTTGGCCCCCACTAGCATTGTCACTACAATTGTGGCACCATGTTGCCAAAAATCAACAAGAATAACACCCTGTGTGTCCCAAAAACACTGCTGTCATAACCTTCTATGCTGATCTGGTAGACTTGAATTTTTGGGACGTGGAGAGCTATTGTGTCGCCATTCCTTGGATTGCACTTTACTCTGTTGGTCAGTAGTGCCTCACCCACCCCATAGCCCTGATTTGGACCCTTATGAAACACAACCTATGCAGTTTAGGATTCAGCAACTTGAATGACATTAAAACAGCTTTCAAATCATGGGTCATGAAGCAAAACCCAGAATTTTTCCAAAATGGTTTTGATGCCTGGGTTAAATGTGTTAGGGCATGTAAAAAAATCAGTTGGTGAGTGTGTTAACTGAGAATGCAAAGCACAAACTGATTGGTTGGGCTACATCCAAAAACCTAGCTGAGCCTGGGAGTTTTGGCAACAGTTACATATTTAGGCTTTAGCTGTGCAGGAGCTTGCAGAGAGACAGTCTGAGTGCTTGCTTCATGAGTTGCTAGAAGAAGATCTTCCACATAGACATCCAAAGATCACTTGAATCTCTCTCAAATGACATTGTGTGAGTCAATGCAACTGTTCACATGAAAGTATATATGTTACTCTGCATTACAAAGAGTAAACTCCTTGTTCTTTACTGATCACCTGTATGGCATATTTTCTTTCTCTGGCAAGACAGTGTGTGGACTGGTAAAACATGATCTATGCATGATTTTCATTTCGCCACAAAATAGTGGCGCAAATGTGTACACACTGATGATTACTATGTTGAATAGTAATTTTCTGTAGATTCAGGCTATGATCTGTAGCAACTTCTGCTATTATATGTTTATCCATAACATTTTTATGACAGAGGAGGCAAAACTTTTTGACCCGCCCTCGTATAATACTAAAACTGATTAAAGCAGACTGCTGAATCCATTCAAAAATGAATGTAAAGAGTCTACGTTATTTGGGATCAGCAACGGAATGTAAGCCACAGAAATGCATAGTTAGCATCACCATTAACTAAAACCACTAGCAAATGGTGTGCTGTTGCCAGAAGAGTATGGGATCCTGACAAGAACATGAGGATTGAGTTTTCAAGCACATGGGGTAACCAAGCTCAAATGACAAATGAAACAAACCTGCCAGGCGTAGCGTTGCTGAGTTCCGAATGGCTTCATTTTCTATCTCTCTGACGTGTATCTCGACAGTTGCTACAACATCTGGCCAAATTCCATCTGACACTCTGATTTTAAACTCATATGTTCCCCGAGGGGCATTATCCATCATGATCAGAGAGCCAGTCCTTTGATTCAATTTGAAAGATCTAGAAATACAAAACAACACAATGTACAAACTCCATCCCCAACTTCATCCTCAAAGGATATTCTTATCACATCAGCTGAGTTTGTTTATATAAAGATCTCAGGATATTTTTTTCCAGCTGAAACATTCAATTCACGTTAACACAGAGAGTAAAAGAAATACTCTTTCGCCCTATTTTGCTTCTATCATCCTCTATTGCGTACTGTCATGACTCAGTGCTATGAAATCCTAAGGTTTGCAGTTCGGTGAGGCAAGCCTTTGGCAAAGCAGATTAAATACCTGTAAAACTGCAATTCCCATTATTCCACAGCATTCAGCCATATCATTTCACATGGTGTCAAACTGCATTAATTCTACAGGTTGAAGGGCTGATTTTGATGCATTTGTCTTCTCCCACCAAAGAGAACTGTATGAGAATATTACCCGTGGGTAAAGTGCGATCCTCCACATGTTGCTGGACTGCGTCGTCTCTCCTTCCCACTGGCTAAACTGCCCACAGCTGATGCTAGATGCAATCCAACATCTCCTACTCTACATTGTTATTTTGCAATTCTATGCTGCTGAGGATGTACCAGTGTCACAGTACTATTACAAGAGCCAACATGGTGTTGCATCAAATCCCTACTTGGCCATGGAAGCCCACAAGTTGACCTTGAACAAGTCTCACTCTGTCTCAGAAGACAGCAGGATGTCATGGCCAGCAGCTTGTCTGGTTTTGTTCTGCGGCTGTTTGGAAGGGGTTAATCTGACTCGGCTGCTTGAAAGAGGTCAAGCTGACCTTCCCTTTCTATAAAATGCTTCACAGGCTTCCATGATTATTGGTGAAGGCCTGCTGCTGAAATGTCCAGCAGCTAAGAATCTCTGGATAATAGGGGTCTGGAAGACATACTCTTTGATAGCAGTATTGTCGTACTCTGGCATTTGTGTCTTGACTCCTAGCTGTTGCTCCTGGGGTGTTGTGTGGATTCCAGGCTGTATGGCTGTGTTCTAGCAGTTTAAAGTTAGGTTATCTTATATTGTTTGATGTGTTCTGTTTTGGTGTAATTTGTTTATATGTCTTCTTATTGGCATTGAACATTTACCATATATGTTAGAAATTGCCCTAAGTCCCTTTGGGGAGATAAGGTGGGTCTACAAATAAAGAGGATGATGATAATTGGGTTACTGTGAGTTTTCCTGTCTGTATGGCCATGTTCCAGAAGCCTTCTCTCCTTAGGTTTCGACCGTTCTCTCCTGAGGTTGTGAGGTACACTGGAAACTAAGCAAGGGAGGGCAATGCTGCATTTGGTGGTCCCTATGTAGACTTGTCCACAGCTACATGGCATATGATAGACTCCTGCAGAAGTGAGAGGGAAAGAGGGATCATTTCATCTCTGCAGGAGTTCACTGTATACTATGCAGCTGTGGACAAATCTACATTGGGACCCCCAAACGCAGTAGCATTGCCGAAACACGAATCAAGGAACACGAAAGGCACTGCAGACTAACACAACCTGAGAAATCAGCTATAGCAACTTGGACACAGCATATTATTTGACAACACAGAAATGCTGGACCACTCTAACAACCACCATGTCAGAATACACAGAAAAGCCATTGAAATCCACAAGCCTTGTGGACAATTTCAACAGAGAGGAGGAAACCATGAAAACAAACAAAATCTGTTTACCAGTATTAAAAATCTCTAAAATTAAAACAGTAAATAAAGAACACCACTCTGAAAACAGGGGAATTCCAGACATGAAACAATCCGGACCAGCTAACACCTCCCAACAAAGGATTCCCCCAGGCAGGCGAGAGCCAGGCTTTGAAGTTGCAAGGCCATTCAATGCTAATCAAGCTGGCCAATTGCAACATTCACACTTGCGTCCAACAGACAAGAGTTCTTTCTCCTACCCTGGACCTTCCACATATATATAAACCTCCCTTGCTTAGTTTCTAATATATCTCACAACCTCTGAAGATGCCTGCCATAGATGCAGGTGAAACGGCAGGAGAGAATGCTTCTGGAACATGGCCGTATAGCCACCCAGTGATTCCAGCCATGAAAGCCTTAGGGAACACATTATTATTAGGAGGAGGAGTAGTAGTAGGTAGGAGGAGTAGAAGAAGAAGAAGTATTTTCTCGTGACGTTTCGCCTGTATCTGTGGCTGGCATCACTGCAAACTATGTAGTATTTACAGTGCTGAAAGTTGGCACCAACTCTAGGCTTGTGGAAGCTATTCAAGAGATCCATCTCCCACAATAGTTCTCACACAATAGTTTCTTCGTTATTGTTCTGTCACTCTGGATCCAATTCACAACACCACCCAGCAGAGTAGGGAAACTAAACAAAAACTATTGCTCCTCTTCCTCTGTTTTACCTTCTTTGGAGGCAAGAGGTGAACCAAAAGCAAGACTAGGACAAGAGCAAAAGATAGATAATTGAAGCTTCCTAGGATATGGGCTTAGCTCTCGATACCAATCAGCATTCTGAAAGACCCAACAACAAGCACTGGGATGGAAGACAAAGGAGCCACAGCATACAACAGTGCTGTCCAACTTCTGGCGGGTCCAGGGCCGGATAAGAGGTCACTGATTACCTGCGGGGCCGCTCGGCCCCGCCCCCAGGCCCCGCCCCCAGCCCAGGCCCCGCCCCTTCCTAAACCCGCCTAAAGGAGGTAGGCGGCGCCAAAGCAGCAGCGTCACAGGCCTGGCATGACGCGCTGCTCTTGGCACCGCCTACTCCTCCTTTCGGCGCCCCTCCCTTCCTAGGCCGGGGGACCCGCCGCCGGGCAGCAGAAGGCGCCAACGGCAGCGTCACAGGCCTGGCGTGACGCGCTGCCCCTTGGCACACCGCCTACTCCTCCTTTTCGGCGCCCCTCCCTTCCTAGGCCGGGGAGCCGCGAAAGGAGGAGTAGGCGGTGCCAAGAGCAGCGCGTCACGCCAGGCCTGTGACGCGCTGCTCTTGGCGCCGCCTTCTGCCCTTTTTCGGCGGCTCCCCCTAGGTAGGGGCGCCGAAAAAGGAGAGCTAGCTCTCTTCCTCCTCCCTGCCCCGCCTCCCCCCCTCCCCCCCGGCCGCCATTTTTTTTAAAAAAATGATTTTTTTAAAAAAAAATTTTTAAAAAATGCCGGCTGAGGGCATAGGTGGGGCGGTGTCCAACAGGCTACGGGGCCGGATTCGGCCCCGGGGCCGCCAGTTGGACAGCCCTGGCATATAATATAGGATTTGTAAGGATGAACGTTTGTCATTCACACATTGTCATCTCCATTTTTGGGTTGAAACACACAGCTGATGGGACAAACAGGTGTCCTCATCAGTCTTGCTACACACCTTTACTTTGGGAGGACTTGATATTCAGCAAAAAGGTCAAAAACAGAAAAATGACTGTTGGAACTCCTGATAAATGCACACTATTGGTTAAAAAGAGGCTGCCTTCTCTGTAGCGAACAATAATTGTATCTTTATACTCATAAAATACATAACAAAACATAAGGTAATAATTTCAGAAGCATATGTATTAAATATTATTCCACTTGACACAAATACAATCCTCACTTGTGCATTTTTTCTTCAGGGACAAATGTCTTATTGTCCCAGTCATCCTGATCGGGCGCAAACACTTCCCCAAGCACTATTGTTGACCATTTTCCTGTTGAAATAAATTATAATAATCCTGCATTAATTTTCTGATTTCCCAAGAGCTCTATATGCCATAGCATTTATTACGGCATTCATCATTGTTATTACCATTTGGCATTCACAAAGGTTATGATCCAAGACATTTCAAGTAATGCGATAGCAAATACTCTGATTTATTTTTTTAGCGGTACAGCAGGAAAGCTAGAGCACAGATATGACACATGCACATACATACCATACACACTCCGGTCTTCAATAAAATAAAGGATGATTACTGTGCCAAGTGAATCCCAAATTCTGATTTAAATAAAGCTGACTCCAGCAGCATGAATCTATTATCAAGGATAGCAATAACTGTCTTCTAACTGCAGACTTTTCTGGTTTGGTAAGATTTAATCTTGCCAAACCTCAAACAGCTACCAGAATGACTGAACCATGCAGAACATGTGAAAAGTTTCAGGGTCAGCCCTTCGGATTCCTAATGTATAAGGGTCCACCTTAATCCTTGGATAAACAAAATGCATACACAAACAGCCCTGTGAAGTATTGGCTCTGTTTTTTATTCTCCTCTGCTTTAGTTCCCCCTGTTTAGGTTTTACCAATAGTGTAGATACCTTCCTTTATATTAGTTTTTGGGGGGAGCATTAAAAAAACCCTAAAGGCCAGCATTAGTTGGTCTATTCCATTTGCCTGCATAGAGCTCTTTGCTGGACTCCTTTTATTTCTTTATTTTTTTTAATTTATTTATTTTGCAACAGAGCTACAGAAAATAGAAGCTTGGGAATTGTCTGGTAATCTTAGGCCAAAGCAATCCAAAAAACAGGCACCCTTAGCACCTGCATTCAACAGTATTCATATACCCAGACCCGGATTAACATTTTGTGGTGCCCTAGGCCACACTCTGTAAGTGCCGCCCCCGGGGGGGCACTTGCGGGGGCGGGGCTGCTTGCGGGCATGCACGAACGATGAAGAGGTGGGGGGAAGTCCCGCCCTTAGGGCGTCTGACATAGCTCCCCCCGCCTCCTCCTTGTTTGCGCGAGCGGGCGCCGCTCCTTCCTTCAGTGAGGGAAGGAGGGGCACCGGTGTGAGCGAGGAGGATGCGGGGGAAGCCACGTGAGACGCCCTAGGGGCGGCGGGACTTCCCCCCGGCTCCTTCTCGCTCGCGCAGGCGGGCACCACTCTGTCCTTCAGTGAAGGAAGGAGGGGCAGATCCGGCGCGAGCAAGGAGCTGGGGGGAAGTTCTGCCCCTAGGGCGTCTGGCGTGGCTTCCCCCCGCCTCCTCCTCGCTCATGCCGGCGCCCCTCCTTCCTTCACTGAAGGAAGGAGTGGTGCCCACCCGCGCGAGCAAGGAGTAGGCGGGGGGAAGCCACGTCAGATGCCCTAAGGGCGGGTCTTCCCCCCACCTGTTCGTCGTTCGTGCATGCCCGCAAGGTGCAGAAGCAAGCGCCCAAAGATTGAAACTTTTTAAAAAAAAATTAAAAAATTAATTTTGGTGGGTCTGGACCTGCTGCCCCCCCCCCCCATGGCTGCCGCCCTAGGCCATGGCCTAGGGTGGCCTTATGGGTAATCCGGGCCTGCATATACCAGCAGTCCAAGGGACAACAGAAGTTTTTGACCAGCTTAAGCTTCACAAGGAAGAAGATTGAGACAGTTTATAACAATTGTTTTGCACCAGAGGCAGGAATTTTTCAAAGACTCCAGAGAGATGACTGCAACCAGCAAAATCTCCTTTTGTAATCTAGTTTCAAGTTACTTTATAATAGATCCAGGTGGAGTTAACCCTTTATTCATCTTTAAATTTATTTAAATTTAAATTAAATAAATTTATTTAAATTCATTTAAATTTATTCATCAGTAAATTTAATTGGTTATCTTTTTCACCTTGCCTAAAGTGTCTCTGTGTTAAAGGGTCTTCATCTTAACTAAAGGTATACAGATAGCCCCCGAGTAAAGCCAGACACTATAGTTTTCCCAAAGGCTCGGGCGTGACATCGCAAGCCCCTAATGGGCGCCATCCTTTCCCATCTATTATTATTTGTCCATCTTTTCCATCAAAATCTCCACAGCAAATGCTTTGCTCTTAAATAGGGCGAAGGGGATCCCAAACCTGTAAGATTTTGTGGAAAAAGAATTGTCCCATGCATTTGTCTCTGAGTGTGTTTTAAAACAGTTTCCATGTACAACATTAAATAAAAAGTAGCTTTTGCCCATACATTACACATATGACACAGATCAAGAATCAAACTGCCAGGTCTTCTTCCACAGGGTCTCGGGAATCAGAGTTGACACATATTTTTGAAAATAAATTGACCCATTTTGCCGAGCAAGTCTCCTATATCTAGAACTGGAGGAAATAATTACAACCACACTGGCATACATTATTTATCTGTCAAGGGATTCCGAGCACTTCTAATCAAACAACAATTTCTAAGGTTCCTGGCAGAAGACTACAGAGACATTGCACACATTTTAGGTATACGCAGCTATCATCTATCTGGTACCCACCTCGGTGTATGTAAACATAGATTATCTTATGGCCAGGTTCATGGCTGTTATCGTTTTCATCTCCAATAGTTATAGCCAAGACGTTCGTAGAGCTCATGGGTGGACTTCCACTATCAGCTATAACAATGGGTATATGGAACATTTTCTGCTTCTCTCTGTCAAAAGACCGCAGAGCAGTAATTGTTGCTGTATTATTTCCATTGTCAGTAAGAGAGAAATCCAACGGGTTCTGATAATCTGGTGGCAAGGAAAATATAAAGGGTGGTCCATTTTCATCACTGTCAGGATCAAAAGCCCAAATTAAATTAGATGTGGTGTTCATATCAACCAGCTGAGGTCCAGGTGTATTTTCCCAGACCACTGGCATGTACGATGCCTCAAACCTCGGACCATTATCATTGACATCTAGCAAGTCTATCAATATTGTAACACTTCCGGTTCGGGAAGGAACACCTTGATCAGTAGCCTGAACGATTAAGCCATATGCCTCAGTGGCTTCCCTATCCAAGGCTTTTGACACAGTCACATGACCATCTTGATCAACTGCAAACTGTCCAGTGGGATCTGAATCCAATTGGATAGAATACTCAATATCGCCATTCAAATTGGAATCCTCATCTGTGGCCGTCACCGTGATGACGGTGGTACCCACTGGTATGTTTTCATAGAAAGGGCTGAGCTGAACCAACTGAGAATTAAACACAGGGGTGTGATCATTACAGTCTTCCACTTCAATCAAACAGAAGGCAATGCTAGAAAAATCCAGGTCTTCGACTTTGATGGTCAGGTTAAACCACCGTTCCTGGATCTCCTCATAATCCAGGGTCTTCTTCAGCCTAAGAGAAGCACGCTGGTCTTCTTTATTATTTTCAATGTAAAACCTTTCATCAGGATCTCCCCCAATGATGCTGAAAGTTAAAAGTGCATTTTCCCCACTGTCTCCATCTACTGCTGAGATTTCTAGAACCTCTGAGTTGACAGTGCTAGCTTCAGGAATGACAACATGCCAAACGTCCTGGGTGAAACTAGGGATGTGATCATTCACATCCGCGACCCAGATGGTGGCAGTACCTGTTCCCATCAGTCCTCCCCCATCTTTTGCTTCAATTACAAGGAGATACTTGTCTGCTGTTTCTCTATCCAACATCCCTCCTGTTACATAAATGTTGCCGGTGCTGGGATTGATTTTGAACACGTCCATATCAAAGTCATTTTTGACATTCTCAACTATTCGATACGTCAAAATTGCATTCAGACCGACATTTGTGTCATCCAAGTCTATTGCCGTCATGTCCATGATGAACGTGTCTTCAGGAGAATTTTCAAAGACAGTCCCATTACAGTTGCTGGGCATACAGGGGAACACTGGAGCATTGTCATTTATATCCCAGATGTTTATAATCACATCTGCAAATCCAGTAAGTCCTTCTCCTCCTTCATCGGTGGCCAACACAACAAATCTCCAAAGGGCTCGCTCTTCTCTGTCTAGTATCTTCTGGGAATAGATGCTGCCTGTGTTCTCATCTATTGCAAATACATCATCTGCACCAAGTCCATGTAAGGAGTATCTTATATCACCACCATCCAGGGCGCTGTCAGGATCATTTGCTACAACCTAGAGAAATTGAAGTTGAAAAAGGAGTAACTCTAGTAACCACATGATAGAATATCATCATCAGATACCAGTTTGGAACAAATGACAATAACTAATGATGAACTACACATAAGCAGAAAGCAAATAGCATCCCTATGAAATGATAGCAAAACAACTTTCAGAACAAAGCCCATGCTTGAGACTGCAGACTTCTTTTTTTTCGTGTCAGGAGCTACTTGAGAACCTGCAAGTCACTTCTGGTGTGAGACAATTGGCCATCTGCAAGGATGTTACTCAAGGGATGCCCAGATGTTTTGATGTTTTACCATCCTTGTGGGAGGCTTCTCTCATGTCCCCGCATGGGGAGCTATTTCTAAAAACAATGCTCTAGGATAATTTTTGTGTAAGATTATGCATACTGACTTTTTGCAGATTTGGTTATTCATGGATTTGATGAAAATGCTCTAAGTCAAGACATCAAGTGCAACTGTACTGTCAACCTCAACCAGATGTTGACTATTGTCACAGTAAAGGACCTAGAGCAGGGGTGCTCATTAGGTAGCTCGGGAGCTACTAGTAGATCTTCGGCCCTCTTCCAGGTGATCTTTGGGCCTCACCAGCCGGATGGGGCGCTACTGCCATGTGCGCGCACACCCTGTGCGCACGCAAGCTCTTGCTGCTGGCTTCCGCTCTCGCGGTGCTTCTTTTGCCTGTGGGGCATTGCAGGAAGAAGGAAGCATGAGGCGGGGGCTCTGGAGGGAGCGCCCTGCCTCTCTCTGGTCCCGAAGCAGCTGTGCAGCCTCCGTTGCCAGTGAGACAGGCAGGGCGGAGCGCTCCCTCTGGATGCCCCGCCTCATGCTTTCTCCTTCCTGCAATGCCCCTCAGGTGGAAGAAGCGCTGCGCGGGCGGAAAACAGCAGCAGGAGCACGTGCGGTGGCAGGAGCGCGCCGGAGCACGCGGCGGTGGGGGCAGGTAGATCTTTTGGACTTGGTTGCTTTAAGAGTAGCTCGGATGCTGAAAAAGTGTGAGCACCCCTGATAGAGATTCCTACAGGGAACATCTGTCTAGAACTAAGTTCTCCAGTGGAATTATATGGTTGCCGTTTGGTAGATGTTGGCCATAGAGTTGTGTTGGAGGACTTAGGCCCCTTCCACACAGCTGAATTTTTCTATACATTACCTGCTTTGAACTGGAATATATGACAGTGTGGACTCAGATAACCCAGTTCAATGCAGATATTGTGGGATTTTCTGCCTTGATATTCTGGGTTATATGGCTGTGTGGAAGGGGCCTTAGAGATTCCTTTTAAAAGGGATAAGGTTTTAAAATAGCCATTTTAAATTCTTCTTTTTTCATGTTCATGGTGGTCCTCAGCCCCAAAGCCCACTGACTGTGGATGCCTGATTGTGCTGCAATTTCTGGCATTGGGACTTGAATACAATGACCCATGGATAAAACAAGTTTCTTTGGGCCAATTTTTATAACTAAATTCTCAAGAATTAAAAATATTTTTGATTGCATTTATCCTTCTTCTATAGCTTTGTTTATGCATCATTTCTATAATCCATGTCTTTTGACAAACAACAGCTACTCTATGTCCCACAGAATGGGACCATTTGCCAGCATGGACCTGAGACCCTTTGTGGTGATGCAGCTAAGATCTGAAAAGTGAATTTTACAAAAAGAAGATTTTAAGAATAGGTTAGAGAGAGGAGAGTAGTGAACGAGAATAAGGTGAAGAATGTAAGTGAAAGAGATAAGCATTACCAAGCACCAGAGGAAGCGATGTGAGTAAAAGGTGAAGAGAGATCAAAATGTCCCGACAGAGATGGAAGGAGGGAAAAATGTGCAGGAAATGTTTTGCAAAACAGGATTGTTTAGGAACAAGTTAAGGAACAGAGAGACACAGGCCCCTTACACACAGCTGAATAAAATCCCTCATTATCTGCTTTGAACTGGATTATAAGGCAGTGTGGACTCAGATAACCCAGTTCAAAGCATATATCATGCCCGGATTACCCATAAGGCCAAATGAGGCCATGGCCTAGGGGCGCAAACCGGGGGGGGGTGCGCAGATCACGGACCAAAAAAACCTGGTCCGCACCCCTCTTTCCCCCTTTCTTGTGCCCCTCCTCGCTACTTCTCCCGGCAAAGTCTCTGCTCTGTCTCGCTCTCTCTCTCTCTCTCACTCGCTCGTGCGCTCTCTCTCTCTCTTGTGTGCGCGCTCTCTCTCGCGCTCTCTCTTTTGTGCACTCTCTCGCACGCTCTCTCTCTCGTGCGTGCCTTTGGAGCGAGTTTGCACTCGCTGCACTCTCCCCAAGCCTCCCGACTCCCAAGGAGACCTTCAGAGCACAGCGGAGCTTTCCAGCCGGTGGGAATGCATGGGGACCTTGGAGGTGGTGGGATGGTGCCTACTCGCCTTTCTCTTCTGCTCCGGAGGCACCATGGCGAAAGCCAGCCAAGTGTGGGTCTGAGTGGTGTGTGTGGGCGGGGGGCTAATTCCAAAGTGTGGCATTGGGCGCAAAAAAGTGTTAATCCGGGTCTGGCATATATTGTGGGATTTTCTACTTTGATATTCTGAGTTATATGGCTGTGTGGAAGGGCCAACAGAGATGCTGAATTGAAGGGTAGAGATGGGAGGGAGAAGCTAAGAGTAGAAAAGGAGGTTTGATTGTATATGTGCATGATTACCTCAATGACTGGATGACTATAAAACTCATGATGCAGGAAGTCAAACTTGGCACTTTCTTGACTTGGTTTTAGTACTTTCTGCTAATTAAATTATTGTATTTTAATCTCCTCATTTCTAGTTTCTGCTTGGAAATAGAAACTAGAGATATTTGGGCACTGTGCTTCAACAATGGTACTACTGTAGCAACAACAACAACCTCTGATCTTCACGGATGCATAGCAAGGGGCACAGCTCAAGCCAGGCCTACTCCTGTAGGGCAGGAGGAGATCAAGGGGGATGTGGCAAACTGACTATGTTGGAACGCGCTCACTATTATGTAGAGGAGCATACCCAAATATACCTGAAGAACAAAGACTGGAAGTCCATCCAGTTCCTCAATCACGCTTCCGTAATATTCATTGAGAGCAAAAACAGGAGCTTCATCGTTTTTATTCACAATGTTGATGATAACAATAGCATAATCCTCCCATTTCCCATCAGAGGCCAGCAAATGAAGTTCATACAGCTGGGCTTCTTCATAATCCAATGGCCGTGCAATGAAGATGACTCCCATTTCTGGTTCAACATCAAAAACTCCTCCAGTATTTCCAGCTGTAATTTGGTACCTTAGCTTTGCATTGGTTCCTAAAAATTGAGAACAGGAGAGAAAAGATATTTCACAGAAGGCCAAAATTATTATTATTTCTTACAACTAATAGGCACCCTGCTTGCAAGTGCTTTGTTTAAGGGCACCCAGAAGTAAATAATTTATTGTGGAAAAGGAATTCTAATAATTATACAGTCCAACCAAAACCATTTTTGTCCTGGTGTCTTGGTTTTTAGACCTGTTCTAAATGTGGATGTTTTGTTTAGATTTATGCTGTTATAGAATTTGGTCTGATTACGTGTAGTTTAATTTATTGATGCCAGGTTTAATTTACTAACGTTAGGTCTTAAATTTGATGTTAGGGTTTAATGTTACTTTTATATGTGGGTTTTTTTGGGAGGATTTTATGTTAGTATCGTGCGATTTATGTAGGCATTAAATGTTTCCCATTGTTATGTTGGACTCCACTCTGAGTTATTATTATTGACACAAAAACACAGTATGTGACAGCAAATGAGATCTATATTTTGTATCACAAAGTCACAAGTCGAACACTTCCCAAGCATCTAGGATGGTGTGATGTATTTTCGAATGATGTGCCCAGACCCAAGTAAAGTGGCCTTTTGAAGTTGACAAATCGTGATGTTGTCAATGTTTATTGTTTCCAAATGCCGGCTGAGATTTTTTGGTATGACACCCAGTGTGCCGATTACCACTGGGACAACCTGTACTGGTTTATGCCAGAGCTTTTGCTGTTCGATTTTGAGGTCTTGATAATGGCTGAGTTTTTCCTGTTTTTTCCCTCAATCCAGCTGTCACCCAGTATGGCGACATCAATAATCCAAACTTTTTTTTCTTTTTCAAAATTGTGATGTCTGGTATATTGTGTTCCAAAACTTTGTCAGTCTGGATTTGAAAGTCCCACAGTATTTTTGCGTGTTCATTTTTCACTACCCTTGCATTATTATTATTATTATTATTATTATTTGATGCACTGATTCAGAAAATTGCATTGGATAGACCACATCCGCTCTAGTTTCTTAGATATGGTTATCATGGTTTCCATGGGAGACGTTGTGGACTGCTCTTCCGAATCTGAGGAAGAAGGAGAAGCAGCACTTGGGGATTTGGGGTTAAGTGAGGAGGAGGAGGAAGAATTATTTATTATTTCCAACATTTCTACCCCGCTCTTCTCAACCCCCGAAGGGGGACTCAGAGCGGCGTAACAAAGACAACAATTCGATGCCGAAACACAGTATAAATACAACATAAAACCAAAAACATTGAGCATTAAAATACATTAAAATACAATTAACATTAATACATCATATACATTCACTTAAGTTAAAAACAGTGTTCCGTCCATAATAGGAGCATTGAGCCATATCCATCAACTTGCCATTACAATCAAAAAAAGAAGAGGTGGCGGCAGACATATCACAAAACTTCACGTTTCGGGAACAACAAAGGGAGAAAGAAGTCAGAAGGAGATCACCTAGGTTAGCAGTGAAAACCATGAGCAATCTGACTGCCCTAGAGACAGCTGTGCTGGGAGCTCAGGACTATAAATTAGCAGTGAAGTCAGGGACCCAGTGCTGACAGCAACTGACCTACTTCAGGGGACTTCCTGTTCCAAGCACCATGTCTCCACTTCAGCATCCTTGCTTGAAAGCTTTTGGCTATCAATGTTTGTTTCTGCCACCTGTAAACCTGTTTATCAAAGACCCTAGTTGCTGTCTGATGTGAAGAATTTTACGTTTGCTTGAAGACCGTGCATTACCATCGGGACTGTACTTTTTACTTCACTTGTTGCATTATCTTTATTTTGGCTGAAGTAAAGCCTTTTTATTTGCTTTCACTTGTGTTTAAGGCTGTTTCTGGTGAAAAAATTGGACAGGCAAGCAGATGGAGAGTAGTAGATGGCATATGTTCTGTAGCTCAAAAACTAGAGCTGAATGGAGAAAACTGGTGCCATTTTTGGAATCTGAAGGTCATATACAGTATATCCAGAAACAGGGCTAATATTTGAGGCACCAAAATGTGCGTTGGCCAGTGCTAAAAATCATTCAAATTGTAAAATAATCATAATTATTTACATGAATCCCTTTAATAATTTCACATATTTTTAGATGCCTGTCTGCATTTTTCAAATCTTAATTGTCAGCTTTGGGGTGATACAATTAGGTGGTATTGAGTTTTGCAAACACTATGCTGCATCTGTTGAAGCAACGGTCTTCAATCAGTGGATAACACCAAAATTGTGGTAATTGCATGTGGTCCACAGAATCCCAGTTTCCAGGATACCATATAACAGTGGTCCTTAACCACTGGTAAACTGGCTGGGATTTCTGGGAATTGTAGGCCAAAACACCTGGGGACCCACAGGTTGAGGACCACTGCCACATAAGATGAAGCTGCTGCTGTTATAACGATAGCAAACCACAATGTGGACATACCCCCCTCTCTGCTCCCAGCATGGCCTGCCATAAATACTTGCTACAAGACCTTATGCAGCCATTATTGAAGCAAACTTACAATCTGTCAAGCTCAAGACATGAATAGTGCCTTTCAGACACGGAGAAGCCCTTAAATAAATAGAGATAGATGAAAGAGATGTTCCCCCATGAAAATATGGCCTTCACACTCCTGAAAAATGAACTCATTAATATTTCAGGTGTCGCTACTAGGAATTTTGAAGGGTTTACCTTCGTCTTCATCATTAGCACTGACGGTAATGACAGTCGATCCAACATCTTGGTCTTCATCCACATTGACTTCATAGACATTCTTGGTAAAGGAAGGCTTGTTGTCGTTCACATCACTGATAAAAATTCGCACGTAGGCCGTGTCTGGAGAGACGGGGGAACGAGAGATTAAAATACTTAGCTGTGCCACTTCTGTCAGCTACAATTTCTAAAACTGTCTTGCTGCACATTAAATGAAGACGAATAACACAGACAATACAGAAACTAACCCTTAGGGTTGTGGGACAATTTATAATACCAACATTACTCAAAAAAGCACTTGGATATCAAATGAATGTCACATTCAATTTGTCTAAACAGATAACATGTGAAGAACTGATGTCTAACGTGGCAATTGTATGGTTGCGTCGTAGGTTTCCTATCCTCAAGCCTAGAGGCCCCAGTTTAACTCCTTCGTCGAGAACACAGCTAAAGTCCCTTGATAATATGAATTTCTTTGAACACCCTACCCATTTCCTATTGCTATGTTGTGCTGCTGGCTGTGATATAAGGACCATATGGTATGTAGCAGTATGAGCAGTTTGTCTATAAACTGGCTATGTAATTATCCAAGTTTTACACCAACATCATATAGAGCAATTAGAGTAGGGATAAAGAAACTGTAGATCAGTGGTTTCCAAACTTTTTTGGCCTACCACCCCCTTTCCAGAAAAAAAATTACTCCCCCCCCCCCAGAAATTATTTTTTAAATTAATAGCAATTAAACAGAAATATATATGTATTAATGCAGTGGTTCTCAACCTTTCTAATGCCATGACCCCTAAATAAGGTTCCTCATGTTGTGGTGACCCCCAACCATATTTTTGTTGCTACTTCATAAATAATTTTGCTACTCTTACGAATTCTAATGCAAATATCTAATATGTAGGATGTATTTTCACTGTTACAAATTGATCATAATTAGAGCACAGTGATTAATCACAAAAACAATATGTTTGGGGGAGTATGGACAACGGATGATGGGATTTGCAGGACCTTCTATCGATTCAGCTCTGACTTCCACAGACCACTGAGACCCCCATAAATTACAGAACTGGACCAAACTTGGCACACAGAACCCCCATGACCAACAGAAAATACTGAAGGGATTTGGGAGGAATTGGCAGTGATTTAGGGGAGATGTAGTTCACCTACATCCGGAGAGAACTGAGAACCCAAACAACTATGGATCTGGACCAAACTTGGCATGAATACTCAAAATGCCCAAATTTGAACACTGGTGGAGTTTTGAGAAAATAGCCCTTCTCTTTTGGGAGTTGTAGTTACTGGGATTTATTTATTTATTTATTTTATTATTCGGGCTTCTATGCCGCCGACTCCCTGAGGCTCGCGGCGGCTTACAGGAGCCGAAGGGCACAGTAAAATACAGGCAATAAGCAGTTAAAAACAATTAAAAACAACAGCAGTACAGTAATTAATAACACAGTTAAAACAATGAACAGCACATCATCCTCAGAAGAACGAATAGATGGCGGGGCATGGGCAGGACTTACTCACCAAAGGCCTGCTTAAACAGGTATGTTTTACAGGCCCGTCTAAACGGGAGCAAGTCCTTCATAGCCCGAGTTCCGGCCGGGAGGGCGTTCCACAGCGTAGGTGCTATGACAGAGAACGCCCTCCGGCGGGTAGCAGGTTTACCTACAATCAAAGAGCATTTTGAATTCCACCAACAATGGAATTGAGCCAAACTTGGCACACAGAACACCCATGACCAACAGAAAATACTGGAGGGGTTTAGAATGAATTGCCTCCGCCGGGGAAGGCCGCGCTTTCTTCCGTGGTGGCGGGGAGGCTCTGCCAGAGGACACTGAGACCTTTGCACTGCAGCCTTCGCACTGCACTGCATATGGGGGTCAAAGCAAAGGAGGTGGGGCCAAAGAAGAGGGCCGCACGACCCCTCCTAAATGGCCAATCATTCACCGCCCCCTTAAAGGGGTTCACCGCCCCCCCAATTTCCCCTGAACCTCCCAGCGCTCCCTGGGATCACCTCACTGCCCACCAGGGGGTGGTACCGCCCACTTTGAGAATCAGTGCTGTAGACCAGACTGAATGTGGATTTCAAAGCCAATGACCCACAAGTCCCCAAGACATTAAAACATTAATTTATCACTGAATTTTTAATCATTCTTTGCCCCTAAACACCCAAAATGACTCAAAACCAGACACAAATGCAATGGTTTACGTCTGTCACATAAACAAAAAACAACAAAAGTAAAGCAATGACCATGTGGATAGAAGTGATGTGACATCACTTTCAATAAGCCCTGAGCAAAACAGAGTAGGCTGGAAAAAGGTGAAAATTCACCACTTCTATAGTTGCCTGCCTGCTTTGCAGGGTTGGATAGGACTTGGAAGATCAAACTCAAATCTCCAGACTCGATGCTTGAGCTGTCTCTCAACTTGCCCTTCCAAAGTGGCAAGGCAGAGGCTCACCACACTGAATTCACAAGAGGAAAGGTCAGATATAGCTGCAACTGTTTAAAATTGAGACATGAGGAAAGAGGATGTGGTAGAGGAGAGGAACAGGAATCCACAGTGTTTACAATAGCAAAGGTGTAATAAAATTCCATATCTTCTGAACAACTCTGTTGCATTGTTATGTGAGACTTGCAAATTTTCTTCTTTAAGTATGTTTTCCTTTTTATCTGTGTCTTCCTCTGTGTTGTGATTTTGTTGTTGTGTGCCAAGAAAGGCTGTGTGTGTTATTGAGTGTTATTCAGTCACTAAACTTGTACTTTTTTCTGCCGCTTGAGAAAACGTTTCAAGGGTAACTCTTTATATTCTTATATGATTGGATGTATGTACTCCTCGGGACACCGCAAACATTGCTTTTGTATACATATTGTGTGGATGTACAGTATTACATATAATGACAATGGGATTGAGTAGAGGTTGCTGATCTATTGCTCTTATTACATAACCTTTATTGGGTTTCTCTCCTATTGCACTTCAACCTGATTGATTGGATTAATACATACATTACCTTGGCAACTATCCCACACGGAGGGATAGTTTACTTTGGATTAATTTACTTATATATTCCCTGAATCTGTTTTTGTTTACTATACTTATACTCCACTTTTCCTTTCAAGCAAAGATGAGCTCAGCTACCAGAGAGGCCCCAGGTAGGCTGTTGTGTGCCTTGAAGTTGTTTTTGACTTATGGTGAACCCAAGCCAAAAAATATCACTGGGTTTCCCTGGTATGATTTGTTCTGAAGAGAGTTCCCATTGCTTCCTCCTAAGACAAAGAGAATGTGACTTGCCTAAGGCCACCTAGTAGTTAGCAGAATAGGGATTTGAACCCTGATCTCCCACAGTGATAATTCAAAACTCAAACTCCTACACCACAAAGGCTTCAAAGTGATTAAAGACTATAAATCCATAGTTACTTTAAAGGCAAAGGTTTCCCCTGACATTAAGTCTAGTTGTGTCCGACTCTGGAGGGTGGTGCTCATCTCCATTTCTAAACCGAAGAACTGGCTTTACCCATAGACACCTCCAAGGTTAGCATGACTGCATGGAGTGCCATTACCATCTCACAGAAGTGGTGCCTATTGATCTACTCACACTTGCATGTTTTCAAACTGCTAGGTTGGCAGAAGCTGGGCCTAACAGCAGAAGCTCACCCCACTCCTCGGATTCGAACCACCAACCTTTCGGTCAGTAAGTTCAAAAGCTCAGCGGTTTAACCCGCTGCACCACCGGGGGGTTACTTAGTTACTACATTATATCATTTGCATCATCTCATGAGAAGTTGTAGACATTGACCACATATGACACCCAAAAGTAATTTTCAAGGTCTAAGGGTCACATCCAGGACTGAATGAAGGTAATAAAAACTAGTAAGGGAACATTATTTTGGCACCCCCTGGCTCTCCAGCCTGGTGGAGATTGTGCATGTGCGCACGTGCCGGAGCACACGTGCACACAGCCAGATAGTTTTGCGCATACGCCCTATGTGGGGCCAAAAGGGAGAAGCGTTTTGGAAGTGGCCAGAGACAGAGCGCCTCTGGCTGCAAAAAGCTTCCATGTGTGCGCCATTGCTGCGAGGCGGGCTCGGCTGCCCGGAACCGCTGGTTGCCCTGCACCGCGGGGCTGGGGGGGGGGGGGAGCTTTTTGCAGCCAGGGGCCACCTCCATAGTGCTCCATGCACTGAACCTGGCGGTGCCGGCCGAATGCGCCCCTGGCAATGTGGCACCCGTAAGCAGCTGCTTAGCTTCACTTACTGTTAAATCTGTCTCTGGTCACATCCAGTACCCTGAAAACATTTTTGATTAGGTGGAAAATGAAATATGCAATTTGCTACGTTTTTGGCCCCTCCTAGCTATTTTAGTCCCCAGAAATGATGTTTATAAATAGGAAGAACACCAGAAGTTGCTTTCTGGGTTAAAACAGCCCAAGGGGACCCAAAAATACATTCAAATTGCATCCTAATAGGCTACATTTTGAAGCAAAAAGGGTTTAGGGATATATTGGGTGACAGCTAAAATGGTATAGGAAGGGAGACATTGGAGGCAGCTAAAGGAGAAGCAAATGCAGCCTGACCAATCTCTAGTGGTTGTCCATTCCTTTTGTAACAGGAAAAGTGAAAATAAAATAAAAATAAACACCTTTTTCTTTAAACAAATATCTACTGTATGACCGATTTTGCCCTTTATTTTCTCACCAGAATTTGGTTGCCCATGTTTTCCTGGACGAGACGACTCTGAGCCATCTGTTGACTTCACTTCCAAAAGATAAGATGCTTTCTTTTCCCTATCAAACACAGAGGCAGTGTAGATTGAGCCTGATTTAGAATCCAAATGGAAAAACGTATAGTCTTCGCTGCGATCGGGTAGCAGAGAATAAGTGATCTGAAAGAGGAAGGGAGAGATGAGATCTACAATGAAAACCAGAAGCTTAATCTTTGGCTTTGCAACAGGTCTGGGCTCCACAGCCACCTACGGACCCATCGCCAAGACACTACACTTGGATGCCCATCATCCTCGGACTACAAGGGATCACCTAAGCAAGCAAGCAACAGCTCTTGGGCAATATTCAGTCAACTGAGCACACACACATGATGTGTACACAACATTGTTTAAAATTATTGATTCAAAATAAAACTAAGGAAGGGTGTTGTGTGGCTTCCAGGCAAAATAAAACTAAGGAGGGCTGACATGCCATCTCATACTTTTGGGAGGAACATCACAAAGCACTGTTCTGATTTCAAAGCTATAAACAACACTTTGAGTATTCTTGTGGAGTGAAAAACATGATATAAATTAACATAACAATAACAACACTGTTTGAGTTTTAACCTACTTCACCATTCTGGCCAAGGTCCAGGTCAGTGGCAGAAACTTGAAAAACCATGGTGCCAACGTCTGCTCCTTCAGTCACCGAAGCTTCATAAATTGACGAGGTGAAGAAAGGGACATTGTCGTTGACATCTAAAATGCGTTTAAGATTCAGACAGTCATGCCATGTATTTAACAATTATTGGGATTTTTAAAACTACAGGTACAGACAGATTTAGCCATATCCAGAGGCTTGATGGACTAGTATTTCCCAACCTTCCTAATGCCACAACCCTGTAATACAGTTCCTCATGCTGTGGTGATCCCCAACCATAATATTATTTTCATTGCTACTTCATAATTTTGTAATTTTGCTACTGTTATGAATCATAATGTAAATATTTGATAGAAAAGATATATTATCATTCCCTGGACCAAATTTGAATACTGGTGGGGTTGGGGGGGGCACCGATTTTGTCATTTGGGACTTGTGGTTGATGGGATTTCTAGCTCACCTACAATAAAATAACACTCTGAACCCCACCAACGATGGAATTGAACCAAGCTTGGCACACAGAACTCCCATGACCAAGAAAAAATATTGGAAGGGTTTGGTGGGCATTGACCTTGAGTTTTGGAGTTGTAGTTCTCGTACATCCAGAGGGCACTGTGGACTCAAACAATGACAGATATAGACCAAACTTGGCACAAATACCCCATATTCTCAAATTTGAATGCTGGTGGGGTTGGGAGGGGAAATTGATTTTGTCATTTGGGAGTTGTAGTTGCTGGGATTTATAGTTCACCTACAATCAAAGAGCACTCTGAACCCCCCCCCCCAACAACAGAACTGGGCCAAACTTCCCCACAGAACCCTCATGCCTTGAAGGGACTGACTGGCATGAGCCTCCCTCCAGCCTCGCATGCTCTCCTTCGCTCACATATGCACACCACGCTACCATGCACTGAGCACGCCTGCTCTCCCTTTCCCTGCTTGGAGTCTTAGAAACAGCCCTCCCATTGGCTCAGAGAGGAGGGTTTTTGGTGGGAGAATTTACGCTCTGTTTCCAAAAAGGAAGAGAAGGACAGGCAGAGAGATCTTCAGCCTTCTCTGCCAAAGGGGTTCCTAAGACCACCAGAAATATACATTTTCGTATGGTCTTTGGTGACCCCACTGAAACCCCCTCATGACCCCCCCCCCCAGGGGACCCAACCCCCAGGTTGAGAAACACTGTGATGGACAGTCCACAACATCAAAATATGTAATTATGAATGCCTTGACAAAGCCAACTCAACCCTGATTCCTTCCCCTTGTTGCTCTACAGTTCCCATCATACCTGGCAACATGCCATGCTAACTGCAGCTGATGGGAGCTGCAGTTCAAGGCCAGAAATGTGGAAAGGTACCTTGCTATATTGAATTTTATAGCCAACAGACTGGAGCATGTCATGCCTCTCACACATCAGTCTTCCTTTTTTTCTTGACATATCATTAGGCAAAGTAGACTCTATGAAAACTATGTTTGCCTCAAATCAAAGTTGAAAATCAAGCTCCACAATCTTAAAATGCGGCCTAAAATGTTAGATGTTAACAGTATGTTATTTAGCACTTCCAAACAGGCATCCTTGAACAGTTCAACTGGATACAAGGATGAAGCAGGTGAAACTAATGCGCTACCGGCTGGTGCACATTTTGCCCGAACATTAAATGAACATTACGCACCTGTCACATTAATATAGACAATGGCAAATGAAGCGAGTGGCACTGCAGCAACATTCTGGGCTCGAATCCTTAACAAGAAATGCTTTGTGGTTTCATAATCCAAAGGTTCAGCTACGAGGAGAGATGCAGAACCGTCGTCTCTGTTTGGCGTCAAGTAGAATCGTATTGGCATGTTGGTCTCTGGAACGAGCCCTTCTTCTAGATTATATGTGATTCGCGGGTCTCCAAGGGGAGATGTCGCTTTAATGGTCTGTGCAATTCCAAACATTCAGAGATTCAGAGATAATTCTTTGCATATACGTACAGACATAGAAGCACATACAGGAGCAAAGAGATATTGGTGCACAGAGAAAAGAGACAAGTTCTCAACAACACCAAGTGATGAACAGAACAAGAAACAATGGCTTCCTATCAAAGAGCAGTAATAGGCCAAGATCTGCCATCAGCTTGGAAATGGACTTGGACAACCTATTTTTGTAAAACCATAGAAAACAAGTTTCTTCTTCGAGAGCTCTGTGAATGCACACTTATGAAGTTTGCGCGCCAGCGCGGGCTTCTAACGGAAACTTTTCCAGTTTGAAACTTTTTGGCGGTAGCTCCGCCCAGCCGGCCCGGAGGGCATAAAAGCGCGCTCCATGCGCCCACCCCATTCCTTTGTTTTCCGCCACTTGGGCAACATCGAAATACGGCTGGTTGTGTGAGCATAGCATGTCCACAACCAGTTTCAAAAGGTGCTTATCCTGCGGTAGCAAGATCCCGGATTGCGACGGTCACCAAGTGCCTTCGGTGTCTCGGGAGGGACACGCGTCTCGACCTGCCGACACTGCCAGGCCTTCTCGTCGAACACCAGGCGAGCGAGAGCCCGCAGGCTTCAGGCCTACCTGACGGAGCGTGCTCTCTGCTCCTCCGGAGATGGCGACGGCTGTCCCATCTGCCTCTTGGGGTCCGGGCGGCTGCCCGCCCCATCCGTGTCGACCGCTCACCCGCCGGGAAGAAGCGCCCACGGAAGGAGAAGAACGCCTCTGTCTCCTCGAAGACTTTCGGGCGTTGAAGAGGCCCTGCACCGTAACCACCGACGGGTCCAGTTGCCTCCACCTCAAGAGCTTCGACAAGCTGGATGGCGCGGGCCTCTCCCAGAGGTCGGCCATCTCGAGGACTCCCTCCGATCGGGCTATGGAGATAGCTTTCCGGAGGTCGAGTGAGGAAGCCCGCAGAGCCCAGACCAGAGGCCTGGTTCCTGTGACTCGGGCAAGTCTCTGAGGCCGCAGCCTCGAGACCTCCATCACCGAAGAGGCGCAGGACTTTGACGTCATCGCCTTCGGTTTCCTGCCCCAACTCGTCGCCTATCCCTGTTCTCGCTGTGGAGACAGGGGTAGAGCACCACGTGTCTCCGGAGGACTCGTGCAGACCGTCGTCCGGATTCCACCCGACAGACC